>OY728145.1:1630451495-1631701495 GCA_963277665.1 Viscum album | reverse complement strand
AGCGGAAGCTTGGGATACTCGACGAGATCAACCTCGAGGCTTTGAGTCATTGTATATTTATTTATTTATTTATTTATTTATATTTAAATCATGATGTATTATTTATAGAATTCAGAGTTGTACCATCATAACATGAATTCATTGTATAACATTGGCATTGACCATTTGTTTTAGACAATAAATATAAAATTATGTCTTCTGCTGCTATATCATTATTCACACTACTTCCATTATTTGTTGATATTGTCCACATTTTTTACTCTAATAAGAGGATATAGTGGAGACTGGTCCGTCCACCGGTTCAAGGGTGAGCTGAGTCGGGACATTACAAAGTGGTATCAAAGGATATTTTTCATTGTCTTACTGTTTTGGGTTTTGTAGAGAGAAGACTAGGAATGTGTCGGCACTAGGGTTAATATCCATTCTTGGGACTGATCACCCCATATACAGAAAACGACCAAGTGGTCAGGGTTTGGATTGTTTTTCACCTTGTTCGCAGTTATAGTTGATATGATTTCACCTTGAGTGACTAGTGTATTTTCCACTACTTATTGATTATGAAAATTTTGAAAAAATTTCCTTGTCCCGATATGGCAAGGAATTTACATTACATTAATCATATTAGGCACTTAGAGATTAACATGACATGCATATATCAAATGTCATGTAGTTGCATTAGTAGGATGTCTACTAATATGGATTGTGTGCCTTGAATATATGTCATGTATTGAAATTATTTAGCATGTTGTTTTAGATAGCATGTTTCGGTGATATAATTAACATGATTGACTTATAATATAAAATTCTTTTGTGTCATGATTCTATGTTATATCATGTTTTAGTGATTTCAGTATGTTGATTTGGGTTATCTACTTCTAGTGACATGTTAGCTTGCTGATAAATTATTGGTTTCTTTGGATAAATTTATTTGGTTGCAATTACAATGGAACTGGTTTTCATATGTAAGGTGTATGGGCACCTTATAACTCCAAAAAGGGTAACACGTGTATTCAAACAATTAAAAATGGATGCTAAATTTAAAATGTTAAATGAAAAATTGGATATCTTAAATGGGATCCAAATTCCAGCGGTAAGGTGTATGGGTACCTTATCGACTGGTAGATGGATGTCCATGTAACTGAAACATAAAACCATAGTATGTTTGAAAATGGTTATGAATGTAAAACTACTAAGCTTTTATTGTAATGAACTGATGTGGGGTTTCTTTTTGAAGAACCCTGATTGAATAAATGGGACCTTCAGAGGTCACCTTTTTGGTAAAAGGAATTTAGATACTAAATTGCCTATTTATATTTGAATAACACTAAATGTTAAATGATTATAGAGGATGTTTGTGTTAGCATGCCTATTCTTCCGTAGGGTGTTGTTTGGAAAACCAAATGACTTTTTATGAAAAAACACTTGTGGCTTTGTTGAAATTCATTCAAATGTTTAAAGGTTGAAAAGAATTAATTAAAATGGATAAAATGAAAAAAAAGGATTTTGAACCTCGTGATTTCGGTTTTGTGTGACTGAGAGAGAGAGTCAACGTTTATATTTTGTAAGTGACTAGACCAAGGAAGGTAGTATCCTTAGAATGTTTTGGTTGTTAAGGTAAGTTTATCCCACAACATAGGATGACTTTATAGGACTCGAGTGTTTTGACACACTCATAGGTTAAAGTTACGGCTTTTATGATCAATGTTTGACGTGGTGATCGTGGTTTGAGGAATGTCACACGCATGTGTTAAGGTGTTCTGAAATAGTGTGTTGGTGAATGGATGATCTTTTATTTCTACACTATGTAAAATCTTAAGGGGGTTAGTGTCACATCAATTTCAATAAACTTGTCAGCAGGTGATGTTGAGATTTTTGAACAAAGTCGTCCGGTTGTAGTTCGACGGATCCTTTTAGAGACATTGGTTTTCTCTTAGTGTACTATTCCAAATGTGAAGAGCATGACCTCTATCTTGAACTCATCATCGAGACACTAATGCAGTGTCGATCTTATGCCACACTAAAGTTTTAAATGTTTTTAGGCTTGATGAGTGGTTATTAACAAGGTTATACTCGGGATGCAAGGTTTCATTGGGCTATGCCTTCATTCATGTAGGGGAACATTAGGTTTTTTAAAAATATTCCTCCAATGGATTGACTTGGTAATGTCACCATAGGTTAGGTAAGGACTACGGTTTACATGTGTTTGGTGATGTAATAATTTTAAAAAGGCACGCTTCCAGTTTAAGGGTGAGTGTGGGTTTTGGGACTGTAGTGTCTTTCCAGAAAATATTGCGCAACCAATTTAAGTCGCATGATCAAGAGATTCAACCTTTTCCTTTAATGAGTTCCCTTTAATGGCATCAAATTTAAGATCCATTTTAGTGAGATTTAGCTTGGGTTTTAAAGAAATAAGTGATTGAACTTATGTTTTGGTTAGTAGTGTGTTTCGAGTTTGGAAACATAACGCCTTTGTTCAAACAAAACTTATCAACCTTGGTGAGTCAGAAGATGTTGTACTAGTTTCCGAAGACTTCATGGGGATGATATGTTTTTAAGGTGGGTATATTGTAAAGTCCCGTGTTTTTTAAATGGATTTAAATTATGAAGGGATTCGAATTTTTTTCGGTTTATCAACGGGTTAGTTTTTTTAACAAAACTGAGCTCCGAAACTTAATTTTGAGTGTTATAACACTTAAAGATGTCATTTTTTGGACTTGGGAGAATACCCAATAATTTTAACAGGTGTCCCTAAGAGTCTTGAGAGCACAAAATCCGGAAAATTCCTCTTTAATGGACCCGAATGGGCTATACACTATTGAGGTCCAACTCGTGGATCTTACCGTATTTAATATTTTATTTATTTTAATTAAATAATATTAAATGGGAGATTTGTGTTTAAATAGAATAATGTGTTAATAATAATAATGTTATTATTATAAATTTGGTGTCATAAATTATTTGTATTTTAAAATATTTAAATTCTATGATTAATGGGGTGAAACATTTAGGTTAAAAGATTTTAATTGCATGAATAATGGAGTGTAACATTTGTGTGAAATTAATGTGGTTTTTGGGTATCTTAAAGAAATGTTTAATTAAATTAGTAGTAATAGTTATTTGAAATTAAATGAGGAGTTTCAGATTTAATAAATATCTGCTTAATTAAAAAAAGGGGTTTCTGGATTAATAAGGAAGCGTTTTTATTTAATAAAGGTGTGGGGTTTTATCTATAGTTGAATAATAATAATAATATGATTGTTATTATTTTTTTATGAGTATAATAATAATTATTAATTATTGTTTTTTTTATTATTATGAATAATAATAATATTCAATTTTGGGGTTTTTTAATTAAATCTAAGGAAAAAAACGGATTTAATTAATTGTTGTGAAATAGTGGTTTCATTTAATTAAATTGAGTTAAATTGAATTTAATTAAATGACGTATAATGGGTATTTTTCAGTTTTTTTAAATAATTGTTTTATTAGATGATAATAATAATAATTTTTATTATTATGGTGGTTTAATTTATTTAATTTTAGGTATAAATGAATTTAATTAAATGAGTTGTTGGGGGTTTCTTCTAATTAAATTTAATTTGTGATAATTTAATTAATTGATATGTAAATGAGGAGTTGTTTGTTATCAAATAATGGTAATATTAAATGATGTTTAAATAGGGAGTTTGAGGTTATCAAATAATGGTAATATTAAATGGTAATATTAAATGAGGAATAAACATAGAGTTGGGTTTAGTTTAATTAAATTCAAGGTAATGAGGAATCAAATTAATTAAGGAAAAATTAAGGTTTTTTTTAAATTAAATTTATGGTTAAAAAGAATTCAATTAATCGTTTTGAAGTGGGGGTTTTATTTAATTAATTCATGTTGATATAATTAATTAAATAAAACCCCCACTTCAAAACGATTAATTGAATTCTTTTTAACCATAAATTTAATTTAAAAAAAACCTTAATTTTTCCTTAATTAATTTGATTCCTCATTACCTTGAATTTAATTAAACTAAACCCAACTCTATGTTTATTCCTCATTTAATATTACCATTTAATATTACCATTATTTGATAACCTCAAACTCCCTATTTAAACATCATTTAATATTACCATTATTTGATAACAAACAACTCCTCATTTAAGTGGGGGTTTTATTTAATTAATTCATGTTGATATAATTAATTAAATAAATTATTTAGAGTTTTTATTTAATTTAATTCCATTAGAGAAAATTTAATTATTTTGATGTATTAATGAAGTATTGGTCTTTACCTAATAGGGATGTAAAATAATTAATGATAAGGATAATATAATTTTTATTATTATTATTATTCTTATTCTTATATTAAATCTATTAGTTTAATAGGGTAATAATTAGATGATTGGCGGAGATGATTGGAAGGAGGAGGTGCACTGTATGAGCAGCGCGACCCACACCAATCTCGCTATGAGGCGCGCTACACACCTTCAACTGGGCTCCTCTCCACACATCAAATCCTTCCATTTTCTTCACGATTATTGTCTTCCTCATCAAGGTGAGTCCATATGTGTATTTTTTGTGATTTTCATCGACCATTTGGCACCTCCCTCACCGTGTTTTCTCAGTATAAACCCTAAGGTTTTGGTTTAATTGGGTTTCCTTGTTTCTTTTATTCTAGGGTTGTGCAAGAGGTTTTTAGGACCCATTGGTCCGTATTCCAACTACCGCCACCAAGGGTAAAGAATTTGGTCTCAATTCTGGTCCATCGCCACCATATTTGGGTGTGCATTTCAACTCATTATTTGGTTTCTCACCCTATTAATTGGATTATTATGGTTTTTTTGTGTTGCGATTAATATTTTTGGTGTGTCTTGGTCCCACCACACTATTTATGGGTGCCGATAAATGGTTGTTAGGTGCGACGACAACTTTCGGATGCACATGTATTTTTGTTGAGGTGTGTGTGCATGAGCGGATCACAGTTGAGTTATGAAGCTTTGGCTTGGCTAAATTCATTGAGGTAGGGTACCTTTCCAAGTTCTAAATTTTATAAATGAATTAATAAATTTCTCACTACACTTTTATTAGAAATTAAATCCATGCAGTGAAGTATTTATATTGAATGCCTATTAATGTTAACTTGTCATTTTTAATGATTTAAAATGTTAAATTTCACATGTGATTTGTGTGATAAGTAATATCATGTTTTTGTAATAAAACCCCTCAATAGAGGTGTGCTTTCTTCAAACCAAAAAGTAGTTGTAGTGTTATATCATGTTTCCTTGTGGTTTGAGTTTACTGTATATCTTTCTGTTAGTACTGATATATGGAGGGTTGATGTCATGGAATGAATATTTGATTGTTTAATTAATCATGGGATGATGAGTTTATTTAATAGTGTTAATTAATTATTGAATTAATTTAGTGATGTTGACCTTGTTGAACCAAGTTAATTAATTATGAATTAATTAAATGGAAATGATGTGATAAATTAATTTTGGAGAGTTTATATTTAGAATGAGATAATTAATTCTGGAAAATTAAATATGGGATGTGATTTGTTTTGTAGGTTAAATAATTTATGGATTAATTAATGGTAATGTGTATTTAGTTAACTGTTACGTTAACTAATAGATTTGGTATATTTAGTTAATCGATTGGATTAGTAAGGGAATAAGGATAATTGATTGGTGAATTAATTATCATGTTTTCAGTTAAGGAATTGGGATAATTAAATGTTGAGTTAATTATCTAGTTAACATGATTTTGGTTAAGAATAATTAATTTTCAATTAATTATTAACTTTTGGGATTTTTAATGGTTAATTAATTATAGAATTATTTTATGGGAGATTTATGTTGTCAATTAGTTGTTGAATTTATTAAAAGATTTGACTACTTAATTTATGAATTAAGTAATGGATGGTTTTGAGCTATTAGACATTGCATTATAAACCAATGATAAATATATATCTATAATTAATAAATGGATTGTGAGATAGGGACTGATGCTCCAAATACTCACGGGCTACTATACATGGTGTTCTATACCCAGATTTCATGTAAATATTCTTTATTGGACAAAGAATGATGCTCTAAATAACCATGGGTTGTGAGACAAGGACCAATGCTCCAAATATTCACAAGGGTGATATACATGACGTTCTACACCCATTAATTGACATTGGACTATGGGTCCAACTGGTCGTATATAAACTAAATTCAATGGTTAATTAAAGGTGATGTGATGTAATGATTTGTGAATTGAATATGATAAAGGGTTTATACCCGTTAATTAATTCATTGAATCACTATTTAGTGGATGGACCCAAGAGAGAATCACTATTTTAGTGGACGGGCTCGGATATAGTATGTGAAAGATTAAATTGAATATCTTATAATGCGTTATCCAATCCAAAGAACAAGATTGGATTCGGTCTTTACTTTGATTTCTTATATGGTCTTTAGAGACATCTATTGTGAGTAACTTATATGGGGGATGTCAGGTTTAGGCCAGATCTCGAGACTTATATAATTTAACAATGATTTAATAATTGATAAATGAAAATGAATGTGTGATGATTGTTGTGTATACATGAAAAATGTATGATGCAGGTTGAGACACCAGCTAAGGGATGAAGCATGTACTCATATATATAGTTACATTGTAGTGCTTACTTTATTTATCCATGTTTTCACACAGTTTAAATTATTTATTGAATGTTTAGATTTGGGGTAGACACCGATGGTTTGGGCCTACTGAGATATATATCTGGCATCCTACTCAGTCTGCCATTGCACTGGGATACCCAAGTAGATTCTATTTGGTTGCAGGATTATGTTGTTTGCATATACTTGGGAGATAGAAGAAGAGGACCGAGTGGAAGCTCCGGATGCTTGAGGAGATCTCCCTCGGTACATTGAGTTATTGTTTACTTATTTCTTTATTGATATGTAAAGTATTATGTATTGTTTTTAACTTTTATAGTTGTACCATCATAACATGCATGAATTGTATAACATTGGCATTGGACAATTGTTTTATAAAATATTTATAAAATTATGTCTTTCACTGCTTTATCGTTATTCACACTTCTTTAGCCATTTTTTGATATTTTCCACTATTTTTACTCTGATAAGAGGGTATAGTTGCCCCACTGAGTATCCTTAGACCATCACTGCTAGTCAGAAGCCTCTGGCGTATGATAAGACACACTTGAGGTTATGTGGTGACCGGTTCAAGGGTGATCCAGTTCGGGACATTGTAGAACCCCCCTTTAGTAGTACTTTATAGAATTTTGGAAATTAGGAATTTTTTTAAAGTTAAATTGATAACTTGATTTTAAAATTATGATTTTAAAATGATTTTTTGGTTTTGTTACAAGGAAAAGTGTTTTTAATAAAAGTTTGGTTTTATTTAAATGGTTGAAATTGTTTTTTTTATCATTGAGTTTTGGAGCATTGGTTGTGTGTGTTCATGTGAATTAGATATGGATAAGGGTGAAGATTCTCGCCCATAATTAGTGGGATGGATAAGCATTAGTGATCTCCCCCATCAAATGGTTCATTGAGTGACGGCTTAGTGAAAGGATAACTCACCGCTCGTGATTATAGGGAGATCCTGGTTTCATGCATGGTTGGATTGTGTATATGTGGAATGGAATGGGTTATGCCAAAATGGAATTTGTGAAATGGTTTCAGGATATTGTTTGGTTTTTTTTCCTTGTATCTTGGTGTTGTTTTGAGATAACTGTTTTACTATCAAACTTTTTTATATTTTGATATAAATTGTTTAAAAAAAAATTTATAAATTTTTTTATATAAATGTGCTAACATGATCTATCCTAGTGGCGTGACTAGGGAATTCATTTGGGGAAAATATAATGATTTTGATTGCTCACCCCCATCTTTGGAACTTTGGTGCTTTTGTAGATGTTGTTTATCAAGGAATGGTAAAAGGTAAAGTATCACACATATTTAGAAGTACTTCTTGATACTTGGTCTATTTTGTGGATTTGGATCGTGGAACATATTTGGAGCTTGGAGTTTTTATTGGAGTCCTTGAGTTTTGTCTTTTGTTGTGTACTTTTATGTTGTATTCTTCCACTATAGTACTTTTTTTAGTTTGATTTTAACATTCATGGTTTCTTTGAGTTGTATTTCATTGATATCATGCACCAAGTAGTAGTAAAAAAATTAGGGCTGGTTTGGTTGGTTGTTTTATTTTCAAATGGAAAACCATCCCCCAATTATAAATGAATCCATTGGCATTTATTTTTAGTCTTTGTAATCTTGGGAATGTCTCTTAAGGACAAGTAAAATCCTACCACCTCCTCAAGCTAATGAAGTGGGGAAGGATGTTACATTTTTACTAATTTTTACTAATTAATAGTAATTTTCTAATAACTTCTTATAATTTCTAATAATTATTTCTAATTTCTAATAATTAACACTAATTTTTACTGATTACTACAAATTTTTACTGATTACCATTAATTTTTACTAACTATTTTAAATTTATTAATATTTATCACTAATTACTAAAAATTAGTGTTAATTACTACAAATTATTAATTTCTAACTATTGTGCTATCAAAGATGGGATCTGGGTGAGAGATTCTCTCTCAATAACTAGATGGAAATTAGGGTTTTAATTCTATAGTGGGATCGATCGATTCATCATTGATCAATGTTTTCCTCCCAAAAGGGTGCTTCAATAGTCATAAACTTATCATAAGAAAGGATATAAATAAGATTTCTCAAGGTGGGGAAGAATATGCTATGCTTACTAGAATCAGATCTAGTCACTCCTTCTCTCTCTTCAAGAACATCACTATGAGAGGTGCTCAGTGTAAAGGTAATGTCTCCCATTTGAAAGTAGATCCTTCTACAATCAGGGAAAAAATTAATATGGGTAAGAATTCTATTACCACTCACCTCATTTTTCTTATGGGTTCTAACCCATGGAGTATAGCATCTCTCCTTTTTGTCACTTAAACTCTCATTACATTATACAAAACTGAGGATCTTTAAGGTTTAGTGTCTTGTAAACCAGGAACTTAATACATGAAACAAAAAAACATTCTTCTTAAACACTTGAAAGGCTTATCCTTATTTTCATCCTAGGTTCATTACTGCATCTCATAACCTGGGTACATACATAAAAAGAATGGGTGAGCAGAAGGCCCAATAATGGAAACAAGGGGAAACATTTAACATGTGAACTTGAGATACATCAACAATGTCATGAAAAAGAACTTTAAGGCATGAGAAAGAAATCATGAGGCATATCATAATAAAAATAATGTTTTTCATAACTTGAAGATGTGGCTACAACATTTAACAAAGACAATCATTTCCATTTCACCAATGTCCATCCCCAAGGTGTCAATAAAAATTACCAAGGTTATTCACCAAGGTATCAGTCTAAATGGTCATCTCTAGAGATTAAGTCTTTACCCAATGCATTGGAGCGCTATCAGGGTGAACCCTTAAATTTGACTTTATTATCATGTGAGCCACATATATCATCATCAATAATTTCATAAACAACCCATATAGAATAAAATAAATGGGTTTCATTTCATAATCATAACGTTTTAAACATTGCTTTAAAGATATGATCTTTATGTCACTTTAAACCCACGGAAAAGAAAAGAGGGTCTCATGTATGTAAATCCCAGAATTTAAAATAGAAAATTTTGATATATGTGAATACCCATTTAGAAGGAAGATCTTAGAGTATTAACTTAATAAAATAAAATAATTTGAGAAAATGAGAGAGACATTTGAGATAGAAATTCTGCAGCATAACGGCTATGCTTCGGGGTTTTAGAAAACATTGAAAAGAGATGGGACATAGGTCACCCACTCATAAATGATCCAAATAATAGTAGAGGGATAGAATATAATAGATATAAGAACATGGCAATGATATTTGAAAGACATACCATATGAAATGAAAAACATGGAGGGAAGACAAAAATAAGATTTCTCTTATGAAAATTCAGTTACCTAATGGCATCACATAAACTTCAACAAAATGAATTGAAAAGATCAAATAGGGTATCTCATAATATGAACATAAAATAACAGTATGATAGATATAGATATCATACCCCAACATAATAAAAAGTAACTTGAAAGACTTGACATGAAAGTAGAAGTTTGAAAAATGAGAAAGGTGAACGAATCCCTTAAAAATTCGGCAGCCTAACGGCGCCACTTCAAACTTCAAAATACTGAATTGAAGAGATCAAATAGGGTCTCTCATCATATGAAAATAAAATATCAGTATGATATATTTAGAGATCGTACCTCAAAAAAATAAAAAGGAACTTTAAATACTTGACATGAAAGTAGAACTTTGAAAAATGAGAAAGGTGAACGAATCCCTTAAAATTTCGGCAGCCTAACGGTGCCACTTAAAACTTTAAAATACTGAATTGAAGAGATCAAATAGGTTATCTCATCATATAAAAATAAAAGATCAGTATGATAGATATAGAGATCATACCCCAACATAAAAATAACTTGAAAGACATGTCAAGAAAATAGAACTTGAAAATGAGAAGGGTGAAAGAATCCTTTACAAAAATTTGGCAGCCTAACGGCGCCACTTAAACATTCATAAAACAAAATGATGAGAGTAAGAGAGTATCTATCATCATATGAACTTAAAAAGTGCAATAGGATGAATATAAAATAACATCCCCAACATAACAACATGGATCTTAGAAGAAATGACATAAATGAGAGTACTTGAAAAGAAAGAGAGAGGTAGGATCCCTTACCTTAAAACGTAACTCTTAAAACTCAAATGTTGGGACCTTGAGGGATTGGGGGCTCTTTGGGAGGACTCCATGGGAGGTAATGATACCAGAGCTTCATTGGGGAAGAGTTGGGAGTCGAATGGATGAGAGGATGGCTTGGTATTTATAGGGAAAGTGAGGGGACAAGGCATTAATGGCCAAGGGACACCTCATTGGTGGTTTTGGAAAAACCATGGGCTTGCCCATGGTATTTTCCCATGTTATTGGCCACTTGGGACACCTAATACCTTATCTTACTATTTAAAAGTCGACCATATTTATTACATACTTAATACATCATTTAATGATGTCATTAAACACACTTAACTTAAAAACTGTATTTTCACTATTCATCAAAAATTCAACTTTCTCAGAAAAATCCCAAAATTTCACCTTAACCAAATATTGATGCTCTGATTTCAAAAATTAACTCCATTTTATAAAAATAATTTTCTAAATTTTTTTAATTAAATTTTTTAATAAATACACTATTCACCGAAAATTCATTTTTTTCAAAAAAATCCCTAAAAATTACCTTAACATAATATCGAAGCTCTGAGTTCAAAAATGAAATCCATTTTATAAAAATAATTTTCTAAATATTTTTAATTTAATTTTTAATTAAAAAACACTATTCACCCAAAAAAAACTAATACTTGACTAATAATTTATGAAACTGTTATTTAACCATTTTATTGAATCACATTACTTAATCAAGGTGCCTAGATTATATTAATGCTTTATTTAAGTGAGATTACTAATCCATTTGGTCACATTACTAATCCTAAGAATAAAATCACTATTCATAATTTACTATTCATCAACAATTAAGTTGATCTTATTAGACTCTAAATTTCGTACTGAACATAATTGTAGAAGACCATTTTTTGAAAATCATTACACATTTTTAATTATTTAAGGTTTACATAAACATTTTCTTAAAATATACTTTGTCTAAAATTCACCAAAAATATGCATACTATATTTATCTGGACATTTGAAAATTCATAAACTTCATCAAAAGAAGAAATCAAAATTTTTATTTAAAAAAAAGGATTACACAAGGCAGTTATGGTCTCCTTACATAGTCCCTTATCACACCAGCATAGGACCTAAGTTTAAGGTGTGCTAAGGTGAGAGAATTCGAGGGAGGCTCGGCCAACATCGCACGAGTAGTAATTTCTATCAGTTTGAACTTCTCACGAAGGCGATTCCATTCTAGCTTCACACGATGAAGTTCAGCTTGGGTTTGGTCCATAGAAAAGCCTAGTGGTGCTACCTCCTTCCCAAGTTCTGTTATATGGGCTTTGATCGGTCTAAGACTACTGGGTAAGGTCATAGAATCTTCTTTCTATATTAATTAACCAAGATCACTTGTATTTAGAGACAAAAGTCGCAACATTCAGTTTTCAACGGACATACTGACTAACGGTCATATAATAGTCAAAACCCAACAGTCTCATTTTAATTATACTCATGTTATCAAATGAAACAGTTTTTTTGAGTATGAAAAATAAAATAACACACAAAATTAGGAACAAGATTTATTCAATATTTCGGGTCGTTACATGGAGAATCTATGACATGGATGTGCATCTTGTAGAGATTTGGGGTTTCTCAAGTTTTAAATGTGTCTCTGTAGGCCCTGGTTTTTTCATATATCATTCCCTTCCTGGGAGTCAAAGATGAAAGCATGGGGTTTTGGTTCGGTTTTTCTTAATCTTGGGATTCCCCACATTCAAAAATGGGATCTCAAATTTAATCCAATTGAGGTATGTAATTCTTCATTTCAGACATGGGTCAAGGTTCATTTCTTGAATTGTATACTTTGGCACCCGTGTATTCTACATGATATTGCATAGGCCATTGGCATCCCAATTAAAATGGATAAAGAGAAGAAACTGGAGAGGTATGTCCACTAAGAACACGTGGATTTAAGCTTGACCCTAGTTGATAAAATTTTATTGTCCACTGATGATAATGAATTCAAATTGACAATTGATTATGATATAATCCCTCCTTTTTGCACGAATTATAGAGTTGTTTGACATGAAAATTTAATCTATAATAAATCGGTTACTCATTCCTTATGTTCTACCAAAGCTCATGGAGAAATTTATTTTTTTAAAAACAAAATTAGAAGGTGTCAAATATAAATATATATATTCATTAAAATATTCATATGCAACTACTGTGGCAACAACTACACATTTATCAATGAAATAGCCAAAGAAAGTAGGATAATTCTTGTGAACCTACAAACCATACATCATAAACATAACATTTTTATGGGAAATAACATCCAAAATAAAAAGAAAAATACAATAGAGGGTATTATATATAGGGAGTTTAAAATGAAAACTTCAGAGGAATTAAGCACCTTTATATCACTACATGAAAAAGGTGGATTTTCTATGATCCCATAACCCATCACAAATAGTCCAGAATCTGAGCCCTGAATAAGGATATACACAAGTTGGAAGTCTCTAAGAAATGTAAACAATATGTACTAGGGTCCACATAGCATGTGATCCCACCTGAATACCTCAAATTTTTTTCTGCTGAATAACTTGGATGGCCATGTGAGCTGACACAGTGTGTACATGGTGTACACGGCATGTCTTACCTCACCCAATCCCTCGATCACAACTTTATATACACGTATCAACTATTCATGTCTCCACACATGGTTTGTAACCCTAGTACATGGAATTTCTTAGCTAAATAGCAACATGGTCGTGTTGTCTACATGTGCCTGTGTCTGACACTGCATGCCTGTGTACTCTGGTCGTGTACATTCACATGGCCATGTCCCTTGACATGGATGCCCTAGCCATGTCCCATGGTCACACGACCCGGGTCCCTACATTGTGTGTAACCCTAGAACATGGTATGTACTCCAAAAAATTCATATTCTCCAAATGGGAATAACACATAGCTTGTTCCACTAAACTACAAGACATATGATCAGTAATTATAAACATAAATCCTTTATGAGCCCCCAGAATCACTCTGGTTTCCACCGAGACCTATATATTGACCCCCAAGGGATCTCTAAAAGTCGTAAAAGGTCTGTAAAAAAATCAAGAAATTAAAAACAAATGGGATTGATACTTAAAACTAAAATCTACCTACCTCATGGTGAAACGCCCAAGCTTCAAGGTAAGATCCACACTCTGAAGTTGTTGCACCAAGATCAAGGAGTGATTACCGTCAAGATTGAAGATCGATGGCACCTATTGCCCTCGGTTTTGCCTAATTTTATCCTTTACTTTGAGGGGGGAAAGTAGGATCCCATCATCTATGTCATGCACACACAAAGGGGGGAGGGTTTATTCATTTAATTTTATTAAATTAATAAACCTCCATTAAACACCCCACCAATACACACCCTCAACTGAACACCCAACGCTAAAAACTTTTAAGTCATTCCAAGGGTAAAAACAATATTCTAAACTCAATTGTGGTCTCATATTTCAAATATGAAACTCTTCATGGGAGTTAGTCCATATTTCCTAATAATATTTTCACACTTTACAAAATATATTTAATATTTTTAATATCACAGTGATGAGGCTCTACAGGCCCCGGAATCCTGAGCCAACTTATCTCCTAGCTTCAGAAATAATCCAAATTCATATAGGTAAGTACCCAAGTCACTAAATCCTACCCGGATTAATTCTTTTTTTCCAAAAAGCAAAATCCTGGGAAGAAGGATTCAAACTGATCTCTCTATTATGTCTCCCATGCCAGCAAGCTCACCGAGTGTTCCCATACTGTCTACAAACATACACAAAGGGGAACCAAAAAGGATAAAAAACACCCAACATTCAGCTCAAACTAAGTTGAAATCATACATCCAAGTAAAAAAATGTCTCCTTAGATACAAAATGTTAGAAAATACCAAGCACCTGGTTCATCTATTAAAAAAGGATCTAGCGATACACCACCTCACTAACCTGATGTAGATACCGATGAAACCTGACAGTTCTGATCCAACCCTGGATGAACTGACCATATCCTCCTCAATAATATCATTTATAAATATGATGTAGAGCACATGAGGGTACCAAATAACAACACAAGGCTTCCTAATCACACACACTGGGTCTTACTTGGCCCTCTATGCAAACCTCTAACACACAACCCTATCTCGAACCCACAAGTAAAAGGAACTTGTCCTCCACACCTTGAAATTATCTATTTTGGGTATCACTAACTCACCCATATTATTTTACTCCCATTAAAAAATGTTTCTCAGTGGGAGAAGCATACCTTTTCCTTATATGTCTGATGTTACATCAAACAAACCCAACATAGGGTTCTAAAAACACCTTGTTATACCCTGGTCGAAACTTAATAAATAAGTGTAAATAATATAGTACCTCACAACTACTTCTACCAATACTAGTGTAGAAAGTAGAAATGACACATAGTGAACCAATAATCCCCCTAATAGACTCTAGGTCATAGGCCTCTGTGGTATGTAGCTATCCTCTCCCCTATCCTCTATCTCCCTGATCCTAGCATGGACTGCTTGGTGGGGTGGTAGAAACATCTTGAACTATCTTCCACCTCCTTATGCTATCTATGCTTCTATTCCATTTCCACCATCATGAGGAACTCTATGATTAATATGCTTCCTCTACCAGGTAATTCCATCAACCGGATCCCTCTCAATAGCATGACAGTTCGGAAAATATCGCACCAGATGTCTCTGACCATCGTAAGCATAACACCGACTCTCATGTGATTGACCAGGTGTGACATGGAAGCCCTGAGCCTTTGACCCTCTATATCAAGATTTCCTATTGAAGTGTCTCACATGCCCAGATCCCTGATCTTTTCATTGGATACTAGTATATGAGGTCTCATCCCCTGTGTTCCCAGCAATAACATTCAGATTCTTCTTAGCTGGAAATCTCTCTTCCACCAAGGCCCACTCAAACACTCTAGTATATGTGAGAATTCACTATGAAACAAATGACACCCTGATCTCCCAGCATAAACCCTACTTGAAGGTTCATGCCCTAAAAATAGATCTTGGACCATATCTAGGGTGTATCTTGTTAGGTCTGTCAACCTCATTGAGTACTCTTCCAAAGACATTTTATCTTTTCAAAGATGCATAAGCACCTATATACGCGTCAAACTCAACGTGTTTGGATAAAACTCTTCCCTGAAGATCCACTCAAACTCTACCTAATAAATCATCTTCTCATCATGGTTCTGCATCACCAGACTCCACCATCACCCAGAATATCCCTATAGAAGACTCACTACTAGGATCATCATCATATAGGATGGTATCCTCACTTGGAAGAAAACTTTTATGACTACCTCCATCCATTCATTAGCTACCTGGGGTTATGGATCACTTTGATGCTTGGGAGGTCTCTACCTCTGAAACTCATGTAGAACATTCATCCTACAAGAATCCTTGGCCTAAAATGCCTCCAAAACCTATTGCTCAATGAGTGAAGGCTCAGCTAGTGGACCATGCGGAGGTATTACCCCAAGAGTAGTGCCCTACATTAAAGCCTCATATCTGGGAAGATTATCATCACAATCCCACTTTGTAACCCTGTCTAGTTTTCATTGTGTTGGAATCCTAAAATAGAATCAAGAAATGCCACATTCAAATATTATATCTAGGGAATTGTCCCAATAAGTATAAAGAACCCACAAACTATTCCTATATGATTCATGTACCAAAAAATTTCATGCACTCAGTGTCCTAATGTACAAAGTCAAAAAAAATGGATATCAGACTCTTGGTGAAAGGATATTTCATCCACGGAACCAACATTGGAGTCCATGTCCTAAAATACAAACTCAAAAAACATTAAAATTATTTCTATACAACCTAAACCAAGATCATAGCTAGAAAAACCCTAAAATTCATTCCCAAATTAAAACCCTCTCTAATACCACATTGTCACAACTCGACCCACTAGATCCCGAATCGTAACTCCCCAATACCACCTCCAATAGTCCATAGGATAGTGTTGAACACTGAGTAGGAATATCACACACATGGTAGGACTTAGTCTATTGTACCTATACCCACGCACCCACATACATCTCCATGAAATAATGTGGATATAAGAAAAATGAAAATAAAAATGAAAGAATATATCTATACCACAACCATAGTATAGAAGAAGTAAAAAAAAGGAAAAAAACAAGCCCACAAAAACTATAAAAGCATCCAACATGCTCAAAAGGATGGGACCATTGAAAAAGGAAACTGGTAGAAAGCTCCTTAGCCAAGAACAGATAAAAAACTCGGTCGGTCTATCTCACAAAGCTCTACCTTATTTGGGTCTGACTGGGACTTCATCAAAAGTTATGTCATATTTACACGAAACAACATGTGTAGGAAAAGACTATGGAGGGGTGAGTATAGAAATACCCAGTAGGTTCCCTAGGTACCCAAAATAAATGGGAGAAACTGAAAGGAAACAGTCCACTTGACCCATCCAAAGTGAACCCAAAAGTGAGAGGAACTATATCTCGACCATCCTCAAATATAAAATACTAGAAAACTCATACCACATTGTGCTTTAACCAAGATATGCAACAACACATCAAGGAATCCTAGAAACACCAATATATAATCGTCAGAGACTCGAAGTCTTGTGATGTTCTAACATCATAGTTAGCTATAGGATTCTACTCAAGGATCGGCGATAGCACTTTCCTAGGATAAATCACTCCATGATCCCTTAAATCTCATATGTCACTCATCCAAGAGATACACTCCATCAAGAATAAATTTTGCATCCTTGATGGACCATCAAAGAGGTATCACTCTATCAAGTATCACAAAGTTGATGGTCTCTACAATCTCTGGTGGCATGTATCCGAGAGAAAACACTTTTCGAATCACACCACGAAGAAATTCATGATAGAATATAGAAAATGTCAATACACAAATAAAGGATCTAACCCATACCTAATGGGGGATGCCACCAACCCTACTTGAACAATGAGAGGTATCATCACTCAAAAAGGGGATCAATCCCAGAACCATAATCAAACTCTATGAATCCAGTTTGGAATACAATAAACCACGTCTCCTTGAATAGTGTTCTCTCTCAGAACCATTGGGAGACATAATAATCCAATATGCTAACCCAAATATCTAACTCATATAGGGGATCACTCCTAGGACCTCTAAGGGACACCACAAACCCAATATGACATCTTGGAGATCAAATGCTATGTTAGGGTATTTATGCTCATGTAGTGTTGGTCGCAACAATTCCCCAAACCTCACCTAGTATATGTCACAAAGTAGAGGATCATACCCCCAAAAATACCACAAACCCTACTTAAACTATCTTCTAATTTGGGGATCATATCCCCAATGATTCCACAAACCCAACTAATATTGCCCGCTATACAGGGGATCATGCTCCCGATGATGGAAAAAATCCTACTCAACCATCCTGCTAGATAGGGGATCATTTCCCATGTAGTGTTAGTTATAACAATACCAAGAACCCAATCTAGGGAAAAAATACAAAAAAGGATCCTGCCCAACCACCCCAGAGGGATAAAAGAAAATCTATCCAATCTCATCCGATTTAGGGGATTGTGATCCTATGATGAGGACTTAATACCAGGTTGTACCCTCATAGGTATAAACCAAGGGACTCACTCAACCATTTTTGGTCCAAACCTCACTACCAGAAGTGACCCACAACTCAGTCCTACATGATTCATGTACCAAAAAAATTCTCATTGACCAGTGTCCTAATGCACCAAGTTAACATGTAGGTTATCAGAGTCCTAGTGAATGGATACGTCAGTACCACACCAACACTAGAGTCACTAGCCTGAAATCCAAACTCAAAACACTTTAACATTATCACTATGAAATCCAAACCAAGATTACATCTAAACAAACCATAAATTGTGGTCCCAAATTGAAACCTTCTCTGATACCAATATGTATTTACATGTCCCAATGGGACCCATGTCATGACTCCCCAATTCCAAATTCAATACGATAGGGGGAAAAATATAACACCAATTATGAATATCACACATGGGAGTCCTTAGCCTATAGAACCTGTACGAACGCACCCATATACGTCTCTATGAAAAAGGGAGTAAATAATATAAACTGAAAACGAAATGTATCCAAACATCTATCCCACAACTAGATTATATTATAAGTACTAAAATCATAAATGGGAAAAAATAAAATCCCACCAAAAACTATAAAGCATCCAACCTACTCATTAGGAGGGGATCGCGGTCTAAACCCATTGTTTTAAATCCCCTCGGCTAAGAGCCGACAAACACCATGGCTGGTCCATCTCACTAAGGTTTTCCCATCCCAGGTCCCCATGGGACTTCATCAAAAGGTCTATCGTCTGCACAAGACACAAAATGTGTGGTAAAATCTCATGTAGGTGTGATTATAGCAATACTCAGTAGGTGACCCAAATACCCAAAATAAATGGGAGAAATCAAGAGGCAAAATTCGGCTCAACCCATCTAGAGGGAACCCAAATGAGAGAGAAACTCCATATCAAACATCCTAATCTATGTAATACTAGTTAGCTCTATCCACATAGTGTTTCAACCAAGATATGTGACGACACCACAAGGAAACCCAAAACCAAACCCAGATATACTTATCTCAAACTCCAATTCTCATGAGGTATTAACCTCATAGCATGCAAAAATATTCTATTCAAGGATCCATTATAGTAAATTTCTAGGATAACTCACTCCAAGATCCCTTTCATCTCATATGGAACTCGTTAGAGAGATAAAATCTATCAGGAACAACTCTTCCATCCCTAATGGACCATCCAATAGGTACCACTCCATCAGGTATCACAAAGCCAGTGGCACATCCCTGCTATCTCAAGTGGCATGTATCTGAGAGAACACACTCATCGGATATCACCATGAATAAATTCACCCTCTAATCTAGTGGATCTAGATACTAAGATAGGGGATCTTACCCATCCCTAACGGGGGACACCACTAACCCTATCGGAACCATTAAAATTATTATCACTCAGAAAGGGCGTCACTCCAAGAAATGATGGGGGACACTATGAAACCAGTCTGGAATAATATAAACCACATATCCTCATATAGGGGATTAATCCTAGAACCATTGGGGTACACCAAGAACCCAAAATGATAACCCATGGATCTCACTCAAATATGGAATCACTCCCAAGACCTCTAGGGGACACCAAAAACTCAATCTAACATCCAGAAGAGCATATACTTTGATTGGGGATCATCAACCATGTAGTGTTGTTCATGATGATTCCACAAACCCCACCTGATAAAACTCAAAAAGTAGGGGATTTTAATCCTAATGATACCACAAACCCTACTTAAAATATCTAATGAGTAGGGGATCATATCCTCAAAGATACCATAAACCCTACTGATATTGCCCTCTATGTTGGGAATCATACTCATGATGATGCCATAATCCCTACTGCGTGATCCTTAGAGATAGGGGATTATCTCCTGTATATCGTTGGTCACTACAATCCAAAAAACCTGATGCAAGGAAAATGAAATGATATAGGATCCCACCTAAGCCTCCCCAGATATAAACACCAACTCTATCCAAGCTCATCCTATTAATAAGATTACAATCCTATACAGAGGACATAATGCCACATTTTACCCTCATAAAGATAGACCAAGTAACTCAATAAACCATTTTTGGTTCAAATGTTTCTAACAAAAATGACTATCAACATCACCTCTCATCATATCTCAAAGGCCCAAATTGTGGACACTATCACATTCTGCGCAGAAAACTGCTCAGGATAAGATACGCATAGGCCTAAATCCAAGCCCAAAGAAGGATATACATGAGGAAAAAAACTCCAAGAAACATACACAGTGTATATTGGTATCCACATGGCCTATGACCCCACCTAAATAGCTAGATTTTTCCTCTGATTCCTATATTTTATGAACATGTGAGCCTAAATGGAGTGTACACAGTGTACAGAGCACGTCTCACCTCACCCAGGCCCCCATCTGTGTTTTCCCAACATAGATCGGCCATACGTGTCTCCACACATGGAATTTGCCCCTGGTAAATGGTGTGTCTTGGCTAACTGGCCACTTGGACATGACTTCTAACTGGTCCTATTTCCAGCAACCAATGATTGTGTAATTTCATAGGGCTATGTCCCCTAACATGGCTACCATGGCCATGTCCCATGGCCACATGACAAGGGCTCACTATATGGCATGTAACCCTAGTATACAGAATGTAGTCCTAGAAAGTAATATTCCTCAAATAGAAAGAATGCACGGCGTGTTCCACAAAAAAATATGCCTTGTGATCAAGAATTTTGAATATGAATCCCCTTCGAGCCACTCAAATCACTCCAGTTTCCCCCAAAACCAACATATCACCCCCAAGGGATATTTAGCAGTCATAAAAGGGCTCTAAAGACCTTTAAAATGCATAAAAATGGAAATGGGAGTTAAAAATCAAATCCTCTTACCTCATCGTGAAACATTAATGCTTCAGGGCCATATCCATACTCTGAGGCTACTACAACATTATATGGGAGTGATCATCATCAAGATCAAAGATCGGTGATACCTCTTCTTTTTGGTTTCTCCTCAGTTCATCTGTCACTCCAAATGGGGGAGGTATATTCTCCTCTCTATAATTTGTGCACCAAAGTGGGTGTGGTTATTAATTTAATTTTACTAAATTAATAACTCCCCATTTAACACCATGCCAATACACCTCTAACCCCATACCCAAAACTGAAAAATTTTATGTCGTGACTAGGGTAAACACCATGTTCTGAACTCAACTGAGGACTATTGCATTTCATTTGATCCCATTTAGTTTGGTTATTTTGGGTGTATATTTTTTATTTTTATACTCACCACTGCTGGAAATCTCATCATCTAAGCACTGAAAAATACCTCAGTTGGTCGAGCTCACTAAGCTTCGCCCACTCCGAGTCCTCTTAGGACTTTGTCGAAATGTCTATCATCTACATAAGACACAACATATGTGGGGAAATCCCATGAACTGGTGATTATATCAATACCCAATAGGTTCCCCAAATATCCAAAATACAAGGGAGCAACTGAAATGCAATAGTCTACTCGACCCAACCATAGGGAACTAAAATGAGGGAGAGACTGCATCTCGAAAATCCTCAACTATACATGATAATTAAAATCTATACACATGGTGTGTTAACCATGAAATATGAAAACACCCCAAGTAAACCCATAACAAACACATATGAAACTCTTCATAGAGATAAACTTCATCTGGAACAACTCTTCCATCACTGATAGACCATTTGATAGGTACCACTCCATCAGGTATCCCAATTCCAATGGCATATTCTCTCTATCTCACATCACATGTATCTAAGAGAACATGCTCATTAGATCTTACCATGAAGAAATTCATTTTGGAATCTAGTGGATCTTGATACTCAGATAGGGGATCTCACCCATCCCTAATGGGTAACTCCACTAAGACCACAAGATCCACAAAAGGTCTCATTACTCAATAAGGGTATCACTCCCAGAACCACTGGGGGACACTATAAACCCAATATGACATCTCTGAGATCATATGGTTAGATAGGGGATCATCACTTATGTAGTGTTGATCATTAAGATTCCACAAAACCCACTTGGTACAACTCATGAAGTTGTGTATCATACTCTTGATGATACCACAAACCCTACTTAAATCTTCTGCTAAGTTGGGGATCATATCCCCAGTGATGCCACAAACCCTACTAATACCTCCCACTATATAAAGGATCATTCCCTCAATGATGCCACAAACCCTACTGATCCATATTTCTAGATAGGGTATCATCACCTATGTAGTTTTGGTCATGATGATACTAATAAACCTATCTAGGGAAAATGATATGATATAGGATCTTACCTCAGCCTCCTCAAAGGGATACACCAACTCTGTCTAAGCTCATCCTATCAAGTGGGTCACAATATTTTTCTAAGGAAGTAATGTCGCATTATAACATCATAGGGATGGTCTAAGGGACTCACTCAACCATGACTGGTCCAAATTTCAACAATATAAGAAGCCCAAAGCATCACCTCGCATCGCATATCAAAGTCCCAAACCATGGCCACTATAACATTCTACATGGAAAACTGATTAGGACAGGCTACTAATGAGTCTAAATATGAGCCCCAAAAAAGGATATATGCTTTCTTGAAGTCTTTAATAAATGTAAATAGAGTGTACTAAGGTCCACACAGCACATGGCCCTGCTTGAACACTTGGTCAGGTTCTTTTCTACAGGAATTGGCTAGCGATGTGAGCTTAAACAACATTTACATGGTCTACACGAAATGTCAAACCCCACTCAGGCCCTCGAACGTGTCTTTATCCACACGGCTCAGCCACCTGTGCCCCCACACATGGAGCGTACCCCTGGTACATGAAGTGTCTTGGATAACCAGTTACTTTTCCATGTCTTCTTCCCATTCCCATGTCTAGCACACCATGACCATGTACTCTAGCTATGTATTTTTACAAGACCATGTCCTTTGACATGGGTACTTAGCCATTCCCCACGACGACATGACCTAGGATCACTAAATAGCGTCTAACCCTCATACACAGTGTGTAGTTCTCAAAATCAAACTTCTCTAAAAAATAATAACACATGACATGCTCCACTGAACTATACATTGTATGATTGGGAATTCTGAATGGGAATCCCCTATGATTCACCTGAATCACCACATTTTCACCCCAAACCTACAGATTGACCCCTAAGGAATATCTAGTAGTTATAAAAGGGCTCTAAAACCTCAAAAAATGCATAAAAGGGGATAAATACTTAAAAATCAAATCCACTTACCTCATGGGGAAACACCAAAGATTTGGGTCAGATCCAAGCTCTGAAGCAACTTCACCATGATCTGGGTGTGATCGCTATCAAGATTAAAGATCGGTGGTGCCCCTTCTCCTTGGTTTTGTCTCGGTTCGTCTATCACTCCAAGGTAGGAAGGTCTATTCTCCTCTCTTCTGTGTATGCACCAAAGGGGATAGGGCTATTAATTTTATTTTTTAAAATTAATAACTCTCTATTTAACACCCCTCCAATATTCCTCCAACCTGGTGCCCAACACTAACAAAATTTATGTCATTCCTAGGATAAAACCCACATTTTTAACTTAATCATTACCTTCGGTTTCCAATTTGAGACTCCATATGATATTTATTCCACATTTACAAAGAAATTGTACATGCGTGATAAAATATATTCAATATTTATAATATCACCATGCTGAGGCTCTCTGATCCCCAGAATTCGAAACTGACTCGATGCCTGGCTTCGGAAATATTCATAGAAGTATTCCAAAGTCTTATAAGGAAAACGTGAGTCAATACATTACTCTATCATGACTAATCCCAATGGTTCCTGAGTTGTGACTCCATAAGAAAGTCTCTAAAATTAAAAGGGCTGGCGTCCAGCGTCGAGTAGGCATATCACACATGGGAGGCCTTAGCTTATGGTACCTGTACACATTCACCCACATACTTCTCAATGAAAAATTTTAGAGATAATATAAACTGAAAACGAAATGTATGCATATATTTATCCCATAGATAGATTATAGAAGAATTATTTAAAGTGTAAAAGGGAAAAAATACAAGACTACCAAAAACTGTAAAGCATCCAACCTTCTCAAAAGGAGGAGATCGCTGTCAAAATCCACTTCTGAAAATCCCCTCATCTAAACACCAGAAAAAACTCATTAGATCTTGCTCATTAATCTATGCCTACTTTGAGTCCTCCTGGGACTTAGTTGAAAGTTCTCTTGTCTACACAAGACACATCATGAGTGGGCAAATCCTGTGTAGTGGTGGGTATAACAATACATAGTAGGTACCCCAAATACCCAAAATAAAAGGGAGAAACTAAAATTCAATAGTTCACTCAACCCATTCAGAGGGAACCAAAATGAGAGAGAAACTCCATCTTAAACATCCTAAAATATACATGACTAGTCAGCTCTATCCACATGGTGTTTCAACCAAGAAATGTAATAACATCTCAAGGAAAATTTAAACCAAACCCAAATATACTCAACTCAGATTTCTAGTCTCATGAGGTACTGAAATCATACCCACCTATAGGATTTAACTCAATGCTCAACGATGGTACTCATCTTGGAGAATTCACTCCATGAGCCTTATCATCCCATAAAAAACTCATCTGATAGATACACTCCATTAGGAACAACTCTACAATCTCTGATGGCCCATATAAGCAGTATCACTTGATTAGGTATCACAAAGTTGATGTCACATCCCCTCCATCTTAGTTGGAATGTATCTGAGAGAACACACTTCTTGAATCTCACCATGAAGAAAATAACACTATAATCTAGTAGATCTCGATACTTAGACATGGGATATCACCCATACCTGATGGGGTAAGCCAATAAACATACTAGAACCATGAAAGGTATCATTACTTGGAAATGGAATCACTCCCAAAACTGATTTAGGAAACTATGAACCTAGTCTTTAATAATGTAAACCAAATCTCCTAGGATAGGGGGTCACTCCTATAACTTTTGGGGGACACAAAAAACCCAATTCGATAACCCATAGATCTCAACAGAGATATGATCACTCCCAAGACCTCTAGGGAACACCAAAAACCCAATCTGACATCTTGGGGATCATATGCCTAGATAAAAAATCACCTCTCGTATAGTGTGGGTCATGAAGATTCCACAAACCCCACTTGGTAAAACTCCTAAAGTAGGGAATCATACTCCAAATGATTCCACAAACCCTACTTAAACCTTTTACTAAGTTGGGGATCATATCCCCAATAATTCCAAAAACCCTACTGATATTTGTTGTTACATAGGGGCTGTGATCTTGATGATGTCACAAACCCTACTATTAAATCCTAATAGATAGGGTATCATCTCCCATTTAGTGTTGTTCATGACGATACCAAGAACTCGATCTAGGGAAAATGATACAATAGAGGATCACACCCCATCCTCCCCATAGGGATACAACAACTCTATCCAAGATCATCCTATCAAGGGGATCACAGTCCTATACTGAGAATGTAATACCACAATGTAACCTCATAGGGATAGAATAAGGAACTCAGTCAATTAACACTAGTCCAAATATAGATAACTGAATAAATCCAAAACATTTCCTCACATCGCATATCAAAGGCCCAAACCCTAGACATTATCACATTCTTTGTTGAAAACTACTTAATATAGGCTACTCATAGGCCTAAATATAAGCCTCATGCAAGGAGATATGCTAGAAGGAATTCTGTAAGAAATGTACATAGAATATACTAGGGTCCATATAGAAAGTGACCCTACCATAACACCTGGTTATGTTCTCTACTACATGACATGGCTGGATATGTGAGCTTGCATGGCATGTACATGGTGTAAATGGTGTGTCTTTCCTCAACAAGGTCCCCATAAATGTCTTTCCCAACACTACATTTGTCCTTCCCCCATTCTCAAAATCCTTAATCCTTGGGTGGACCACCTGGTGGTAGTGGTGGAAGCAACATTTCGAACTATCTTCCACCATGTATTTTTATCATGTTCCTCTACCACATCCTTTGTCATGGGGAACTCCATGATCAAGATGTTGCCTCTTCCAAGGTGGTCCATAGACCAGCTCCCTCTCAGAAGCAAGATGGTTCAAAAAATCTAACACCAGATGTCCCCAACCATTGCAAGCAAAACACTACCTCTCATGTGGCTGACTAAGTCTGACTTGAAATCCTTGAGCCTCTGATCCTCCATCCTAGGATCCCATCCTAAAGCATCTTGAACACCCAGATCCCTGAGCCTACCATCGACTATTAGCTATCAAGGTATCATCGCATGTGTGCCTAGCACTAATAGTTAGAGTCTTCTTAGACACAAATATTTCTACCATTAAGGCCTATTGAAGCAATCCAACATAGGTGGGAATGCACAGTGAAACCACTGAAACCCTGATCTCTCGGTGTAAGCCCTGCTCAAAGGTTCATTTCGTGAAAAATGGATCTCAACGCATATCTTGGGAGTATCACAAGAGGTCTATAAACCTAATTTAGAACTCTTCAATGGACATGATATCCTACTGAAGCTGTAGAAGCTCTTGGATACACACTGATCTCAACATTGTGAGATAGAACTCTTACCTGAAGATCCACTCAAACTCAACCCAAGTGAGCACCACCTTTTCATGGTTCTAAATCACCAAACTCCATTTTTTTCCTGTATGATCCCTATATGATACTCACTGTTAGGACCACTATCTAATCATGAGGTTTATTTAAAAGGTGTAAAATGTGTGTGCCTGCCTCAATATAATAATCAGATACCTGGGGGTCTAAATTACCCCAATACCTATGAGTTCTTTATCTATGAAACTCATGTAGTGCATTAAATTTTCGTGCATCCTCAGCCTAATCTATCAGCACAACCTACTACTCAATGGGTGGTGGATAAATTAGAAGACCATCCAGAGGTATTGCCTCAAGACCAGTTCCCTATACTAAAGCTTCATCTCAGGGAGGATCATCATCACAATCATATCATAGAAACCTATCTAGTTTTAATCATGGTGGAATTTTGAAATAGAATCAAGATGTGCCATGGTCATAGAGTATATCTGGGGAGATAACCTAAGAAGGATAAAGAACCCACAACTGAGTCCTATATGATGCATGTACTAAAAATATCCTTGTAACCAGTCTCTTAATATACTGAGTAAACAAGTAGGATATCAGAGTCCCAGTGAATGGATATGTCGACCACCACACCAACACTAGACTCCCTGTTTTGAAATCCAAATTTGAAACACTTTAACACAATTTCTATGAAACTCAAACCAAGAACATAGCTAGACAAACCCTAAACAACAGTCTCAAAGTAGAACCCACTATGATACCACTCCGTCATGTCCAATCCCAACTGGACCTAATCCGTGACTCCCCAATCCCACATTGAATTGGCCAAGGGATAGTTTCCAGCACCGAGTAGGTATATCACACATGGGTGGCCTTGTCCTGTCTCTATCCTAATCCATCCCAATAGGGGCCGATCCATGACTCCCCAATCCTACCTCCAATAGGAATGGGGATGGTGTCCTGTGGTAGGAAAGCATATCACACATGGGAGGCCTTAGCATATGGTACATGTATGCACAAAACCACATACATCTATCCCACAATAAGAGTAAAACAAAAGTATTGAAAGCATAAAGGGGGGAAAATAAAAGCCCACAAAAAACTGTAAACTATCCAACCTTCTCATAAGGAGGGGATCACTATCAAAAGACACTATCAGAAATCTACTTAACTAGACATCGAAAAACACCTTAGTTAGTCTAGCTCACTAAGCTCTTCCCACTTCGATTTCTCCTAGGACTATGTTGAAAGGTCTTTCGTTTGTACAAGACATAACATGTGTGAGTATATCCCTTGTAGGGGTGAGTATAACAATACCCAGTAGCCTCCCCAAATACCCAAAATGAAATCTATAAAATAAAAGGAAAAAATTCCACTCGATCCATCCATAGGAAACCCAAATGAGAGTGAAAATTTGTCTTGAACATCATCAATTCTATATGATAATTCATCTCTATCCATAGGGTGTGTCAACCAAGAAATGTGACAACACCTAATGGAAACCTAGAACCAAACCCATATATACTCATATTTTAAGTGAAGTATCATGAGGTACTGACCTCATAGCCAGATATATAATTCGACTCGAGGCTCGAAGATAGCACTTTTCTAGGAAAACTCACTCCATGAGACCCGTCGTCCCATATGGCACTTATCCAAGAGACACACTCCATCAGGAACAATTATTCTATCCCTGAAATTCCATTTGAGAGGTAACACACCATAAATTATCACAAAGTCTATGGCACATCCCTGCCATATCATGTCGCATGTATCTAAGATAAAACGCTTAGAAAAAATCACCATGAAGAAAGTCATGATGGAATACAGTGGATCTCAATATTCAAATAGGGTATCTTAACCATATATAATAGGGTACACCACTAACCCTATTAGATTCATAAAAGTTCTCATCACTTAGAAATGTGATCATCCCAAAACCACCGACAGACACTATGACCTCGGTATGGAATACTGTAAACCATATTTCCTCGAATAGTTAATCACTCTTAGAACCTCTAGGGGACACAATGAACCCAATCTGGTAACCTACAGATCTCACTAGAATATGGGATCACTCTCAGGACCTCTGGGGGACACCGAAAACAAAATCTGACATCTTAGAGATCATATACTTGGATAGGGGTATCATTGAATCTCTGGTGTTGGTCAGGAAAATTCCATAAACACCACCTAGTACAACTCATGAAGTAGGGGATCATACTCTTGATGAAACCAAAAACCCAAATTAAATATTTTTCTAATTAGGGGATCATATATTTGATGATTCCACAATCCCTACTAATACCACTTGCTACATAGGGGATTGTAGTCCGGATGATGTAACAAACTCAACTAGGTTATCATGCTACATAGGGGATCACCCCCTAAGTAGTGTTGGTCACGTTTATAACAATAAACCAATCTAGGGGAAACAATATGATAATGGATCTCTCCCTTGCCTCCCCAAAAGGATATATCAATTCTATCTAAGCTCATCCTATCAAGGGGATCACAATCCTATGTTGAGGATGTAATTTTACAATGTACCCTCATAGGGATAGACCAAGGGACTTACTCAATAGATGTTGGTACAAATTTCACTAATAGAATTAACCCACAAAATCGCCTCACATCGCATTTCAAAGGCCTAAACCATGGCCACTATCATGTTCTATACGGAATTCTTCTTAGGATAAGCTAGTCACAAGGCTGAATCTGAGCCCTGGAGAAGGATATACGATAGGTTTAATTCTCCAAGAAACATACCCATAGTGTACTGGGGTCTACATAGCATGTGACCCTCCCTGAACACATGGTCGTGTCTTTTTCAACATAGTTTGGCGGGCCATGTGAGATCACACGGTGTGTACACGGTGTACATGACATGTCTCGCCTTATCTGGACCACTGTTTGTGTCTTTACTAACATGGTAGAGAGGAAGATAGACCCCCCACCCCCACCATGGATTGAAAAAATAACTTAGGAAAAACCAAGGAAAATAAGTACCATCGATCTTTGATCTTGATGGCGATCGCTCCCGGATCGTGGCTCAGTGGCTTCGGAACATGGATCTGACCCTGAAGCTTCTTTGTTTCACCATGAGGTAGGAAACTTTGAGTTTTAAGTCTCGATCCCCTTTTTTATGTATTGTTTCAGGTTTTTATATCACTTTTATGAATACTATAAATACCTTAGGGATAGATCTGTAGGTTTTGGGGGAAATCAGTGTGATTTGGGTGGGTCATAGGGGATTCTCATTTGGAATTACCTATCACATGGCATGTAGTTAAGTGGAACACACCGTGTGTTATTCCCATTTAGTGAAAATTAATTTCATTGACTACACATCATGTATCAGGGTTACAAGATAATTTTTAGTCCCACGTCATGTTCCCATAGGACTTGGATAGGGTATTTGTGTCAATGTACATGGTCGTGTGAAAGTATATGGCCAGAGTACACGGGCTTGGGGTACAAGACACAGGCACGGGCAAACAACACATCCAAGTGGCTAGTTATCTGAGAAACACTATGTACCAAAAATAGACACTATGTGTGGATACATGGCTGGATGATCCATGTCGGGAAAGATATATCAGGGGGTCAGGTGAATCGAGACACATCATGTACACCCTATACATGTCGTGTAAGCTCACATGGATCTCTAATCCATATAGTAGAGGACACGTCCAAGTGTTCAAAATAATATGGAACTATAAATCCCTTTAATTTTATGAATAACATGATAAAAATACATACATGGGTAGTATACACTCCAAATAAAATTAAACAAGTGGTGAATATGTCATCTATCTCAATGAACGAAAAATGAGACAATAAACTCTTAAGGATTAAGAAACATTTTTATAAAAAAACCTTTAAAGAGAGAACGTGTAAATAAAATTCAATTACCATGACTAAAATATAATTCATGATATTTTACATCCAATAGTAATTATACAAACCATTTTAATTAAATTATGTGCATAAAACAAAACATTTCTCAAAGAAAGTAAATTGAGACAAAACACCCTTACCTTTAATCTCACTTAGTCAAACGTGCTCAAACCCTTTATATGAAAAAAATAAGTATATTAATCACATATTTTTTAACCATATTCATACCAATAACCTTTTGTAAACTTAATTAATAATAATTTATTACAAATATATTAGTTAGTTAAATTTTATTTTCATCATCGGATGTTTTTAGCTTCGTTTTTTTCTTTAGTGCTAGTTTCATAATGGTGTTGTTGATTCATTTTTATAGATTATATGTTCATAATTAATATATCATTATAGGTACTAGAATATATGTTCTATAATTATTTATATGTTTTAATTTCATTTCATAACAATTTTATTTATGATTCACAATGATGAATTTTATGACGATCTTGGTTCATTAATTTTTAATGAACAAAAGGGTGGTATAATAATAATAAGTTGGATATTAATATAACTTTACTTGAACTATAATAAAAATTTTATTTGATCAATAATTTATAATAAAACCATTAGTTATTTTTTATATTCATCCATGATACAAATTTATAGAGTTTTTTGAGTAGGTAATTAAACCATCCCAAACAAGAACATGTTATAATCTAAGGGTGAGTATGGTTAAGAATGTCATTATTTTAGAATAATATAATTATTAAAGAATAATAATGATATTTTTTAGAAGTTTTTGAGATTTCGAATCAGATTTTAAGATATTTTGTTAAATAAAAAAAAACTGGATGAAAAACAAAATATTTCACTTCATGGAGGTGGTGGTCGTATACACGGGTGACGTGTTATTTTCTAAAGAAAATAAGGAAGATGGGGAACAGTTTATAATTTCATGATCTTAATAATGATATAAATATAATATTAATCCATTAAATATCCTCTTTAAACATCCATATAAGAAATTTATGAAAAACAAATCATGTCACTTATTAAGGTGGTAGTCCACACGAACACAAGCGACGTTTTTATTTTTTGAATGGTCGGAAGAAAAGTAGAAAATAATAATCCAATAAACATAATAAGGTTTTATTATAATTATTATAATTAATTAATTATGTTAAAATTGTTATATTATATTTTTAGTAGGTATAATATGAAATAATGGGAAATAAATAAACACTTAGTTCTTGAATATTTTTCCATACTGCTTGGAAGAGCTCTATTTAAAAATGGATTAAGGCTTTGAGATATGGTCTTTTGAGAATATCATAACCTTTAGAACTTTTATAGGAGTGTTGGGAATATATTTTTTAATATTTTGGTTTATTTTAATATTTATGGGGTGTGATGAAAAGTGGGGTAGTGATGGATCCTTTTATAAGTAAACAAAATGGAATTTTTTGTAAATACTCTTTACTTTTTAATAATGTCAAAACATTATTCAAGGTAAAAGGCTCCAAAAATATAAAATTATGGAATTTATCAAATTTTAAGGCCCATAATTCTCTGAAATATTCATTTTTATGATAAATTTTTAGTTATTTTAATCTTTTCTCTTTACTTTTAACTTTTTACCCAGATTAACTTTTACCACGGTAACTCATTTTTAACCTCGATAGTTAATTTTAATGGAAAAAAATAAAATTGACCATATTAATGAATTTGAAATTTTTTATTTTGAATTTTAAAATAATTTTACTAAATAATATATCTAATGTTTAGAAAAATAAATTTTAAAATTAGTGCACATAATGCATAGAAACCATTTTTTAAGTGTATTTTTATGCTTAAAATTTACGTATAGGATAAAATTATCAGTTTTCTGGATTTATATAATATAAATTGGTTTATTATAAAATAAAATAATAGTTATGAGTCTTATAAATCAATCCATAACCTAATTTTACGAAAATAATTTTTAATTAATAGACAAGACAAAAAACGGTTTTTAATGGAAAGTATTACTTAAGTCCTTAAAATGTTAGTCATTGATTTTATAAAATAAATATTGTGTTTTTGAAATGTATGGTTTTAATTATAAAATTCATATTTTACCAATTAAAAGGTTTTATAAACTTCTTGGTCTTTCTTATATAATGATAAAGTCAAAAAATCTACAGTTTGGGTAAAAAGTGTATTTTCACTATTAACATAAAAATAAAATATTTATGAAAATTCCAAAAAAACCCTAACATAATTTTTCCATGATGAATATAAAAATTAATTTAATTTTATAAAATTCATGTTTTAATATTTATAAATTTTTCCTTTAATTGAAAATATAAAATATAAAGAAAAACTTATTTTATAGAAAAATGATGTTTTTAAACATTATGTGTCCTTAATATTATTTCATATCAATTTTAAATTTAATTTGTGTTAATAAATTATTTCATATATTATAATAATATTATAAAAATTTTCAATTTAATTTATTTGGATAAAATAAACAACACGTTAAAAAATAGTTATTTGGAAAAGAACAATATTTTTTAATATTAATTCATATTAATTATTTATCCATTAAATGTGTGAAGTTTTAGTTGAGTAATATCTTTTTATATAGAATTTTTTTTATTATTACTATAATTTTCTTACTAATATTCATCCAAATAATTATGTATTTTTTTAGTTCGGTGTTTCATGGGAAATCTATCAAACATGGTATTGATTTAGAGAAAAATATATTCCAAAATCTCAAGGTGTTACATGAACAATATTTAAAATGATTAAATGCTCCCAAAATCATCAAATAGAGTCTTTTTTGTATCATTTCTCACCTAAAACCTCCCATGCCACCCCGAATGTGAGAGGTTACGAATCTATACTATTCTTCCTACTCACAACCAGCATGCTTTATACCTATGCCTACCCATCATAGATGCTCTTGTTTTGTAAGATTCACATACCACCATGGATTTATTTAGTTCATCAAGATCCAACTTCCATGAATTAAAGCTAGTTCCTAGGTTTGGACTTTGGTTATCCATTTTTTAAGATAACTAAAATGATTTTGCCTTTTCCAAAATTCCAACAACATCCTATAAAAACTCGTATAATACTTATTATCTTCCATAATTCCTTAAAGAATCACAACATATATTTTCAAAAAATACTAACGTATAAACTTGTTGTTGAAAAATAAATATGTTAATTTCATAAAAATAATAACCACCTATGAATTATCACTATGTAATATGATCACTTTGTCTTGATATCTCATCAAACAAGTTGCATCGTATGTGCCATCAACCTATTTTCTTGATATATTTTATTTCAATTTCCTAAAATGAACTTCTAAATAAAACCATTATGTCCACACACTTAATATAATAATTATATTCCAATAAAGGGGCCTAATATATCTAATTTTGTTAAATAATAAGGGAAAATTATTTTCTTAACCTATTCATTAATTTCATATCTGTTGTGATGAACCCAACATATCTTACATCACCACGATCATATGTCAACATCATTTTCAATAATGCAACTGAGTTTGCAACACATTATATGAATTAATAATAATATAAAGTATAAGGTTTGATACACATGTTTATAGATTGGAACATCCAATACCACATATTAAAAGTGTAATTCCAATGGGTATATTTGTTTTCATAACATCCTCTCTTGAAGATTATCAAGGGTGAACTTCATGAGAAGAAGTCTCAATATCTTATAAGACCCTTCCCCTAATAGTTTGTATCGTCTATGTCTAGTCAGATAATGTTGGCCAAATATAGAACATATTATATTTAATAATATCTTTAAATCACTTCATGGTTCTCATCATAGTGGTGAACTGTTGGGACATTTTCAATTTGATGGATACTCTATAGACATTATCACATTATTGTTATGAATAATATATTCATCATGTGATAATATATTTATTAATATTAAATAGAATGAATATATATGTAATAAAAGGTAAAAAAAAATCGTTGGTTTTTGGGAACCAACTCTAAAGAACTACTACTTTCACTAGATCCGACTTCTAATAAATTTGAGTTTACTATTACTCACATAATATTCATGATTCTATTATGGTAAGGATTTTATAAATTGGTCTATTAAGTTCTAATCTATAGAAACTCTTCTTACTATAAACTCACCCCTTTAAGAAAAATCCCTTAAGATTTGATACTTTTTAAGTATATTATTTGTTCATTAATGTGACTTTGGGTCTTTGGCAAGGGCCAATGCTACAATATTATCACGATACAATCTGATAGGTTCTTTACTGTTAGGAACTACATCAATCTTTTAGATGAAGTTTCTTATCTATACTTATTTTTAGCTACTTAAAAAGATAAAATATACTCATAATGTACTACATAATCAAAAACTGTTACTTTATTTGATCTCTTCTAACCCAGAGGTCCTACACTGAGGGTGAATACATATCCTGACTAAAATTTCAAATCATCTTGATCTATCTGAAAACTGATATCTATATATCCCTTAATGACTGGATCCTCATCTCCTTTATAAACCATGAATATATTCCTAGTATACCTAAAATTATTTATTATAGTATTGAATTTCATCCAATGGAGGTATCCTGGTTCTTATTTATATTTTCCTACCATTCTCAAGGCATATGAGACATCAAGATTAGTATACAGCATAGCATACATGATTGGTCCTATAGCTAATACATATTGAATCTTGGTCATACTTTATCTCTCCTATTGTGTTTGGAGACACATTTTATAATGAATCGGCCTTAAACATTACATAATCTAGTAAATTCATTTATAATTAAATTCTTAAAATTACTAAATATATTTTTGGTTTATAGTTTTAAAAATCAAGACATAATTCCTACATATCAACCCATTAGCATACAAAGTGGGTAATACTAAAACAATATCCATTTTTTCATAATACAAAAAGTTTTTAACAAAAAAAACACGAAATCTATTCATGAAAATTATTCACAACATTCATCTTGGATTCTCTTTTTCTATAACCCATCCTTAAATCCTATTAAAAACATTTCTAAACTTGGGATGATCACAAAAATCTTTGTAAGGGTTATAAAAATAAGGAGAGAAATCGTTATTTCATGAATACTTATAAACATATGAAATCATTTTCACAAATACATACTTCTCACCCAATAAGTATCATATAGTTACTTTGTGAAAATAATATATTTACATAAAACATAGAAAACATAAATAATACCATAAAAGAAACTTTGAGCATTATTTACTTAAGATTGTAACCATCACGGCTACCATATGATTTGTAACCCTCATGAATACCTTACAATTTAACCCTTATATAATTGAAGTGATAATTAATATAATGAAAATAATATGTGTATAAACTATAAATACACATAATAAAACATAATATAAACAAAATTAATTACACAAATAATCTTAGTACCACATAATCAATGAAGTAAAAGGTTGGAATTTTCTCGATGGCACCGTACTCCCTAGACAGCGAAACCCTCTCTTAGGGTTTTCTGAAATCCTCCATGGTTCTCATTTTCCATATTCCTCTATTATATTATAGATTTTTCAAAAGGATATTTTTGGGTGCTTCATTCTTTAGTTCTATGATGAAGAATCTATAGGAATTTTTTCCCAGGAATCTTCATTGATGTGTTCTCCCACTTCTTTCACCGCACATATTTTTTCATCATTGTCATTGGGCCTTCCTTTCTACCCTTGATGTACTGATATTCCTATACACCTCTCTATTTTCAAGGCAATGATGGCAATGATAGTGTCGTTTTGCTGGTCGGTGTACATCTCCCGTTGTTTCCAGATATTTCCAAGATTTATACAGCTTCGTTGCTCATATCATCATTGTGTATTGTGAAGTGGAAGATGTCGGGTGACCGGTGATGAATTGGGTTTGCACAAGTTATAGGGTGTGGTATTGTCTCTAGTTTTTCATGATTTGGTAGGCTTGAAGGTTGATGACAGGCGGTCTGTTTGGATGATTTGGGACCGGGCTGATCTGATCGACTGTCGTCGATGGTGGTTCCAAGATTTTCTATTGATTTGCCATTGTTTTTTTTCTTTTATTCATATATTCTAGTATTGTAAATTTATATTTGATAAGTGAATATTTTTTTGTGATAGTTTTATTTTATAGTTGCATTGGGAAGTCATTTCTATTTCTTGTAGATGGTGTTGAGTGGGTGGCCTCAAAAGAGGGATGGGTGTGCTAACACCCGTCATTAAGTCATTAATCTTCATTTTATGGACAAATGGGTTCCCTGTCTTTGATTTATGCAAGATATTTTCTTTCTGATTTTTGGATCACATATGGTTGATAGTGCAGCAATTTCCTTGCAAGCACCTTTAGGTGGGTTGTTCGAAAGAGAGATAGGTTTACTACCGTCTGGTCCTCTTCCCACATTTTTATGTGGGAAGGAAGAGTGTTTTATTTACTACATCACCATAACAACACATTTACTGGTAGATTAGGTGATGCATAATATTTTATAGTATTCTCTATTGTATTGTCTGATTAGTGGAAACTGGACTTTCTGGTTCTTTTTATGATTTCTGTTTCTTTTTTGACATTTGGGACCATGTGGGGGACTTTTGGGTCATGTTTGTTAAGATTTTTTGCATATTGATCTTGTAATGGGATCACCCTTATTCCCATTATTCAAAATCGGATCTTTATCTCTATTTTTTGTTTAATAAATTGGGATTTCCCCTCAACGTTTTAAAAAAATGAAGTAGAAGGTTAAACCAAGGAATGGAAATTGGGTTTAGTAATTCCCTTACCTTGGGTTCGTCTTACTTAAAACGTGTTCAAAACTCATGTATAATGGTTTAAATAGTGTTATTAATATATTACAGAACCATATTCATATTTATAATTACTTATATGATATTATTATAACATTTTTCCACCCATTTATTAATAATATATTGTTATTTTCATTATTTCATGTGGATTTATGTTATGGTTTCAATGGTTGGTTTATTATGGATTTTCTTGTTGGAAGGGAGAAAAACTCCAGATTTGAAATTAAACGTTATTAATGAACTTAAATAATATTAAATGGTCTTATATATCATTTTGGTTACATTTTATGAGTATGAATCGTTAGATAAAACATTAGTGATGAACGTTAGTTTATTTTGGTGAATTTTGATCATTATGAACCACTTTTGTTTTATTAATTAATATCATGTATAAACACTAGTTCCATAACATAATATAATATATAATACATATAATGAAATATTTTTTAACCATATTAATGGTTTTATGATTATCCTTGAAGGCAGTAACAGAAATTGAAAACACATCATCGACGATATCGGTAAATCAACACATCACGAATGATGTTTTTATTTTTTGAATAAAAGGGATAGGAGAAGAAGTGTCATGATAAATTTTTCCATAAACATGATAAAATTCTATTTTATATAAGATAATGTATTTTTTATTCCACTTGTATAAGGTGAGGTAAATATAGTCTAAGAAATGAAAAAGAATTAAAGAGAAAATAAAAGAAAAAGGAAAGGGGGTTTTACCTCTTGAATTCTCCACCTTGAGAACCTCCTTAAGGCCCTTACTTTTGGCCTTTTGGTGAGACCAGTAGGTCTTGGAAATAGTTAAGAGACTTGGCAAGGAAAATTTATTGAAATTAAATAAGCTACAAGGATTTTAGGAGTGAAGGAAAGAGGTGGTGATGGGAGGTATTTATAGTGGAGAAGAGGGGTGTTTTCTCATTATTATATTTATTAGTTTATTATTTTTGCTCAAAAATATGAATAGTTTGGGAATTATCATAAAATATATTAAAATATTTGAGTTAATTTTGATATTATGGTGATTACATCTTTCATGGCTCAAGGAATAGTGTATTTGAAGGACAAATGGGTTCCCTGTCTTTGATCTATGTTATCCTTAGGGTGATCTCTATTGTGATTAACTAGAATTACCTGGATTTGATATGTTGTGATTCATGATGTGATATATTTAATGACTTATTTGAAAAATTATTATAAACTATGATATCTAAAAAAATTAGAATTGCATAGAGGGAAATTATTTTACTAGGATTTTGATAAAATTCTGAAAACTGTTTATCAAGTCATGTTTCCTTTTAAATTGAGCATATCGGGATTTTTTTACTGATACTTCTTATAAAAACCTGAGATGGGATCCAGATGATCTTATTTTCCTCACCCCTACATACTCCCTTGGGGGTGTGTAGGATTTTTTGTATTAGATATAGGAAAGGGAAAGGAAATGCAGTGAGGTGGTGAAGTTTATGTTAGTTGGGTGTGGGTAGTTGGTGGTAATACGATGGGACATTTCTTAAGTATCACATGTAGTAGTGATTATCTATTTTGGTTGTCCTTTTCTTATGTATTGCTACTGTAATAACTCTTTTTTATGGTATATTTATTTTTCGGATATCTTTCTATATATATTCCTTGTAAATTCTTTTGGGTTAGGAAAATCATTCCCTCTAGTAGTTTCCAAATGCTCAGGTGATAGTTTTTAGTATGTGAGTATTAGGAATACCATTGGGGTCTTGTCACAATCTAGTTAAAATCCTAGTTATATGGGTTATTCAGGTCATGTTAGGAAAAAATATTATCCACCTCAATCTAATCAAAATTTCTTTATCTTCTTACCAATATGATTATCTATATCACTTTTTAAATCCTTAAAATTCTCAAAGGATTTAAACTTATACCCCATTAAGAAGACATAACTATATCTACTAAATTCATAAATAATGGTAATGAAGTATGATTATTCACATCTAGATTCAATTTTAAATTTTTTACACAGCTCTACATGTACCAATCCAGGAAACTCTATGTTCCTTTCACCCTTTTCACCAAAAGGTATTTTGGTTATATTTTGTTGTAAAAAACATGAAATCTATCAAGCGATTTTAGTTTAAAAGAATATAAATAATTATCTTAATAGAGATTTTTCAAAATATTCTTGTTTACAAAAATAATTCAATGATATCAAAATTGGGTGTGAAAAGAGTCATGTGAACTTGATTCGTTATCAATTTCCAGCACCTGGTTTTCATATTCTAGTATATAAAGTCCATTATTGATGATTTTCATTCCATAACAAGTGAAATATTTCTAAAATTATTAGAATTAATTTTAAATTTTGAATATAAATCCATCTATTCCTAAAATAATCACAAATATAATTTTTTTGTAACACTTGGCACATAATAATAATTCTTTAAGAAAGGAATCATTCATGTTGTAAATATAAGGTGGTGGTCTCCTATAGATAAGGAAATTAGTTTTACTCTATTAGTATCTTCAAGATCCACCAAACCCTTTGCAACCTTCATGGTTCCACTTGGTTTCTATATTTAGATAAAAAAAATTATCACCACAAGCTATATCTAATACCCGACTAGTAGATATGGATAAGTTTCATTTGGAAAAAAATGCACTTTAAGCTTCTTGCTGCTTCTATACTACAATGTAGTTCTTCTTTTAGTGGCCCTTTTTTCACATGAAAAACATTTTTCATATTGTTCATTTGTATGCCTCTAGATCTTCCACTTTTTTTAGTTGATTCATATAATACTTAAACTTGGAATGAGTCATAAGGCCCTTTTCCTTGCCTTATATTTTTTCACCGTAAGGACACCGTGTTTTTCTTGCCTTGTGCCCTTATCAACTTGGTGAATCAATGTAAGAAGGTACAAGAGTGATTTATCAATATCTTTTATATTATAATCCACAAAAAACTAGATAAACTCTTAGGGAGTGATGCAAGTATGAGGTTGGTGCACAACTCATTAGGCTGTTTTAAACCCAAGGTGACCAAATTCTCAATATATCTAATCATCCAGACTCCTTGAGGTCCAGTTGGGGTTCCTCCTCTAACCATTCATGTAAATATTTCCTTATAAATATTTTACCTCTCCTCTCTTGCCTTATCATGAAAAAGATTATAGAGGTGATATTGTAACTCCACAAGATTTTACAATATATATATATATATATATATTAATATTTTGTTTAATAACTTGATCCACATGAAACACAAAACTAAAACAAGTAGTGATATATTTATTATTAATAAATTTTAAAAATAATAAAACTACTAGAAAAAAATTATTTTAATCAATTATAAAATGAATAAAAAATATGATTAAGAACACTTAAAGTTTTAAAAGGGAATTTTTTAATAAAAACATTTTTCTTTATATATATTGAATTTTAATTTAAAAGATAAATTTATAAATTTTATAGTTTTAATTTAAAAAAAAATAACTTCATTTTTTATTCCCACATAAAAAAATTATACAAAGGTGAATTTTTGATATTATTCTAAAATAATTGATTTTACCTAAATAATAAAAAAATACTGATTTTATTAATGTCGTCGCTTTTATACCATTATCATACTAAAATAATGAATTAAATTTTTTGAAAAGATTTTCTATTGACATATATATATAAAAATTAACATAAATAGTTTAAAAAAATAATATATTGAATTCATAATACCTATGTTTAGCATTTTGGAAACTTAAGTAATATTTTACTCAAAAAACTATTTTTAATCGCTTATATTAAAAAAAATAGTTTTCATTAATTATATAAATTAAATATAAAAAATGGATTTAATATTTTTTATCAACATTATCATATTATATAATAATTTCAATTTAATTTTTGGATATAAAATTATGATTACTAAGATTAAATTTAATGACCATGATATGGTAAAACTGTTATTTTTAAATAATTATTTTATAAATATTATGTAATTTTTATTTAATAAAATAACTTAATATATTCTAAAAAATAAAATTATTATAATTTTTAAACCAATATATAAATATATTATCACTCATTTAATTGGTAATCAATACTAAATAAGATTAAGAACACTTAATGGTAAAAATAACATTTTTCTACAAAACAGTTTTTCAATATATTAAATTTTTTAATTTTAAAGTTAATTTTATCTTATTTAAAAATTTAATTAGATTAAATAGAGTTTAAATTTATTTCCATAACACCCAAATTTTTCCATAATGGTTAATTTATATTTTTATTAAAATCATATATTACTTAGTTTAAAACTGGTTATCTAGGTAAAAACAAAAACTGTAAAATATAAAAAGCTAATGGTAAATGGCTTGAAATATATTTAAAACATGTGTTTAAATGGTAGGTAGAGGATTTATCAACTTTATCCCACATCACACTAAATTATTTCTCACTTTTTTATCCTTTTACCCTTGAATAGTGTCATTCTATTATTGAAAAATGATGGGTATTCACCAAAGTTCCCTTTTCTTTACTTATAAAAACAGAACACTTATACAACTTCATGAAAAATATATTCCTTATAATTAATTCCAAAAAATATTGATTTTTTATACAAATATAAACATCTATTGGTTTTATAATACTCTGGTCTCAATTATTTATCCTAATCCCTTAATTTCTTAGGATACTTCCGAGAGAAAGTTCAAGGTCCCAATGTGAGTATTACTTAATCCTTATCTTTTTGTTCATATTTTTTCACTTTCAAACATATCCTATACATGATAATATAATTAAATAATTTAAATTGGTATAATTAATTATTATTATATTAATATAACAATCGTTATTTATTCCTTTTAATCCACTTAGAAAAACAAAAGAATGTTGATCATGTGTTTCTGCGGACTACAACATCCACGAAGCGACGTTTTCCATTTTCACTACCACTTATATTAACTGGTTATAAGGATTTAATTTTAGAATAAATTTGAAATATATAATATAATTCTTATTTTTTAATATTAAAATTATAATTCACCATGATTCCCTCTTATTAGTTGAAAAAATGAAAACATTAACAGTGCATTGTGCGGACTATTGCCTCCCCGAAGTAACATTTTTCATTTTTCATCTTGATTTTTATTATTTATCCAATTCACTTAAAATATTATTAAAATTAATAAAAAATATAATTAATATAATTATTCTTCTATTGAAATAATACTATATAAAAATAAAAAATTTCTTAATCATACTTACCCATCAAATTATGGTATGTTCATGTTTGGGTTAGTATAACCACCTACTTGAATCATGATATAAAACTCTATCATGGATGAATATTTGAACTTAAATAATATTATTATTTTAAATTAATAATAAAATCATTTTTTATTTTTGTTTATGTAAATGTGATATTAAGTATTTAACTTATTATTACAATATCATCTTCGGTCAATAAAATTTCCAAAATAAGTCAACCCCAACTCCTTTTTCACACAACATAAATAAAACACTAATTGAATGAGATGATAGATTTATATATAAATATAATTTATATATTATAGTATGTTAAATTATATATTAATGATAAATTTTGGAATAATAATTAAGAATAACACCGCTATTATGAAACTAGTTCAAAACATTCAAGATAACTCACACCTAATATTGAAAATATATAATAACTAACTAATATAAATATAGAGAATAATTATTAATGGAGGTTATAAAGGTTATATATATATGAATAATTTTATAAATTATTTTATTAAGATAGTTATTTTTTATTTGTGATATTTAAGTTCTTTTGTGGAGGTCTGTAATTAAGTTAAGAGTTTTGTTGTCTTATTTTCAATTTCATGAGACATGTTTGATATTGTGTATCGTAATTTCTCTTAAATAGTGTATTAAATAACCAATTTACTTCATGTATAATGAATATATTTCATTTCATGTTATTTTAATTTCCATTTCATGGTATCCCTCTTAGTTCATTTAAATCTTATGTTACCATTACAATAAGGGTTTTTGTTAACTCAACTCCCTTCATTAACTTATAATGCATCTTCTTCAACTTTTGTATTCTAAAATTGGTTTCTTCTACCATTAGTTTTTAATTTCATGTTACTTTAAATTTATCTATGGGTAAAATGACACTTTTTATTCAAATAATCCTCCTTGATAAATTTCAACCCAATAAAATGTATATCATTGTTGAGAATAATTCTCATCCTCTTTAATGGGATTTCCCCTCCTTCTCTATATTTTCCTTTCTTGATAATTTTATCCATTATATTTGGAAATAAAATTTTGTGTAATCTCATATGAACTTCATATTTACCTTAACATATTTTAAAAAGGACGTTTTGTTACACTTTTTACAGTAAGGGTTTTTAATAAAGGTATACTAAAATATTCAAAAGGTTTTCCTTTCTTTCAGAATAAAATATTTTATATTACACTGAATGGTCATTTTTGATAACTTTTATGTCTTTACAAATATCTATTATTGATTATTCTTTTTAAATGTAAAATTTTTCACTTCACTTTTTTGAAACATTTCTGTCATTTTCAAGGATTAGTTATTAAATATTATTTTTAAAAGTAAAAGATTTAAAAGTGTTTTTACTTTACCTTATTGAAACATTTATGTATTTTTCATGGATCAAATACATAAATTTCCATTTAAAAGTAAATATTTTTCAAACAAAATCACTTCAACTTTTCAAAAATGACTTTTCAAAGTGACTATAACTTCATATTTTACACCAAATATAATAGTGTTGTCTAAAAAACTCTTTTTTTATTTCACTACCATTTCCTCTTTATCTCTAAATTATTTATTTTATTTGAAATTATTTTTCCAAAATTAAACTCTAAACGTTATTATCAAAAAATCTTTTAGGTTTATTGAATTTTTGGCATCAGTCGTTTACATTCTTGAGGTCAATTTGTGTGATACCATTTTGAAATTATATGACACCCATTTTATTTAAATTGGTTATTCAAGTTATGATATTGGATTAATTTTGTATAAGGAACACATGTGTATGTATTTTAATTAATATATTGATTGGTTATGATAATTCCTTGGGATGGTTTTGGTCTGATTAAATCTTAATATGGTTTGGGTGTGAAAAATCTCTAAGATGGTTTGTGTGTGATAAATTTCTGAGACGGTTTGGGCCTAATAAGGCCCTGAGATGGTTTGGGTCTAATAAATCCTAGATAATATTTGGGAATAAAAATCCTAAATATTATTTTGTTTTGTTAAATCCATCCAATTCATTTATTTATGTTTATATCTCATGATATAATGATGTTAAGCATAAACACTCTGTTTATTCACAACAGGAAGTATTGACATTTTGTTTGTTCATAATAGTAAGAATAGACTTTTTTTGTTCACAACATGAAGCATGTACATTGTTCACAATGTCATAATTTCCATGTTATATTTTTTGTTCCAAAGTTCTTTTCTATGATATGTTTAAAGGTCTCGGTGCGTCTCCATTTCATATTCCTATGATTATGATCTATGGATCGGGTTTATTATATTAGGATTCTATATTATTTTTCAATGTTATATGTTTTTTCATTTGGAAATACTTTTCTTTCTATCGTGATTTATTGAAAAATATTATTTATCCCTGTTCTTTTTAATAATAAATGTCTCCCATGCCCATGTTTTCTCATATTCTAATGATCTAACCCTTGATTTCATGTTGTTGAGTTGTTTTAACTTGTTGAGCGTTAGATATCACCAATTTCTTATTTTTTTTATTTACCCATGTTATAAATATGAGTGTAACCTGTGATAATAATTGAAGGTATTCTAGTATGTTTCAATTATAGAGAAATTTTCACAAGTTTTTTCAAATAATTCAACTCTATAACCGGTCCATAAAGACACTAAACCAAAAGTTTCTCTGAGTTTTGTGAGATTATTATGATATGTAATACTAATTTTAAATTTTTATAAGTTTATCCTAGATCATATCACTTGGTATCAAAGTTAATTTGTAAAAAGAATGTGTTTTTATCATTGGTCTTGGGAGTATAGTTTTTGGGCACATCGGTTTCTATTAAAGGATGGTTTGGTTACTTTTAAGGATTAGTGTAGTTATTTTGGGGATTAGGATTAAAGAAATTTAGTGAAAATTATAGAGATATATAAGGGATAAATATAAGTATAGGATAGCATCTTGAAGTTTTGGTAAAGTAGAGATTGTGTGGTTGTCCTTATAATTACATATCTATCTAGATAATAAAATTAGATGCGATATGAGATACCCTAGACCTAAACTTATGGATCTTGTGCTAAAAATAAATAGTTTTTCATATGTCATAATAATTACAAAAAACTCCCAAGATCAAAAGTATGTTTTCTTTGTGAACTAGGTATATTTCCATCTTTAACTCTTAATACAAAAAACGACTCATGTATAAAAATTCTCAACACATGTAACTCTTTTATACATATCCCTTTGATTTCAATTACTAGGTAAATGGGGAAACAGAATAAAGGGTGAGATATAAATCCCAATAAGGGATAAAAAATGAAAAAAACAAAAAAAAACATCATTAGTAAATCATAGGTCATGATATAAGAACATGAACATAAGGATAAGAGTCATGGTGTAATTATAATAACATGAGCCATAACATGATCATAAGTGCATGATGTATAACATCAAAATATGGATACAACATAAACATGATAAATTCATAAACATATCACTATAGCTCATCACTAAGGTGTCATAAAACAAATTTCCAAGGATTTTGACAAATTTATCATAAAATATTACCAAGTAATGCTAATAATGTATCATAAACATGTCATCTCTAGAGATTTATACTTTACCCAATGTAATAAAGTGCTATAAGGGTGTTCCCTTCATATGCCTTAATTCATGTGTTCCATATAAGGAAAAAATTTATAAATCCATCAATAATCATAAAATAGAACCATGGAAAATAAATGGGAATCCAATGAAAGTAAATGTATCTCTATATAAATACCCTTTAAAAAAGGTAGCTAATTATGGGATATTTATACTGTATAGAATAAATTGTATATGATTTAGTAAATAATTTCCCCATATATTAGAAGGATGGGTGTCTAAGTGAACACCCTTAAATAAGAAGAATCATACAATGTTATTTATAAGGGAAAGGAATTGGAAGAAAAGTTATACATAACTGATAATAAGGAAAGAAAAAGGCAATGATGGATCATTATTGATAGAGATCATATTTATACCATAACATTTGTACATAGGAATATGGACATAGAGGATAAAGGTAAAATATATGGTAATGATGGGGAGTGATAGAGAACAAAATCATAAATTACAACATGATCTATAAATAATCTTCTTCAATTGATTAATGTGACTATCTAGGAGAATATCCAACAATCAAATTTAGAAACTTTAGGATATTCACAATGTTATGGGTAGTAACACAATCAAAGAAATTTTATCAAGTAATAGTGGAGGGTATGTTCATGGTATTGGGATATCAATTTTAATTGAATCTTAATCCAATTATTCCAGCAATTTATTATGTCTCATAAAGATCATGTGAATTATCCAAAGCATATCCCCTTGGTGTGTCAAATCAGGTGTGTAGTAAGGCCTTTTGTTGTAAACCAGGTGATGATCAAGTTAATACCCAATCTACCTATTTTGGGTTTATTATTCCAAAGTACATCTATAACATAGAAACATAAACTCTTAGTATCCAGATAGAGATGTCCTTTCTAAGAAAACCACACACACTTTTCATTACCAAATTTAGGATGGTTTCATGGTTATGGAAAAAATTTAGCACAATAACGGCTTATGAATCTAGTATAATGATAATTAAAAGTGATTTTTCATTGATAAAATGGTAAGGAAAATATAACAATTTTTTATAATAACATTTCCCATTTATATGAAAAGAAATTTAAAAAGGCACATAAAGGTAATAGAAAATAAGGGGTGAGGAACCCTTATTTGGGCAGAGTAACGGCTTAGGAAAAGGCTATAAGAAGAATGAATAAATAAAATATAATAAAAAAATATTTTGAATGAATGGTAATAACATGGAATATAAATCATGGTAATATATTAGAAAAATTATTTAAAAATAAATTATAACAAAATTGTCATACTTGAAAAAGAAAGATGAGGATTGAGGAAACCCTTAACCTGCGAGGAATCTTATTAAAGCTTTATAGGGACATCTTAGAAGCTTAGAAAATCCTTGATATAGATTTATAAATAGATGGGGAGATTAAATTTGTGATCAATGGGTTTTTATCATAGATTAAATGGAGAAATGGTGGCTATTTATACTTGTAGAGGGGTAGTTTTAAAGGTTAAAATATTGGTTATTTTATTATATAAGCTGACAAATTATGTGTGCAACAAATTAAAAATAATTTGATAGGTTATTAATGTTTGAAATAGAATTATTTTACATTCAAAGTAATACCAATTCAAATTCACCATCCAACTAACCCATTTAATGAGTAGAATCCAAAATTAGTTTTTATCTTAAAAATCCAACTTTCAATTCCAAAATGTAATGTATAATTTTCTAAATTAAAAAATATTTTTTTTATAAAAAAAAAATTACTTATTAAATTAATTTTTTATTGAATAAAATATTTATAAATTTTTTATTCATTCTCACATCATATTGATGTCATAAAAATGAGTGTACTCATAAAATATTAATCTTTACTTTTTCATTAAAAATCATCTTTGTTGTAAAATTAAAAAAAAAGAACCTTAAGATAATTTTGATAAGATAAGTCCAAAAATAAATTCATTTTCATAAAAATAATTATATAGATATATAAAATTTAAAAATACTTTTACATTTTAAAGTTGATTATTTGGTGCATAAAATCTAAAAACTCTACTTTTAGAAAATCTAATTTTATTATGATATGGGTGTGAATCCATGTTATTATTGAATTATTATATTATTATCAGATGATTTTATGCATTTTATGACATTATTATACTAATTAAATGGAATTTATTTTCTAAATAGGTAATTAATATAAATGGGTTTTCATACAACAACCTTTATATATCATGACTTTTAATGGTATATCATTAACTATTTCAAAAAACCACATTATCAAGAATTTATAACCATTATTTTATTATAATACACTATAAATAAGATTAATTACATTTCGAATAAAAAAATAATTAGTTCATAATATTATTTGTTATAAAATATATTACTTAACGCTTTAAAAGGAAATTTTTTACTGATAAAATATGTACATAAAATATGATAAAAATAATTTAGAAATTAAATAAACCATAATGTGTTTAAAAATTAACGATAATATATTCTTTAAGTGTTTAAATAATATTCTATCATTAGATTAAAAAACTTAATTTCCATGAAAAAAGAACTTATTAATAAAAGTAATGTATATATGTAAAAAAATAATAAATAAATTAAAAGAGATATAAGAATTTCTATAAAAGGTTGATAGATATATGATAACACATAGTCTAGTGTTAGGAAATATTCACTTGTCACCCTTTAGTTATGGGTTTAATCCTTGTAGCTTTACCAGATGCGATGGGTTGTTTCTCGTCCGATGAGATGCCCTTTTTGTGTAACCATTTTAATAAATAAATTTCTATTATACATAAAAAATATGTAAATGAATAACTTAGGTGATAAATATTTGTATCAATATTTTTTTAATTAAAATTAATAAGTTAATTTATCATATACATTTATATTTTTTAAAGAAAATATATAAAAAAAATCATTGGAAATCTTGGATGTTACAATCTACTCCACTTAAAAAATTGTGACCTCACAATTTTTCCCATTGATAAACCCTTATAAAACCCAAATGTTCACTTGTAAGTTATCTATAGAATGGGTGCATTACAAATACCTAGAAGATGTTAATCCTATGGGGTTATACTAGTTTAACCTAGTCCTCTATACGAAAAAAATTATCTCTCTAAGGCACTGTAAATAAATATTATGAATCCTAATTCCCAAAAATAACTAAACTCTGCTCTGATATCAATTGAGACATCCCAAACCTGAACTTCTAGATTTTTTGCTAAACCTAAATAGTTTTAAATACATCATAATAGTTACAAAAAATTCTTAAGATCAAAATTTTAGTTTATTTGGGGGCTAGGTACATTTTCATATTTAAATCTTAGTACAAAGTACAATTCATCTATAAAAATTGTCCACACATGTAACTATTCTATACATATCCCTTTGGTTTCAATTCCAATATAAATAGGGAAAAAATAAATGGTGATCTGTAAATATCAATAAGGGATAAACAATGAAAAAAAATTAAAAATAAACATCATGATTAAAATATGAGGTATAATATAAGAACATGAACATAAGGAAAAGGATCATAACATGATCATAATAACATGAGGCATAACTTGATCATAAGTACATGAAGCATACCAAAGAAATGTGGCTATGATATAAAAATATAAAATTTATAAATATATTACCATATATAATCATTAAGGTGTCATAAAACATATTACCAAGTCTTTTGACCGTGGTATCATAAAATATTACCAAGGAAAACTACCAAGGTATCGTGAGAATGTCATCTATAGAGATTAATATTTTACCCAATGCATTGGAGTGCTATCAGGGAGAACCCTTCACATATATTAGTTCATTTGTGACACATAAGTAAAACATGAATAAATCCATCAATAATCATAACATGAACCGATAGAAAATAAATGGGCATCCAATTAAATTAAATATCTCTCTAAGTAAATACCCTTCAAGAAAGATAATTAATTATGGGGTATTTAAATCATATAGAATAAATTTTATATGGTTTAGTCAATATTTTAATAAATAAATAAATGGATGGGTATCTTGGAGAACACACTTCAATAAGAATAACTAAACTAGGGTATCAACAAGGTAAATTAATTGAAAGAAAAGTTACTTATAGTTGATGATAAGTCGAGATAAAGGTAGTAATGGATCATTCTCCATAGAGATCATATTTTTACCATACTGTGCTAACATAAGAATATGGATATGGAGGATAATGATAAAATACAAGATAATAACTGAGAGTAATGGAGAACATAACCATCAGTTACAGCATGAGATGGAAATAAACTTCTTTAATGGATTAATGTGACTATCTATGTGAATATCCAATAATAAACTTTATAAAATTTAGGGTATTTATAATGCTATGGATAGTGACCCAATCGAATAAATTTCATAAATCATTAGTTTAGGGTATATGCATGGTATAGGTATATCAATTGTTGGTTAATCTCAATCCAAATATTTGTATCCTTCAATATGGCTCATCAAGATCATGTGAATTTTCCAAAGCATATCCATCTGGAGCGTCAAAACAGGTGTGTAGTAAGACCAATTTTTCATGAATCAGGTGTAAATAGAGTTAATACCCAATCCATCCTTTTTGGGTTTATTTCCCTTGGTACATTTATTTAAGATTCACAGCCACTTTTAGTGTATATATATAGGGATGTAGTTTCTAGGAAAACCACAGACATTTTACTTTACGTGCACATGTTTTCTCAAATGAAATAGGATATATCCTAAAAAGAATCTTGGATTAGTAATATAAGACCACGATTGAGTATGTAACACAGTTTTTACCCCACGTGTAACCTAAATTTGTTCGGTGAGGGATGTTCAGATATTGTGACCATTGGCGGGTGCATTTAATTAAAATAAATAATTAAATTTATTTATTTTAAATTAAATAAACTAATTGTATTTAGTCTATAAATTTACCATTATGGTGGATATTTAGGGTTATCCTCAAAACCCTAGGACTATTGAGAGGATTATCCTTCCATCTCTCATTGGATAATCAAGATCCGGCGACGAAGAAACTCCAGATCTAGGAAGATTGAGATACATTGAATGCAAAGACTTTTCTTATTCATTAGAAGTGTGTTCTTCATTATAAAATTATCTGAATTGAGGTAAGACCTGTAAATTGTGGATTCTTCCCCAATTGATTAAAATTTTGAGTATGATCAAATTTTTTCTTTGATTTGTGTTAAATTTGAGGCTTTACAAGATCCCCTGAACTAGATTTAATTTGTTTATTTAGTTTTTATCACCCCAAGAATCCCAATTTATATATATTGGCTAATAACAGTTAGGAAAAAATTGTTGACCCTTTTTTATTGTGCCTTACTCTCAATCATTCTTCACATTATTCATCGATTATCCTATGGGGTCTCGATTCAACATTGTTGGGTGGGACTGAGCCCGATCGAACCACCGGGTTCATGATAGATTCATGTGTAGTGAATGGATTAATGAATCCATGATGGATTTTTAGGATTTTTGGGATTTTGGGGTTATAGGATAATGATTTGTTTATTCGAGATCTAAATCGTATATGGAGGCGATGAGAGACATTGTGGTGCATACGGTGAACCCCAAGGATGAGTTGGAATCCATTTTATGGCCACTGGATGGCCAAAAATGACAATCAGAGGCCTTCCCCATTGATTTTGGGTGGCCTGGAGGTGAGATCTGAGGAGGTGAGGATAGATATGGAATTCCATAAGCATATCTAACTTTCTATGAAAAACCCAACTATATGGCATGTATTGTGATGAACACACTCCATGTAGTTTCTATTTATAGGTGGAACTAGGGTTTTGAGAATGTTAAGGATGACATGTTGTGTGGATAGGCCACATTCCATGGGACTCTCCCTGAGTAGATAGGTCATGTGATAGGAGCACATGGGTCGGACACCATGTGGGAGAACACATCATGTACTGAAGTACATAGACATGTTCAAGTTTTCATGAACACAACCAGGAGCATGAGTGGGACCCCAAGTGGCCCCAAAATTCCATGTATTCCCATTGTATGTTAGGTAGGGATACATGGGAAATAATATGTGTACCATTAGGTACATGGATAGGCGGAAGTGTGGGACCACACTGTGTGTGGGTCCCTTTAAATTCCATGTACCCCTACTTTCCTTTTTAAGAAAATTTAACCTATCATATCTCTTTCATCTGGACTCAGATTTTGGATCGCAAGCATCCTATCTTGAGTGTTTTCCATGAATAATGAGATGGTGTCCTCTATAGTGTTTTTTGAGATATGATGTGAGATTTTTTGGGCATGACTCTTACTTAGTAAATTCTTGACTACAAAATTGATCGAGAAGGATCATCATATAGAGATAATAGTGGAATCCTCCAGATGGGTTCGGTATGGTCCCTCTACCAACTATTAGAGTGGAACCCTCCTACTGGGATAGGGTATGGGTCTTTTACATATACACTGATTGGAACCCACCGTGGAGTCAGGTCATGGGTCCTCGATCATTAGAGTGGCACCCTCTTACAGGGCAGGTCATAGGCCCTCTATCTGTTATCTGAGTGGCACCCTCCCATGGTATCAAGGCTTAAGTCCTCAATTACTAGAGTTTCACCCACCAGTAGGGATGGGAATTGGTCCTCTACTGACTACTAGAGTGTCACCCTCCTACGAAGTCAGGGCATGGGTCCTTGACCATTAGAGTGGAACCCCCTTTCTAGGAAGGGAAAGGGTCCTCAATCAACTATCTACTGAGTGGAACCCTACTTCTAAGATAGGGTATGGGTCCTCTAGTTATCTACTGAGTGGAACCCTCCTTCTGATATAGGGAATGGTTCCTCTATATATCTATTGAGTTTCACCCTCCTGCCATACCAGAGTATGGATCCTCTACCTATATATTTTTTCCCCTCGACTATGAAAAACTGTGGAGAGGTGTGGCTTGACTTGTATGTTTCTTAAAATAGACACATGAGATTTTTGGAATCAATGATGGACCTTCTCAAGCTTTTGGCACTCTTTTTTGGGTTCGGCTATAAAACAGAGATCCCCTTTCTCTCCCCTTTGGGATTTTTTTGTTGAGTATATATATATATATATATATATATATATATATATCCATTTAATTTGATTGTGTACTCTATTTATTTGGGTTGAGTTGGTTATTCCTATCATGTTTCTTACTACTCCCCGTTCATCCTTAGGTGAATTCTACTGGGTATGTATATACTCACCCCTGCATGGGTTTTTTCTACATGCGTCGTGCTTTATGAAAATGACGGAAAGTTTGGTAGTGATTATATAGAAGCATAGGGATACCTAGTGCGAGTGACTATGTACGATGGTCGTATCTTAGAGATTCGGACCTACTCTCTCAGCATTTAATTTTCCAATTTTTCAGGTTGGGACATCCATCTGGTTGGGTGTGTATTTTTTCTCTTTTAGTTTTCAATTTTCACTTTCATACGCTTATAATCCCTAGAGGTTTTATATGCATGATTTATACTCTAGATGTTTCATATTTTATTATTATTCCTCTATAATTATGCATGTATATATTCGGGTGTGTGCATATAGGTACATTAGGTAAAGGCCTTCCATGTTAGTTATGTCTTTCAGCACTTGTCTTCACCCCCTATCCTATGGAGGTATAATTCGGATAGTTACGGCTCAAGCCCCATTGGGATGGATCATGATAGATTAATATCACAGTAATTCATTCCTTGGTTCAGTATTTGGATTAATACCATTATGAGGATTTGGTTGGGACTTAGGGAAAGAGTGTCAAAGTTTCTTGAGTGTAAATTTCAGGATAAGAAACTCGGTGATGGTGTGTATGGCCGACGTATCCATTCACCAGGACTCTGACTATCTGTTTTTCAACTAAGTATATAGAGACATTGGTTGCATGGATCATTAGTACATGCATCATGTAGGATTGAGTCTTTGACTATACTTCTTGAGTTATCTCCCCATTTATATATATATATATATATATATATATATGCTCATCTGAACATTGTACTTCTTATTTAAATTTTTAGGATGGCTCTATGAAGACAGCTAGTCAGGTTACCGATTCAGGATCATGATGGTGATTTGATAAGTGATGAGCCCTTAGTTCATAGTCCATCTCACGAGATCCTTCCACTAGGTGGACAATTAGGAACACCCCCACCTGTAGAGAAAAAAATCATACTAGTAGAGTAGGTTGGGGATGCATGCGGGCTTAGCACACTCTATGAGTTCTAGAACTAGCATCCTATAAGGTTTTGTATAGAACAAGATCCCTAGGTAGTGAAGGATTGGATAGAGTCAGTGATATATGTTTTCAGCCTTATCTAGATACTGACTGATCTGGTGGTTTCACTGGTATATATCCTTTTCCATGGAGTAGTTGGGTATTGGAAAAGTCTAGTTATGTTGATGCGTGATGAGTTGACACTCTCATGGGTCAACTTCTAGTAGCTATTCTATGAGTAATACCCATCCTTATTATGCTCAGTTTAGATTTAAGATCTTATCGAGTTGCATCAGGGAGGGATGGTGGTGGTTTATTATGCTATGAGGTTCACATACCTTACTTAGTACTCCCTCAATATGATCCAAGATGGCTACTTCTGAGCACAAAAGTTTTATCAAGGTCTCCATAGAGATATATGTGCCAGTGTAGTAACCTTATGAATTCTCACCTAATTCAAGGTGTTAGAGTAGGCACTAGTGATGGAGATATTCTTTTCATAGGGATTCCAGATAGTTGGAGATGGCAGTGAGAATTTTAGGGTTGAGTCATATGTAGAAGCCAACAGGCCCCAGTCAAAAGGATCTCAGCACAGGAGATATTCTCAGGAGCATACCCTATCATGTAGTCAAGGACAACATAGAGGACCAGGTCATCCTGGAGAGGGGATTTTTTATTCATGTGATGGGTGAGGTCACATGGTGTATGATTTCCTGACTTGACATGATAATAATTACAGGTAGATAGCTGATGGACTACCATGGAAGAGGCAGCACCATGATTAGGGATCCGCCAAACAAGGTAAGGGTGGACCCCAGGGAGGCATATCTAGTAGAGGTTCAAGTGGGACTCCAAAAGTAGGAGTTATGGGTGGTGGAAAACACTTTAAAATCCTTCCACCACCACCACCAAACATCCCACATTAGGCTCAGGAGCTGGTGATTAGGGCCACGGATAGTTGCAAACTATGGATACTTATGACTCAATGGTACATGAGATGATTATAGGTATGATATATGTTTATTATACTCTTTATTCAATATTATTAGACATGGGTTTCAGTTATTCCTTCATATCTTTACTCTTTGTGTGAGAGATGGATCTCCCAGTTGAGGCTTTATCCCATCAGCTTTGTATTGAGGTTCCTATGGGGAATTATTCTTCGATAGATTTTATCTGATGGTAGTGTGAACTATCACTTGGTGGAGATAGTTTCTCATTTGAACTTTTTTTCATCATTATGACATCGTATTGGGTATGGATTGGTTGTCCAAGATCTGAGTCTAGATTCATTGTCACCACAGATGACTCATATTCCTTCACACTGATGGGATGAGATTTTCCTTTATGGGTTAGAGAGATATCATGGTAGGGAGAGTTATTTTTGTGAGTATGTGGTTGTATTCCATCACCCATCATTTGTATTGTGCTTACATTAGTGAAACATGTTCTTCATGCATATGTATTCCTTCAGTCATAGAGGATTTTATGGACATATTCCTTAGGAAAATTTAGAGACTACCACTGAGGTGGGAGATGGATTTTTGCATCAATTTTCATATAAAAACCACTTCAATATATCCTAAATCATATTTAATGTCCCCAACTAATCTCTGGGAGCTACGGTTTCAGTTGGATGACCTTTGAGATAAGGGTTTCATCAAACCTAGTGTGTCTCCCTGAGCAGCTCAAGTTTTGTTCGGGAAAAAGGTGGATAGGATATTGAGGATTTATGTGGATTATTGTCTCTTTAACCATCCCGCGATAAATAATAAATACACCTTACTAAGTATTTATGACTTATTTGATTAGTCACGAGGTGCGGGATGGTTCTCGTAGATCTATCTCCAATTATGCTACCACCAATTGAGAGTTTGTGAGGCTAATATTCTGAAGCTAGAATTCTGATGTCACTATAGACACTATGAGTTTCTGGTGATTCCATTTTTTGTGATGAATTCACTCACTATGTTTATGGATTTGATGAACTGAATCTTCCAGCCATACTTGGACCAATTTTTGGTTGTCTTCATTGATGACTTACTCATATACTCTGCGTTAGAGGAGGAGTATACAGAGAACTTGAGGATAGTCCAAGATTTTCTTTAGGAGAACCAACTTTATGGTATGCTCTCGAAGTTCTAATTTTGGATTCACAAGGTACACTTTTTGAGGCATTTCATTTCTGATTATGGATTTTCTATGGACCTGATGAAGATCGATGCATTGTTTTCTTGGGAGCCACCTAAGAGCATGTTAGAGGTGTGGAGTTTTCTTAGCTCGGTGGGGTAATATAGCAGGTTTATGGAAAAACTCTCTAGTATTACTGCCCCTTTGACTACCCTAACATAGAAAGGTAGTCCTTTTACCCAGAATGGTTTGTTCCAGATATCCATCGAAGAGTTGAGGCTGAGGAGAGAAAGTGCTCTTATTTTGAGACTACTAGAGGAGGGCATAGATTATGTGGTGTATTTTGATTCCCTAGGAGTTGTGCTCAGCTATGTGTTAATGCAGTGTCTGGAAATTATCACATTTGGGTCGAGTAAATTGATACACCATAAGCAAAACTATGAAAATCATGGCCTAGAGTTGGAAGTGGTAGTCTTATCCCTAAGGAAGTGGAGGCACTATCTTCTAAGAGAGCACTTTGTGATTTAATCATACCATTAGAGTCTCAGGTATGTCTTCACACAGAGAGACTTGAACCTGAGATAAAGTAACTAGTTATAGTTCTTGTAGGACTATGGTTTTGAGATATTCTATACCCCGGGAAAGGTAAACATGGTAGAAGATTCCCTTAGCAGGAAGTCCTAGACTCATTTGGTGTAGTAGGCGTCTAAGCAGTTAGCTTCCATCCAGTTGACCCTGGTTGTGTAGGAGGGTGCATATTTTCTTTAGTCAATGGTGTTGAATCCTCCATTACTCTATAATATGATATATTCCTAGTTGGGAGACATCAACTATGAGGTCTTACATGACCAAATATTCTATGGATATTCGCCCAATGGATTTTCTAGAGGGAATTATGTCATCCTTTTCTAGGGATAGACGGTGGTCCTAGTCATGATGTGATAATAGGTGATGAGAGAATTCCACACATCTATTTTGGATCTACATCCTGGTGTGAGGAATATGTATAGAAACCTTCAATAGTAGTTTTGGTGGGCCCACATGAGATATATTGTGGTTGAGTTTGTCTCTTAGTGCCTCACCTTTCAGTAGGTTAAGGGTGAGAAACAGGTTATGATAGGTTTGTTGCAACCTCTTGAGATCTATGAGTGGAAATGGGATGTAATATCCATGGACTTAGTGACAAAGCTTCCACAGACAATGAGAGGCCACTATGTCATCTGGGTGATAGTTGACCGAATCATGAAGTCGGAACACTTCCTTATTGTTAGGGAGCATAGTTCGGTGGAGAGTTTGGGTAAGATGTATATATGGGAGATTTTTCACCTTCATGGGGTTCACAAGACTATTATCTCCAACCATGGTGAACAATTTATGTCACTATTGTGGAGAGGAATGCAGGATTAATTCAGTACCCATATGAGGATGAGTATAGCCTCCCACCCCCAGACAGATGGGCAGACCGATCGCACTATCTGGGTGTTAGAGGATATGTTGAGGTATTTCATGTTAGACTTCAATCAAAGATGGGTAGATCACTTTCCCTTAGTAGAGTATGCGTACAATAATATCTAACACTCTACTATCAACATGGAACCTTTTGAGGTCCTGTATGGGATACCCTACAGGTTACCCTTGTATTGGACAGAGATCAGCGAAGCATATCTTATGGGTCCATAGATGGTGCAGGTGATGACGAATAAGGTCCAAGTCATCCGCAAGAAAATAAGGACAACCCAGAGTAGGAAAAAGTCTTATGTAGATTAATGTTGTAGGCCCTTGGAGTTTAAGTAGGGAGACCATGTTTTCCTGAGAATCTTCACATGATGAGTATTACGAAGATTTTTTTGGGGATACAAGCTATACCTAAGGTTCATCGGGCCCTTAAAGATCTCATAGAGGGTTGGCGAGGTTGCTTACCACCTCATCCTACCCCCACTATTAGAGCGAGTGCACGATGTCTTCCATGTGTCATAGCTGAGGAGAAACATGCATGACCTCACACATGTTATTGACTAGGGTGAGATTGACATCAAGGATAGATCCATTTTTGTATATTACCTAGTGGATATTGAGGATCTAAAGGAGAGTACCATGTGTGGATAAACCATCCCCTTGGTTTATGTGTTGTGGAAGCACAGGAGCATGCATAAGAGTTTTTATATGCAAGAGAGCCAGATGTTGCATAAGTGTCCTGATATTTTTGTTTAGTTTTTTATTTTTAGGGATGAATATCTTAAATGAGGGAATGATTTAGAGACCTTATTTCTCCTTATAATACTTTAAAATATATCTATAAATATTTTTAGAGTCAGTTGTTGAGATAGAGTGCGATTCCAAGGCCCGATGTACCCATAATAAAGTTTATAAAAATATTAAATATATTTTATATTATGTGCACGTGGTTTCTTAAAATAAATGGGATGTCTCCTAAATGGAATCTTAGATCAAAAATATGAGACCGTAGTTGAGTCTAGAATGTTAGGTTTACCCTAGGTGCGACCAAAAATTGGTCAACGTGGGACATTTGAATATCGCGACTATTGGCAGGTGGGTTTAATTAAAATAAAAAATTATATTTATTTATTTTAAATTAAATAACATAATTAAATTTTGTCTATAAATTCCACATTATGGAATCTCTCTAGAGCTATCCACATAACCCTAGGACCGTTGAGAGGATTCTCCTTCCACCTCTCATTGGAAAATCAAGATCCGACGATGATAAAACTCCATATCCAAGTAGATTGAGACACAAAAAACCCAATGAATTCTCTTATTCATTTTCTAGTGCATTATTCATCATAAAATGATCATAATAGAGGTAGTACTCATCAATTTCTTGATTATACCCTAATTGATTAAAATTTTATTATGGTCATATTTTTTCTTTAATCTGCATTCAATTTGAGACTATTCATGAGACCATGAACCAGATTTAATTTTTTTATTTAGTTTTTCTCACCCCAAGAATCCCAATTAGTATTTATTGGTCAATAAATTTTTGAAAATAATTGTTTTAACTTTTTTCTTCTAGATTTACCCAATAATTCTTCACATTATTCATTGATTGGCATGTAGGATCATGGTTCGACATTTCTGAGCGGGATCAAGCCTGATCAGACCACGGGATTCTTAACAGAATCATTTGCGGTGAATAGATTGTTGGACCCGTGAAGCTCCCAACAATGGACCAGAACCTCGAAGATCCCACTCACAAGGGATGCACTCAACTAGGACACTAAGTGGTAGTTGAGGATGCTCCCCGGTTGGTTAAATTTTAGTCAACCCCGGGTAAGAATCTCAACAGAGGTGAAATAAATCCTCAACTGGCTAGAGGAGATATCCATGAACTAGGCCCAGTTAGTATCCCAGTTGATTGTATCCCCATTGAGTGGGATCTGTGGGGTTCTAGTCCATTATCGGGAGCATCACAGGTCCAAAAAAAGGCTCCTTTTTGTCGGACCATATGCCACTAACTAGGTCGCAGTTCGTGCACCCCTAGCCCCTGACTCAGGTACTGGGCTCATCTGGACCACTCTCTAGGCTAGTGCAAATTACTGTCCCCAAGCACTACTAGGATTTAATATACCTCCTCTGTGATTCGAACTAGAGACCTCAGGCATAACAGCCATCCAGGAGCGTCACGAGTACCACTTAGCTTAGTGGTACCAGAGATGCTTCCTGGTGGCTATTATTCCAGTCATCCCTGGGTTCGATTCTCAATGGAGGTGAGATTAAATCATCCATTGGTAGGGGGATAGTATCTGAACCCGGCCCAGTTAGTGGCCCAGTTGAGTTCATCCCCAGTGAGTGGGCTCTGCGGGGTTCTGGTCCATTGTCGAGAGAGTCACGGGTCCAACACGGATTAATGAATCAAGGATGTATTCGATGTATTTTTGGGTTTTGGGAGAATTAATTGTTTATCCTGGATGCAAATCAGACCTGGAAGCGATGGGTGACACACACTGTGTGTATGGAAAGCCCTTTGGATGAATTAGAATCTATTTTCCAGCCACCGAATGGACGAAAATGATGAATGGAGGCCTTAACCATCGATTTTGGGTGTCCTAAAGGCAATATCCAATGAGGCAACGTTGGATCTGAAATTCTGGATGCAGATCTAACTTTATGTAAAAAATATAACTAAACAGTGTGTACTGTGATGAACACACACCGTGTAGTGCCCCTTTAGCTGAGGTTCTAGGGTTTTGATAAAGTTAAGGATGACATATAGTGTGTATAGTATACATAATTTGTGACTCTCCCTTGGTAGATAAGATGTGTGACAGGAGCACATAGGCAAGTCCCCATTTGGGAGAACATGCCATGTACTAAAGTATATGCACCCGAGCAAGTTTACATGGACACGGACAGGAGTATGGGAAAGGCCTCGAGTGGATATGACACACCATGTAGTCCCCTTACACATCATGTAGTGATACATGGTTAGTGATCCATATACCATCAGGGACACGTCCAGGCAGTAGGGAAGGACCACACACTATGTGGGTCCCTTTACATGTCGTGTACCCCTAGTTTCCTTTTGATGAAACTTATACCTCTCATATCTCTTTCGTTTAGACTCAGATTTTGGACTTCCAGCAGCATATCATGAGTTTTTTCCACATGGGATGTGATGGTAGACTCTATAGTGATTTTTGAGATATGATTTGAGATTTTTCAGGCATTTCCCTTATTTAGGTGACACTCGTTGATGACAGTGATCGGGCAGGATCATCAGAGAGATTAGAGTGGAAACCTCCAGCTAGGTTGGGCATGGGTAATCTACCTACAATTAGATTATCACCCCCTATAAGAATAGGGTATGGGTATACTACCTATCCACCAAGTGTTAAACTTATATAGAGTTAGGGTATGGATCCTTAACCATTATAGTGGAACTCTACTATTGGGTAGGGCATGGGTCCTCTATCTGCTATCCGAGTGGCACCCTCTTTTGGTATTAGGGCATGGGTCCTTGATTACTAGAGTGGAACCCTCCAGCTAGTTTGGGCATGGGTACTCTACCGATTACTATAGTGACACCCTCCCGTATAGTCAGGGCATGGTTCATCAACCATTAGAGTGGCACCCTTCTGCTAGGCTGGGCATGGGTCCTCTTTCAACTATATCTTGAGTTTCACCCTCCTACTGGGATAGGGTATGGGTTTTCTAGCTATCTACTGAGTGGAACCCTCCCGCTGGGATAGGGTATGGGTCTTATAACTATCTATTGAGTAGCACCCTCCTATTTTACCAGGGCATGGATACTCTACCTAGATATTGTGGCCCCTCGATTGTGCAGCATAGTGGCAAGGTGTGGATTGACTTGGATATTTCTTTAGATAGACACGCGAGATGTTGGGCATTGATGATGGACCTTTAAGAACTATTTGAATTTTTCATGAGCTAGGATATGAGATAGAGATCCCCTTTCTCTCTCATTTGTGCTTCTTTTTTTGAGAATATATATATATATATATATATATATATCCATGTCATTGGATTTTGTACTCTCTTGCTTTGGGTTGAGTTGTCTATTCCTATCGTGTCTCTTACTGATCCCCTTTTAACTTTTGTGCCATCCTATTGGGTATGTATGTACTCACCCCTACAATGGATTTTACCACACATGTTGTGTCTCATGAAGATGATAGAAATGTAGGAGTCGATTATTAGGGAGCATATGGATACTTGGTGCATTTGACTATGTACGGTGGTCGGATCTTGGAGATTCATAGATGGGCTCTCTTAGTATTTAATTTTCTAGTTTTTCTATGTTTGGAAATATTTCTGGTTGGGTATGTATTTTTCTCATTTTAGTTTTTATTTTTCACTATCATACTCTTATACTCTATAGAGGATTTACATGCTTGTTTTATACTCTATATGTTTCATCTTTGATTATTATTATTCTACACTTCTGTATGGATATAGTTGGGTGTGTTTATGAGTGTACATTAGGCGAAGGCCTCCCATATTTGTAATGTCTTTCGATGTATGTATCCACCCCCTAGATTATAGAGGTAGGATTAGGGTAGTTGTGGCTCAATCCCCATTGGGTCGGGTCAAGAAAATGAATAAATAAAATCTCGTAAAAAATATTTTTAATGGAATACAATAACATGGAATAACAATCATGGAAGTTTATTAAAAAATAATTTAAAATGAATTGTAAAAAAAGTATTATCATTGAAAAGGGAAGGGGAGTATTTAGGAAACTCTTACCTTGAGAGGAAGTTTCTTAAAGATTTAGAGGGACACTTTATAAGCCTAGTAACTTCTTGGGAGGGATTTAGAGATGTATAGGGAGAGTAAATTCATGATCAATGGGTTTTTTAGTGTATAGTAAAGGTAGAAATTCTGGCTAATTATTCCTGTAGAGGGGTGGTTTAAAGGGTTAAAATATTGGTTATTTTATTATATAATCCATGCACTTGTGGTTGAAATCAATTCCAATTAAATTTTTGGATTATTAATTATTGAATTAGATTTATTTAAAAATAAAATAAATCCCAATTAGAAATTCAGCTTCCATCCATCTTAATGCATATAATCCAAAATTATTTTTTATCTCAAAAATATATTTTTTTTGTTCAAAAATATAAAGTATAAATTCATAAATTAAAATAATATTTTAAAATTAATTTTTGTACTATATAAATTAAATTGTTATTGAATAAAAATTTTCATAAATTTTTAATCATGACCAAATAATATTGTTGTCATAAAAAGCATTGTGCGCATAAAATCGCAATTTTCACTTTTTCACCAAAAAATAAACTTTGTTGTAAAATTAAAAACAAATCACCATAATATAATTTTTATATGATTGTTCAAAAAATAAATTTATTTTCTTAAAAATATTTCTCTATCTATATTAAATTTAAAAATACTTGTGTATTTCAAAATCGAGCATTTGTTGCATAAAATCTGAAAACTTTACTTTTAGAAAATCTAATTTCATTATGAGCTAGGTGTGTATCCATGTTACTATTGAATTATTATATTATTATCAAATAATTTTATGAATTTTATATAATTTTTAATTTAATTAAGTGGAATTTATCTTCCAAATACGCAATCGATAAAAATGGGTTTTAATGTAACAACCTTTATATATCATGATTTATAATGTTTTGTCAATAAGCATAATTTATTCTTCTAGTGTGTAAATAATATTCAATAATTATCTTATAATAACTTAATAACCATAAAAATATAAATTATTAATAAAATTAATGCATATATATATATATAAATGATATTGAATATAGTAAAATAGATATAATAACTATATAAAATGTTATAGGATGGATATAGGACAGTATATAGGCTAGTGGTAGGAACTATTCCCATTTCACCCTTCGTTCATGAGTTCAAGCCTCATGACCTCATTAAATTTGATGGATTTCCGCTTAGCTTGTGAGATTCCATTTTTCTAAACCCATTTTAATAAATAAATTTCCATTATACTTGAAAAATAAGTCAAATGAATAAATTATGTGAAAAATATTTGTATAAATATTTTATTTACTAGAAGAAAGAAGTTCATTTAGAATTGACATTTATATTTATGAAATAAATTTTATAAAAACGTTCATTAGAAATCTGGGATGTTACAGAGGCTCTAACATAGATGTACCTAGAGGTAATAACACTAAAAAGGGTGTATTGGGTATTAACTCAATCATCTCCTGGTGCATGACAAGGAGGCATAACTGCACACCTGGTTTGACACTCTCATAGGATATATTATGGTTAATTAAATTTCTCTTTTATAAACCATTATGAAGGATTTGAGTATGATTTTAACTAATTATGTTAGAGGGCCTAATTGGAAAATGAAAATGGATAACCAAGGGTTGAACAAATGTAGTCATGGGATGAACCAAAAGTATCATATTTAAAAAATAAAGGTGTAATAGGGGAATACATATTTAGAATAATGTTTTCATATTAATATTTTAGATAATGTCATAACCATTTTTGTTTTAGTATTTTTTTTGAAACATGATCATAAGAATGAATCTAAAAAAGATATTACCCTAAGAACTCCTAAAGAAGAATATTTGGGATAAATGGTCTCTTAGTCTTACCAAGGATATTAAGATGAATATCTCCGTAGAATATATATCATGAGTTTCTTATGAATTTATTACCTTTTTACTTTAGTAAAAAATAATTAAAATTGTGAGGAAACCTTTTATTTAAGGTGGTAGAATGTAACACTGTGAGATTTTGGAATTATATATAACTTTTTCTCTAAAACAATAATATGTTCCATAGTTTTCTTCCCAAGCAATAGAAAATTAAAACGATGCATAAAATATTTATTATTAAAAAAATTTAAGAATAATAAAACTTGTTGTAATTAAAAAATATTTCAATCAATTAGAATAGTAATACAAAATATGATTAAGAACACTTAAAGTTTTAAAATAGAATTTATCAGTAAAATTAGTTTATATATATATATTGAATTTTCATTTAAGATATAAATTTTTAAATTTTAGATATTTAAATTTAAAAAAAGAACTTTATCTTCGAATTCCACATAGAAAAATTAGCCTAAGATAAATTTTGGAGATTTTTTTAAACTGATTTATTTTTAGGTGAATGGTAGAAAAATATTGATTTGGTTAATACTATCACTTTCATGGAATTATCATAATACAAGAATGAATTAAAAGTTTTTTAAACCTTTTTCAATATATATATATATATATAAATTAAAATTAATCATTAAAAAATAATATATTGAATTTATAAAACCTGTTATTATCATTTTGTAAACTTGAGTAATATCTCTAAAAACTATTTTTATTTGCTTATATTAAAAAATTAGTTTCAATCACTTGTATAAATTAAATAAAAAAATTATTTCATATTTTATATCAATAATGTCATATTGTGTAATAATATCAATTTTATTTTTTGGCATATAATTATGATTACTAAGATTAAAGATAATGACCATGATAATGGTAAAATTGTTATTTTCAAAAAAAATATTTTATTAATATCATGTGATTTTTATTTAATTAGATAAATTAAAATCTTCTAAAAATGAATTTAATATAATTTTTAAACCTATATATAAATATATTATCACAAAATATCCCTTTTATTCACTCATAAAAGGGGAACACTTCCACCAATTCATTATAATTTCTCCCTAAAACTATTCCATTTTTTTCATAGAAACATATCTTAAGTTTGTAAGTATCTAGTCTCAATTATTTATCATAAGCCCTTCATTTCTAAGGATACTTTCAAGCGAAATTTTAAGGTCATAATGTGATTATTACTTAATCCTTATCTTTTTACTCTTATTTTTTTACTGATGAAAATATACTAGACATAATAATATAATTAATGTAGTATAATTAGTATACTAAATTGTTATTATATTAATGGAACAACCATTATTTTTTTCTTTCTAACCACTTAGAAAAACAAATGAACGTCAATTGTGGGTTTGTGAAGACTACCACCTCTACGAAGTGACGTCTTCTATTTTTCACTACCACCTCTCTTAACTTGTTATAATGATGTAATTGAATAATAAATTGAAATATATAATATAATTTTTATTTTTAAGAGATAAATTATAATCCACCTTCATTCTCTTTCATTCTTTTGGTAATGTAAATGTTACTCGTGCATTGTGTGGATTACAGTCTCCCCAAAGTAACATTTTTCATTTTTCATGTTGATTTTAATTATTTATATAAACCTATTAAAATATGACTAAAAACCTAAAAAAATATATAATGTCATTATTCTTCTATTTTAATGATATTAAATCAAAATAAAAAAAATTATTAACCATACTCACTCATCAAATTATGGTATGTTCATTTTTGGGTCGATATAACCATCTACTCTAACAATGATATAAAACTCTATCATGGATGACTATGGGAAATTAAATACTAATATTATTATAATTTAATAATTTAATAATTATTGTTTTATGGTTTTAAAATTTTATATTATGTATTAAACCTATTATTTAAATATCATCTTCGGTCACTAAAATTATCAAAATAATTCAACATTGATTCCATTTTCATGAAACATAAATAAAACACTAATGTAATGATATAATTTCATTGTAAATAAATATAATTTATATATTAAAGTACCCAAATGATCTAGTAATGATTAACATTAGGAGAATAATTAATATCATCATCATTATTATTAAAGTAGTTTGAAATTATCAAGATAACTCACAAACAATATTAAAAATAGATAATAACTAACTAATATATATTTAGATAATAATTATAAATAAATTTTATAAAAGTTTATATACATCAATAAAATTATGAAATAGGAAATTATGATTTTTTTAGGAGATTCAAGCACTTAAGTGGTGGTCGAGAATTAAAGTAAGGGTTTCTTTGTCTCATTTTGAAATATATAAGACATGTTTGATATTACATATCATCATTTATCTTACATGGTGTATTCACTTTCCCATTGAATTCAGGAATAATTAATATCTTTCATTTCTTGATATTTTAAATTTTATTTTATAGTATCCATCTTATGTTCTTTGACTCTTATGTTACCATTACCATAAGGGTAACTCAACTCCATTCATTGAGTTATAATGCATCTTCTTAAACTTATTTCATTCAATATTAGTTTCTTAAACCATGAAATTTGTATCTCATGGTACTTTCTCTTTTTATCTAGGTAAAATGACACTTCTCATTCAAATCCTCCGCCTTGATGAATTTTATCCCCATAAAATTTATATAATTATTGAGAATAATTCCCATCCTATTTAATGATAGTTTCCTCTCCTTGTCCATATTTTTCTTTACCACCAATATTTTTCTTTATATTTGGAAATCCAATAATTTTTATCTTATATGACCTTCATATTTTCGTTCTCCTCTTTTTAAATAAAATTACTCTTTTTACGGTGTGGGTAGTCAACAAAGGTATTTTAAAATATTCAAAACGTTTTCCATCCTTTAAAAATCAAGTTTTTTGTCTTCCACTCCATATTATTTTATGATAACCTTTATTTATTTTCTAATATATGTTATTTAATATTATTTTTAAATTTTAAAGTTTTCAAAAAAATTACTTCACCTTTTTGAAACCTTTGTTTCATTTTAAATTCTCTATTACTAAATATTTTTTTTAAAGTAAAAGTATTCAAAGTGTTTTCACTTCAAATTTTTGAAATTATTATGATTTTTTAAAGGATACACTATTGAAAGTTCCTTTTAAAATTAAATATTTTTCAAATTTTTTCACTTCAACTTTTTGAAAATTACTTTTCAAAATGATTGTAACTTCATCTTTTACAACAAAGATAAAATCATTTTCTAAAAAAACTCTTTTATGATTTCATTACCATTTATTCTTAATTTTTAGAAGGATTTATTTCCTTGGAAATTATATTTCATTAATCGTCATCTAAATCCATCTAATGGCCTTAAGGCCTTCAAATTTTTTAATTTATTAAAAGCAAGAACCCCCTTTTAAGGGATGAAGGGGGAAACCCAAACAGACTTCAAGACTTAATACATTTCACGACCTAAAGGTTAGGAGAAACACAAACTGACAACACGGAGCACTCCTCCCCAGCATGTGAACATGAAAAAGCAATCCACCGAAGCAAGGCTGAATGGAAAACAAGTGTCCTGTGTCAAGCACAGGCCCGATCAAATCCATGAGATGGTTTGGGTTTGATAAAGCCCTAATTCAGTTTGGCTCTGATAAATCCTTGAGATGGTTTGGGTCTAATAAATCCATGAGGTAGTTTGGTACTATTAAATCCATCAAATTAATTTGTTTAAATTTATATCTCATGAAATAATAATGTTAGGTGTGGAAATTTTTTTGTTCACAACATGAATCATGGACATTTTGTTTGTTTATAATGTTATAATTTTCATATGTTCATGTTTTTTCCAAAGTTATTTGTTATGATACATTTCAAGTTCTTGGTTTATTTCCATATCATATGCCTATGACTATGCTTTATGGATCATGTTTATCATCACATGATTCCACACTATTTTTTTATCATATATGTTTTTTCATTTGAGAATGCATGTCCTTATATCATTATTTATTAACAAATCTTATTTTTCCATGTTCCTTTTAATAATAAATTTCTCCCCTGTCCATTTTTTCCATTATGCTTATTATATAACCCTTAGTTTCATATTGGTTAATTATTTTACCTTACTAAGTGTTCAATCTCACCCCTTTCAAATGTTTTTCTTTACTCGTATTATGAATATGAGTGAAACCTGTGAGAATTATGAAGGGGAGTCTACTATAGATCGATTATAAATAAATGTTCACAAGTTTTTTAAAATAAGTTGCCTTTGTAACTGGACTTCAAAGACACTAATCCAAAATTCTCTCCAATTTGTGTGAGATTATTATGACATGTAATACTAATTTTAAATTTATAAAATTTTATCTTAGATCATCTCACTTGATATCAAATTTAATCTGTAAAATTATGTTTTTTTAGCACCAAAATCGAGAGTGAAGTTCTAGGGTTCCTTATAGAAAATATCATGTAAGCATCCACTTTTTCATATGGATAATAGATATCAATATTCATCTATGATAGAATCAAACACTATATATCTATCATATCATCTAGGTGTCTCAAGTTAACCATGATATCCTCCTCACCCACCTTCTTAGAGGGCTCATCGGAAATAGGGGACTCCAACACATGATACTTATGTTCTTAGAATCATAAAATTCATAAGTATATGTACCACTCCTAGAATATACTATCAGCTAGGATATTTTCTTTCTCTATTATTTATCATCGTGATAGTTTTATGGTAGTGTGACTTTCCATTTTCCACAATAAAAATTAAATCATATTTTAATACTTTATCTTGATTTCCAAAATGTGACATAATATATTTTATTTATAAGTCTCCCAAAATTTTATAAAATCCCAATAAACCTCACTATTATATTCATAATATCCTATCATATGGGTATTATAGTGAAAAGAATCCATATTTCCCTTCTTATAATCTAGACTTGGGCCTGATAAATTATTTGAAAGTGTTTGTATAGGCAGTTCTTTACAACTATATTAACTTGAAATTCCTTAATTCGTTGAGTGAACTCCCCAATACTAAAATCCTCATCTTGTATTTCTTCAACACTTTCCTCCTAGTTACATAAAGTCTTTCCTAAGTATTCAATACTTTATTTGAACTAGATCAAGTCGACCCAAAAGTTTTGTTAAAACTTACCAATAATTGAAAGCACCCTGACTTGGGCCAGAAAATCACTTTGAACTATGTTTTCATTTTAAATTAAGTAATTTAAGGCTATAACAAATTAATATTTCCTTTTATGGGTTTTTATCTTATGTGTAAATATTCTTTATTTTTATCCTTTTACATTCTTTTTAATATTATATGTATTTAAAAAAATGATTAACTATGTATTAATAGAATAATTTACACATAATCCATTTATTTTATTTCATCTTAAATTCATTATAATTTGTTTATTTTATGTGATTCTGATAAAGAATATAATAAACATAAATAATTAACCATGCACTAGATAGAAATAAAATAAATACATGTGGCATGATCATGAGCTTTTCTATTGGTCGGTTTATCGAGTGGATGATAAAATAACCCTTGTCCCTAAGGGAATAACTCTTGAAACCATGATAGGTTAAATTTTCAAAATTCCACTCAGTCACCTATGTATCAACCCGGTTGGTTTCACCTTGGTTTTGAACTTAAAATTTTACCACTTCTCTAGGAGGTTCATCCTTTATATATTCTTTTACTCATATGAGGGTGATGGGAACCATGGGTATATGGTTACATAAAAGAAAACATGGGAACATAAGCTCATACATAATAATAGGAGGGTATGATATGAAAATAATTATTTTAATTTAATAATTACTATAACAAAAAACCATGAAATAATAATTAAATTAAAAGAAATATAACACATTCATAGGTCATCCAAACTGATGATCATCCACACATATAACAAATACACATTTAAAGCTCTCTAGAATTCATTTCAATTTGTTATTTATTAATAAAATCACTAAAATTAATAAATTTAATATATTATTAATTCATTCATTCATTTATCTTAATTATCCATCAAAATAGACATAGAGATACCCATCATCTATAATTTTAAATAAATTATATAAATTGATTTTATCTAAAATAAACTAAGTACATGGTGTGTACTAAATCCAATAGGTGTGTTCCCATATTAACTACACAGTGTCATGTACGGTACTTATTGTGTATTGTGTACTTATAATTCACATAACATACACTATGTGTCACATTATTACATGGCATGTTGTTTTGAGAATCAATCCAAGTAGACTGATCGATATTTATAACAAATGGTATATGTTAATTTATGTGATGTGTACTGGTTTTGAATTCTTGTGAAGTACACAACGTGGAAAATAACCACACACAATGTGTAGTTCTGAAATTAATGTAGAAATTAATTAGTCATTTAATACTTTGTAAACCCTATCATACAATATGTGCACCAACTACATGTGGTATAGTTTGGTTTAATGCTGATATTAATTTGTATTCCACATAATTAATTTATGTGGTATACAACCTGGATCGATGTGTACTCCGCATAAACGAGTATGATTTACCCAACACGTACAAACTGTTACATGTCGTATACTCATTTATGTGGTTGTTTGTGATAGATACCTAGAGACTCGATGTGTAATTTTTGCAGACATTTATATATTACATAGTGTACCAGCCAGTTGCACACTCTATTGTTGAAACTAAACTGTTTTGATTAACTTTAAGCAATTATGTGGCATGTATTAAATACATGAGGCTTACTTTGACTACACAACTTTTCTGTCCCCCACGAGTCCAAAACGTCACTATTAGAAATTTGGGATATATCCATGGGACTATATCCATGGTCAGGCATGACCATAGCTATAGGGAACCTATATCCATGATTATTTTCTACTTGTGGCTATAGGAATCCTATATCCATGATAGATAATGACCATGGCTATAAGGAACCTATATCCAAGGGCATTTTCTTCCTATGTTTATGGGTTGGTTCCCGAAGGCCCTATAGCCATAGTCAGCATCTCATCATGGCTATAATATAAGGTGTAAGAAATATGATTTTATGGGAGTGGTATGGAAAAAACCTATAGACATGGTCGGCAACTGACTATGGAAATAGGGAAATTATTTCCATGATCATTCCCAACTGTGGAAAAAGATTTAGTTTTTAAGGACCTATAGCCACGATGTTAAGACTATGGCTATTTGGGGATCAATAGTGATTAAAAATATGGACCATGGCTATAGGGTGTTATGATGGGGAATTAGTATTATTATTAATTTCATAATAATAATAATAAAATAAATTATAAATTTTCACACACACTCCCACACACATATATATTTTTATATATGTTTATAAAATAGATGTTAGTGGAGTAGTATAGTGACATTATCCATATGAAGAGATGTAGGTTCGAAACCTGATGATGCCTTTTTTTTACCTTATGCCACGATCATGGAGCCAGTGGCAGTTGGGGTGCATATGGAATTAACCTATTACTATAGGTGTGATTAAGTCAATAGGGGTCCTATCACCACAAGCATTTCTCATGGAGATAGCTAGTTTTCCTGTGGATATATCCATGGTGATAGCACCCATGGGTGGCCCTAACTATGGTCATAACCTATATCCATGATCAATTGGGTTATATCCATAGGCATGGCCCATGGGTACAGTAAAAAATCTAGTAGCACGTGTGAGGTTAAACCATGTGTACACTAACTACACACTGTGTAACCCCTAAAACCACGTGCCATATGGTCGGTCATCATGTGCCATGTAATGAAGCCATATAATCTTCTCTCACAATACATGTATTGATATTCACAGCTTATCCTGGTGTAGTTAATTTGGTTGCACGATGTATACTTTTCAATTACATGTCGTTTATCCATGTTACCCGGCTAAAATCTATAGCATCTTCATATGGGATTTTCAATTATTCTTCATCTATTCTTGTCCATTTCTTGGTTATATGAAGGTGAATGAACATAATATTTCAAATTTTGGATTGAATAATGAAAAAATAGAAACAAAAACTAACATAAAATTCATAATTCAATTAATGATTAATAAATAATTATAAATTAATATGTGAACTCTCTGATACCACTTGAAGGTTTTGAGGTTTAGCGAAAGTGTGTCAAGATTATTCTCAACATTTTAATTTTGTCATTTTCTTAAAATTTCTCCTTATAACTTGATGAATACCAACCCTAGAATCCTTAAGACAAGATATTTTAGATATAAATAAGAATTACCTTAGCTTGTAATTCTTTCTTCGTTGTCAATTTGGTTGACCACACTTGTCGTATCGTCAATATGACAAAGGATGGAAGGCTAGAATCCCTCTAGAGGTAAACAACACATGCTTCAAAAACTTTGGAATATAATTATAGAATCTTTAGGTGCAAGATCAAACAATTATAATTACTTGGATCATTCACCATTTATTGCAACAATATCACTTTATTTCTTAGAGTATTTTTCTAGTATTCTATTGGCTTTAAAGGGTGGATGATCATTTCTCTCCATTCTCAAGAGCGTTCTTCTCTGTTCCTGAGAAAATTCTTAGAGAAATTTATCTCGAGGGTTTAGAGAATTCTATAGAGTATTTTTTGTTCACCTCCATGTATAAACTTAGAAACAATATAACCGAGTTTATATATTTAGTTTAGAGAATTGATTATTACACATAGGACCTTATAAATTCTCTTAATTCTTAGAAAATCCCACATTGAGTAATAATATTATAATTATTATTATTTTCTTAACATGTGAAAAAATCACTGATAATTTTAATATCATTTATTAAATAAATTAATTAATTATTATTTAAAATATATTAAATATATCATTCCCATCAAACCCAAAACTCGTCTCATCAATCATCCTTAGAATTTATCGAACCTTGAATAATTACTATTTATTTTAATCAATAAATATCACTACATTATTCATTTAATAAATAAATATGCGATAAACTTAACCTAAATAATTATTATTCCATGAAAATTGAGAATAATATTTAATCTTATATTAAATTTTTATATAATTTAACTGAGATTTTGGATACAGTTATTGTGTGACCCTATGGACCTCTTTCTTGGTGGCATTAGGTTAATTTTCCTAAAGTCCAAGATCAGTTTCTAAAAACACATCAAGGTACCCATATAGAAATAAGTCGATGTTAAAATCATAATAACATTTTATGAATTCTTAATGAAAGTATACATCTCAATACCTATGATTGGAATATAACAATCATATTAAATCCATGGACATGGCAGTTTTGACGCACCCAATGTATCTTGCTTCATCACGTGCATATGTCATCATGGTTTTCGATAATACATCTAAGTGAGTGATGCATGCTATAAATTAATAATAATCTCAAGTATAAATACCAATACACACATATTAATATATTAATATATAATGACATGTATAACATATGGAATTTCTACAAGATGGTTGGTTATCATATTCTATTCTCTTTGAGATTACCAAGGGTGAACATCATGAGAAGAAATCTCAATTTATTATTATCCAAATACCATTGATAGCCTATATCATCTATTTCTAGTTAGATGGTGATATTTTTTCACAGAACATATTATATTTAATAATATCGACATAGCACTTCAAGTTCCTCCTCATAGTGGGAAACTATTATGACTTTTTCGATGTGACGGATACTCTAAAGACATTATCACATTAATTTTAGATAGAATAAGACTCATTGTGTGATAATATATTTATTAATATTCAATAACCTGAATATATAGTTAATATAAAGTTCAAATTAGTCGGTTTTAGGACACTGAATCTAATAATCCCTTTGAGAAAGACTTTGTAAATATTTAAGTTAAGGGTATTGGTTTATAGTGTAAGAATCTATAGTGGTTTCATTTTTTTATGTATTTAACTTGGTTTGAATGGGTTAATATTCTTCTTAAGTGATATTTTAGGGAAAAATATTGAAAAATAGTTATTCTTGTAATTTTGGTAGACTTCAGGATGAACCAGATGTGAATTTCAGGTTATTGGGAGTTGGTCAGTCCTTTTTTTATGTAATTACATTGTGAAATTTAATCGGTTTCCTTGATTTTCCTAGTGTGGTAGAGGTATGATATTTATTTAATCATGATAATGAGTTTCTTTGAGTGCACTCTGATGAGATTTGATGACCTGGAGGGTGGTCATAGGTGGGTGGATAAATATTTCAAAATGTTAATTGACGTTCTTGGTGTGAGTAGCAGCCTAAATATGAGGGTGTTCAAGGATGGACAGAATTAATCAAAGAAAATTTTGGCTTTTGACTTAAAATGAATCTTGGATTAGTTATTAAACATTTTGGGATCTATTAGAGTGATAGTCTTGTGTAATCATTTATAATATTTTTTGGGAACAACATAGAGAGGGGTTGTATATTCTTATTTTGATGGAAGAGTGAAATATACTTGAGGTGTAACTAAGAGTTCATAGGGTAGTTATCTATAGATAGATTTTGAGGTTGGGTTTTATGGGATTAAATAGTGCATTGTGGATTCCAATATTTGGGTACCCAGATTTATTTAGAGTTTGAATTAAGATCATGTTGATGTTTCTAGGATGAGTCCATGGTTTTGGATTTTATGAATGACTGATTATTCATTTGGATTACTACTCAATATATTTTTGTAAGTGCCAAATTTGAGATCTAGAGGCTTTTGGTATGATTGTAATGGTTTACTTAGGATTGAACTTAAGGTTATAATACATCTTGTGGAGGTTGTTTAGAGTGTTAGAAACTTTCCTTGTGAGTTCCATGTGAGGATTGTCAGAATTAATTAGAGAGTGGAGTGATTGTGGTAGGTGACACTACCATAGATTTCTCTTTGTGCAATGCTAACCTTTAATAGTGATAGGAAAAAATGTTGATGAAGGGGGAATTTTATCAGTGCTCACAAAAAGTGCTCATAAAGTTACCTTTAATCAACACTAAAAAACCACGGATAAAAGGGAACCCTTTTGTCAGTGCTTTTTTCTAGTTTCGATAAAAGTCCTCTATTTATCAGCACTTTTTTTAGCATTGATAAAAGTGACACCTTTATCAACGCTTTTTCTAGCACTGATAAAGGTCGCAGTGAGTAATGTTATTTGTATATAAATAATTATATATTTTAAAATAATATTTATATTAAAATAAGTATATATATGTTAATATAATATATAAATATGATTTATATGACTTAATAAAAAATGAATCTTATGTTTATAATTTTATAAATAAAAAATTATCAAATTTATATTAGTTAAAATGTTTAATAGTTTACTTGTATACATTAATTACAAAATGTGTATATAATTAAAATAGATATAATATATTAACATTTTATTTAAACAATTATATAATATATAAATGAATATATTTATTTAAATATATATTAATACTGATATTAAATAATTTAAAATATATATACATGTATAACTTTGTGTGTGTGTGAGTGTGTAGATGTGTATGTGTACATATGTATGTTTATCATGTGAACATGTATATGTGTGTGCAAGTCTATTTATTTATTTAATATTATTTATTCTATTTTAATATATCTCTATTTTTAGTATTTTCTCTATTTATTCATATTCAATATTTATTTATTTTTAATAAAAAAAATTAATCTATTCATCATTAATATATGTGTGTATGTTTAATTTAATTTTATTCAATTTAATTATATTTAATTATATTATTAACATTTTTATATAGTTAATATAATTAATTTTTAATAATTTTTTTATTTATATAATTAATATCATATAATTATTCATTTTTCTCCATTTTTTATGTATCTGTAATTCATGTTAATGTTACAAATTCACTTTTTAATATTTTTTTAATTTATGTAGTTTTATTTATTCATTTATTATTTATAACTCTCTTAAAATCTAAAGTATGAATATTGTATTTGATAGCGTATATGACACGCAACACCAAACGTGTAAGGGAAGATAATATCCCAACAATTTATAATATATTTACTATTTTAAATAAATTTAATATTTTTTATAGCTTTAAATGCACACGATAATGAGTTATCTTGTGTCACACAAAACAACGACTATCTTCAAAATCTTACATTATGTGCAAGACCAAGTTTTACCAATCAACGATGTATTATTAAATTATTATTATTTAATATAATAATATATAACCTAACCATTAAATTAGTACTAATGAATATGATTAACTAAATTATGAAAATTTATGGTTTACACAAATAGAAAATTAATTCATTGGTTATAAATTTATTATAAATTAATATAAGAACCAATTGAATATAAAGGGAATGTTTTTATAGAGAACTTATGCTCACAAAGCTGTTTTATCCTAATAAATTAAATTAATTATAATTAATGAGTGATATTAATATTATATATATTATATATTCAATCAAATATTTTTCATATTCATCTAATATATTTTATAATCATAAGATAAGAACAAACCCAATATTTCATATAAAAACCTATATTTTTATTAAGGTATTTTTACCATCTTTTAATGGTGAAGCTATTTTAAATCCAATTTTTGGAAATCTTATAAATATTATAGGTAAAAATAAACTTTATATTTTAAATAGAAACATAAAAATTATATTAGGGTGAATTTTTTTATTTTTTTATGAAATTTCATTTTTTAATGAAAAGTGAAAAATACTGAATTTTAATTCAAAACTAATTTTTTATTTAATTTATTTATAGTGTAAAATTGTATTTTAATATGGTTTTAAAGTAAAATTATATAAATTATTTATAAATTAACCATATTTAGGTCATTGTAATAAATTTTACTTTGAAATTGGGTAAAAAAATTATCAAGCTTTTGAACGTTTTTATTTTAAAAACCTACATTGTTGTCCCATCTACAGGGTTAAATTTAAATTAATTTTTTCCACTATGTGGTTTAAATTTTGAAAAATAGATTCCAAATTTTTTATTATAATAATTTCTAATTTCTAATAAATTCAAATTCATTTTTGACCAAAAATATTAGTGCGAGTAATTAAAACTAATTACAAAAATTAAGGTGGAATTAAGCTTAATAAGGGACTAAACCTTAAACTTAAGGGCCAAGATAACCTATAAACTTATTAAAAATCCATTTCATGTTAATATTTATATCATATACTCCCTTTTATAAAATTTTGTTTAGTATTGGAGCCACTTTCAATGGGAAAAACATGGGTGGAATTCCCTTTTCCAAAATATACAAGAGTGCCGCTCCTCCTCCACTATAAAAAGGCCTCATATCCTCCCACTTACTCACACCTCTCAACCCAATTTTGATCCACCAATACCTGACCACATAGATCCTAAAAATCCTTCCCCTCATCCTATAATCCTTCCTTTGGGAATAAAGAAAACCAAGGAATCCCTTCGGTGAAAACCAAAAGGAATTACCCAAAGAAGAGGTAACATCTTTCCTCAAACTCTTTAGTATTATTTTCATTCTCCACCCACCCAACTATCCTTATTTCATGATTATATAACAACACCATTATCCTAAATATTATAATCTTTTTTATGCTAAGGGTTTTACCTACACTTACACACACTTTCATCTAATGGGTAACGAACATATTGTTTATGTGTACGGCGAACTACCCCCACACGAAACAATGATTTTTCGTTTTTCCTTTACCACATTTCATGATTAGGAATTATGATGGGAACTATATTTATATATGTTTTTTATTATATTTATTATTTATTTATTATTCATTAATTCTTTTATAACACATACTCTTATACTTTCCATTTTTTGTAAATATGAAAGCATCATTTGTTGAAGTGTAAACTACTGCCTCCTCAAAGCGATGTGATTTGTTCACGCTATACATGGAATGTATAATGGATGGTTTTAATTAACTATGTATGACATAAACAACATATATATGATATTAATTAAATAATTACCTTAATGAAAATATAATATATCATTTTCTTTGTTACCCTTTCACACACTTAAAAAGTGATAACGTCGTACGTGGAGATGTGGACCACCGCCTCCTCGATATGATGTGATTCTTTTTACATCACAAGAATTATATATATAAGTGTATATGATTAAATAATATAGTATTTATGATATAATAATCATTCTAGAAATATTAATTCCACTTTCCTTTTTTCCATAATGATCATTGAAAATGGGAACGTTACTCATGTGTACGTACGACCTACCGTCTTTATGATTGTAACCTTGGTTCATTTTTCATAACCATATTTAGTGATTGGTTTTAAAATTATAATTGATGTATAAATATGATAATTATATCTTGATTATTATTCTTGAGATGTTATGTAATGACCCCTATTTCTATATTTGACCTGCCAAAGTTGTTTTTGACACATAAACCGAATTTGATCAAAACATGTAACACCCCAAGATTTCATAGTACGTTATCTCTTCAAAAACATTCAATAACTTATGCTACACGCAACACCGAGTTCGAGCGCACCACGACTTACCAAACTAGTCGTTCAAAAAGCGGTTATGAATAGTATTAACTAAATTTTTAATTTTATATACTCCATATAATTTTAGAATCCATATTATGTGTTTCTTAGACATAATATAATAACAAATAAATTTTTTCAGATAAAAGAAGTATTTTTCAAAAAATGAAATTTTACCGCCTTTTAATGGCGAACCTTTTTAAAAAACCAATATTTGACACTTTTATATATTCAATTTAATTAAATTAAATTATTCTTTATAATAGGGACATAAAAATTTAGTTTGTATAAATTTTTGGTACTTTTCTCATAACTTTCATATTTTGATGAATAGTGAAAATAATAAATTTTAATTGAAAAAAACTTTTTTAATCGAAATAATTTATAGTGTTAAAATATAAAATTGAGTGGTTTTAAAGTATCATTAGATTATATTTTTATAATTTAATATAATTTATGTTATTGGATGTAGTTACACATTTTAACTAGACATAAATAAGTGTCAATCTTTTGATGGTTATTATTTCTTAAAAACACGCTTTTTGTTTTGACAACTAGAATTAATTTTAAATTAATTTATGTCACTTATGTGTTTTGAATTTGAAAAAATGGATTCCATATTTTGAATCAGGAGGTCCAAATTGTTTAAATAGGTAACTTTTATTTTTAGACATTATGAATATTTACTTTAGTAAATATTTTATTTACCATAGTTAAAGGCTAAATCTGGAAAATAAGGATAAACAAATATTATTATAATAATATTATATTACCCGAACATGTATTCTATTATTTTTTTTGATACATTTCTGGCCATGGGCATCCTTGGGTCAATTTTAGGACCACATGGAGCCACTTGAGAGTGATAATGACACTTTATATTAATTAATTTAAAGTAAAGATAAAAATGACATAAACATATATCTTTTAGTAAAAAAAATTACATGGGGATATATAAGTTATATATTCGACTATAATTATTAATTTTAAATATAAAAACATTTCCTACATCATGGTATTTTTTTATAATTTTTAGACATCAAATAAATAAAATTATTTATGACACAATAATGATGCAATGTTTACCTCATTAATGAATAATTTAAATAAATGAGATTATAAAAATTAAAACAATATCCAAAACCTATTAAATTATTATTGGATTATTTTATTTAGAACATGAGTCATATTATCTTCAACTTTAATGAGTTTTGGACCATTAAAAACTGAAAATATTTATATAATAAAATAATATTTTCAAACTTTCCTAAAGATCCCCTCCTCCCCTTATAAAAAACCATCACCTCTAACCCATTTCTCACACCTCTAAAGCCCCTTATCTCATCCAAACTCTGACCAATTAATCTCCCTACATCTCTCTCGCCCTTCTATAAGCCTTACCTTATGCATAAGGCACTTCAAGGAAGCCTTTTGGTTCAAACCAAAGGGAGTTACCCGATTTAAAGGTAACATCTCCTCTTAAGTTATTTTATTTTCTTTTACTTCTCTAACCCCCTAAAATCTCTTTATTCATTTATTTTATAATAAAACCAGTATCCTGAATATACTAGGTTGTTTTTATGAGAAGTATTTGAAATACACTTATACACACCTCCATCTAATGGGTATAGAACATAATGTTTCTGTGGACGGCGAACTACTGCCTCCCGAAACAATGATTGTTCAATATTCTAATACCACCTATTATGGTGGCCATTATGATGGAAATATAATTATATATTATATTTATGATATTTATTTTATCTAAAATTTTTTGTAATTCTCTTTTATAGCATACCTTTATTCTTTTCATGTTATATATATATGATAATTTCATTTTGAGGAAGTGCGGACTACCGCCCCCTCAAAGTGATATGACTCGTTCATACCATACATGGAACGTATAAAGGATGGTGTTAATGAACTTACATAACATATATAAAATATTATATTATACTTTAATAATAATATACCTATGTATCATTTGGTTTTCTTTCTTTTTAAAATAAAAAAAAATGGAAGTAGCGTTCGTGCGTACGTACGGATTACCGTCTCCACGAACACGATGAGATACATTCTCCATCATAACCATTCAAGAATGATTTTAATTTTCTTATTAAAAATAATATTTAAAAACATAATATCATTCTAGATATTAATCTAATGCATCCTATCCATAACAAACATGACTTACATAACAAAACATATAAAGGAAAATGAATCAGTTAACACCCGAAACAATGATACTACTAAAATATTATTAATAAAAAAATATTAGAAGATCATATATGATATCATATTTATGTATGTAGTCATTTTATAATTTAATAACAATTATTTAACTATTATACAGGAGGTTAACGTACTCTCGACCAAAGAAAGTGAGAGGTAAGGGTTAATTCCTCAATCTCATTATTATCTGAGACTTTTTATGTGTATGTTTTTACTAGGACATATTTACTATCCATGTCCATGTTTCATAAAATAGTTTTCAAAAGTATTCTTTTTAAGTTACTCTTTAACTAAAACATCATTTTAAATGTTTTAAATATTTATTCTTCTAAATCATTCTCATTAATGTTTATGTTTTCAAAATGGTTTTAAGGATTTATTTATATAAATGTGAATGTTTTAAAATGATAATTCCTTAAATAAGTTTCAAAGTGGTATGGGACACTTTGATTCAAAAATATCTTTTAAATTTCTTCCTTTATAAATTGTGTGACTTTTAAATGATTTCCTAAAAAAGGTGTATTTTACTCAAAGAGTTTTACTGATCATTTTCAACTATATCAACATCATTTACTGTATATTATTCTTGATTGAGGTTTATTTATTATAATAAAATCTTATATATTTTATTGAATGAGTCATGATATGTTTTTACTATAGATGTGATATTTTTATACCATTCATGGTTTATGGTTAAAGTATTGACATTTTGTATGCTAGTTTTAAAAATAATTTTTAGGTTATGTTTCAACCTTTTCATATTAGGAATGTATTGGACTTAGTAAGTGACAAGTGGAGCCCGCTATAGCTCCTAGGTGCATTGGTTGGTCTCATGAGACAATTAGATGTGGAATTGTCTGAGGCCTTTCCCAATTTGATATATGGTTTTGGCCGAGGCCTTAATCATTTTTAGACATCTTGGCTGAGGCCTTGAAAAAATGTTTCAGAATGTACCACATTATACATTCCCTCATTAAGAAAATATTATTGATGGTTCATGTGGTTATTCGACTATTAGAATACCCATGACTATGTTTTATTATGGAATTATTTATTCAGCTCATATTCCTGCCATAAAGTGATCAGGTTTATTATTTGTAAAGGCATGTATTTTCAATTATTCACCATGCCTAATGTTTATGTTATCTTATGATGTATTGATTACTCTTACTAAGTGTTTGAGCTCACCCCTTTCTTATATTTTATTTTCCCAGGATCCCAAGAAGTGTTTTATGATTGATATGCAGGGTTAATCTAACGGAACAATGTCATTCTCAAAGGATAATTTATGTTGTGTTGTATGTTAGAAAGTGTAATGTAACATTCATGTATGTAATATATTTTCCAAGACTACTAAACTGATCAGTCCTTTGGGACTTGATTCCTTGTAATCATGCCAATTTATTAAAATAATTCACCAAATCCGGGCTTCTCAGGTCTGGGCGTTACAAAACACCCGACGTAAAATTAATTATTTAAGTAATTGTATACAACATGGCAATAAGTGAAATAAAATTAATGATAAACTTGAAAAAAATGAATCAAGTAAATAATTAATATAATTTTATTATTCAAGAATATAAAGACATTTGAGATAAGATGTGCTCAATGTAAGGGGTTTTCATCTCACTTTTTACATCTATGAGATAAATATCATATTCACCACTTACTTTTTTTTGTTTGGTGTATCTACTGCCCTTTTTGATATATTATATCATTAATCCTTTTATCTTTATGATATTTTAAACTTTATTTTAATTTCATTCCTTTATGAGTATTATGATTTAAAATGTTTCAAAATGGTATGGGACACTTTGGAATGTTCAAAGATTATTTTCCTCAAGAATAATTTTAATGATCTTTCAAAGGTATTTATATTCAAGAAAATTCTATGAACATTATTCAATAAACCCTTTAATTTTCCTCTAATCTAGTTATTAATGACATTTTTCAATTATTAGTATGATTTTTCCACTCTTTGGTACTCATAATGTTTGAGAAAATGTTTTTAAGAAAACCAAACTTCATTATCTATTTTGTCGGAGAACCAGTTTTTTTCTAAAAACCCTATTTTCTAAAAATGTTTTCCGAAAAAATGTTTTTAACCTTTCCAAAATGATTTATTAAATACATCTTTACCCTTTTTATATTTTACCAATGTTTTCAAAGTAATATTCTTATCTCTTTTCAAACAATGCATTTTTCTAACTTTTTACCGTGAAAATGGAATACTCTTTTTACCTTGTACGGCATGTATGGATTTACCCACCATAATTTCTTTGAAACTTCCTTTGCATGTTTAAAAGGTTACTTCTTAAAGAAAATTGTTTCAAAAGTGATTTTCAAAGAAAAGGTTTTTCAAAAGTTTTTTCAAAACAAAATTATATTTTCCTCAATAATTGTTTTAAAAGATATTTTTATAGTATTTATATTCATCAAAGACAACAACCCTTTATTTTTAATCCACTTGGGATATGTTTTATTGATATTATACTTATTATTCGTCTGGCTGGTTTATGATTTATTTGTCCAAGTATAATATTGAAATTAACTTCCTTGATTCCTGTTAGTCCCCTTAAAATAATCAATTTCTTATGATCATTTAACATTGAATTTCCCCTAAAAACCTTATCATTTTTCATGGATGTGATTATTGACTGAATAATATACCATTTTTCATATGGTGTTTACTTTGGAATTTATTTTATTATTTGGGGAAATATTGATAAATCTGTATCCTTTATTCAATACAGATATTTGATAAGGCATATTGTTTATTTTATATGAGTAATGATTTGGAAAGGTAAGACGCGGGTTGAGGACCATTTAAGGTAATCCCTATGGGTTGGGGACCAGTTAATGAAAGCCTCTTGATGCATCGGTAGTCTCATGAGATGAAATTATTTGGTTACAAACCTTTTGAGTTTGTTTCCAAGTAGAATATATGGGTTTCTACCCATAGAATTAAACCATATTATGAAATGTCTTGATGGTATTGGTTTGTGTGCTAGATACATAACATCCAATAATTAATCATTGCCTTCATTTTGATTCAGTTGTTATTTATCCATGAGATTTTGCATCGATATATTAATGGATTCATTTCATTCTCAGTTCATTTATTAAATGGAATGTGTTTTAGTTTCTTACCTTTCCATATTGATTTTTTCTTATCTAGTTATTTGAATGGAATTTGTTTTCTGTTATTACCTTACCATATTACTTATGCACTTACTTATTAGTTTCTTGATTACATGGTATATGTGTTCAGTTATTTACCATGTCATAATTATTATTCTCATTGATTCATTATTGCTTTCACTATACTTTACCCTTACTAAGCATTTGACCTCACCCTTATTATGTTTCCTTTCCCAGGAATCTAATAAGTGTACTAAGAAAGATATGCAAGGATATTCTAGATGGAATAAAGTTTTTATCCTCGAAAGAAAAAAATGTTGTAATTAGTGTATTAATTTGTAATACAATACTCATGTATATATTTAGTTTACCAAGAATGCTAAATTGATCGGTCCTTTGGGATGCGGTTTACTTATATCTTATGCCAATGTAATGGTACTAGACATCAGATCCGGGCTTTCTAGGGTCGGGTCACCACATTATTATATATTCATTAATAATGTTCAAAATGTATTTAATCATTTTGTAAAATTTATTTATATATATGTATTTACTATACATGTAATATTTTCAATATGTGCGTAATTTATATTAATAATATTTATTCATTTTTATTTATTAAGTTTTAAAATTTATAATATGTTTGAAGTTTATATAATTAATCTATTTAAATGAATTTTTTAATAATTTTGTAATTCAAGTAGTTATTATAAAATTATAAATATATATAATTTTAAAAAAATTATTTATAAAATTATAAATAAATAAATATTTATTTAAATATTTATAAAATTATAAAAATTTTATTTAAATAATAAATTTATTTATTATATTAATATTTATATATATTTATATATTTATATATTTATATATATATATAATTGTATACTCAAAACAGCGCAAACCATGGGTTATCCCTCATGGTCCTGAAATTTATTGAAAATAAAATAAACGCAAGCACAAGGGTAGATGAGAAATATAGGAAACTGACAAGTCACTGCCACAAAGAGAAAAGTAGACAACTACCCAGGAAATAGAATAAGGTTATCTATCTATGGGATCGGCCACCACCCCTACCTCTCGAATGACGGACCCTCCTCTAGGTTTTGGGCTTTTTCCATGTCTCATCATCCACTTGTGGATTCATATTGTCATATGAGGGGATGGGATCCTCAAGTGGATGGGGATACTATTCACTAGTCATGCCTAAGCCCTCCAGTAATACCTGATTAGAATTTCTTCTTACCTTGACAGTCTCAGTGCCTGAGGATTTTCCTTCAACTCGAATAAGTCTATGAGTGTTGTCAAATTCCTCACGAAATGCCTACCTACTATAAGATCTATTTAATATGTTAAGAAGACTAAATTTAATAGAGCCAAAGTTAGGTGGATTCATCTCTCTTTCTACAGTGGCACCCTTTCATGGGTGTCAGAATCAATACCTGTGGTCTAAGCAGCAATAGGATCCCTAGAATGGATCTTAGTTACCACCTCTCTGGTAACAAGATTGTCTATTGCATCCTCATCTTCTTCATCCTTATCTTATCCCTTTCTTGTGTGACCTGACATGATTGCAGGATGGTTGACTTCCTTTGCCTCAACTAGATTTGTGGGTCCAGAAATATGATCACTTCTCATCCCCTGGATGATAGAAAAACCAACCACATCACTTTGATCCTAAAGAATTGTGGTGGCAGAATTATAATCCTTATAAAATTTTTGAGGCTTAACCTGAAGAGAACATTTTCTTTTGTTGTTACCAACATTTAGGTAATCATCCCAAATAACATCAGCAACATCCAACACATCCTCATAACTATATGACTCATTCACTTAATGCAAGGCATGGGATACTTGTCCACCATCTTGGAAACTCAATAAATCATCATTCTTCAACCTACTAGCAATGACACTAGGAATGATACCAATGAACACATCGGTAAAAGAAACAGATTCTTGAAGTGGAACAACCCCACTCACAGCCTTGTATGTTCTATTTTCTAACATGTTCCCATTATTTCCAGAATCCTCACTGCCCTTCTTGGATGGTTAAGCAGCCAACTCGTCATCATCATTAAGTTGCATCATTCTAAGGGTCCTACCACCATTAGATGGATTTGAACCTTCTTTAGCATCACCTGTAGATTGAATCTTAAGCTTTCATTTCTCATTCACATGTCCAAATTTCTTACAATTATCACAGCACATGCCTTTATGGAATTCTTCAATAGTTTGCCCAATGTTGCAACATTTCTGACAAAAATGAGGTAGTTTCTCAGCTTTAATGTGCAGTTCTAATTAGTGATCATCATCCATCGGTATAACTGTGTCAGTGAGAGTCAAACTCATATCAATATCAATGAGAATTTGAGAAAAATTCTCAAACCTTGCACGTTCCATTTTTTCGTTGAATTTTATTGGGATCTCAACAGTAGAGGCTACATCCCATGGGATTTGAGGGTGCCAGAGATACTAACTGAGGCTGAAAACATGAATCTAGACATGGGTGGTCAAGTTTCCAATAGTCGCTAGATTAAAATGAGGGTCTCAATCTTGGATTCTTAAAATTCCAGGTTTGAGAGAGACGAATCTCAATCCCCATGCTTTAGCCTTCAAATCAGACAATGAAAACATAATATGGAAAAATCTCTTATCAAGAGATGAAATTTTCCATCTGCCAAAGCCCCAAAAATAGAGAAGATGCTTCGCAGATCCTAAATCTTGCATGGATTGGACCCCCATTGGATCGGCAACTAAGAAATTATCAAATGTCTCCACTCCGCAATCCATTGCGAGATAATCGAATGTTTTGATTTGATAATTGCAAGTGAAACATTTTTTATAATTCTCCAACAAGAAGAGAACCCAAATCAAAAATCGTCTAAAAACCTGAAAGAGGAGATGCGACCCTACTTTGGCTTATCATTTTGAGCTATAGGTGGATCACCCTCCAACACAATCTTCTCATCACTGAGGGTAACATCCAAGCTGCCAAATTCTGAGCCAGTGCCATCTGGGATTCTCTTTCTTAAAACACTAGGATTTGATGGAGTGTAGGCTAGGGCCTCTTTGAATGAGGGACCAGATCCATCGGCCTTCTTCAAGGAGTTAGCACGAACACCTATGGAGTCAATATTGGAGACGATTGTTAGGGTTTCTTCCTGAAACCCCTCACAGTGACATAGCAGCACTCTCGAATGTCGGTTCATCTCCCTCCTCTATTCAAGATATTATACCTTTGAAGAAGAACTGATGGGTCACACCACCACGCACCACCAAAGTGGATCATCCGATTCCGAAGTTCGTGCAAAGAGATAGTCGGTTGACGAACCCCATAATTTTATATATATATATATATATATATAATTATATAAATATATATAATTATATAAATATATTTATAATTATATAAAAATATTTATAAATATATTTATTTATAATTATAATTATAAATAAATATATTTATTTAAATAATTATAAAATTATAAAAAATATATTTAAACAATAATTATATTTATTATATTTATTATATTTATAATAATATATATTTATATATTAATATATATATATATTAATATATATTATGTGTTTGGGGGTACAACTACATTCAAACACATACACACCACACATACTGGTCGGAAAGGTAGACTATAGCCCCCCCCAAGGTGATAACCCACCCATCAATCCTTAATTATTTAGAACATGACTTGTAAGTCAACATGACCCATAGGCCCAACCTATAGGCAAATAAACCTAGTGTGCCCGCCATAGCCCATCACATATATAAATATATATTTATTTAAATAATTATAAAATTATAATACATGTATTTAAATAATAAATATATTTATTATATTTATAATTATATATATATATATATTAGGTGTTCGGGGGTATAATTACATTGAAGCACACACACGATGCGCATGCATGGTCCAAAAAGGCAGGTCATAGCCCCCCCCCCCCCCCCCCCCGCCCGCCCAAGGGATAACTCACTCATTCATCCCTAATTATATACAAATATTTATAATTATAATTATAAATATTTATTTATTTATTTAAATAATTATAAAATTATAATAAACATATTTATTTTATATATATATATATATTAATAAATATGTATAATTATATATAATTATATACAAATATTTATAATTATATAGAAATATTTTTAAATATATTTATTTATAATTATAATTATAAATAAATAAACATATATTTAAATAATTATAAAATTATAATAAATATATTTAAATAATTATATAATTATAATAAATATATTTATAATTATATATAATTACTTTTTAAATATATTTATTTGTAATTATAGTTATAAATAAATATTTATTTAAATAATTATAAAACTATAATAAATATATTTATTATATTTATTATATTTATTATATTTATAATTATATATATTCATATATTAATAAATATATATATGATTATGTAAATATATATAATTATATATACCTTTTATTAAATAAAAGGCATAAGGGGGAGGTACATACGACACATAAAAGTTCCACAGACAAAAAGACAAAAAAAAAAGGGCAAGCAGATATCAAGTAGCTCGATATCTAGTACTTGTGTTATGATGAGATACACGTCCACCCTGACCTCAAAGATGTTGTCCTCTTCTCTATGTTTTGACCTGTTTCCATGGACCGACACCATCATCCGAGATTTCATCGTCACTGATCTCCATCTTCGCTTTAATATGAGGCATGCGATCATTGCCTATTGCTTCCTCATCACTACTTCCAGAGGCAAGTAGATCAAAGTTATTTTTTGTGCTATCTTTTGAAGCAGTCTTTACACGAGCAGAGCAACTTGAAGAAAAACTAACACACTTTCCAAAGTACCTTTACCTTTTCTATACTTGTAACCAATTGAATTGCCTCATATTCTCTATATTTAATTCCTTGAATTGGATCATAAATCACTTCATGAAATCATTTTCCATTGATGGATTTAAAACAAGAATCGGCGGTGTCACCAGTCAAATGGACGAACACAACTGCATTTTATTTTTCCCTTTTTGCGCATGTAACCAAAGATACATCATTTTTAGATCTAGACACCATACTTTGGGTTGGTTTGGGGATCAATTCCTGAATCCACTTTCCAGGATTGGATTTAAAACATGTATCATCAATTCCACCGTCTGAATGAGCAGACATAACAACATGTTGAACTTCCCCAGGTGCTAAAGTCACTATCAACTGAATGGGTGACTTCCTGCAGATCAGTTTATTATCTTCTTGAATTGATTTACCAACTTGTTTATATCTGTTATCCCAAATTCCAAAGGTAAATCAAGTGAATTAAATTTCACATGATCATTGGATTTATGGGATATGTAAATTTCTTTCCCATCCCTACCACTGTTATTTTTATCAAATAGCACTCTATCATGAGGTAGAGAAATAGGTGATGTTTCCTTACCATGAGACTTAAAAATATCCACTAAAATCACATGATTTACACTATCAATAGTGGTCTTAGCCTATATAATTATATAGGAAGACCCTTTATGCATGGATTTCATTGAAGTAGCAGCTTACACTTTGGAATTTCCCTTTCTATTTTTGGAAGCAATAATTCTCCCCTAGTGCCACAAATTAAAATCCACCTCATTCTGAACTGTGGTTTCTTTGTCATCCTGACTATCAACAGAACCGTCGTCAACATTATGATCAACTAGTCTCTTATACAGTGCATCTTTAAAAGATACTACTACAATAGGCATGTGTTCCTCATCAATGGAATCAGACCATACTAATTTGGACTTAGAAGATTCCATCATACTTGAGACAATATGATGGGAGGAGAAAATTTTTGGAATTTTCATGCATAGAAAACCCCTCCCTTATATGAGAATAATCAGTAGGGACCAGCAATGAATTCTTATGAACCCCAAAATGTGTTTGATCATGTTCTAATGTTGGAACAAAAGCATATTTTCTTATCTTTAGAGCACTGAGTAGGGGCATCCTTTTTATTTCTTCAATAATGAAGAGAGTCATGACCTCTCATATGACAGTTTGAACATAAAATATCCATTATATAAATAGATTTCATATGGCCAATAATTCCATAAGCATCATAGAATTGTGTAATTATTTCATATTCAATATTCAAACAAACTACATCTTGTGGTGTAGAGATCACTACTTTGTAAATTACAGTAGATCTCAGGTCAATATCTACCATAATCTAAGAAAAATTACCATAATAGACCAATTCTGTAGTAATATCCATCCATACAAGAACTCCAATAATATATATGATGTCATAAAAAATCTCAGGGTGCTATAGGACCCAATTTAGTCCATGAATCTTGACCTAGGATTGAGCATAATTTTCACTAAAATCTTGTAAATTAAAATTCAACGTCCAATTATGAATCTTCAGGATTCCTGACCTAAGTTTGAATGAACCAAAGCCCCGTGATTTTCCTTTTAATTCAACGTAGTGAAAAATAAGATAAAAAAATCCCCAACCGATCAAGATTCACTTGAAATCATCAAACCCCCAAATCAAATATAGTCAGAAAACAAGATCAAATACCTTCCAAGGTTTTATAACTTTTCAAAAATTGATGTGTGTGATGAAAAAATGCCTACAAATCTCTGTCCTTTCTGAAATAGATCCATCTGAAGCCGAGATGTGTGTGATGGTACCTTTCCCGATAACCCTTTGTGGAATATAGCCTTTAATTAGGTAAAAGGATCTTCCAGAAAATCTAACAAATGATTAAAGACTGAGTGATGCATCCCTTTCCCGCTCCTTCTGGTTTTTTTATCCTTGATTCATGAACTGATGATTCGAAACATAAAAATATAGATTGAGACTTCTTGGGTGTTCTTGCCAGATATGTTCGTGTAGAGTCACCGACAAAGTCCTCTCATGTTCCTCTATCCCTCTATATCTAATTATATAAATATATATATTTATTTATATAAATATATTTATAATTATATAAAAATATTTTTAAATATATTTATTTATAATAATAATTATAAGTAAATAATTATATGTTGAAATAATTATAAAATTATATTAAATATATTCAAATAATAAATAAAATTATTTATAATTATATTTATAAATACATATTTTTAATTCTATAAATATTTATTTATAATTAAATACATTTAATTTTTTTAATTATATTAATTATATTATTACAATTATGTCTTTATCAGTACAAGGATTGTAGTGTTGATAAATAAACGTTTTATCAGTGCTTACTATTTTAGTGTTGATAAAATTAATTTTTATCTATGTTTTTTTAAAGTACTAATCAAAGCCTTTATAATATTTTAAATAAAACCCTAACACAGTCTTCCTCACTCACATCGTTCAAGATCTCATGAATCTGAATCGATGCTGTCTCTCTTCCCATATCTTCTTGGATGAATCGATCCTCTCAAAATTTAAGACATGTGATTATTTCTACTATTCTTTAATCGTAATCCTTGAACTTTACCTCACCAATTTATTTTTTTTAGCGCCTGAAGATCCACTGCTCGCCACATGACACCACCCTACTCTCATCACACCATTAACCCAGTCGATATCCTCCCTTATAAGAGAGTGTAGCACTTGGTCTACCACCATTGTAGTGAGCCCAAACATTACCATCCTCAGTGTCTCACTCTCTTGACCGCACTGCAACCACTACACTATTTATGAGTGGTTTTATTCAACTACTGTTATCAACGATACACAAATAAGAGTTATCATGGTGTTTGTATGTTTTTTTGGTTTATGGTTCATGTCATGATTATTATTATTAGTCATTTGGGTGAATGAATTGAATTAGCGGAATTTTTTAATAGAAATTCTGATTGTGTTCATAGTTTTTATGTGTTCATGCATGTCGAAAACTCACGTAGTGGTTCCCAATATAATCTCAGTGATTGACGAGGTGATTCATCTGATTTGGTGAATGTCAATGTAATTTATAAATAATTTTAATTATATGTATGTAAATGATTTATGTGTAAATATTTTAAAAAAAATTGTAAATAATTTTCATAGTTGTTGAAATTTAATGGTTTAAAAATTAATTTATACTAATGATTATGTATAAATTTAAACTATATATTTTAAAATAAATAAATATATGGATTATGTATATGATTTTAATGAATATGTGAAATAAATTTTGTTCAAACATTTTTTTAAAATTTTAAAATTTGTATTAATATATCATCCATACTAAAAATGTATAATTTAAAACCGACCATGTACTATGAGTGCTGATTTTAAACTGAACTACTTGATATCTTGAAATTATCTAATTTTTTGTCTTAATATATTTAGTTAATGATATGATCCCAACAGACTCTCCTCAGTGGAAGAGAATTGATCACTAGTATCCTGAATTTGGAAATGAGCTGAGAAACCTTCATCTTGCGCTATCTATAGACGGAGTGAATCCTTTTGGTTTTCAAATAAGCACCCATAGTACACGGCCGATTATGTTGGTAAATTATAACTTTCCACTATGGTTATGCATGAAATGAAAATACATTATGTCATCTCTCTAGGACCAAAACAACTAGGTAATGATATTGATTCTTATTTGGCTCTATTGATGAAAGATTTAAAATTATTGTAGGATTTCGGTGTTACATTGTATGATATTTACAAAAATGAATATTTCATGTTGAGAGTCATATTGTATGAGATGATAAATGAATTTCCTTCTTATGGAAATTTTTTGGGATATAATATTAAAGGAACTCAAGTGTGTCCCATTTGTGAACAACGTACACAGTCAATTAGGTTGAAAAATTCATCGAAGACTGTGTTTCTAGGACATCACAGATTTCTACCCCGGTGACATAAATACAAATATTGGATGGCATCATTTGATAGGAGTTCAGAAGAATATATAACACTATCTCCACTAACAGGTGATAAAATGTTTGAGAAAGTAAAAGATATAAACACTGCTTTTGGTAAACCTTTTTTGGAGAACCTTACAAAAAATGATTGGAAAAAAGATCAATTTTTTTTAATTACTATACTGGAATTGTTTGTACGTCATGAAGGTAGTATGAACAAGATGACAAGGGTTTCAGGAATCAGCTTCGATTGAGGCTCTGGTTCATAGGCAGTCTTGTGCAATTCCTTCATAGAAATCCCACACTTCCTTGGATCCATTCTACTTGTTGAAGATGAAGCTCAACCAGTAGTGACCAAGAAGACTGGGATGAGCGGATCTAAGTCGATGGCTAGCACAGTGTTCACTTGAATAGCACCAGCAGTGGTAATCAGTGCGGGCGGCGTGCATCTTCAGGCTTCATCTATTGTGGATGGGGTGGTTTTGACCAGAATAGGTGAGATCTGTAGATCCACAGTGGTTTATTGTTTTTTAGTAGTGGCAGTCACCGATGCAAGCAGCGGTGGCTTAGATCTAGTCATATTCAAGAGGAAGCTTCTCAGAGTGTGTGACACTCGTGTTTTGCCTACTGAAGTGAGCAGCACACACCGATTAACATCGGTGGCTGATGTGAGGCTGACCAGAATGGATGCAGTGGCAGTGGGTGGCGCGCATACTTCACCGGTGGTGGTTGACTCCATAGTGACTGGAAAATATATTTTGGCTTATTTCTCTGTGGTTGTGGTGAGAAATGTAGATGGCATGCATATGTCTTCGATGGTGATGCCAGATGGTGTGGTTGTAGTGGAAGAACATCAAGGTCCATCTGGTCATCCTCCTGTGGAAAAGAATTCTATAAAAATGAAGCTCCAATTTGGTACCTTGGATATTGAACAGATTTCCAACATATATTTTGCAGATGTTAAAGATATTTCTCTAGAGTGAATAGTCAAGAAATGTGACACTACCCATTTGACTTCTAATAGGGATGTGATTCTTGACAGATTTTGAACTTTCTGAATACTCCATAATTACGAGACTTATTCTTCCCTTTGGAGGAAAATCTTGGCCAACTGATGAATTAGTTCGGAAGTTGACCTCTATATGGGGTTTTTCTGGTTGGATATGCATTCCCCTGGGTTGAGGTTTCTTTCACATCATATTCCCATCAGAGGATCTGAAGTGCATGGCATGGGGAATTGGCTCAATCACTTAAAATCCAGGTATGATATGATTTTAGAAGTGGGACTTTTTATTTAATTCATTTGACATAAAAAATACTAGAGCTCAATTTTGGATCAAAATCATTGGTCGTAATTGGATATTGCGGCATCCCAAGATCTTATTTGATATTGCATCTACTATTGGAATTCTGATCAAAATGGATAGGAATACTGAGACTGCCAAATTTGGTCACTATGCTAAGGTCCTAGTGGAAATTGACTTAAGATCTTAATTTATCTATAATGTTGTTCTCTCAACATTGGATGATGATATCTCTTTAAAGGTGGTATATGAATGACTTTCTGATTTTTGTTCAGAATGTCAGACTATTGGTCATGTTAAGGACAAATGTCGCAAAGATGTGGTTTGTTCCTTTTGTTCTTTAAAAGGGTATCATGAGGATTCTTGTAGGAAGAAATTGAGGAATCAAACTACACAAAATAATGTGGATCCGCTTGGAGACAGAAAATCTTTTCTTGATAAGGGCAATGTGCATGTTAGAGATAGTTCTTCAGATATGGCTAAGGGGTTTTCACTGAAGGTGGCACAGGCGACTCATGGGTTAGGGTTAGAGATGGCTCGGATGTTAGTGTCTGAGCACATAGAGCATTCTCAAGCAGACAAGGGTGGCCTCATACTAGGAGTGACTCTAGAATTGAATCAGAGTTTGCAAGACCCTACTCCTATAATTTAGGGGAAACAAAATCTGAATGATGATGGGAATGGATCATCGATTCAAGAGAAAATCAATAAATTAAGGAAAACCCAGGGCATCCATGGAAGGTGGTATGATGTTGAGGATGAATCCTCAAAAAACCATCATATAGTCAAGATTTTTCCATAGGAAAAAATTTTGTGGATAATGATGGTTTTCAATCCATTCCTCTAAGGAAATCAAGACATAGGAATTATTATTCCTATCTAAAACCAACTATGGTCACCAGGTCTCATGGTCCCATAGAATCTGACTATGACTGGATTGGTGATTACGATGATTCATATTAGTTTGATTATGATATTTGATCTTTGGTTTTTGTTGGCATGAGGGCATGAATGCTTGTATGGCCCCATCCATCTCCTTTCTGTTTTTTCTTTTTCTTTTTAATAAAAGGGTTATTACCGAACTTTCTTGTTTGTACTTTCATGGATTTTCTTGATGTTATGCATGTTGAAAAAAAATGTATGTGATAGTGTTATTGGCACGTTACTAAATGCACCTAAAATGATGGAATTAAGGCTAGGTTGGGTATGATTGACATGGTAATACGAGAAGAGTTAGCGCCGGTGAAGAGTGAAAATAGACTTTTATTCCTCTGATATCTTACACTCATTTCAGGCAAGAGAGATATCAGTTTTTCAACTTCTTCAATGATGTAAAGGTTTTATGTGGGTATTCATAAAATATCAAGAATATCATGTTAATGATTGATGTAAAGTTAAAGGGTCTAAAATTACATGACTGTCGTGTTTTGATGCAAGATCTAATGCTTGTAGTTTTACATTAAATTTTTTCCCGAGAATGTCCATCATACAATAACCAAACTATGTTTATTTTTTAAATCTATATGCAGCAAAGTTATAGACCTCGTGAAATTTCCAACTGTGTAAAATTAAATTTATATCATATTATGTGAATTAGAGATGTTCTTACCACCAACATTCTTTGATATGATGGCTCACTTGGTAATATAGATTCAACTATTTGGTCCTATATATTATAGATGGATGTACCCACATTAAATGGTATATGAAGATTTTGAAAGAGTGTGTTAAAAATCGAAGTCGTCCGGAAGGCTGTATTGTGAAGCGATGTGTTGTTGAGGAAGTTATTGATTTCTATACCGACTACCTGTCCGATGTGGAAAGCATTGGTCTAAAAAAATATCATCACACCGAGCAGCTTATGGGTGAAGGAATTTCTAGAATATATGTTGTCACAATTACTATTACAAATTAGGTCCACTATTACAATTTGCATAACGTTTCATAGGTTTCACCGTATGTTGAAACCCACAAAGTAATTCTTAGAAATTTTAATTCATTAATGGATGAATATTGGATATCAAATACACATAATCAATAGTTTATAGGATGGTTTTGAGACCATGTTTTTAAGGAGTCAATTGAAAATACAGGTTCAATTTCAGAACAACTTCGATGGATAGCTAGAGGACCAAGTGTTCTTGTATTATCTTATAATGGTTGTGAAATTGATGGTTATACATTATATAAAAATAAACATGAAGAACAAAATACCATGAAAAATAGTGGAGTTAAACTTGTGGATGAAGTGATTCATGTATCTTATACTAAGGATAGAAATCCAATTTATAAGAATATGTCATACTTCGGCATCATAAAATAAATATGGGATTTGGATTATACAACATTACAAGTACTGATTTTCTAACGCAGGTGGGTTGATAACAGAAGTGTTGTTAAAATAAATAAATTGAAATTTTTGAAAGTGGATTTCAGTAAGGTATGGTACAAAGTTGAACCATTTATAATGGAATCATAGGAAATACAAGTATTTTATGTTCCAGATCCCGCAAATTGAAAGTATTCAATTATTATATTATTAACCAAAACCAATGAAGGGTCAGATATCAATTCAATTGAGAATGACCCTTTCATTGGGATGTCATAATCATTTCACAGTGGTCCTAGTGTAGATGATGTATTGTAGGTTAGAGGAGACCATAATGAAGATATTTGGATACTCGATATAGGGGGGAAATCCATTCAACATTTAAAAAAAGAGTTCAACAATTATGTTATATTTTTTATAATATACATTATGTTACCTCATATTATTATATGTTCACTGCTGAATTTACATAATCTAAATTAAATGTTCAACCACTTCTACTTTAATAACATCTACACATGTCGATGCTCCAAATCTTAAGGAATGACATGTTTCTCAACATACTAGTGCTCCTAATATAGAGGAACAACAACCTTATGCACATGTCGATGATACTAATCCAGAGGAAAAAATAATGACAAAATTGAATATGAGTAAATGGTAGACGTTGAATAACCTATGTCCCAAAAAAATAGGAGCATTATAGCGTGACATTGTTAGAAAAAATTATTAAGGTGAGAAACAAAGGCATCAAATTTGAGGTTGGATGGAATGAACATGGCCAGTCTATTAACCCCAACAAGGCCATATTCAATAATTACATTGGTCTTACCAATCGCATGCGTGTATCGATTGATGTAGATTCATGGAATAATGTTATGAATGTAAGGGTTGGTGTCCTGAGAACCAATTTTTTTGTACTTTGATTACAAGAATGTTCACTTATTATATTGTTCACTGTTCTGCATGAATTTAATATAATAATGTCCTGGAATATTTGTTGCATTAATAAGGTCATGGAAGATCCCCACTATATTGAGAACCATGAAATGCTATAACAATATTATTAAATAAAGTTCTGCAGATGGATGGCATACTATGATAGGACACATAGTATACAGACCGTCATGTGCGAGTACTCGTAAGAAGATGAGACTATCTCTCATGGAGTTCGCACTTGGTAATCTCCAAGATGGGAGATTATGAGAACATACCCACTAGTAGCAATTCCGCATGTCTTGGTGTCATCGGACATTGCTATCTACGAGCATGTGTAATGGTCCTTACACTGGAAGATTATCATCAACTCATGTCATGACTCATGCACTTAGATTTACTAACAAAAACCGTCACGCAGACAGTTGGCGGGAAGTAGGGTACGTTGGGTGCATCACGAATGACATGTTGTTAATGGATAAGTCGAGGAAGGATTTGTCCCTTCCATTTATGGAAGTTGATATCTCATCCCTTTGATTGAAATAGAACTATCGTATTAAATTACAGGGCCATGGTATAAACGACGAGTTTATTTCAGGTAGTCAACGAACGAAGGATCAAGCATATAGGTTTATGACACTTCCATGAAACCTGCTTGATGAGATATTGAAACAAAGGGATTAAATTACACAGTAAGAGTTCGTATGAGGTGATACATCAATGTCGCGTCAACTTCTTTCTCTTGGGTGCCTTGACCCATTGCTAGACAGTAATCTTGGACTTTAGGCAAGCCCGCCTAATGCCAACGAGAAAGAGGCCTAGAGGGTCACACACTAAGTGTATTCAAGTATCTCAAATAGAATAAAGATTATTCTCGTATGTGGTTTAATAATTATTCAAGGAATCCTAAATCGTTTTAATGATGGAGGAAGAAGGAAGTGAAAAAAAAAAGATATACACGCCGTGTATTAAAGATTACACGCCATGTAGTTTTTCATGGAAAATAAGTACACGCAGTGTATTAATAATTACACGTCGTGTAGTTTTCTTTATAGAAAGGAAATGATTAAATGAAAACAAGATATACACCCCGTGTACATTGAATGTACACGCCATTTATTTTTCAATGAAAAACAAGTACACGCCGTGTATTTATTAATACACGCCGTGTAGTTTTTCCAGTCAGGATTTTGAGGATATAATATTGTTTTAAATGATATTTATTATAATCAGCATGGGAGCATGTCAAGGAATTAATTATTCTACATGGGGGTTTTAAATAAGATTCAATGAAATAAATAAAACGTGTAACGCGTTTATTTATTGTCATAACTCTACAACCTCAAACGCGATTATAAATATCCTCACAACCCCAACTCTTTTCTTGTGCGTAACACACAAGAGAATTCTTTAAAGGCCGAAAGAACTTCTTCCACCAAGAACGTTCTCAAGACCGAGAGAGATCATAATCCATCGGATCAAGACGATATAAGGCGGACAACGCAAGCAAAGGTTTCTCCACGCTAGAATCTGAAGACTCCTTTGGCGACGTCCCGAGATATGCGGTACACGTGTGGATCACCGCTAAAGGAAGTCTACACTTGGCTTCTGCGACGCAATGATGAATCACATCGGAACGTGATCAATAACATCAACGAAGAAAGAACACCCAAAAGGTATTTCTTTTCAATTAATTAAATTAATTATAATCAACCTGTAACAATCCTACTTTGTGGTTTCGGGACTTTCTATTTCTTTTGTGTATTTCTGTGATTTGATCCGTGGAGACTGGTGTTTATCGTCGTATTGATCCCGAATTGATCATTGGTAATAACAAAAAGGCAAGTGGGCACATTCACCCACGCGCTTCCGCTGCACCCAGAACCTTCAAATGGTATCAAAGGGAGGTTACAACGTTGATTATAGTTATTTAATTTTCATTGATAATTTACGCATTTATATTTGATTCAATTCGAAATAAATCGTTCTATAAATCTGAATAAACGAGATATATACTTCCTCCTTCGCTTCTCGATTCATATCACAGAAACGGACTTTTAATTTTAATTTTAATTAAAATAAAAATGAGGAACTCATCCGGAGGAGCCGCTCTTTCTGTCTGTACAACACAGGATTACACGGCGTGTAATTAAAACTACACGTCGTGTACTTAGGTTCAACGAACCGGAACTGGTCCGCCAAACCACGCCGTGTGAATTGATTATGCCTAAGTTTTAATCACCTCGTGTTGACCAGAATTGAACGGCGCATGGAAACCGGAATACACGGCGTGTATGTTGGAGCAACACGATGTGTAGTCCGTTCCGGCCCAAGTGAAACCATGTACAAGGATAATCCGCGTACCGCGTACACGAGATCGCCAGGACGGTTACCACGTAACAAGGAAGTACACGCCGTGTATGATTTATCTACATGCCATGTACTCCAAAATTTCCAAAGTATAGAGAACATGCCAAAGCCTCGGCGTGTACTTTGGATAAAAGGTGAAAATAAATACACGCCGTGTAATTATAAACTACATGTCGTGTACTTTCCATAAATGGAATTTCACCAGGTTTCCTCCAATGTACAAAGACCCGTACAAGGAATATGGATGAGAAGAATCTCAAGGAAATTCATAAAGGAATTTAAGATAAAGAATTGATTAATTATAAGATCATAAATAATTGAATTCAAGCACGACTTATCTTAAATGAAAGAATGATTAAAAGAATTTGAATTCTAAATATGCGTAAATGTCGTTGCATGCTATGTATGATCATGATCTAGACCAAAGACCCTTTGTATGTGTATGGTTTCATTTAAATTTATTTAATTTAAATTTGTTGGCCTATGAGCCTTCCTCTAATAAAATGTAGGGCCTGCGTGCCCATGGTTTCTTTAATGTAAACCCATGTAATGGAGGATCTCCCAAGCCATAGGAGATGGTTCAAATCCCAAAGCCGAGGTGAAACCGATACAAGAAGATACAAAGGTGGACAGGTGGGAGCTTCAAAACACGAACCAACAGGTTCAAGGTGTTTTCCCTAGGTCAAGGTTAGCTTATCAAAACCGCTAGATAAACTAACCAAATAGAAGCTCATGATCATACCATCTTATTTTATTTCTGTCTAATTGCATGGTTTATTTATTATGTATGTGTTGTCGCGATCACATAATTAATAAAATGAAAAATCATGAAAATATGGAATAAAATAAAAACCGGACTATGCGTAAACATTATCAGAACATGGTTAATCACTTAAGCAAGCATCACTTAATATTAACAAGCATGTGATAATGAGAAACTATGCATAAAGGACTAAAATCCCTCAATACCATATTAAGTCAGACCAAGCCTTCTGTTACTTGATTAAGGGAAAGACTCAACAAAACTATGTGTTTGACCAACCCTTGTTGGGACACTTACTTTTATAAAGGAAGCCCTTATGAAAGGTTTCGGGTTTACTTAACCATATTACATCAAGAGAAGTAGCCCTTGCTAGACTTAGTGTAATATTGGAGGCAAGAGTTGAGGAAATCCAAGTGAGTATTTCAGGATTGGGGAGTCCACTCAACCGATCAAGGAACTGTAAGCTCACAGTTGGCAAAGACCTGCCTACCTAAATACCTTCAAATAGCTTGACCAACCCTTGTTGGGGTTATGCGAAGGGGAATATGGATCCTTGCCACTAGAATGTCAAAGCAACCGAAAATTATGAGTTCAATGGTGAGGGCCATTGGGACTTGATAAAATAGTGGGAGAATTAATAAATTCATTTATTATTTTTCATAAAATGTAATCAAGAAAGTACTGATAAATCTTCTCTTTTAATTTGTAGAATTGAAATGACAAACTCGTCAACCACATTTTCTCTGCGATCAATTCTGGATAAAGACAATATCCTCACTGGCAGTAACTTTCAGGAATGGTTTAGGCGTCTTCGGTTTATCCTACGCCATGAATGAAAGTGTTACGTGCTGGAGTCCTCACTTCCTAATTCTCCTGCCCCAGGGGCAAGTGATGAAGATTTCATAGTCTATGATCAACATTTGAACGACGCTCTTGACGTTCAATGTTTGATGCTATCATCGATGTCTAGTGAGTTCATGAAGTCTCATGAAGACATGGATGCCTATAGCATGCTCGAGCACCTCCGTGGTCTATACCAGGAGAGAGCAAGACAGGAAAGGTTTGAGATCTACAAGTCTCTATTTCAGAGCAAGCTTGGAGAGGGTGCCCCAGCTGGGCCTCATGTAGTCAAGCTCATTGGCTACATTGAGCGCTTGGAGGTTCTAGGGTTTAAAATCCCTGAATAACTGGGCACCAATCTCATTCTTGCATCACTACCCCAGAGCTTCTCAAACTTTGTTGTTAATTTCAACATGAACAACATTGAGAAGTCTCTATCTGATCTTCTTATCCTTATTCGCCAAGTAGATAATGACATGAAGCGTGAAAAGCCTTCTTTCCTTATGGTGAATAAAAGGAAAGGGAAGGCGAAGAGCTTTAAGCCCAAAGCTTCTTCACGACTGTAACACCCCGAGCTTCCACGGTACGCTTCTCTTTGAATAATACAGTAGTGTGTGTTGTACGCAACTTCATGTTCTAACACACACCACGACCAATCAAAGTAGCCGTTATGAATAGTAATACCTACTTTTTAAAATTTTAGAAATTTTATCTCTCAAAATGGACTTCATTTTTGGATTCGTAGTATCGAATTTAGCCTAAAGTGAAATTTTGGTACTTTTTGGATAACTTTAATATTTTGATGAATAGTGAAAATTACTAAATTTTAATTAAAAACAACTTTTTTAATCAAAATAATTAATAGTGATAAATTATGAATTTGAGTGGTTTTAAATTATATTTAGAATATATTTTTACCATTTAATAAAATGTTTGTCATTGTACATAATTTCACAATTAAACCAGACATAAACAAGTATCAATATTTTGATAGTTATTATATCTTAAAAACACGCTTTTTTGTTTTGACAGCGGGAATTAATTTCAAATTAATTACTGCCACTTATGTGTTTTGAATTTGGAAAAATGGATTCCATATTTGGAATCAGAATGTCCAAATTGTGTAAATAGGTAACTTTTATTTTTAGACATTTTGAATAATTACTTCGGTAAATATTTTATTTACCATGGTTAAAGGGTAAATCGGGTAAATAATGGTTAAAAAAATAATATTATAATAATACTAAATTATCCTAAAACATGTCCTAACATTATTGGTGGAGACATTTCCAACCATGGGCATCTTTGGGTCGATTTTGGGACCCCATGGAGCCACTTGTAGATGATAGGGACACTTTATTTTAATTAAGTTAAAATAAATACAAAAATGACATAAGCATATATCTTTTAGAAAAACAATTTTTATATAGGGTTATATATGTTGGATTTTAGACTATAAACATTAATTAGAAATATAAAAATATTTCCTACATAATGGTATTTTATTTATAATTTTTAGACATTATATAATTTAATTTATTTATGACACAATGGTGATGCAGTAATTATCTAATTAATAAAAAATCAGAATAATTGATATTATAAAAACCCAAATAAATGTAATTTGAGACTTTTTATAAATACCAATAATTTTCTAGGATAATATGACATGTTAGGATTGATTTAATTAACTTTTTTATAAGTAATCATTCTTTTATAAGTTTTACAAAAATCAATTATTGAATAGTGTCAAAATTGACATAAAAGAGTTTTTAAAACAAATATTATATTATTAATTAATATTAAATTCCTAAAAATCTAAGGTTCGGCCAAGAGACTTATATCATGATAGTTGTATCATTAATGGAGCACTTGGGGGTCGATTGGATGTATATAGTAAGTTTATTAACCATATAATATAAAAATACAAAGAGACATTGTAAAAGTGAAACTAATTAACTAAGAGTTAATACTTAAAGATAAGGTTAATATAATAACCCAAACCTGTCTAAATTCTATTGGTTGAGTGGTTTTCGACCCATCCCCACCTTAACCTTTAAATAATATACTTTTGAGCCATTAGAAACCGAATATGAATTTATTATAAATTAATACTTTTAAGTTTTTTCTAAAGAGCCCCTCCTCCCCCTTATAAAAGGACTCAACTTCTAACCAATTCTTCACACCTTCAAAGCCTTTTGGTTAGTCCAACCCCTGCCATAATACTCTCTAAAATTTCCTCACTTCAACATAGAGGCCTTATTTTGATCAGAAAGCCAACCTAAGGAGCCCTTTTGATCAAATCAAAAGGAATAACCCAAAGAAGAGGTAATGTTTTCACCATCATCTTTCAAGTTCCTTTCTTCTTCAAATTCTTCTTTCTTTGTTATTTATATTCTAAAATAATAACTCCAGTATCTCCTATATACTGTGATATTATTATAAATATGGTATAACCATATTCAGTATTCTATCCATCCTTTGAATGACATGTCATCATACGTGCGTGCGTATGGCTTACCGTCTCCACGTCGTGGTGTAATTGTTATTCAATACATTATTATTTGGATGGGTATAATAATGATGTGTATTTGATGTAAATAATAAGTATAACATTATAATGATTATTTATATATGATATACCGTCCAATTATATATTATTTTAATATCAAAATAATGATATTTTTGCTCGTGCGTACGTACGGATTACCGTCTCCACGACGCGATGAGATTCATTTCCAAGTTCACTATTCATCGACGATTATAAAAATATATATTACTAATAAGTATGTAATATATGACATAATAATGCTATTGGAGATATATATATATTTATATATATAAGTATTTATGTACTTACATATATCTTATTCACTTACTTCCGTTCAATACTATATGAAAACAGAAACAGCGTTTATACGTACGTATGGACTACCGTCTCTATAAACGGTGTTTTCCATTTCATATATATGTCTATTATACATATTTATATTCTAAATATATATGATATATTTATCATGTTTTATATTCTGGAATTATTTAAATCATGATCTAAGTGATACAACCAAGAGTAACAAGTTAAAACACGTACGATAAAGAAAGTGATTATTACCCGAAATGTTAACTTAACATAGAAATTATTATTAAATGGGTAATATAAAGTCATAAATGAATCATGTATGATATCATAAATATTAATATGGTTCTGGTATAATTTAATAACATGCTATTATCTTTGTACAGGAGGTTAAACGTACCCTTGACTAAAGGAAAGTGCAAGGTAAGGGGTTTTCATCTCACTCCTTATTCCCATGAGATTCATGCCATATTGCCAATATTACCTTTTGTGTGGTGTATGTACTACCCATAATTGTATTATTTGTGTAATACACTTTAATTTATGTGTATTTACATATTCATTGTATGATACCTCTTTTATGGGTTGTATGTTTCGTAAGTTACCAAATTGGTAAGGGTTAATTCCTCAATCTCATCATTATCCGAGATTTTTTATATGTTAGTATTTAGTGGGACATTTTTATCATCCATGTCAATTTTTCATAAAAATGATTTCAAAATGAAGATTTTAATGATTTTGAAAGGTACACTTTATCAAGATCATAATTTCAAATGTTTTAATGATTTATCTTTCTAAATCTTTTTAATTAATGTCAATGTTTTCAAAATGATTTTAAGGATTTATTTATATGGACATGAATGTTTTGAAATGATAATTATTTTCAAAAGTTTCAAAGTGGTATGGGACACTTTGATTCAAAAATCTCTTTTAAAATTACTTCCTTTATAAATGTGGGACTTTTAAATGATTTTACAAAAAGGATATTTCTCTCAAAAAACTTTACTCATCATTTTCATCTATGTCAACATCCTTTGATGGATTTTAAGCTCATTTGAAGTTGATTTATTATAAAAAACTTCCATTGAAGGTTTTGTGATATGTTTGACTATGGATGTGTTATTTTTATAGCATTCATGGTTTATGGAGAAAATATTGACATTTCTTATGCTAGTTTTAATATGAATGTTTATGTTATGTTTAAACCTATTCATATGAGGAATGCATTGGACTTAGTAAGTGACGGGTGGAGCACGCTATAGTTCCTCGATGCATCGGTAGGTCTCATGAGACAAACTAGTGTCTTGGCACGAGGCCTTGACAAAATCTTATTTGTAGTCTTGGCACGAGGCCTTGGCTACGTGGTTATGATAGTCTAGCATTATGCATTCCATCATTATGAAAGTGGTTAATGATATTACATGTGATTATTCGATTAGTAGAATATCCATGTGAACAAGTAAATGGCATTATTTCATTTTATTTCTGCTATATTATGATGAAGTTCAAGTTTAAAAGGATTTTGTTTTAGTTTTATACATTGCCTTAAATGTTTATGCTTATTTTTGAAAGTTTCCGTTGTATTGCTTACCCTTACTGAGCATTTGAGCTCACCCCTTTATATGTTTTATTTTTCCCATGATTCCAAGAAGTGTGATGTGATTGATATACAGGGTTAAGCCAAGGGAATAATGGCATTCATAAAGATTATTTATGTTGTTTTTTACGTCTTAAAGTGAAAATGTAACATTCATGTATGTGATCTATTTTTTCAAGACTGCTAAACTGATCAGTCCTTCAAGACTTGATTCCTTATAATCATGCCAATGTATTAAAATAATGCACCGAATCTGAGTAACTGGGGTCGGGGAATTACAGTTGGTATTAGAGGAAGTTTATCAATAACCTTGGAAACTAGATTTAAATAAACTCTGATTAGATCACATAGCCCTAAGATAGACTTTGAGGATTAGTATAGAAGAACTTCCTAGAATTTTGGTATTGTATAGATTTTGTGAGTTTTCAGAGCAATACATCCTTGTCTGGATACAAGCAGGTAGAGGCGGCTCTGGCACAGATGTACCTAGGGGTAAAACCCGAAAACACCTCTTTGAGCTAGACTTGAACGGGAACTGGTGCACGACAACGGGCCTTGCTTCACTCTTGGTTACGACACTCTCGGGGGTTATGCTTAGGATAATTCTCATTTTCTTTACAAACCATTATGAAGGGCTTATGAGTATATACTTACTCAAAGAAAACATTTTTATTATTATGGATTATATCCATAAACTCTTCAATTTGTGTTAGGTATTTTACAAGTTTGGTAATTATTCATTACAATTCATAAACTGAACTAGTTTATGCTATTGTATAGAAAAGGCGCCCAGTATAAAGAATGTGAACTCCTGTAATACGTATGATTCAAAGAGTAAGAAGGATCATATCTTTCGTGGTCTTAAGCCAGAATTTAGAAGGGAAATAGTCTCCCACGTATTATCATCATATGAAGAAATAGTATCATGTGTTGATAAGATGAGTAAAGAATTCTCGGAATCCTATGGATTTGAAGGGAATCCAGAGAAGAAAAGGATGGTAGAGAGAAGGACAGATAAAGGGAAGAAGGTAAAGAAGGTTTTTTCCCATATGTGATAAATGTGGAAAGAATCACCTTGGAAAATGCTTGAAGGGAATGGGAGAATGTCATAAGTGTGGAGAAAAAGGACACCAAGTATGTGACTGCAAGTGTAAGAAAAATGTTTCAAATGTACAATGCTTCATCTGCAAGGAGTTTGGACACTACGCGAACCAATGTCCCAGTCATCAGACTATGCCGCAGATGATGTTATTGGATAATAATCGAGTTATGATACTACCATAGATGAAGAGGAATGATTAGTGTTCTTATGTTGTAATTTTAGAATTATTTCATTTAAGTGTTGTATCAATGATGTTATGGAAATAAATAAGGATTTTACTGCAATACTATTTAATTAAGGATTTGAGATTTTATGGTCCTAAGAAAAGTGACTCTACAGCGAGTTAAATTTTTTGGAAATTACATGGTTGAATGAAAGATAAACCTTAATATGGTCCTAATATTGAGGTAGTGATTTTGGAATAAGATATGGTTGATTTTTGTAATTTAGGATGTTGTGGTGTTGTAAAAGAATATATGAGGAAGGCATTCACATGTTATTACCTGGCAAAAAGGATCCTCATTATGTTTAACTTCCTTGTAAATTTTGGACTGTGAGTTTGGATAATAGTATTTTGGATAAGTCTAATGGTTGGAATGAATTAAGTTTGAAAGGTTGTTTTTTGGATTTTTATAAAAGGACAACACGCGAACCGTGTGACGACTCATCGTGTCGGACAAAGCTGTGGGAATTGAACCCACAACCATAGTGCAATTGGGATTTATCGCCTACCATTGTGCTACATGAAGTTCCTGGATGGTATAATGTAGTTTCCTTACATAAAGGGTCTGATATGTGAATTATAAATTCATTATATTTGGAACCCTATACGATTAAGATAAATAGAGTATTTTTGAGTTGTATTATGTTTTGGGGTGAAAGATGAGTTTGTGGTAGAAATTTATTAATGGATAAAACTATAATTATAAGGTAAGTATATCTCCTTATGATCTTAGCCAATCTCATAAATAAATTCCTCAACATTAAGAAAAGGAACTTAGAACAAAAATTTTGTCCCTAGATGGTACCTTAGATCATCACTAATTTATGGCTTTGGGATTGTTGGCCTTTTCATAGCCATGTTCTCTACCACTCTCTATCAGATAATTGATGGTTAGATTTCTCTTCCATATCCATATTTTCCTACATAGAACCCTAGTATGTGTTATTTTCGGTAATCTTCATACTTTCCACTCTTTATTTTAAATAGAGGCCTCATTAATTCATTTTTCGATGTGGGGTTTCAACTAAGATATTTTGAAATGTCAAAAATGTGTTATCCTAATACCTTATGTTTTGTTGAACCAATGGTATTTTAAATCATCATAGATTGATGAATTTAAGGACCTCAATTTTAAACTTGTTTGTGATTGATGACCTCAATAACTACCTATAAATATTTAAGTTTTTCCTCCAATTATATGTCTATAATTTCCACCAATGTCCTCCTAATCGAGATCATAATTTTGTGGTGACCCTTTCATTTCTCTTTTCATCTTATTAAGACTAAATTTTATTAACCAAATTTCAGATGTGGGTTTTTCCACAAAGATATTTTCTATTTTCAACCTTTATTTTCAAAGAACAATATAAAATTGTGAGGACACAATTTATTGAAGGAGGGGAGAATGTAACAACTCGAGCTTCCACGGTATGCTTCTCTTTGAATAATACAGTAGCGTGTGTTGGACGCAACTTCGAGTTCTAACACACACCACGACCAATCAAAGTAGCCATTATGAATAGTAATACCTACTTTTTAAAATTTTAGAAATTTTATATCTCAAAATGGAATTCATTTTTGGATTCGGAGTATCGAATTTAGCCTAAGGTGAAATTTTGGTACTTTTCGGATAACTTTAATATTTTGATGAATAGTGAAAATTACTAAATTTTAATTAAAAACAACTTTTTTAATAAAAATAATTAATAGTGATAAATTATGAATTTGAGTGGTTTTAAAGTATATTTAGAATATATTTTTACCATTTAATACAATGTTGTTCATTGGACATAATTTCACAATTAAACCGGACATAAACAAGTATCAATCTTTTGATAGTTATTATATCTTAAAAACACGCTTTTTGTTTTGACAGCGGGAATTAATTTTAAATTAATTTCTGCCACTTATGTGTTTTGAATTTGGAAAAATGGATTCCATATTTGGAATTATAATTTCCAAATTGTGTAAATAAGTAACTTTTATTTTTAGACATTTTGAATAATTACTTCGGTAAATATTTTATTTATCATGGTTAAAGGGTAAATCTGGTAAATAAGGGTTAAAAATAATATTATAATAATACTAAATTACCCTAAAACATGTACTAACATTATTTTTGGATACATGTCCGACCATGGGAATCTTTGGGTCAATTTTGGGACCCCATGGAGCCACTTGTAGGTGATAGGGACACTTTATTTTAATTAAGTTAAAATAAATACAAAAATGACAAAAGCATATATCTTTTAGCAAAACAATTTTTACATTGGGTTATATATGTTTGATTTTCTACTATAAACATTCATTAGAAAGATAAAAAGATTTAATACATAATTGTATTTTATTTATAATTTTTAGACATTATATAATATAATTTATTTATGACACAATGGTGATGCATTAATTACCTAATTAATAAAACATCAGAATAATTGATATTATAAATACCCAAATAAATGTAATTTGAGACTTTTTATAAATATCAATAATTTTCTAGGATAATATGGCATGTTATTATTGATTTAATTAACTTTGTTCGAAGTAATCATTCTGTTATGAGTTTTACAAAAATCAATTATTGAATAGTGTCAAAATTGACATAAAAGAGTTTTTAAAACAAATATTATATTATTAATTGATATTAAATTCCTAAAAATCTAAGGTTCGGTCAAGAGACTTATATCATGATATATGTATCATTAATGGACCACTTGTGGGTCTCTTGGATGTATATAGTAATTTTATTAACCATATAATATAAAAATACAAAGAGACATTGTAAAAGTGAAACTAATTAACTAAGAGTTAATACATAAAGATTAGGTTAATATAATAACTCAAACCTGTATAAATTCTATTTTTTGGGTGGTTTTTGACCCATCCCAATCTTAACCTTTAAATAATCAACTTTGGGGCCATTATAAACCGAATATTAATTTATTATAAATTAATACTTTAAGTTTTTTCTAAAGAGTCCCTCCTCCCCCTTATAAAAAGACCCAACTTCTAACCAATTCTTCACACCTTCAAAGCCATTTAGTTCGGCCAACCCCTACAAAAATACTCTCTAAACTTCCCTCAATTCAACATAGAGGCCTTAGTTTGATCATAAATCCAACCTAAGGAGCCCTTTTGATCAAATCAAAAGGAAGAACCCGAAGAAGAGGTAATGTTTTCACCACCCTCTTTCAAGTTCCTTTCTTCTTCAAATTCTTCTTTCTTTGTTATTTCTATTCTAAAATAATAACTCCAGTATATCCTATCTACTATTATGTTATTATAAATATGGTACAGCCATATTTAGTATTCTATCCATCCTTTGAATGACATGTCACTATACGTGTGTACGTACGGCTTACCGTCTCCACGTCGTGGTGTAATTGTTATTCAATACATTATTATTTGGATGAGTATAATAATGATGTGTATTTGATGTAAATAATAAATATAACATTATAAGGATTCTGTATATATGATATACCATCCAATTATATATTATTTTAATATCAAAAGAATGATATTTTCGCTCATGCGTACGTACGGATTACCGTCTCCACGACGCGATGAGATTCATTTCCAAGTTCACCATTCATCGATGATTATAAAAATATGTATTACTAATAAGTATGTAATATATGACATAATAATTCTACTTTAGATATATATATTTATATATATAAGGATTTATGTATTTACATATATCTTATTCACTTACTTCCGTTCAATACTATATGGAAACAGAAACAGCATTTATGCGTACGTACGGACTACCGTCTCCATAAACGGTGTTTTCCATTTCATATATATGTCTATTATACATATTTATATTCTAAATATATATGATATATTTATCATTTTTTATATTCTGGAAGTATTTAAATCATGATCTAAGTGATACAACCAAGAGTAACAAGTTAAAACACGTACGATAAAGAAAGTGATTATTACCCAAAATGTTAACTTAACATAGAAATTATTATTAAATGGGTAATATAAAGTCATAAATGAATCATGTATGATATCATAAATATTAATATGGTTCTGTTATAATTTAATAACATACTAAGATCTTCATACAGGAGGTTAAACGTACCCTCGACTAAAGGAAAGTGCAAGGTAAGGGGTTTTCATCTCACTCTTTATTCCCATGATATTCATGCCATATTGCCACTATTACCTTTTGTGTGGTGTATGTACTGCCCATAATTGTATTCTTTGTGTAATACACTTTAATTTATGTTTATTTACATATTCATTGTATGATACCTCTTTCATGGGTTGTATGTTTCGTAAGTTACCAAATTGGTAAGGCTTAATTCCTCAATCTCATCATTATCCGAGATTGTTTATATGTTAGTATTTACTGGGACATTTTTATCATCCATGTCCATTTTTCATAAAAATGATTTCAAAATGAAGATTTTAAGGATTTTGAAAGGTACCCTTTATCAAGATCAGAATTTCAAATGTTTTAAAGATTTATCTTTCTAAATATTTTTAATTAATGTCCATGTTTTCAAAATGATTTTAAGGATTTATTTATATGGACATGAGTGTTTTGAAATGATAATTCTTTTCAAAATTTTCAAAGTGGTATGGGACACTTTGATTCAAAAATCTCTTTTAAAATTACTTCCTTTATAAATGTGTGACTTTTAAATGATTTTACAAAAAGGATATTTCTCTTAAAAAATTTTACTCATCATTTTCATCTATGTCAACATCCTTTGATGGATTGTAAGCTCATTTGAAGTTGGTTTATTATACAAAACTTTCATTGAAGGTTTTGTGATATTTTTGAGTGTGGATGTGTTATTTTTATACCATTCATGGTTTATAGAGAAATTATTGACATTTCGTATGATAGTTTTAATACTAATTTTTATGTTATGTTTAAACCTATTCATATGAGGAATGCATTGGACTTAGTAAGTGATGGGTGGAGCCCGCTATAGCTCCTCGATGTATCGGTAGGTCTCATGAGACAAACTAGTGTCTTGGCATGAGGCCTTGACAAAATCTTATTTGTAATCTTGGCACGAGGCCTTGGCTGCGTGGTTATGATAGTCTGGCATTATGCATTCCATCATTATGAAAGTGGTTAGTGATATTGCATGTGATTATTCGATTAGTAGAATATCCATGTGAATAAGTAAATGGAATTATTTCATTTTATTTCTGCCATATTATGCTGAAGTTTAAGTTTAAAAGGCTTTTGTTTTATTTTTATACATTGCCTTAAATGTTTATGCTTATTTTTGAAAGTTTCCACTGTATTGCTTACCCTTACTGAGCATTTGAGCTCACCCCTTTCTATGTTTTATTTTTCCCAGGATTCCAAGAAGTGTAATGTGATTGATATGCAGGGTTAATCCAAGGGAATAATGGCGTTCATAAAGATTATTTATGTTGTTTTGTACGTCTTAAAGTGCAAATGTAACATTCATGTATGTGATCTATTTTTCCAAGACTTCTAAATTGATCGGTCCTTCGTGACTTGATTCCTTGTAATCATTCTAATGTATTAAAATAATGCACCGACTCTGGGTAATTGGGGTCGGGGCGTTACAACGGCCTTCCAAGAAAAGGAATATCAAAGGGGAGTCACAAGAACAGGATATTGTTTGTTTCGCATGTGGCAGGAAGGGCCACTGGAAGAAAAACTACACCCAACCAAGGAAGCAAGGGGAAGCTTCAGGTGCGTTTTTCATCGAATGAAATCTATCTATTTCTAAAAATTGGGTATTAGATACTGCTTGTGGTTCTCAAATCTGTATCCAAATACAGGAACCAAGTATATTCATGAAGATTGACCGAGGGGAGGTAGATCTACGAGCAGCCAATGGAGCCAGACTTGTTGTTGTAGCTGTCGGAGACTACCACCTCACGTTTCCAACTGGAATGATCTTGGTGTTAAAGGGTTGTTATTATGTGCCTTATGTAACCAAAAACATTATTTCAGTATCCAGATTAGATACTGATTGATTCATCTTTAAGTTTGGAAATGGATGTTGCTGCCTTTATAAAGATAGCATTTGTTTTGGTATGGCACATTTATATAACGGTCTTTATGTGTTAGACTACACAAACCAAGTAATGGCAATCGATGAAAAATTTAATTCACATGACTCATACCACACCCAACTTTGGAATTACCGGCTAGGTCATGTCAATGAGAAACGTTTGACAAAATTACATCAATATGGGTATTTAGATTCTTTCGAACTAAAACCGCTTGGTGTATGTCATGCATGTCTACAAGGAAAAATGAACAAAGCCCCATTTAGTGGGAAAGGTTAAAGAGATAAAGAGATTCTAGAATTAGTTCACACAGATGTGTGTAGGCCATTTCCAGTTGAGGCAAGGGGTGGGTTCTCATACTTCATAACTTTTACTGATGATTTTAGTAGATATGGATATATCTACTTAATGAGGTATAAGTCAGATTATTTTGATCGGTTCAAAGAATACAAGAATGAAGTTGAGAACCAGCTTGGTAATAAGATTAAGAAACTCCGCTCAAACAGAGGAGGAGAATATCTTAATCAGGACTTCATTGATTTCTTATGGGAGTTTGGGATTCTATCTCAACTCACTCATCCTTACACGCCACAATGGAATGGTGTAAGCGAAATGAGGAACCACACCCTGTTGGACATGGTGAGATCAATAATGATTCATGTGATTCATCCATTATCCTTTTGGGGATATGCATTACAAACAGCAGCACACATACTAAACCAAGTACCAACTAAATCGATAAATGGTATTCCATATGAGTTATGGAGTGGATGCAAATCCATGTTATCGAATTTACATGGGTGGGGTAGAGAAGCATTTGTTAAGGCCTATTCATGTAACAAACTTACACCCTGAGGCACAAAGTGTATCTTTATTGGATATCCCAAGGAAACAATGGGATATTACCTATACGACCCCTCAGACAAAAAGGTTACAGTGGCAAGAAACTCCATATTCCTTGAGAGGGAGCACATCTTTAAAAGAGATAGTGGGAGCGATATAGACTTCGATGAAGTCGAGGATCAAGATACACAGGAGTTGGTACAAGAATAGATTCCACAAAGCCCTGTGGAAGAACAATCTGTTCCAGAGACACAAGAACTGTGTAGGAGCACGAGAGAGGTGAGAGAACCAAAATTATATGGTTTTCTTGTCACCGAGGATGGTGACTCATTATTGGTTGACAATGATGATCCTCTTACCTACAAGGAAGCATTTGAAGGCACAGACGTTTACAAGTGGCAAGAAGTCATGAATTCTGAAATGGATTCCATGTACCAAAACCAAGTCTGGATTTTCGTAGATCCTCCAGTTGATGTAAAGCCTATTGGTAATAAATGGGTATTCAAGAAGAAACTGTACATGGAGGGGCAAGTCAGCACCTACAAGGAACGACTGGTTGCAAAAGGTTTTAGACAGCATTAAGGAATTGACTATGATGAAACCTTTTCACCGGTTGCGATGCTAAAATCCATCAGAATCCTATTGGCCATTGCTGCTTACCATGACTATGAAATTTGGAAAATGTATTTCAAAACAACTTTCCTTAACGGGAACCTCCAGGAAGATGTCTACGTGACACAACCTGAAGGGTTTGTGACTCCAAAGGATGCCAACAAGGTATAAAAGTTGCAGAAATCCATTTATATATTAAAGCAAGCATCAAGGTCATGGAACATTCGTTTTGATGAAGCTGTAACAGAATTTGGCTTTGTTAAGAATGAATGTGAGCCTTGTGTCTACAAGAGGTTTAGCGGGAGTGCAGTCATTTTCCTGATAGTATATGTTGATTACATATTATTAATTGGAAACAAAGTACCTGTCTTACAGTCATTTAAGGCATGGTTGCATAAATGCTTCTCCATGAAAGACTTGGGCGAGGCAGCATATATTCTTGGGATCAAGATCCATCGTGATAGATCCAAGAGAATACTGGGCCTGAGTCAAAGTACATACATTGACAAGATACTAAAGAGATTCAGTATGGAACAATCCAATAGGGGATTGTTTCCAGTGTCACATGGAATTCATCTTTCCAAGAAAATGCGTCCTCAGACACATGAGGAAAGAAATAGAATGGAAAGTATCCCTTACGCATCCGCGATTGGGTCAGTCATGTATGTTATGCTATGTACGAGGCTAGATGTTGCTTACGCATTAAGTGCAGTAGGTAGATATCAAGCTGATCCAGGAGACCGCCATTGGATGGAAGTCAAGACTATCCTTAAGTATCTGAGGCGTACTAAGGATATGTTCCTGGTTTATGGAGGAGATGAGGAACTAGTCATCAGAGGACATGTAGATGCTAGTTTCTATACTGATCAAGATGACATGAAGTCGCAGACTGGATATATCTTCAGTTTGAATGGAGGTGCAGTGAGCTGGAAGAGCTCAAAGAAAAGTGTGGTGGCAGATTCTACAGCGGAGTCCGAGTATATCGCAGCTTCTGAGGCAGCTAAAGAAGTAGTATGGATGCGAAGCTTCGTCTAAGAGATGGATGTAGTACCAAGCAGTAAAGATCCTATCACACTCTATTGTGATAATACTGCAGCGGTGGCACTTGAAAAAGAGCCAAGGTCACATCAGCGGACAAAGCACATACTTCGGAAATATCATCTCTTGGGGGATTTTTCTCAAAGAGGTGAAGTTGCAGTGAGTAGTATTTCCACAGAAGACAACGTGGTGGACCCCTTGACTAAAGCCTTGACTCAGCAGAAACATGATCATCATGTGAGGTCTAGCGGACTAAAAGTCGTAGGCAGTTGGCTCTAGTCCAAGTGGGAGTTTGTAAGGTTTGGTGTCCTGAGAACCAACTTTTTTGTACTTTGATTACATGAATGTTCACTTATTATATTGTTCATTGTTCGGCATGAATATAATATAATAATGTCCTGGAATATTTGTTCTATTAATAAGGTCATGGAAGATCCCCGCTATGATGAGAACCTTGAAATGCTATAATAATATTCTTAAATAAAGTTATGTGGTTGGATTACATACTATGATAGGACACATAGTATACAGATCGCCATGTGTGAGTACTCGTAAGAAGACGAGACTCTCTCTCATGGAGTTCGCACTTGGTAATCTCTAAGATGGGAGATTATGAGAACAGACCCGCCAGTAGCAATTTCGCATGTCTTGGTGTCATTGGACATTTCTATTTACAAGCGTGTGTAATGGTCCTTAGGCTGGAAGATTATCATTAACTCATGTCATGACTCGTGCACTTAGATTTACTGACGAAAACCGTCACGCAGACAGTTGGCGGGAAGTAGGGTACATTGGGTGCGTCACGAATGACAAGTTGTTAATGGATAAGTCAAGGAAGGATTTTTCCCTTCCATTTATGGAAGTTGATATCTCGGCCCTTTGATTGAAATAGAACTGTCGCATTAAATTCCAGGGCCATGGTGTAAACGACGAGTTTGTTTCAGGTAGTCAAAGAACGACGGATCAAGCATATAGGTTTATGACACTGCCATGAAACCTGCTTGATGAGATATTGAGAGAAAGGGATTAAATTACACAGTAAGCGTTCGTATGAGGTGATACGTCAATGCGGTGTCAACTTCTTTCACTTGGGTGCCTTGACCCGTTGCTAGACAGTAATCTTAGACTTTAGGCAAGCCTGCCTAATGCCAACGAGAAAGAGGCCTAGAGGGTCACACACTAAGTGTATTCAAGTATCTCAAGTAGAATAAAGATTATTCTCGTACGTGGTTTAATAATTATTCAAGGAAGCCTAAATCATTTTAATGATGGAGGAAGAGGGAAGTGAAAAACAAGATATACACACCGTGTATTAAAGATTACACACCGTGTAGTTTTTCATGGAAAACAAGTACACGCCGTGTATTAATAATTACACACCGTGTAGTTTTCTTTATGGAAAGGAAATGATTAAATGAAAACTAGATATACACTTCGTGTACATTGAGTGTACAAGCCGTGTAGTTTTCAATGAAAAACAAGTACACGCCGTGTATTTATTAATACACGTCATGTAGTTTTTTCAGTCGGGATTTTGAGGATATAATATTGTTTTAAATGATATTTATTATAATCAGCGTGGGAGCATGTCAAGGAATTAATTATTCCACATGGAGGTTTTAAAAAAGAGTCAATGAAATAAATAAAACGTCTAACGCGTTTATTTATTGTCATAACTCTACAACCTCAAACGCGATTATAAATATCCTCACAACCCCAACTCTTTTCTTGTGCGTAACACACAAGAGAATTCTTTCAAGGCCAAAAGAACTTCTTCCACCAAGAACGCTCTCAATACCGAGAGAGATCATCTTCCATCAGATCAAGACGATCTAAGGCGGACAACGCAAGCAAAGGTTTCTCCACGCTAGAACCCGGAGACTCCTTTGGCGACGTCCCGAGATACGAGGTACACGTGTGTATCACCGCTAGAGGAAGTCTACACTTGGCTTCTGTGATGCAAAGACGAATCACATCGGAACGTGATCAATAACATCAACGAATAAAGAACACCCAAAAGGTATTTCTTTTCAATTAATTAAATTAATTATAATCAACCTGTAATGATCCTACTTTGTGGTTCTGGGAATTTCTATTTCTTTTTTCTATTTCTGTGATTTGATCCGTGGAGACTGGCCTTTATCGTCATATTGATCCCAGATTGATCATTAGTAATGACAAAAATCCAAGTGGTCACATCCACCCACGCGCTTCCGCTGCGCCCGGAACCTTCAATGAATACTCTTAAAACACTAATTTGGGAAGATATTAGGGTAATATTATGATACACTTTCTTTATTTTACTAAAACAAATAATGAAAAATTGACTTACTCTTTATTATCCCCTCTAGAGTGCATTTATAGTAGATGACTCTCGAATGATATTTGTATTAATGATCATTGTGAAGGATCATATAAGATTTATCATAATTATTACAAAGTATCATCTCAAAGATTCTAAAGGTAAAATAAACACACACACACCATAGATGTATGCATGCCTGATAAACCAATAAGCGTGGGATGTGTTTATTAGTTGTCGTGAGGAGACATCTTTTCAGGTATATTTTGACTAGTAATAAATTTCTTTAAAATACATGTTTTAATGACTTTTATTAAGAATTGTTAATTTATGAAACAAAAACTAAGTACTAAAAATAAGCAATGAGCAGAACAACCAATGTACCCCTACTGTAAAGTAGGGATGGAGTATGCTTTACTTGAAAAAAATGGCATGTATTTTAAATCTACCAAAATGCTTTTATGTGACATGAAACAATAACATAAATATGTTCCTCTATTTATATGCATATTAATGAATCCAAATCCAAATCCACTTGAATCCTATGTCTTGTGATATGGAAGGAGGAATGTATAAATAAATAAGAGATGTTGATAGATGAAAACACACAAAAAGTGTGGGAACCATGTGCAAGTATAAGATAATAAAAATTTGTTTTACTTTAAACCAGTATTGCATAATAATAATTACTTATTTTCCTATATTTTTTACCTAACTTAGACACAAGAATAATCATTATCTGTACCTAATGAATAGCTACTATCAGTGGCCTTGAAGCGGTCCAAATGGTGTGGCCACATAAGAGGTACGGGTTTTGGGGTGTCACCCCGAACATATTTTAAGAAAAGAAATGAACGGTGTGATAAAGATAAGAAAATGTAAGAGTTTCAGTCACACTCTAGAAGAAAAACTTAATTGGTAGTCATAGTTGTTATAAAATGTTATAGGAAGGAATTAAATATAAGTAACAACACAAAACAACCACTATGCAATGATCCCCCCACCACTAGCTTTGAGGAAAACCATTATCCTCAAAGAGCTATCTTGGAAGAGGTAATAAATATTGTCATAATTGTTTCTGTGAAATATGAATTAGGTAGACACTGATACCTTTCTTGTACTAATATTCTACAGGGTGAAAATTATTGTGATTTATATCTATCAATACTCACCCATCACCTCGTTGTGAGGGGTACCATGTAGAATATCCAAGAAGATATTCTACACAACAAACAACTTTCAATAGGTCATGTGAGAGTGGAGATTCATGTAGCTCATGAGCTGAGTGTCAAGCTACTTTTTCCAATTGATGATGCAGATATTCATATGGTCAAGAAAGATGATGGAATTTTTGTAGCATGGTCGTTGGATCTTGTAAAAATACATGTCAACAAGGAGTTATTAATTTACAATTTATTTTTCATGAAAAACCTTTAACAATTAATGAAAAAATTCCTTAACCGATGAATGTTATTACAGGTAGACAAAAATGGAAGGGGTGAAATGGAAGGTCGAATCAAAACGATCTAAAGGATCAACCAACTAATCAAAAATATCTTCACAAAGTACCTTTAAATACTAAAAAACTTGACTTTAAAAGTGCTAGAAATAGCCTTTATCAGTGCTAGAAAAGCACCGATAACTTGAGAAACGTTAAAAGCCTAGGAATTTTATTAGCACTGAAAAAGTGCAAATAAAGGGTCCATTTATCAACACTTTAATTTAGTGCCACTAAAGGATTCTTGTATCATCACTTTTATAAGCGCTGATAAAGGCCTTTATTAGCGCTCATAGAAGCACTAATAAAGTAGAGCTTTATCAGTGTTTTTGGAAGCACTAATAAATTTTTTCTTTATCAGCGATTATAAAAGCGCTGATAAAGGGTCATACTCTAGTGTGTTGTAACAGCACACTATAGAACCAGAAACATATATAATATCAATAAAATAAGTTCCAATACAGAATTTAAATGAAATGAAATTTACAACACAAATACCATAAAAAATTTCTATATTATAGACATTTCAAACATTGTTTTATAAAATTATATAAATAAAAATTATTACATACATTCAAAAACATAAATGTTCCTTTGTCTTTTAATCCTGAACTAACTCATGATATTACCAAACAAACCACCCCATGCTCGAGAAAAAGAACACACCTATATAAGAAAACTATTCTTATGTTAGTAATAATATAAACAAAATTTTCAAGGAATAATGAAAATGAAATCAATGTTCCATTATATAATTTTTCTGTAAAATAGAGAAAGTATATCGTAACAATACCTTTACATCTTTCCAAAGGGTTTCCTTCATTATAGTTTGTTCTTCTGAGGGATTGGTAACATCATCATGTGTATAACACATTGTCTGTGTGAGTAGTCAAACATTTAATTTAGATTGTGTTAATGCAGTCGAGAACATATAATATTATGAGGGAAAACATATTATATTAAAAAAAATTTACCTTCTCATTTAACTCTATTTCTTTTTTTAAAGGTTTCAAGGATTTGGTTCCTCTTTCAAGAATCTAAATCCCCTCTTTTTGGTCCCCTATAATGTACAAGACATTGTCTACATTGGGACCAGCATAAACTGACTATGATTTCCCAATGAAAGGGTCACCCTTAATTGAATTTTCATCTGACTCAGCATTTGTTTTAGTCACCAGTAGGACAATCGACCAATTATTATTTGTTGGATCAGAGACATAAAATACTTTCACTACTTGTGATTCCATTATGAATGACTCGTTTTCCCCTTCTATATTTAAATTCACCTTCATAAAGCCCATTTCATCAACTTTCACTCCATTGATATTGTCAACCCATTTTCAACAGAAAAGTAGCACTTGAAATGTTGTATAATCCAACTCGTATATTTGTTCGATAATGCCAAAATATGACATATTTTTATAAATTGGATTTCTATCCTTGGAACCAAATATGTGCATCACTTCATCCACAAGCGTAACACCACTATTTTTCATCGTACAGAAGTCATCGTGTTATTTTGTATAGAATGTATAACCATTGATTACAAACCCAGTATAAGATATAAAATTTTCATTTGGTCCTCTGGCTATCCATTGAAGTAGTTCGGAAATTGAATTTGGATTTTCATATAACTCATTATAAATTTGATCTTTGAACCATCCTATAAATTGTTGATTATATGTATTTGATATCCATATTTTAGATCTTGATGGATTCAAATCTCTAAGAATTTTTTTGTGCGCTTCAATATATGGATCAACATCTTCACTATTATGTAATATGTAAAGATGTGTTTGCTCTCGCTCTATCAAGGTAATTGTAACAAAATGTCTTCTGAAAATCCTTTCGGCCATAAGTCGTTCACTATGACGAGAATTTGGGAGACCAATGGTTTCAATATCTGATAGGTAATCAGTACAAAATTCAATAGCTTATTCAATAATATATCATTCTACAATACAACCTTCTGGATGACTTTGATTCTTGACATACCCTTTCAAAATATTTAATGTCGTTCAATGGGTTACATCCATCTGTAATGGACAGGACCACATAGTTGAACCTATATGACCAAGTGAACCATCAGGTGGATCGTTATATCAAAGAATGGTGGTGGGAATAATATTTCTAATTCACATAATATGATTGAAATATCCTTATTCATGATGGGAAACTTCACTAGGTCTACAACTTTACTGCATATGGCTTTGAAAAAAAAGTAGATTTTGGTTAATGTATGTCATGTATTTTGAGGCAGAATGAAATGGAAAGCAAAAGGCATTAGATTTTGCATCAAAACATGACAGTCATGTGATTTTAGTCCTTGTAACTTCAAATTAGTCATTGACACGACATTCTTGATATTTGATGAATACCCCTGTGGAACTTTTACTCTCATAAGGAAAAGGAAAAATTGAAATTTTTCCTGTCTGGATAGAGTGTAAGATACTAGAAGAAGAAAAGTTCACCTTTTACCCTTCACTAGTGCCAACTCTTCCCTTATCCCCATTTCAATCAAGTCCAACCTAGCCTTGATGCCATATTTTTTTTGCCAGGAACATTTAGTAACATGATAATAACACTATCAAATACACTTTTTTCTACATGCATGAAATCAAGAAAATGTTTGATATACAAACATTTTCAATATGGTAATTCAAAGAAAATTGATCTTTTCTTCCAACCTGAATTTGTAAGGTTTTTTAAAAATGGTTTACTGAAAACAGTATCATTCTTTTTTACTTTTTTGTACAGTTGATCACCCGTTGCTGGAGACAGTGTTGTACCTTATTCGATATTCCCGTCAAATGTTATCATCCAGGATCAATATTTATTTCGTCGAGGTAAAAATTTTCAATGTCCTAAAAACACAGTCTTTGATGAATGTTTGAACTGAACTGAGTATGTGCTTTTTTCACAAATGGGACACCCCAACATGCCTTTAATGTTATAGCCTGATAAATTTCTATAAGTGTGGAAGTCATTTATCATTCCGTACAACATGGACCTCAATTTGAATTCTTCACTTCTATGAGCATCATACATTATAACACCTGTATCCCATATCAATTTCAGATCTTCGATCAATGGAGCTAAATAGACATCAATATCATTACCGGGTTGCTTTGGTCCATATATAAGCCGAGACAACATAATGTATTTGTGCTTCATGCATAACTATGGAGGCAAGTTATAATTTACCAACATGATGGGCCATGTACTGTGAGTACTAATCTTTACACCAAAAGGATTTATTCCATCTGTAGATAACGCAAGATGAAAGTTTCTCGGCTCATCTCCAAATTCAAAAAACTCGTAATCAATTTTATTCCACTGAGGAGAATCTATTGGATGGTGTAGCTTCCCATCTTTAATTATTGTATCAGCATGCCATGTTAATTGTCTTGAGGTTTCTTGACATCCATATAGTCTTCTAAACTATGTAATGATAGGAAAGTACCATATAGATTTTGAAGGACTTGATTCATTTTTCTTGTATCGATCTGCGCCACACTTAGGGCATTTCATGAGTGATTCATGGTCCTTGAGAAACAATATGCAATCATTTGGACAAGCCTGTATTTTTTTAGAGATCATGCCCATTGAATATAACATTCGTGTAGCGTCATATGTTCGGCATGGTAGTTCATTTTCTTTTGGTAGCATATCTTTCAGAAGACCTAGTAGTTCTGTAAAGTTGGTGTCACTCCATCTATTGCAAGCTTTCACATTATATAACTTCAATACAGCTGACAATGTTGTATATTTATTACAACTGGTATACAATGGTTTCTTGGAATAGCTATTTAACTCCTCAAATAACTTTGGACAATCACAAAGGTCATCTTCAATTTCCATTGTCATTTCTTCCATGAAATCTCCATCATCTTTTACAAAGGTATTCATATCAAATGATTCATAAACCGTAGTATCATCCCAATCAATTTCCACATTCAGTTTTTTCCCATGTTTAGTCCAAAATTTATAGCTTTGATCTATTTTGTGACAAATCAAATATTCTTCCAACTCTTCTGGACTAATTTGTATAGAATAACAACAACATAAACACGGACAGGGGATTTTAGAAGGGTTGTATGTATGATCTTTTGCAAAGTTGATGAACTTTTTAACTCCATCTTCATATTCGTTTGTCAAATGATTAGCGTGCATCCATTTTTTGTTCATATCCATCCTATTGGGTTCATAAATAGAGATTTGAAAGTTCTCAGTAAAAGTTAAAATAGTGGATATGTTTTAAATACACTCAAGATGACCCGTATGAAAAGTAAGGACAATCAGATAAGCTATATAGGAAGGTAAAGATACCTATGATTTTATTTTGGATTGCAGGGGTATTTTTCTAGTTTTCCCTTAATTCTTTGGAATATATTCGCTATTGCAATGTTAAAGGAATATTTATAAAATAAAGTTACCAAATATACTAATGAAGTTATGGATATTATTCAAATAATTATTTCCATGTTAATTGTGTCTCTAGTGGATGGCTCAGGTGATATTTAACTAGAATATAAGTAGGGAACCAATGTGAAATCAATGAAAAGTATATTCCTTTGAGAAATAGATTTCATGGGATGGTTAGAGAAGATCATTAGGCCGAAAGAGGTTTCAAGAAGAGGTCCAAAAGATGAAAATTCTTGTTAAGACATAGTATGAAGTTATAAATGATGATTGCAAGTAGTGAATTTTTTTGAGAAAGATTGAGCATGAGTTGGTTGCCCAACCCACACCACCTAAAATTATTAAAGAAGAATGCAAAGAGGATGCATGAGGTGCAATTTGCTTGCACCAGTAATGAGTTTAAATAAAAAACATGAGAAGATGAAAAGTGCAGGAAGCATCAAAAGAGGAGAACAAGCCATCATGCTGCAAAACAAATTTTTTGCAAAGCTTGATCCTTACCTTCCCGTAGATGTACACAGAAGATCAACAGCGGGTGCACACAGCAAAAGCTCCCTTTATCTGTCCTCCACCCTGATCAACAAACAAGCAGTATCATTGGATACAGGTATCATTGGAACAATGCCAACGAATAAAACAAATAGTGGCTCGCATGATATGGATAGATATATTAAACCCTCCATATGATTTGCTTATAGGAGCACACTAATTGCAAATAGTGAATGAAATGTCTTGCTATATCTAAAATTTCATGTGCATGAGTGCAACAAGAGACATCATAACAACAAAAAGTAGCGTCCTATCTTTCATCAAGATCCAATTGATGAGTTGGTATAAACAATTAGTCATACATCAGTAGTCAATACAAACAATGGACCACAAATCGTTCCCTAAACAACGGATCACAAACAAATTGTAAACAACGAATCATAAACAACATATCATAAACAAATCATAGAAGAAGAAATCAAAAATGAAACAACAAATACACAAAGAAAATCGAAAGGCCTACCTCGCTAGGTTGAAGAAAATCGAAGACCCTCTTCAAATGTCAGACGAGATGTTTGGAGGCAGTCGAGTGGTGTGATTCAACCTTCAATTCACCAAGGAGGAGCGTCGGCAACGGGTGGCTTTCGTGAAAAGCTCTATATCGCGACGAGTTCGCAAATGGTTAGGGTTTTTAAAATAGATCAGGACACTTCTATCAGCGCTTACAAATAAGCGTTGATAAAAGGACTATTTATCAGCGCCGATAAAGACCTATCTTTATTAGCGCTAAAAAAGCGCGGATAAAACCAATATTTATCAACGCTAAAATTAGAGCGTTGATAAATGTTTATTTTATCAGTGCTTTATTTAGCACTGATAAATCTTCGTCTTTATCAGCGCGGAAAAAACGCTGATAAAGATTCTTTTATCAGCGTTTATTAGTGAAGCGTTGTTAAAAGGATTTATAATTATAAATAAAAATAAAAAAAATTAAAAAAATTATAAATACTTAATAAATATATATAAATATCAATATAGTAAATATATTCCTTTTTAAATATATTTATTATAATTTTATAATTATTTATTTCTAATTATAGAACTATTTTTAAAAAAATATTATTTATATCATTATATATATTTATATAATTATACATATATATTTAATAAATATATATAAATCTAAATATGGTAAATATATTCATTATTTAAGTAAATTTATTATAAATTTAATGATTATTTAAATATATATAATTATTTATTTATAATTATATAAATACTTTTAAAAAATATTTATTTATTTATAATTATAAATATATAATTTTATAAATATAGTGATTGTACATTTATAAATATTTTTATTTATAAATATTTTTTTACAAGTATATTTTTAACATTATTAATGAATATCTAATTTTGAGTGCATGCATATATGTTAAAAATGAGTGAAATTGAATAAATTAAGAATATAGGTACACTTTAACAATATTGAAAAAAAAGATAGGTTCTGTGTGTGTACATGTTATATATAAAAATGCATTAATTACATATATATATATAATCAATATAACACACATTTGTTCTATATTAAATTGAAAAATCAAACGATATTCAATTATATGTCGAGTACTATGCAATTAGTCAATATTTTTAATTCATATTAATTTTTAATTATATACCATTATTCAATAAATACATGACTATTTAATGTAAAACGCATAAATATTTTGTAATATATAAATCATATTTATATACATTAATATATATCTATATATTTAATATATACAATTTAATAACATTTATTATCATAATTATCTAATTAAAAAATGTTTGATATTTAATAATGTATAATCAATCAATTCATTTTTATCAATAATTTAATTAATAAAATTTGTAATAAAAACTTTTTTTATTTATTTAATTATTTCATTTTATCAGCGTTAAAAATGCGTTGATGAAAGAAATATTTATCAACTCTAAGCATAAAGCACTGAATAAGTGTACCCTTTATCAGCGCTAAAATTTAAGCGCTGATAAAAGATACCATTTATCTGCACTAAAAATAAAGCGATGATAAAGGTTTCCTTTATCAACGCTAAAATAAATGTGTTGATAAAAGGTTAAATGTATCAGCGCTTTCTTTAGCGCTAGTAAATATGTCATTTATCAGTGTTTCCTTCTAGTGCTGATAAATAACAGCGCTGTTAAAGGCCGGTTTTGTAGTAGTGTTTACCCCACCCATTCAACTTTCATATTTATTAACATTAAAAGTTCATGCGGATACAACATTAACAAGTGGTAATACGATCACAATTGATTTTGAAGAATAGATGTATGGAGAGGTTATTACAAACTATATTGGTCTTGTGAATGTAAATGAAATCCTCGCGCGTGAATGGCTGAGTCTCAGTTGTAAATATATACATTGGGTGTGTTTTCATGATTTGTTTGTCCAATAACTGATCCACTATGTTAATTGTGACTGAATATTATTCATAATTTTTGCAGGCGTATATATCAATACTATTTGAAGGGAAAACCATGTGAATAGAAATTTGGACTCATTAGTCCTCGCGTCACTTCTACACAAGAATTCGTATAGGAACCAAATCAATATAAAGGAATAGTGTAAAAACTAGCCACAATGTTTGAAATCAAAATTACAGACAAAAGACTCTTCTTAATACCCATAATGCAAGGGTAAAACTCTACAATTTAATCATATCAAATATATTTTCATTGACTTCATTACTTATTCCTTTATGTTTTTAGGCAACATTGGTTACTCGTTACAGTCAATTTGGATACTCCAAAAATTTATTTTCTGGATTCAATGCATGGATACCTAACAAACCGATCACACGTGATGACGTTCATTAATTTGTAATACACTACATGCTTCATTTTACAAATAAACTTCAAGTTATACATTTTATATTATGTTTTAATGAAAAATTTTATTTTATAGGAAGGTTTTTAAATATCATCAAAATCGTGGCATGAGGACAGTCTATGAACACAAAAATCTCATCGACTTCTATAAATGGAAAAGTATTAGGGTATATATAATAACATTCCACTATCAAAACATATATCAAAACAAATTAATTACTTTTCTCAACATTTCTGCAGTACCCATAACAAACTAATGACAAAGATTGTGGTTATTAGGTTTTCAAATTTATGAAAGATATCGTATTACATCAACAAACTAGCATCCCTGAAGATGTATTTTTTATGATAATTACAATTTCATTTAAAATATTTACTAATACTTTATTTTTATTTTTTTCCAGTACTATCAGGACTGTCAAAAATCCTCGTATTCACATTAGAAAATAATTTTTTTTAGAAATGAATAGGCAGAATACATGGTGTCAGATTGTATACATACATCATGAAGAGGTGACTTCCTACTACTTATTTAGTGAATTTTATTATCATTTTATCTACTTTTTTTAGTTAATTTCTTTATCATTTTTATCTGATACTTTAGGAAAATGATCCATATGTCATTTGTGAATGTAGGAATCAACCATACCTCAATCCGATACATGGTGTGTTCAGTATGACTCAAAGTACGTATTTTCAGTTTAAAATTGACATTTTAATTCAAAACACACATCACGTACTCAAAACAGAGAAGAAAAAAATTGGATTGTTTTGATAATTTAGGAAAATGATCCATAAGTCATTTGTGACATGTAGGAATCATCTGCACCTCAATCTGATACATGGTGTGTCTGGTATGACTCAAAGTGTTTGGTGTCAATTTAAAATTGACAATTTAGTTAAAAACGTGTGTCACTCAGTGAAAACCAAGAAAAAACAATCAGATTGCCTTGATACTTTAGTAAAACATTTCATAAGTCATTTTTGATGTATAGGAATCAGTCTCATATCAAACCGACACATGATGTTATCGGTATGACACAAAGTGCGCGTTTTCAGTTTAAATTGGCATTTTAGTAAAAAAACATGTGGCATACTCAAAATCCAGAAAACACATTCATATTGTCTTGATACTTTAGTAAAATGATCCATAAGTCATTTTTGATATGTAGGAATCAACCACATTCCAATATGATGCACGCGGTGTGACACGTATGACTCCAAGTGTGTCCTTTTATTTAAAATTGGCATTCTATTTCAAAACACACATCACATACTCAAAACTGATCAAATGCATTCGTATTGTTTTGATACTTTAGAACAATGATCCATAAGTCATTTTTGATGTGTAGGAATCATACGCACTTCAATTTGATACATAGTGTGTCCGGTATTACTCAAAGTGTCTGTTATCAGTTTAAAATTGACAATTTAGTTCAAAATGTGTGTCACTCACTAAAAACTAAGAAAACACGCTCTGATTGTATTGATACTTTAGGAAAATGTTTCGTAATTAATTTTTGACATGTAGGAATTAATTTTACATCAAACTGACACATGATGTGACTAGTATGACTCAAAATGCATGTTTTCAGCTTAAATTGACATTTTAGTAAAAAAGACACGTGACATACTCAAAACTGAGCAAACGCATTCGGATTGCGTTGATATTTTTGGAAAATGATATTTAAGTCATTTTTAATATCTAAGAATAACATGAATATCGTCTGACACATGGTGTGACCTATATGACTACAAATGTGTCCTTTAATTTAAAATTGACATTTTAGTTCAAAACACACATCATATACTCAAAATCAAGCAAACGCATTCCGATTGTTTTGGTACTTTAGGACAATGATCCATAAACTCTTTTTTGATGTGTATGAATCAACTTCACCTCAATCCAATACACGGTGTTCCTGGTATAACTCAAAGTGTTCGTTGTCGGTTTAAAATTGGCAATTTAGTTCAAAATATGTGTCGTTCACTAAAAACTAAGAAAAAATTCTCAGATTGTCTTGATACTTTAGGAAAATGATTAGTAGGTCATTTATGGTGTGTGGGAATTAGTCTCACATCAAACTGACGCACGATGTGATCAGTATGACTCAGAGTGCGTGTTTTCAGTTTAAATTGATATTTTAGTAAAAAAGACACATGACGTACTCAAAACTGAGCAAACAAATTTGGATTGTGTTGGTAATTTATAAAAATGATCCTTAAGTCATTTTTTATGTGTATAAATCAACTAAATACCAATCTGACGCACGGTGTGACCAGTATGACTCCAAGTGTGTCATTTTATTTAAAATTGACATTTTAGTTCAAAACATGCATCACATACTCAAAACCAATCAAACGCATTCCGATTGTTTTGAAACTTTAAGAAAATGATCCATAATTTATTTTTGACGGGTAGGAATTAGTCGCACCTCAATCTGATGCATGGTGTTCCCAATATGACTTAAAGTGCCCGTTATCAGTTTAAAATTGACAATTTAGTTTAAAATGTGTCACTCCCTGAAAACCGAGAAAACACATTTGGATTGTCTTGATACTCAAAACCAAGCAAACGCATTCCAATTGTTTTGAAACTTTAAGAAAATGATCCATAAGTCATTTTTTACGTGTAGGAATCAGCCGTATCTCAATCCGATACACGATGAGCCCGATATGACTCAAAGTGTCTGTTATGAGTTTAAAATTGACGATTTAGTTTAAAACATGTGTCATTCACTGAAAACCAAGAAAATGCACTTGGATTTTCTTAATACTTTAGGATAACGATTCATAGGTCATTTATGACATGTAGGAATCAGTCTCGCATCAAACCGACACATGATGTGACTGGTATGATTTAAAGTGCGTGTTTTCAGTTTAAATTGACATTTTAGTAAAAAAGACACGTGACATATTCAAAACTGAGCAAACACTTTCGGATTATGTTGATACTTTAGGAAAACGATCCTTAAGTCATTTGTGACCTATAGAAATCAACTCTACGTCAATTTGATGCATGGTGTGACCGGTATGACTCGAATTATGTCCTTTTATTTAAAATTGACATTTTAGTTCAAAACACATATCACGTACTCAAAAACCGAGCAAACAGATTCCGGTTGTTTTGATACTTTAGGACAACGATCCATAATTTATTTGTGATGTGTAGGTTTCAGTCTCACCTCAATCTGATGCACGGTGTGTTTAGCATGACTCAAAGTGTCCATTATCAATTTAAAATTGACAATCTAGTTTAAAATATGTGTTCCTCGTTGAAAATCGAGCAAACGCGCTCAAATTGTTTTAATATTTTAAGAAAATGATTCATAAGTCATTTATGATGTGCAGAAATCAGTCTCACGTCAAACCGACACACGATGTGATCGGTAAGACTCAAAGTGCGTGTTTTCAGTTTAAATTGTCATTTTAATAATAAAAAAAATACACATGACAAACTCAAAATCGAGCAAACACGTTCAGGTTGTTTTGATACTTTAGAGAAATGATCATTAAGTAATTTGTGATATGTAGGAATCAATCACACGTCAATCTGACGCACAATGTGACTGATATGACCTCAAATATGTCCTTTTTATTTAAAATTGATATTTTATTAATGTATTGTTTCATATTTATATTTAATTTATTTCTTTATAATATTACTAATATAAGAATTGTTTTTCTTATATAGGTGGATTCTTTTGTTAGAGTTGGGGTGGTTTGTTCAACAACTTATATCATGATTGGGATTTTTGAGAGGGGGGCGGGTGTCAAAGATAATGAAATCATTGATATTTTTAAATGTTTGTGACAGTACTTGCTAATATAATTGTACAAAACAATGTTTTGCATGTGTATAATATGGTGTTTTTTGTCTTGTATTTGTGATGTAATTTCCATTTCAATTAAATTATGAATTTGTACAAAACAATGTTTGACATTTGTACAATGTTGGACTTGTTGCAATGTGGTGTAATTTTAACACCACGCTGCAACAGGCTGGCATTTATCAGCGTTACTTTTAGCGCAAATAAAAGTGGTCCATTTTTAACGACATTTAGATCAACATCGCTTTTTTAAAGGTGATTTATCTAGTGGTTTTGAAAGTCATTTTTTTGTAGTAGTGATTTGAAAACGCTTTGTGTTTCCATTAAAGTATGGGGTAAAAGTCTTATGAGTGAGAGGTTCCAATGAACATGGTTTTTGTGTTCGATTTGGGATGGAATTTTGGCAATCGAGTCAGAATACCTCGAGTGTTTTGGTGCAAATGGCTTACAACAAGAGATGTTTTGGTTTTAGAATTGGCCAAGAATTTGACTCTGATGGTCATCGTGGAAGCATTTTTCGAATTAATGTTTAAATGATGGTTGTGTGTTGCTTTTGGGTAGAACATTGGGTTGTAGTTTATTAAAACATTGGTGTTAACTCATAAAGACGTGGGTAGAGGTAAACCCTTTGGGGAAGCATTGTGGCATAGTATGGATAGTTTGCAGTTTTTCAAAAAGGTTTTAGTTGATAAGATATTGGGTTCAAACCTTGGATATCTTTTTGTAGTGAATGACAATTCTTGATGGTGGGAGGTTTATGGACAATTATCATTGAAGAGTTCTTGATAGTTAAGGAGGTTGATTAGTCTTAAAGCATAAATATTCATTGTTACATGGATATTTATGTGATTTTACTCTTATGCCCCATGTGAGTTACCAAGATTGCATGGGGAGGAAAGATGATCAATGTTTTCAAATTTTGGTTTTGAGAAACGATCTTTTGCATCGGGGATGGGGGTGTAAATAGGTACAACGAGTCCATAACTACTTGTTTCATACCCAAACTTGCGAATCCAAACCTCTTATTTTAAAATCAAGAATGTGTGGTTCCAAGCATACTTAAATTTAAATGTATAAAATTATATTAAATATATAAATTTATATAATATTATTAATTATTACTAGTTTAAATGGTTCAGGGTTCGAAACAAGCAATTCGAGACTCTGATCCAATTAGGAGTGTCTAAGCAGATTCTGTTCCGGGTCCGGATTCACGGGTAGAGATATATCATAAGATCCACTTAGATGGTTCCAGAACCGGAACACATTTGGATCTAGACCAGTACCATTTACACCCTTAATTGAGGGTAATTGATATGAGTCCCACGATTTTAAAGTCATATAGCGTTTGTTAAAAAAAACATCCAAATATTTTTCTAAAAGGTAAAACAATAAGAAACACTTTCAATAAACATGTTAATTTAAAATTATTGATAAATCTATTTTTTAAATTTATTTATCATTAATTTTTAGTCGTATATTGTGGTGTATCCGGTTAATTGATACCTCAAAATCAATCTACCTATTTTTTAAAAATATATAACCATGGTTTAAAATTTACGGAATAGAAAAAGACAAGGGGGTGAGAATCTGATGCGATAACGTACACGTGAGATACGTGCCCGCCATGTGTTGTGCGTGCAATCACTCGTCATCGAATTTGCGGCATTTCCGGGTCAGTGATGACGGGTCGGGTAGGACCCCGTCGGCGGCGGGTTTCCAGATTCCATTCCCCCCCACCCGCCGACAGTCTCTCCCGTTTTCGAAACCCCGTCAATCATCCGATCATCATTACAATATAATTGCCTTCTGAGCGGGGCCGCGTCAAGATTTTCAATCTCCATCGTTTAAAAAACAATATGGGGCCCGAAAACTGTTAACGGGTGGGGGACCGGACCAGGACGGTCCCGACCCGGCGAAGCGGAGCGCATTTACTGAAATCACGTGGGTGAAGGAGCGTGCAGCGTACGGTGTGCGTGATGAAATCAGAGCCGTGGATTGACGGGTCCACGTCGGCAAATTAATTCCAGCGTGGGCCCCACGGATTCCCTCGTATCCCGGTCTGGGTTTTCCTTTATTTTTTTTTTAAATGTGTTTTTTAATTTTTTTCATTATTATTATACGTTAAAAATAAAATTAAAAACCTCCCGCGCACGCCCTCGGGGTTCCCCACCGGTCCCGCTGGCAGCGGCAATCGCGGTATCCGGGTCACTCCATCTACGCCGTCCGTAATGCGATAGGGACGGCCGAGATTTTCCGTTCCTTCATCGCCGAGGCGTGTTTCACGGAAGCTGCTGCGCCTGGCGGCCATTCCTCACATCAATGCTTCCTCGGCTCGCTCGCTCTCATAAAGTGGGGCAAATTTAAAATATATATTTATCAAAATCGTATTTAAAATAATTTATCATTATATTGAAATGATTTTGTTAAATTTAAGCTTTTTATTGAATGAGTAGAGAAAAATTAAAAAGAATTCAAATAACCTCCCCACATCTAGTTATATCCAGTCCTGTGCATGAGTCCCTAGGGAGAACTATGTCAAGTCCTAACGGTAATCACTTCCATATCATAATGCCGTTTAGGTAGTAATCTCAGGACTAGGTTGATCAGATCCGGATGTCCAATGATACTTGTCCAAGTCTTTCCTACCTAAGTATCCCAAGTTTTAATACCACATATTCAGATAAGGGATGCGCTGACTTTTATCAACGCTAAGCTGAAAACGCTGGGTGGTACCTAAAATTGATGATAAAGATCCACCTTATCAAAACTAAAAAAAAATGATGATAATAATGTATCTTTTATCAACGTTTTTTCAGCGTTGATAAAAGATAGATTTATCACCGCTATTATTAGTGATGATAAATGATTTTAATAAAAAAACATTATTAATATATATATATATATATATATATATATATATATATATATATATATATATAATTATTATATTATATAAATGTGATATGTTATAATATATATTTTTTAATAATTCAAATATAACTATAATGTTTTAAAAAAAGTATTTATAAGTTTCTAAATAAACAGATATATATTTATTTATGTTTTTATATTGATGCGCGAATATAATTGACGTTATATGATCATAAAGTTTATTTGTTGACGTGATTGTGAATTACGTTCCAAATGTTTAGATTACCTATATTATGATGACGCGCATGAATATATTATGTATTCATCATTATGAATGTTCATCTATAAATTGACACTCGTATGATTCATTCAAGTTATACCCACGAGTGGTATGAGACGCCAATGAGTTTGGTGATCAAGTCCAACGTTGAAGTAACAACACATGGATGACACACATGTGGTGATGGTGAGGCCATAACGACGCACTTGGGGTGGAGTCCAATGGACGACGACACAACGACACAACGACATATGAGTTTCGGGTAAGCAGGGGTCTTATTGGGAGGCGGGCTCACAGTGGTCGCTTGGGATCCCGCAGTAGGGCTTTGACCCAGTTTCCAAGATGGGCTTCACGCTGGTTTTGTCGGCCTTTGGACTGTGCATTTTGGGGATCCTTGAATCTCACTCTTGTTGGGATATTTCGTATGTGGGTGTAGCACCTCAGCCCTTTTGTTGTCTCTTTGTACTTTACTTTTTCTTTAATAAATTTGGAGACCGTGGGCTAAATCTCATGGTCTGCACCTGTTTGAGTATAAATAAATAAATATTTATTTAAAAAATTATAAAATTATAATAAATATATTTATTATATGTATAATTTTATAATTATATATAATTAATATATTTATCATATATAATTATAAAATTATAAATTTAATTATATATATTTATTATAATTTTATAATTACTTAAATAAATAAATATTTATTTATAATTATAACTATAAATAAATATATTTTTATTTATAATAATAAATATAAATATAATAAATATATTTATTATAATTTTATAATTATAAATAATTTACTAACATTATGTCTTTATCATCGCTAAAAAAACGCTGATAAAAGTCGGTTTTATCAACGCTTTATATTTTAGCGCTAATAAAAATCTTCTTTATCAACGCTTTATAGAAAGCACTGATAAAAACCTTTCGTGTTTTTATAAATGAAACCCTATCAAAACCCTGCCGCCGCTCACGTCTAAAGCTTTCGCGGAACCAGAGCCTCGTCGCCGCCTTCGCTGCCCTCGCCGCCACATCCGCCTCCGCCGCCCCTGCCGCCGGAACCTACGGTTGTCGCCATACCTCCAAATCTAAGGTATCATCTTGCTTGCGTCTATTTTTTAGTTGTCGCCCCTGCTCGCATCTTGCCCCTCGTGTTTGCACCTATTTTTTCAGTCATCGCCCCATTTTTGCCTATTTTTTTAGTCCTTGCGTTTCACTTTCTCTTGATGAACCAAACTCTCATCCTTTGTGGGTGTCTTACTTCTCTTATATTCGTTTTCTCAGCGCCCTAACTTCAGATCTAGTGGAATCAGTCAATATTAATTCATTTAGATTCTCTTTCATCCATTTTTGTCCATGCCATGTTGAGTGAACCAAACTAGTTGATGAAGTATAAGTAGTGACAGTTCAAGTGAGTTCCAAAGAAATTCTATATTGTCAAAAAAATTCGATTGAGGCTAACAGTTTAAGGATTAATACCCTAGAACCCCAAACTAGTTCAATGGAATAAGGTTAGAAGTAGAGAAGGAAAGAAGGATCTCTTAACTAGGAGATGAAACACTAACTTTGGTATCCAATCCCAATAATTAAATTCAATTTTATTCTACAAATTCTTTTTATTTTAATTCCTATTAATTAGATTTGTTCTATTATAATAATTCAATTATTCTTGAATGATTATGCTTGTTGTTCTTCTATTATTAATAAATGTTCTCTTCTTTTGATGTTAGTGGATTCTTTTTAATTATTATATTTGTTCATATATAGTATAATGATTTTGTATTTAAATGAAGTGATTTATAATCACTTTCATGCGAGAGATCTCGAATTTCATGGTTCTATATGCATTGTATTTAGCTTCAAGACTTAAAATCTTGTTTTGTGTTTGGAAAAGAATAATTTTGAATGGAAAAGGAGATTTTATTGAGCGAGTTGATTTTAAAACGAAATTTTTGAGGGAATGAAAAGTATTTTAATGGTTGTGCAATGTTTTAAATATGGTTTATCTTCTCTTTTCATTTTTACGTGGAATTTTTGGTATTGAAATTAAAAAGGGATTTTGAGAAATGCATTAATTTTTGAAACCATGTGTGAAAATTTCCTTGTAAAAATGAATTTATTTAATTTGAAATGTTTGAGATGTGGTTGATTTAATTATGAAAAATTAGAGAACATTTTTGGAATTTGTGGAAACAATTTAACATGAAAAGCTGAATTTCATTTTTAATAATTTGGATTGCTTTTAAAGTGTGCATGTATTTGAAAAACGATTTCAACCCTCTTGGGATAGGGGTGTGATTTTAATGGAAATGAAAATTTTGAAAACGTTTTGTTGTGTTTTTTTTCTCATTTGGATTGTGCTTTCTGATCTAACCCCTTAGTGTGCATTGGAACTATGTGATTTGAGTGTCTTTTAAAACATGAAGGAGATAAATTCATCTTTCATGTTGCTTTATTTCACCTCCATGAAATGTCATGATATGGGGTAGAAAGTCCATTATAAGGATACGACTTAGGAAAAATCCTCTTATTATTTTGATGTATTTCATCCAATGATTGGCTTTTCCCAAACTCTGAAAGGAGTGGTAGGGGGAATGATTTTTTCACCATATGAATTATTGAGTCATCATCCTTCCTTTTTCATGGTGACCAAGATCCTCACGAGGTTATGTAATGGTTTGGTCATCTTTAGAAATTCAGGAAGTTTGAAACTCCTGAGTGGTTTGAGGTTATTATTTTTGGGTGGTGTGCTTGATGAGCTTAGAGTGGTTTGAGGCTTTTTAAGTGATTTCCATTATAGTGAGTTCTTGGTAAAAATAATTTTGATTTTCCTACAATACCCCCATTAGTCTACATGCGAATGAAATCTCACAACAATCCATATAATAATCTCAAAGCAAGTATATTTTTCATACAAGTATTTTCACACACACACACACACACACATAAATATTTATATATCACGAATGATATGTATCTCTATAAAAGTCTATACTCATGCACTTACAAATGATTAACCTTTATTAGCTCCAAAAATTAGATTTTATAAATGTTTTAACACCATTAAAGCATGTCTATAATCGAAATAAATGTCTTAAATAAATAATACTAAATAATGTTTATTTTATTAATGAACCTTAAAAAACCTTAAACTCATTGTAATTGAATAAAAAAACCCTCAAGTCTCTTTCTAGTGCACTCACTAGGCATTTTTGGGAGAGATTTCAATTGAACATATTTTGTGTATTTATTGTGTTAAATATTAATATTATCGAATCAAATAGGATGAATATGAATAAAGAATGGATGAATGCCAATCATATGACAAAAGTGTATGAAAATAGAGTGAAAGAGTTCATCAAGTTTGAAAAAGATCATGCATATGACACTTCTCAAATCCTTTGTCCGTGTTTACAATGTTTTTATTCAACACCAATTAGTCTAGAGGAGTTGGAAGAACACTTGATCTGTCACAAAATAGATTGAAGTTATAAATGTTGGAATAAACACGCGGAAAAAGAAAATATAACTAGTGACTCGGATAACATTGCGTTTTATGGATCATCTGATATGATTACAAGTGTGGACAATAAATATGACTGTATTGAGGATGTGATTGCAGATGTGAATGATGATGAAGTTTGTATTGAGGAAATGACAAGGACAGTTGAAGATGAACTTCGTGATGACCCAAAGTTGTTTGAGAAATTAAAGAGTTGTGCAAAGATGACATTGTATGCTGGTTGCACTAAATATACAGCATTGTCAGCCATACTGAAGCTGTATAATTTGGAAGCAGACAACAGATGGAATGACGCTAGTTTTACTGAACTACTTGCTCCCTTGAATGATATGTTATAAGAAGATAATGAGCTCCCTAACTGAACATACAACGTCAAACGAATGCTACACTTGATGAGTATGATCTCTGAAAGAATACACACCTACCCAAATGACTGTATACTATTTCGCAAGGACCAAAAATAACTTAAAGAATGCCCAAAATGTGGTGCTTCTCAATACAAGAAAGATGAATCCAGTTCTACGAAAGTAGTATGATACTTTCCAATCATTCCAAGTTTAGGCGCCTATATGGAAGTGAGGTGACTACATGACAATTGATGTGACACATAAATACAAGAAATAAATATGGGAAACTACATCACCCGATAGACTCTCCTCAGTGAAAGAGAATTGATCACGTGTATCCTGAATTTAGAAACAATTTCAGAAACCTTTGTCTTGCGTTATCTATAGATGATTTGAATCCTTTTGATTTTCAAAGCATCACTCATAGTACATGGCTGGTTATGTTGGTAAATTATAACCTACCACCGTGGTTATGCATGAAATGAAAATACATCATGTTATCTATGTTGATATCAGGACGAAAAAAACGAGTAATGATATTGATGTTTATTTGGCTCAATTGATGAAGGATTTGAAATTATTGTGGGATTCATGTGTTATGTTGTATGATTCTTACAGAAATGAAGATTTCACGTTGAGAACCATGTTGTATAGGATGATAAATGTAGCGACTTGAGTTTTGGCCCTGTCAGAATTTGGAATATTCCTATGAATAATTCCAGAGTTAGGCGCGAAGACAGCGTGCGATTCCGAGGCCCGGTGTGCCCGAAATTAATTTTATAAAAATATTAAGTATTTTTATACTATACACGTGGCGGGGGTGTGTTATCTCCTAAACGGTAGCTTAGAACGGGAATTTGGGGGCACAGTTGCATTTGGAGCGTGCCGTTTACCCTAGTCGGGGTGTAAACTTTGCGGGCACGAGCCTGCTGTGAGAAAAGCCACCAGGGGCGTTTTCGTAAATAAATGGAAAAGTTTATTTATGAGCGTCGCCTTGAATAACTTATGAACAAAGTCTTGGATCACAATTCAAAGACTGTAGTTGAGTTTAGAACGTCGTGTTTACCTTAAGAGCGACCTTAACTTTTCCTGCATCGGGCGCAGGGTCGAAGGCGAGTCGACCGTCGGAGTTAAAGGAGGATTTTTTTTTAAAATCCTCCTTATCCCCCTTCTCCCCCACCTTGTACGCGCAGGAGGCCACCACCCCCTTGCATCCTCTTCGCCGATGAACAAACGACCCACGAAGGAGCCAATGTCAGCCGATTTCGACGCCGATCGTCGGCAGATCGAGCTCCAGCGCGTCGCAGACGTCGTTCTGCACCCGAAGCTTCGGCGTTTCGCCCACGAGATAGGCGATTTGAGTTTTAACCCCCAATCCCATTTTTGCTGCGTTTTTCTTCATTTTGAATTTGTAATAGTGTAGAAGAGGTCCCGAGGGTCGCGCAGACACCTCCGGATCGAAAAATGAACCACCGGGGTGGTCCCAGCGGTCCGCTGAAGTCTTGCCCGCGCGGCGGCGCGCCGCCCAGCGCGGCGGAGGGCAGCGGTCCCGTGGCGGGGTAGGCCATAGCGCGGCGGAGGGCCGCCGGACGGGGTGTGCTGGTTTGGGCCACCGCGGGCCGGTTCGGGCCGGCCGAACCGGCCAGGTTGGGTCGGTCTGGCCCAGTTTTCGTCCGGGGGTTCTTTAAACCCCCGCAGATTGCAAACCAGGTGTCTGTTTCACACGCCGTCTACGGAAACACGACCCTAGGATTGATACGAACCTTTTGGAATAGGTTTGGGAATTTTTCGGGTTGGGTCCGTGATCCGGGGTCACGAAACGTTGAATAATAATTAAATTTTAATTATTATTCAACTTCGACCGACCGTAACTTTTGCCTGGAGCATCTGATTGACGTACCGTCATTGGCATTGCAATCCAGATGATAAAGCAGACGTTTTGAGTTAAATTTCGGGTGTTGGGACCGATATTGGGGTGCGGGCCCCACGAGGCCGGGTTTTGGCGTTTTCGGAGAAACACAACTTTTTCACCGGGTGTCCACTTGGGACGATCGAGTAGTCGATCCCGTGTGTTTTTCTGAGGGGATCACAGTGGTATGATCCACCTGATGAGTTTCAGGATCGTAGTGTGGGCCCCACACGGGCTAGCTACGGTGAATAATGCCTTTTTCACCGGTTGTCCGTTTCGGGCGAGTAAACAACCTATCATGCGTGTTTTTCTGCGTGGATCACGATGGTGGCCTCGATATCGGCCTTAGAGGTGCGCGGTGTGGTGTTTTGGCAGGCCGCTCAGGTTAGCGACGTTTGGACCAGCAGTGGTTGAGGGTACTCCCTTGGTTCGTTCCTATGAGGGTTCTCGCGACATCACAACCTTAGTATAGGTTTGTGATCATCTGGATGAGATGTTTAATCAGTTAGAGTTGTGGCATCCCTCTGGTGGGCCCGGAGCGGGATCCTCTAGCATCGTTTTCCGAGATCAGGTTCTTGGTATCGCTGTGACCGCTTATCCCCGGGCGACGATCCCCTATCTAGCAGGTTAACCCCGTAGGGTTTGTGGCATCATCGGGAATCTGACCCCCTATGCAGTGGGTCGTGCTCAGTAGGGTTGTGGCATCGTAGGGTATACGATCCCCTACTCAGCGTGAGGATTATAGTAGGGTTGCAGTATTATTGGTTATATGATCCCTTACACAGCGCGTGGTTTCTGTAGGATTGTGGCATCGTTAGTTCGATCCCCTACAGCGCGAGATGTACCAGATAGGGTTTTGGTATCATCGTGACCGTCGTGACACGGGTGACGATCCTCTATCCAAGTGATGTGTTTCTGTCGAATGCCAGATCAGGTTGTGTTATCCCCTAGCGGATCCTGGGAGTGATCCCCTATCCGTGAGATCTACGAATGCCAGATCAGGTTGTGGTATCCCCCAGCAGACCCTGGAGTGATCCCCTATCTGTGAGACCTTCGTATACCGGTGTGGGTTCTGGTATCCCCTAGCGGGCCCTAGGAGCGATCCCCTATCCGAGGAGTTTGGTGTTTATGTTGTTTCAGTGAGGTTTCCTCAGTGACGATATCCGACGAGCGTGATCTCTCGGGTGAGCATCTGAGGTGTTTGTGTGAGAACCGATGGAGTGTATCTCTCGGACGAGTGTCATCTGGGATGACAGTGATTGTGGAGTGTGTTCTCCTGGTTGTGAACCGTTGTTGGTGATGAGGTCGGTACCTCATGTGGCTTGGTGCGTGGTTTGAGTATATCTGATAGTTCATGGTGTATGTATGGGCATACACCTGAGCTGAGCTGACTAGTCGTGTTTAGCCAAGGATGGTCTCGAGATGGAGTTCCTCTCTCGTTTGGGTTCCCTCTGGCTGGTATGAGTTGACTGTTGTCTTTCAGTTTCTCCCTATTATTTTGGGGTTTTTGGGGTGCCTACTGAGTATTTTTATACCCACCCCTGCACGGGCTTTGCCCGCACATGTTTGTGTCTTGTGCAGACCACATGCCTTTCGATGGAGTCCCAGGAGGACCCGGAGCAGGCAGAGCTGAGTGAGCGGGTCTGACCATGGAGTCTTACCGGAGTTGTACCGAGGAGCTTTCCAGTGGTTCTATTGGTAGCATACCCCTTATTCCGAGCAGGTTGGACGCCTTTGTAGTTTTCTTTTGGTGGACCCTGTTTTTCCCATTTTGTACTGTTGTTGCAATCTGGTTCGGGATAGTTGTATGCATGCATTTACTTTTTAGTTTTATATATCTCTGCACTGTTGTAGGGAGGTGTATGTGGGTGCGTGTGTACAAGTACCTTAGGCTAATGCCTCCCTTGTGTGTGATAGTCTACTCGGTGCTAGTCGCCAGCCCCTTCCCTATTGGAGGCGGACTTGGGGAGTCACGACTCGAGCCCCGTTGGGTCGGGTCGTGACAGAGTGGTATCAGAGGAGGTTCCACATTTGGGATCTCAGAGCGTAGCTGGTCTAGCTGTGAGTTTGATTTGGGTTTCATAGTGGCAGTGTCAAGATGTTTCGAGTTCGGCTTTCAGGCCAAGGACTCCAGTGTTGGTGCGGCGACCGACGTATCCATTCACTAGGACTCTGATAACCTGCCTTTCGACTCAGGACATTTGGACACTAATCACAGGGACATAATGGTGCATGCATCATATAGGACTGGGTTTTTGGGATTCCTTTGTTCTTATTTAGTTAGTTCTCCAGATATATTCTTTGACTATGGAGCGTCTTGATTGTATTTCAGGATGCCTCCACGATGGCAGCTAGTGAGGGTTCCGCATCGTGATTGTGGTGACGATCCGCCCTGTGTAGAGGTTGTGGACCTGGGCGCAGGTTCTGAGGCTGCACCTCTAGGTGGTCCACCAGTTGAGCCACCACCTGTCGAGCAGCTAGTTGTGCCGGTAGCACATGATGAGGTTGCGCGTAGGCTGAGTGCGCTGCACGAGTTCCAGAGGCAGCGACCCCTGAGGTTTCGGGGTGATCTAGACCCTCAGGCAGCTGATGACTGGCTCGAAGCAGTCACCTGAGTTTTCCACCTGGTGAGGACACCTCCAGATCAGATGGTGGTCCTAGCGGCGAGCCTTCTGCATGGTTCGACCAGGCGATGGTGGAGTTTGGTGACGCAGTCCCATGATGAGGAGTTGCTCATGTGGGTAGAGTTTGAGCAGCTCTTCAGGGAAGAGTTCTATCTGGTGACGCTGAGGTCAGTGCGGATCCAGGAGCTTCTGCAGCTTCGACAAGAGGGCATGACCGTGTCAGAGTACTTAGCGAGATTTACAGACCTGTCGCGCTACTCCCTGGATATGGTTTGAGACCCGTTCTTTAGGGTTAAGACCTTCGAGCAGAGCCTACACAGAGACATCTAGGAAGGTGTGGTTTCATTATGTTTTCCCACCTATGCCGGAGTGCTGGAGCGAGCCGTGGTGGTGGAGAGCTTTTTGGATGAGCAGATTCAACCCATCAGTGTTGGGCACATGGCAGCTGAGACGTCGGCAACTGGTAGCCGGCGGCAGGCGCAAGGGTCTGGACGTGACTGATGTTTCAGGAGCCGACCCTAGGATGGAGGATCTGAGGCTCAGGGCTCACAGGGCTCTCAGGACAGTTTTGGTCAGCCGTAGGAGAGATGGTGTTACGCTTGCGACGGTCGGTGACATCTTGCTAGAGATTGTCCGACCTGTTGTGCATCTGAGAGGGAGTCGGTTGACAGACCTCCTTGGCAGAGGTAGCGTCTCAAGTATGGCAGTCCGCAGAGCGGCGGATGAGGAGACGGAGCGGGTGCAGCAGCGGGAGGTGGTAGGCGGTATTAGGTGCCACCACCACCACCCCAGGTGGTCCACGCCGAGCTCAGGGAGCTAGAGGGAGAGGGTGAGGACAACTGCATGACCTAGAGGCCGTTGACCCAGAGGCTCCGCAGATGGATAGAGGTACGCCTTGTGTCCTTTCTACTTTCTACAGTAGTTGTGATAGACACTGTTTAGCGGTACTCTTCCCTTTCCGTTGCTTGCTCGAGTTTTGTTCAGGGCATTGGTAAGACCCTGTGTGTAGGGGTGTCCATGGGTCGGGTCGGGTCGGGTCAGAGGTGTTTCAAGACCCGACCCGAACAAAAAAGTTTGGGTCGGGTCGGGTCGGGTCACATGCTTCCGGAGCAGCCAACCCGACCTAACCCGACCCAGTGGGGTCGGGTTACCCGTCGCATGCCCGAAGGACCCGACCCAACCCAACCCACTGAGGGTCGGGTCCATTTGGGTCGGGTTATATGTGTAAACCCGACCTGACCCGACCCGACCCGTCCCAACCCGTCCCAACCCAACGGACCCGAACCAGCCACTCAAACCCACCCCCTAGACCCATCCCGATGGACCCCCTGCACTGCACCAGCCTGCTGCACAAAAAAACCAGCCCCCCCTCAAAAATTTCAGTCCCCCCTGCACAAAAATTTCAGCCCCCTCCCCCTTCACCCTCTTACCCCCTCCCCCAGGCACACCGGCCTCCCCCCTCCTGTACCCCGTACAACACAACACCCCTCTCCCCCTGCCCCCTCCCCCCTACACAGCCTCCCCCCTTCTACACCCCTGCACAAAAAACCCAGCCCCCCCTGCACAAAAAACCCAGCCCCCCCTGCACAAAAATTTCAGCCCCCTCCCCCTGCACCCTCTGTCCCCCTCCCCCAGGCACACCAGCCTCCCCCCTCTTGTACCCCGTACAACACAACAGCCCTCTCCCCCTGCACTCCCTGCCCCCTTCCCCCTGCACTCCCTCCCCCCTCCCCTCCCCCCTGCACACCATCCTCCCCCTCCTGAACCCCTGCACAACACCCCTCCACCCCTGTATTGCACCCTTGCACCCCTATACCAGCCTGCAACAGCCTTGCACCCCTGCACCCCTGCACCCTCCCCCTGCACACACACACCAGCCTCCCCCTCCCCCCTGCAAACCAACCAGCTTGCCCCCCTCTCCCCCCTGCCTGCACACCAGATCCCCCTGCACCCCTGCACCACCAGCCTCCTTGCACCCCTGCGCCAGCCAGCCAACCTCCCCCCTGCACACACACTCCCCCTGCAAATCAGCCTGCCCCCTACAAACCAGCCAGCCCCCCCTACCTGCACGCCAGACCCAGCCCCCTCCAGTAGCAACACCAGCCAGCCTGCCTCCCTCCCCCCTCCTGCACCCCTGCCTCCTGCCCCTGCCTCCTGCCCCCTGCACACTCCCCCCTGAAAACCAACCTGCCCCCCCTCCCCCCTGCCTGCACACACTAAAACAACCCAGCCTATCTCTCCCCTCCTGCCTGCACACACCAAACCCAGCCTCCCCCCTGCACACACCAGCCCCCCCACACTCCCCCTACAAACCAGCCCCCCCCCCCCGCACCACCAGCCCCCCCTGCACCAGCTGATCCTTCACCCCTTCCCCAGACTAGACCCAACAGTGAACACATGTAAGTTGTAGCCACACATATCTCAAACAAAAGGAAAAGTAAAAAAAAGTAAAAAGAAGACAATTCAACAAAAACTAAAAAATTGTATATGTATTAAACGCAGAATACTAAATATTAAACATGTTTTCTCTATAAAAATCATCATATAAATCTACTTCCTAGTGAAGAAGTCAATCACACCAACAATAAACATGGAGAAAACAAAAAATAACATCTAATTAGGCCAAAATGCCAATAAGGTAATGTTTTCAGATCAGTATTCAGAAGTTGAAATATTTAGAAAATGTGTAATACATGCTATGTATAGGTAATAAAACCTATTGACAAAAGAAATTAGCCAACATCCAAGATTTTGAGAGCAGAGACTCCAGAATCTTACACCCTATATAAGTTCAAAGTTTTTGACAATTTAAGAACAAAATGAATAAGGGAATAAAATAGAAGAACAACCATGTTTAACTTACAAGTTAAGAATCGATCACCTAGATCAATTTCAGGAAACAGGTAATATAAAATTGGAAGCCTTCAGGGATTAACATCTCTGCACAACAAACCTGCAACAATCACCCAGTACAAAAAATATTTGTCTCAGCAACCTCAGCATTTTAAATTAAGAAACAACTTAAAACACACACATGAAATGATGACCCGAACCATTGAACACTGAGAAAGTTTATCATTTTTAAAAATTTAGAAACAAATGACATGAAATTTCCATCCTTGTAAGTATGTGAAGGTACAATAATAAATTTATACCTTAATGAAGAGTGCTCCATCCATCATCCTTGCTTCTTCTACTTTAGATAGTGAAACTCTGATCATGAATTGTGATGGATGGTGGCATTGACATATCTTAAAAAAACACAACAAAAGAAATAACAAGTCATTCTTTTACTTTATCAAACAAATGTTTATAATTGAAAAATGAAAAATGATAAAAAATCATAATATTTTTAATGGTAGTACCTGATTCAATTGCTTCCACTTCTTCTAGTTGCTTTCAAATGTCAATTGGTTTAGACTTTCTAAACCAATTTTGTGAGAAAATTAATGCTTCAACAGTGTTGGGATTCAAACAACTACGAAATGGATCAAGGACTCGTCCTCCTGTACTAAAAGTTGACTCTGAAGATACTGTAGTTAAAGGAATTTCTAGAATATCTCTAGCAATGCATGAGAGAACATGATATTTTCTTGCCTTTCCTTTCCACCAACTCAAAATATCAAATCCTTCAAAATCATCCTCACATTCATCAATCTCAAGCTATCTCTCTAGTTCATTTCTTTGTTGTGTCAGTTGCCTTTTCCTTTTCTTTAATCTATATGCATCTTTCCATTTCTCATCATCCTCACTATCAGTACTAGCATCATGTATATGTGACTCTTGATAAGAACTGGACTCACATTTATCACCAATTGCAATGGGATATCTACATTTTTAAAACTCATAGAGATTATTCAGAACCTCTGTTAATTTACTGATCAACTAATTTTTGTCTTCTTCATCATCAAGCATCATTTCAAAACTATCCCGGACATATTCTAATTTATATCGGGGATCAAGAACAACTACCACAAGCAAGAGATAATTAAAATTTGAACCAATACCCCAATACTTTTCCAACTTAAGCTTCATTGCAATAGCCATTGCACTCACAGTAATATCATGACTCTTCATCCATTTCTTGATTTTTATATATATGTCACAAAGTGTATGAAAGAATGTGTGACATGTCACATGCATAGAACCAGAAAACTCAACAGTGCTATCATAATTTTTTTTTAGGAACTTGACAAATACACGAGCACACTCCCAATCATATGTTATAGGAGCCCCACCTTCACAGACAAGAGCACTCCTAAAACTTGCATCCTCCTCAAGGCGAATAAATAAATTTTTATACTTCTCTGCAACATCCAACATAAAGTAACAAGAATTCCACCTAGTAGGCACATCAAAAATTATGGCCTGTTTACTAGGAATTTTTAACTCCTCGACTATGCTTCTGAAAAGAGCCAATCTTGAAGGTGAACTTCTCACAAATTTGCATGAAACTCTGATTCTAGAAATTGATGTCGATATTTCCCTTAACCCATCACTAACAATAAGGTTTAAAATATGTTCACAACATCTAACATGAATATACTCTCTATTAAGAATAGACCCATTCCAATCATTAACCCTCCTCACCAAATAACTGATCGCTGTATTATTAGAACTAACATTATCCACTGTAACAATGTTAATCCTTTCAATCCCCCATTGTTTCAATGTTTGTTCTAATACCCAGCCAATTGTTTCCCCTTTATGATCCACAACAAGACAAAGCCAGATGATTTTTATTCAATATCCAATTATCATCAATAAAATGTGCAGCCACACACATATAATTCAGATTCTGAATTGAAGTCCATGTATCAGTGGTAAGACATACCATGTGAGAGAACATATCAAACATAGAATTCAACTTTTCTTTCTCTGCCAAATATAACTGCAAGCAATCCCTAGCAACTGTTTGTCTAGATGGAACTTGAAATTGAGGTTGAACAGCTTCAATAAATTCTCTAAAACCTTGATTCTCAACATATTTAAATGATAAATCATAAATGATTATCATTTTAGCAAGAGCTATTCTACACTCTTCTTGATTAAAATGATCTACTGACATTTTAATCATCCCATCATCCTCATCTTCACATTTCTTTCTAAGACTGAGAGTTCTTTGACTTTTGTCAAGATTTTTGTGTGGATTTTTATTACACCTTATCAAATGCCTGTTCAAATTACTAGTTCCATGTTGGCCTGATGTGCAAGCATAATCTTTGCCACAATAATTACAAACATCCCTTCCATTTTTCTTATAAAAGTGATCCCAAGATTGAGAAATTATAGAACCAATAGGAGCTTTAGGAACTATTACCTTTTTAGGAGACCTCTTACCCTCCTCACTTTCTTCAACTGGTATGCTACTACTCCCTCCTACTGAATGTGCAGTTGGAGTAGACCCCATCTGACTTTGGGTTGTGCCAACTAGAGGATTAGAAGAACCACTTATTTTATCACCTTCCACAAATCTCTAATTGATGTTAGCTGTGGCACACTCCTGGAAGAATATAAGGAGAATAGATTTTGAAACCAATATATGGATTTGAAATTACAATGATCAATTAAACCAATGCAATGAAGGTCATGCCTCATGGTGGTGGGTGCTCAATGAACACATACTAAAATCCATAAAACAAAAACTACATCTCCAAAACAAAATTGGTCCTAGTGAAATAATTCTAAATTCTAGCAGATTTTGAGTTGAACTAAGTTGAAAATCTTTGTGACCAAACCATAATTCCACAGGAGTAGCAAAACCAAATTGAGAACTCATACATAATGGCAAAAATCATTTAAAATAACATGATAAAAAAATAAAATGCTTACCACCAGTTACTAACACGCCAGACTGCCACTGATGCCCAGTAGAAAACACGACCTACCAACACCTTCTCGAGTCACTGTTGGCCTCCCGTTCCACCACCGTTTCTTACTGTGACTCACTATCAACACCAGTAACAGAACCAATTGAAGTTAAAGTGGAGTAAATTCATGATGCAGTAGAAATAAACATTACTAGAAAAAGGAAAATCAAATCAACAAAACACACACCAGTAGCAGATTTGAAGAATGAATAAGTGAAAACATATGCAAAAAAATCATCACCAGGAGCAGAGTGAATAACATTGATTCAGTATGAAAACTTGAAATCAACTCAGTCAAACAAAGAATCAATTGAAAACCTCAAACCAACAATTTGAACCTCACCATATCTGGATGATCCGAGGGGAGCCTCCTCCAATTTCGAAGCTAAACTCACAGCGCTGAACCCTCTGCACCTAGCCCTACCAGACGGCACAAACAGGCTGTGTGACATAGTAGCAGGTGACAGGAGGAGGAGGCGACGTGAGCCCTTTTCTGGCTGGGTTCGGTCAGAGGTGCGAAAGGAGGATGGATGGGAGGGAGGATTTTTCGCAAGGGAGAAGAGGGATCAGAGAAGTCGAGGGGTTGGGGAAGATTAGGGAAGAAAAGAGGGAGGAGGAGAGTTTCTGTAGGTTGTCGAATCAGTCGAGTCGAATCGCGAGGGAAGGAGGGAGGAGAGGAGGGGAGTAGGGTTTCTTCTTCACGAAGGGAAGGTTTCCACGGGCACGGGGAGCAGAGGAGAGAGCGAGTCTGGGGGGGGGGGGCACGAGTCTGCGAGTGAGGAAGAGAGAGGGGAGAAAAAATTTTTTTAGCTGGCATCGGGTCACGGGTCGGATTGGGTCTAAATGACTCCAACCCGTGACCCGACCCAACCCATGTACGGGTCGACCCGAACTGAACCTGACCTGCGTTTTTCCTGTGTGACCCGACCCAACCCGACCCAAGCTGGTCGGGTCGGGTCAAACCCGTCGGGTTGGGTCGAGTCTGGACACCCCTACCTGTGTGGGTGTTGTTCGATGTGCTTCGAATACGTGAGGAAGAGGGATCTTTCCCCCACTGAGATGTGTTTTTGTGATGCGATCAAAACCGTGTGGGCAAGTCAGTGCTTCCCAAAGCAGATAGTGTTGATGTGTGGTGGATGAGTCCCTCTAACTTATGTGTTTGGACAAGGGTGTTTGTTGGAGAACTTGCTGGCGTGAGAGTCCCAGTTGAGAGTCCAGTTGCTTTCTTTGTGCTTATGGTTTTTCGGGGACGAAAATCTCTAAGGTGGGGAGGATTTAACGACTCGGATTTTGGCCCTTTCAGACTTTGGAAAATTCATATGAATAATTCCAGAGTTAGGCGCGAAGACGGCAGGCGATTCTGAGGCCCAATGTTCCCGAAATTAATTTTATAAAAATATTAATTATTTTTATACTATGCATTTGGTGAGGGTGTGTTATCTCCTAAACGGTAGCTCAGAATGAGAATCTGAGGGCATAATTGCATCCGGAGCATGCCGTTTACCCTAGGTGGGGTGTAAACTTTGCGGGCGCGGGCCTGCTGTGAGAAAAACCACCAGGGGCGTTTTCATAAATAAATCGAAAAGTTTATTTATGAGCGTCGCCTTGAATAACTTCTGAACGGAGTCTTGGATCACAATTCAGAGACTTCAGTTGAGTTCATAATGTCATGTTTACCCTAAGGGCGACTTTACCTTTTCCTGCATCGGGTGCAGGGTCGAAGGCCAGTCGGCCGTCAAAGTTAAAGGAGAATTTATTTAAAATAAAAAAATAATATCCTCCTTATCCCCCTTCTCCCCCACCTTGTACGCACAGGAGGACACTGTCCCCTTGCCTCCTCTTCATCGACGAACAAACGACCCATGAAAGAGCTGACGTCAGCCAATTTCGACGCCGATCGTCGGCAGATCGAGCTCCAGCGTGTCGTAGGCGTCGTTCTGCACCCGAAGCTTTGGCGTTTCGCCCGTGAGGTAGGTTATAAGGCCCTAGCCTTAAACCTTACTTAATCTTGAGTTATTACAAGATTACACATTGAGGATCTTTTCGGGTTTAGAGTTTTAGAGAATTAGATCATAAAACTTATATTACATTCCACATATAAACAAAGTGGTTACTTAAAGATAGTATTCTTCATTCCCATCAATAGAAATATATTTAAAATAAAACATAGATTCTTTATTGACACTTCCTTGAAACTATCATCTTATCATGTACCTTTCCCTTGACCTGTGAAAACATTTCAAAAAAACTTGGGATGAGCATAAAAAGCTCAGTATGGGTTATAAAAACATGGAAAGGAAACATGGGTACATATATACATAAGAGTAAAATAATACTTTACCCATAAAACATAAGCACATTAACATACCTCATCAAATCATTAGTAAATCATAGAAATCATAAGACATAAAGGTAACTCGAGGCATTCATAACATTCTTACGTAGGAAGTAACCCTCTTGGTTACGTTTGGAATACCCATCACAGTATATTCCCTAAATCTCTTCGGAGAAACCTTAACGTTTCACTCCTTCGCGTTACCCAATGCATTGGAGAGCTATATCGGGCTCACCCGCCCTTAGTTTATCATGGAACCACCCGTCTTCATAATAATGCCCAAGAACCATAACATAATCGTATCACGTAAAACATGCATAAAGGAAACATAAAATTTCCACATTTCAATCACGAGATATCAATACAACACATTGATATAATAAAAACATTATGAAAACCATTTTCAATACCAAAGTAAAACATGGTATTTATTTTTCGTTTAAAAAAAAGGGTATGGCTTGTAGAGGAACCCGAAACTCAAATAATGGTCACGACGGCGGAGAAGTCGTTGTCGCCGCATACGTACGACAAAAACATTCCCTTTTGTCGTTTAGTAAACGCTTCGTATAAAAAAGATTCCTTTTGAATAAACAGAAAAGTCAAAGGTGTTTATACACCGTATAAAAGAAGGTTGTGTATAAAACAAAATATGCCTCAATGAATGGAGATTGAGACGAAGTCCCATACCTCGGGTCCGACTTGACTCGATCGTTCTTTAATGTCCTGAATAATAAACTTGAGTTAATTTCTACTTGCTTATGAACCTTTTTTAAGTTCATTATTCCTTTTATACCATGTTATGAACATCATGTAATCATTTAAGTTAATAATGTTCATTTTGTCGGTATTTGGTTCTTAAGTCAAAAATAGACTTCTTACACTTACATGTTGTTAATCTGGTCAAAGGTTCATTATATCCAGAATTATATTAATGATTTGGATAACATATATATCATATATATTCATCATATACATGTATTTATAATATTACATCACATTTAGAGGTAAGAAATGAAATGCACCGTTCATGGAGACGGTAAACCGTACGTACGCATGAACGCTACTTCCATTTCTATTTCGTATTTTCTGGAATGGAATCATAATGATATAAGAGTATATTATAATTCCAGTATAATAACATATATAATATCATTAACTTTATCCTTTACACATCCCACATATGGTATTAACGAATCAAATCACTTTGAGGGGGCGGTAGTCCGCACTTCCTAAAATGAAGATATCGTGTTTACCCATAATGGAAATAATAATGGTATGCCATAAATGAAAAATACAGAAGCTTAAGGAAAGAATAAACATATTATATATCATATATAAAAATAGTGACATCATAATGGCCACCTTTGAAGGTGTTAAATGAGTATTGAACAATCATCGTTTCGGGAGGCAGAATTTCGCCATCCACAGAAACCATATGTTCTTTAACCATTTGATGTAGTTGTGTGAGAGTTTAGCTCAAATAAATCATATAACAACATTCTAGTATATTGAAGATACTGTTGTTGTTACAAAAGAAGTAAATAAAAAGATTTTAGGGGGTTGGAGAAGCAAAATAAAACAAATGAACATGAGAGAATGAATTACCTTTAAAAGTGTAACTCCTTTTGATTTGAGCCTAAAGGCTTCCTTTGAAAGAATTATGCCCAAAGGGAATCCTCTAGGATGAGTAGAGGGATGTGGAGAGAGTAAATGGGTAGGGTTTGGCCGAGCCAAAGGCTTGAGGAGTGTGTGAAATGAGGTAGAGGTGGAGGCCTTTTATAAGAGGAGAGGAGGGGCACTTTTGGAAAGTAAAGATAAGTTACTTTATTTTAAATTGAGTTTCGGATTCAAAAGGTCCCACATTGCTATAATTCGAGGATAAGGTGATAAGGCTTAGAAATCCACTCATCCAATTGGTTTTGGCCACGTGTAGGTTTTAGATTTTTCATTATCTTTCCATTTTATTTAAATCGTTAAATAATGAGGTCATCGCTGCATCATTATTATGTCATAAATAATTTAATTTATTTAATGTCTAAAAATTATAAAAAAAATACTATTATGTAGTAAATCTTTTTATCTTTCCAATTACTATTTATAATAAAAAATCTGATCTTTATAACCCCATGTAAAAATTGTTTTCGTAAAACATATTATGTTTGTGTCATTTTTACTTTAACATTTAATAAAAAGTTATTTATGTCATTTCCCAACCAAAGTGTCTCCATGGGGTCCCCAAGTTGACCCATGGCTTTTCTTGGTCGTCCATGACACAACCAATAAGGTTGGGACATGTGTCTAGGTCATTTCATATTATTAAAGCATTATTTATACCTTAAACTACCCTAATTACCACTAATCGCGATTAAAAACTTAATAAGTTACTATTCACCAAAAAATCATTTTAATCCCATTGAACCACACTTTACTTCTTAATGACAACCATGTATGTCGGATTTTTGAAATTCAAAACACAATGATGGCAAAATTTCATTTAAACGGAAAATCAATTTTTATAAGTACCACTTAGTGGTTTCACTATTCATCAAAAATTGAAGTTTTTCAGAAAATTACCAAAAATTCACCCTAATCTATATTTGATATTCCGAATTCAGAAATGAAGTCTATTTTACAAAATTCAAAACATATAAGTCACATTAATTAATTTAATAATTAATTCCCGCTGTCAGAGCAAATAACGTGTTTTTATGAAACAGTAAGTATCAAAAGATTGACACCAGTTGAAGTCCAATTTCAAAGTGAAATTGATTCCAATGACCACCATTGGATTAAATGGTAAAAATATATTCTAATTTAACTTCAAAACGAATTCAAAAGATAATCTAATCATATAAATAAATTAGATTAAAAAGCAGTTTTGATGTAAAATGCAGTATTTTTCACTATTCATTAAAAAATGAACATTGTCAGAAAAATACCAAAAATTCAAACAAAGTAAATTTTGATGTACCAATCATAAAGAATAAGTTTATTTTGACAAACATAGTTTATAAAATTGTCAAAAGATAGATTTAAAAATGGTTTTCCATCAAAAGGCAGTAAAACAATCTTTTAAGAATATTAGTGTATTCCATGCATAAGATTGTATTTATTTTCATTTTAAGCCTCTATAACACTATCTAGTTCATTAATAGACATAGATAAAAATATCTATTATTCATTACTTACTTGGGATGCTACATCCTTCCCCCCTTTAGAAAATTGCGTCCCCACAATTTATTTACTTATCAAATAAATGGAGGTACTTATCCCTCATTGCATTTTCAGATTCCCATGTTGCCTCTTCAATCATGTGGTTTTTCCACAAAACCTTTACCTGGTGAATCAACTTATTCCGTAACACTTGCTCCCTGTGGTCAAGAATCTGGACCGGTTGTTCCTTATAAGATAGGTTCTCTTCCAGCTGAACTACCTCCGGACTCAAAACATGAGATGGATCTGGCATATACTTTCTCAACATCGAAACGTGAAAAACATTGTGTACCTGAGATAAACTCGGAGGTAAAGCCACTCGGTATGCAACTGATCCAAATCTCTCTAGAATTTCGTATGGTCCAATGAACCTCGAACTCAACTTTCCTTTCTTACCAAATCTCATCACACTTTTCCAAGGAGAAACCTTGAGAAAAACATGATCACCTACCTCAAAAGATAGATCCTTCCTCCGGTTATCCGCATAACTCTTCTGCCTGCTCTGAGCTGTTCTCATGTGTTTCTGAATCAGCTGAACTTTTTCTGCCATCTCTTCTACCAATTCTGGTCCCATCAACTTCCTTTCACCCACTTCATCCCAGAAAGCTGGAGTTCGACACCGCTTCCCAAATAATGCCTGAAATGGTGCCATCTGTATACTAGAATGAAAACTGTTATTATATGAAAATTCAACCAAAGAAAGATGTTGGTCCCAGCTTCCCTGATAATCCATAGAACAAGCTCTTAGCATATCCTCCAATGTCTGAATTGTTCGTTCTGACTGCCCATCTGATTGAGGATGAAAAGCTGTACTAAAATTTAATTCAGTACCCAACGACTTCTGAAGGCCTTTCCAAAAGTTAGAAGTAAACCTGGGATCATGATCCGATACAATGGAGAGAGGAACTCCATGTAACCTGACTATCTCTTTAAGATACAAACGGGAAAGTTGATCAAGAGAGAAAGTATCTCGTATAGCAAGGAAATGAGCAGATTTGGTGAAGCGATCAACAATAACCCAGATTGCATTATTACCTCGAGATGTCTTCGGTAATCCAACAACAAAGTCCATGGATATATTCTCCCATTTCCACTCTGGCACTGGTAAAGGTTGAAGCATCCCTTTAGGTAACTGCCGCTCTGCTTTAACCTGCTGACAAGTCAAACACTTCACAGTAAAATCAGCAATATCTCTTTTCATTCCATCCCACCAGTAATACTCCTGCAGATCTCTATACATCTTAGTACTGCCCGGATGAACTGAAAACAGAGAACTATGAGCTTCACATAACAACTCTCTCTTCAACTGTGAATCACAAGGCACACACAATCTCTTCCAAAATCTCAAAACACAATCATTATCAATGTTGAATTCAGAAAACTTACCTTTCTGAACCAGCTCTACCTTTTTCTGCAACTCACTGTCTTGCTTCTGTGCTTGCTTGATTGTATCTGATAGAGAAGATATCACTGATACCTGAAACAAAACAGAAGGACTTCCTTCACCAACAACTTCTATGCCAAAGTTCATCAAATCCTTAACCAAAGGATCACGTTCCAAATGCAACATCGTTAATAAAGCATTACTTTTTCGACTCAAAGCATCAGCCACTTTATTTGCTTTTCCCAGATGGTAATGAATTGTACAATCATAATCCTTGATTAATTCTAGCCATCTCCTTTGTCTCATGTTCAATTCTTTATGAGTGAATATATACTTTAAACTTTTGTGATCAGTATACATTTCACACTTTACTCCATACAAATGATGCCTCCAAATTTTTAAAGCAAAAACAACAGCAGCTAATTCCAAATCATGTGTAGGGTAATTTACCTCATGAGTTTTCAACTGTCGTGAAACATAAGAAATTACCTGATCATTCTGCATTAGGATGCAACCAAGTCCTTTCAATGAAGCATCACTGTATATAACAAACTCACCATTCCTGGAAGGTAGTGCCAAAACTGGAGCATTCACCAATCTTCTTTTCAATTCCTGAAAACAATCATCAAATTCTTTTGTCCAGATAAACTTAACACCCTTCCGAGTTAGCTTAGTCATTGGACTAGATAACCGTGAAAAATTTCTAACAAACCTTCGGTAATAGCCCGCCAAACCAAGGAAGCTACGAATCTCGGTTACATTTGTGGGTCTTGGCCATTCTTCCACAACTTTTGTTTTTGCAGGATCAACAGTTATTCCATCTTTAGAAACAATGTGACCAAGGAAAGAAATTTTTTGCAACCAAAACTCACACTTGCTGAATTTCCCATACAGTTTCTTTTCTTTTAAGGTTTGCAAGATAACCCTTAAATGTCTTTCATGCTCCTCTTTACTTTTAGAAAACACCAAAATATCATCAATGAAAACCACCACAAACTTATCCAAGAATTCATGGAAAATTCTATTCATTAAGTCCATGAATACAGAAGGTGCATTGGTTAGCCCAAAAGGCATTACTACAAATTCATAATGGCCATATCTCGTACGGAACGCGGTCTTCGGAATATCTGCCTCCTTTACCTTCAGCTGATGGTACCCCGATCTCAAGTCAATCTTTGAAAAAAACTGAGATCCCTGGAGCTGATCAAACAAATCATCGATATGAGGAAAATGATATTTGTTCTTAACAGTGATGTTATTCAAGGCTCTATAATCAATGCAAAGTCTCATAGAACCATCTTTCTTTTTAACAAATAAAACAGGAGCACCCCATGGTGATGTGCTAGGTCTAATGAAACCTTTGTCTAATAAATCTTGCAATTTCTCCTTCAACTCTAAAAGTTCAATTTGTGCCATTCGATAAGGGGGTTTTGAAATTGGCTTAGCATCAGGAACTAAGTCAACAGTAAACTCAACTTCCCGATCTGGTATTATTCCAGGCAACTCATCAGGAAAAACATCAGGATACTCATTTACCACTGACACATCATTAATCTGAACAGTTCCTTTATTTTCAACGACGTGTGCAAGGTAACATTCATTTCCATCTTTTACAAGTTTCTCGGCCTCTTGATATGTTATCAAAAGTAAGGGTTCATTCTTGTAAACAAACTGAAAGTCTTTCTGAAAAGAAACTTCTTTAGCTCTACAGTCAATCTTACCATGGTAAATAGAGAGCCAATCCATACCCAGGATAACATCAAACTCTACTAGAGGTAGAACAATAAGGTTTGCAAGTAGGTTCTTTCCACAGATAAGGATAGGAAGATTCTTATAAATTATTTTTGCCTCAACATTTCCCCCAGGTGTTTTTACCAAAAGTTCAGGAGTCATTTCTTGAGATGGTATTCCCATTTTACTAGAAAAGGTTTCAGAGATGAAAGAATGTGTAGAACCCGAATCAAACAACACACTGGCATAATCTGAAAAAACAAACAAAGTACCTGATACAACTTCATTTTATGGCCCGACATCTGCTGAATTAGTTTCAAAGGATTTCACCACCCCTTTCTGCTTGTAGTCTAACTGCTTCCCATCACTCAAGCTCTTTGTCGGACACTCGTTTGCATAGTGACCCATCTCATTGCACTTATAACATTTCACTAACTGTAAATCAAATTTGTTCTTACCTTCACCTTGATCCTTTTCAGTGCAATCACGAGCCTTATGTCCATCTTACCACATCGGTAGAACTTTCCAGAATTCAGAAGACATTCCCCAACACGCCTTTTGCCACATTTATCACAAACTGGAAACTTAGTTCTCTTTTTTTGAAGAATTCTTACCTTTCTCCTGCCACCTCGGTCTCTTCTTCTGCTGGTTGTTATAGAACACTTGGTCATCGACAAACTCCATTTCCACCTTCTCAGCACATCGAACAAGCTTTTCATAACTTTTAAACTCACGAGAAGCTAATGCCCTTCGATATTTTGGCTTTAATCCTGAGTAAAAACGATTGATTTTACTATCAAGGTCTCGGATAAAATTTGGAGCATACCTTGCCAATCGAGTGAACCTTTCTTCATAGGCAGCCACTGAGTCTTCCTCTTGCCTCAATTCCAAGAATTGTTTTTCCATCCTAAGTCGAACAGCCTTAGGAAAATACTTCTCAAGAAACATACCTTTGAATTCATCCCAGTCAAGAGCATCAATCTCATTGGCGTCCCTGATATTTTTAACCATAGACCACCACTGATCTGCTTCACCCTCCAAATGGTAAATAGCAAGACTAACCTTTTGATTGTCTAAACACCCCATGACATCAAAAATCTTCTCCAGTGCTTTAATCCACCCTTTAGCTAGCACAGGGTCAGATGATCCTCTGAATGATGGTGGATGTTGCCTCATGAAATGTTCCACCACTGACATGTTCCTCTGCGGTTGTTCTGGCTGATCTCGTGCATGGATACCACCAACATTTATCTCTTGAGTCAACTGCGCCATTACTGCAACAAACTGTTCAGTTCCAATTCCGACCATTTCTGGATGCTGATTCGGAAGGTTATTTCCTTCTGTATGCCTTCCTAGCACTGCTTCCCTATTTCCTCTATGGAAAACCATTCTAAACAAACATGTCTTAGATGAAGCAACATGGTAATCTTCAAATGCTATATCATTTCAATTTTTTTGGATAATCATTTAATAGAATTCTAACACCTAAAGTTATCTAAACCGACCTCTGATACCAAATATAAGGCCACAGCCTTAAACCTTACTTAATCTTGAGTTATTACAAGATTACACATTGAGGATCTTTTCGGGTTTAGAGTTTTAGAGAATTAGATCATAAAACTTGCATTACATTCCACATATAAACAAAGTGGTTACATAAAGATAGTATTCTTCATTCCCATCAATGGAAACATATTTAAAATAAAACATGGATTCTTTATTGACACTTCCTTGACACTATAATCTTATCATGTACCTTTCCCTTGACCTGTGAAAACATTTCAAAAAATCATGGGATGAGCATAAAAAGCTCAGTATGGGTTATAAAAACATGGAAAGGAAACATGGGTACATATATACATAAGAGTAAAATCATACTTTACCCATAAAACATAAGCACATTAACATACCTCATCAAATCATTAGTAAATCATAGAAATCATAAGACATAAAGGTAACTTGAGGCATTCATAACATTCTTACGTAGGGAGTAACCCTCTTGGTTACGTTTGGAATACCCATCACAGTATATTCCCTAAATCTCTTCGGAGAAACCTTAACGTTTCACTCCTTCGCGTTACCCAATGCATTGGAGAGCTATATCGGGCTCACCCTCCCTTAGTTTATCACGGAACCACCCGTCTTCATAATAATGCCCAAGAACCATAACATAATCGTATCACGTAAAACATGCATAAAGGAAACATAACATTTCCACATTTCAATAACGAGATATCAATACAACACATTGATATAATAAAAACATTATGAAAACCATTTTCAATACCAAAGTAAAACATGGTATTTATTTTTCGTTTAAAGAAAAGGGTATGGCTTGTAGAGGAAGCCAGAACTCAAATAATGGTCACGACGGCGGAGAAGTCGTTGTCTCCCCATACGTACGACAAAAACATTCCCATTTGTAGTTTAGTAAATGCTTCGTATAAAAAAGATTCCATTTGAATAAACGGAAAAGTCAAAGGGGTTTATACACCGTATAAAAGAAGGTTGTGTATAAAACAAAATATGCCTCAATGAAAGGAGATTGAGACGAAGTCCCATACCTCGGGTCCGACTTGACTCGATCGTTCTTTAATGTCCTGAATAATAAACTTGAGTTAATTTCTACTTGATTATGAACCTTTTTCAAGTTCATTATTCCTTTTATACCATGTTATGAACATCATGTAATCATTTAAGTTAATAATGTTCATTTTGTCGGTATTTGGTTCTTAAGTCAAAAATAGACTTCTTACACTTACATGTTTTTAATCTGGTCAAAGGTTCGTTTTATCCAGAATGATATTAATGATTTGGATAACATATATATCATATATATTCATCATATACATGTATTTATAATATTACATCACATTTAGAGGTAAGAAATGAAATGCACCGTTCATGGAGACGGTAAGCTGTATGTACGCATGAACGCTACTTCCATTTCTATTTCGTATTTTCTGGAATGGAATCATAATGATATAAGAGTATATTATAATTCCAGTATAATAACATATATAATATCATTAACTTTATCCTTTACACATCCCACATATGTTATTAACGAATCAAATCACTTTCAGGGGGCGGTAGTCCGTACTTCCTAAAATGAAGATATCGTGTTTACCCATAATGGAAATAATAATGGTATGCCATAAATGAAAAATACAGAAGCTTAAGGAAATAATAAACATATTATATATCATATATAAAAATAGTGACATCATAATGGCCACCTTTGAAGGTGTTAAATGAGTATTGAACAATCATCGTTTCGGGAGGCAGAATTTCACCATCCACAGAAACCGTATGTTCTTTAACCATTTTATGTAGTTGTGTGAGAGTGTAGCTCAAATAAATCATATAACAACATCCTAGTATATTGAAGATACTGTTTTTGTTACAAAAGAAGTAAATAAAAAGAGTTTAGGGGGTTGGAGAAGCAAAATAAAACAAATGAACATGAGAGAATGAATTACCTTTAAAAGTGTAACTCCTTTTGATTTGAGCCTAAAGGCTTCCTTTGAAAGGGTTATGCCCAAAGGGAATCCTCTAGGATGAGGAGAGGGATGTGGAGAGAGTAAATGGGCAGGGGTTGGCCGAGCCAAAGGCTTGAGGAGTGTGTGAAATGAGGTAGAGGTGGGGGCCTTTTATAAGAGGAGAGGAGGGGCACTTTTGGAAAGTAAAGATAAGTTACTTTATTTTAAATAGAGTTTCGGATTCAAAAGGTCCCACATTGCTATAATTCGAGGATAAGGTGATAAGGCTTCGAAATCCACTCATCCAATTGGTTTTGGCCATGTGTAGGTTTTAGATTTTTCATTATCTTTCCATTTTATTTAAATCGTTAAATAATGAGGTCATCGCTGCATCATTATTATGTCATAAATAATTTAATTTATTTAATGTGTAAAAATTATAAAAAAATACTATGATGTAGGAAATATTTTTATATTTCCAATGACTATTTATAATCAAAAATATGATCTTTATAACCCAATGTAAAAATTGTTTTCGTAAAACATATTATGTTTGTGTCATTTTTACTTTAACATTTAATAAAAAGTTATTTATGTCATTTCCCAACCAAAGTGTCTCCATGGGGTCCCCAAGTTGACCCATGGCTTGTCTTGGTCGGCCATGACACAACCAATAAGGTTGGGACATGTGTATAGGTCATTTAATATTATTAAATCATTATTTATACCTTAAACTACCCTAATTACCACTAATCGCGATTAAAAACTTAATAAGTTTCTATTCACCAAAAAATTATTTTAATCCCATTGAACCACACTTTACTTCTTAATGACAACCATGTATGTCGGATTTTTTAAATTCAAAACACAATGATGGCAAAATTTCATTTAAACAGAAAATCAATTTTTATAAGTACCACTTAGTGGTTTCACTATTCATCAAAAATTGAAGTTTTTCAGAAAATTACCAAAAATTCACCCTAAGCTATATTCAATATTCTGAATTCAAAAATGAAGTCTATTTTACAAGATTCAAAACATATAAGTCACATTAATTAATTTAATAATTAATTCCCGCTGTCAGAGCAAATAGCGTGTTTTTATGAAACAATAAGTATCAAAAGATTGACACCAGTTGAAGTCCAATTTCAAAGTGAAATTGATTCCAATGACCACCATTGGATTAAATGGTAAAAATATATTCTAATTTAACTTCAAAACCAATTCAAAAGATAATCTAATCATATAAATAAATTATATTAAAAAGCAGTTTTGATGTAAAATGCAGTATTTTTCACTATTCATTAAAAAATGAACATTGTCAGAAAAATACCAAAAATTCACACAAAGTAAATTTTGATGTCCCAATCATAAATAATAAGTTTATTTTGATAAACATAGTTTATAAAATTGTCAAAAGATAGATTTAAAAATGGTTTTCCATCAAAAGGCAGTAAAACAATCTTTTAAGAATATTAGTGTATTCCATGCATAAGATTGTATTTATTTTCATTTTAAACCTTTATAACACTATCTAGTTCATTAATAGACATAGATAAAAATATCTATTATTCATTACTTACTTGGGATGTTACATAGGTGATTCGAGTTTTACCCACGATCCCATTTCTGCTACATTTTTCTTCATTTTTAATTCTTAGCAGTGTAGAAGGGGTCCCGGGGGTCGCGCAGAAACCTTCGGATCGAAAAACAAACCACCGGGGTAATCCCGACGGTCCGTGGAAGTCTCGCAGGCGCGACACTGGCGCACCGGTGCCGACGAGGGGTGGCTGGCCACGGCGGTCCGGCACAGCAAGGCAGAAGCGGCCGCCTGAGGTGCGGTGGCGCACCGCCCAGTGCGGCGGAGGGCCACGGTCCCATGGTGAGGCGGGCCGCAACGCGACGGAGGGCCGCCGACCTGGGCGGGTCGGCGGCGACGGCGGCTGGGCCGGCCGGGTTGCAAGCCTTGTGAAATTATCTTAATAGTTCATTAAAGATTATTCATCCTTTTTCTTGATCTCTATGAATTATATATCCACATTCTTATGAAGATTTATTGGAAATACTTTTTAAGATACATGATCTTATTGTATTCCCATTCCACCTCATAAATTTCATCTCTTGGTATGGTGTTCTTAATCAAATCCCAACATTTATCAGCCTCTCCATCCAGATGATAAATGGTTAGTGTCACCTTTTCTGTCTCAGAATAGTGAATCATAGAAAATATATTTTCTATGGAGTTGGAACACTATTCCAAAACTAGTGGATTGGAAGATCCACAAAACATTAGTGGTCATTTACGCATAAAACACTCGTTATCCAGTTTCTCCCTCTTTGATGAAGGAGGGAATTCCTCTTTATTTAGGTTATTATTAATAACCTAAGATAGTTGTGTACTAATAACCATGAATTTTTGAACTCCAACTCCCAAAGCATTTTGGATTTCATTTAAGCAGTTGTTTCATTAGTCGTCACTTGGGTTTTTGGCCTAGTTTCTCTTAATTCCCTCCATTTTCTAAAACAGAAAAGGATAGAACATAAAATAAATCCATGAGTCATGAATAAATAACTTATACATTTGTGTAATTTACACTAAAATCATATATTATGGGATCACTATATGTAGAAAAGCATCTTTTGTACATATTTGAACTTAGTGTCAAACAAGAGGAAATCTCTAGGGTTCATTAATCATAATTCCCAAATTAACTAAACCTTGCCTTTGATACCAACTATAGATACCCTACTTTTCTTACATTACTTTTACAACATATTAGTGACAAAAATCATAAATACATTACACATCAAGGATCCAATGGTTTAGTGTCTTGTGAAAACTAGGACCATACGTAAGATTTACAACACAAAACATTTGTTTAATTTCTTCTTCTCCAGATTCATATTGGCTCTTGACCTCTCCTTAGTACATGTACTCACCTGAGGATATACATTGAAAAGGGGTGAGCTAAAATCCCATAAAGACTATATATAAGAAAATTAAACAATATAACATGGTATGATCATAATCAGTATCATCATAACATGGGAATAAGATCATAATCTTAAGAGGAAACATTAAGAGAAGACATGGAATGTGGCAATGCATAAAAAATAAAACATAATGTATTAGTGTTTATCTATCACACATTGTTGTGAGAAAATATAGAATAATGTTCACACATAATTTCAATTTAACTCATGTGATTCATCACTTTAACCAATGCATTGGAGTTCCATATAATTCCACACTCACCCGTCACATTCAAACATTCATATTGTGCTATATTATTCCGGGCAGACCCATCACATGATAACAGTTTCATTATCATGCATGCCACATAGAACATATATAAATAACGGACATAAATAACCCTTGTAATAGAATGGGTTTTATCTCATAAAAACACATTCATAAATTTTCAGTTTCTAAAATAAAGAGGGAATAACAAACCTCAGACAAGAACGATTTACCTGTATTGAGAAGTAAAAGGTGTGTTTTGAAAGAAGAGTTCTTTTAGAAACCTTTTTTTTAAAATAAACTATATTAGAAAACATATATATCCATGAAAAGGTAATATATTTATGAAAAAATGTTTTTTAAGGAGTAACCATACCAAAAATGGAGTGAAAGAGAGAGAACTAGAAGAAAGAAAGTGGGGTTTGAGAATTTCCCATAACCTTGTATCTGAAAACATTCTTCACATTATTGTCCTCTATAATGAAATTATATTCACTAATTAACAATAAAATTACCATTTATAAATTAATAATATTCATTATGGTTTCATTGTGTACTTTTATGGGCCTTTATACGAGTTATAGAGTTTTAATCCATTGTTTGGGAGTTTTCTTTTTCTTAGTTTTCATGAATGGTTCACTGGTACACATGAATAGAAGTTCTGACAAAAGATGGATTAACATCCAGAATTGATATTACATGTTATTAATGATTTTAATGGATTTTAAATGATCTTATAATGAATTATTTTATATACCATGTTGATGAATCGTTAGTTAAAATTTAATGATGATCATTTTAGGTATATTTGGGAGGTTTTTGGATAACAACAAACATGGTTGGTTTTATCAATTAGTATTATGAATAAAAGTAGATTCTAGAAAATAAAAGGGGTTACAAAATACAAATTAAAATCCAATTTAAACTATTTTATGGTTTCATTTATATCCTTGAATGAGTTTAAGGATAATGGATGTGCATCACCCATGATGTAGGTAAATTAACACATCACATGAAACAATTTCATTTTTATAAAAAGAGAGAGAGAGGGTGGAGTATAATGAATAATCTTACATTAACATGATATAATTCTAGTATATAAATCATAATGGAGTTATCATGAAATTTGGATAATATAATTTGAGTATAAAAGAATAAATGAAATAAAATTTGAAAGGAAATTGAATAAAACGAGAGAGAAATTACCTCTTGAATAAGTTTTCTTTGAGAGCCTCTTTAGGGTAGGTGTTTTCGTCTTTTTATCAAAACAAGGGCTGATGGAAGTGGGGGATGGGATACAGAAGTTCTTTGGGAAGAATTTTGAATATACATGAAGCTTTAGAGTTGTGATGAAATGAGGGTGTGAGGGTTGGTATTTATAGTAGAGGGGAGAGCGGTTTTCACAATACTATATTCATTAATTTATTATTTATCCACTTGAAAAGAAAGAGAAATGATTTCATGAATAAATATAGTAACATGAGAATGTGAGTTTGAACCAATTGGGAATACATTAGTAGAACATCATCCACGACCCTATAATCAATGTATTTAGCTTATTTTGTAAATTATAGTAGTTTATTATTAATAAAAAAATCATTTATTTTAGAAAAATCCCAAAAATTCACCCTAAGAATTTTTTGATGTGTAGAATCTAAAAATGAACACCATTTTTCATGTTTTTCCCTAAATATTTTTAATTTAATTTTTAAATAAAATCATAATTTACTATAAAAATATGAATTTTAAAATTAAAACTGATTTTATAATGCTTTTAAAAGATACACAAGTTTTTAAAAAATTATATTAAAACCAAAAGACATAATTTTTTAAATTTATAATAACTTTTTAGGAAAATACATTTTTTTTTAAAATTAATTTATTAATCATAATTAATTATTTATAACTTACAATAATACCAATACTTTTACTATGGTCATATTGTCACCTATAAGATGCCTAAATATTATTTATACCTTCTTGGGCGAGGTTACTATTCTTTTGGAGGATTTAATATTCATAAGGGTCATATTAATATTAATAAGGGTAGGTTAATATTCCTAAATGTTGGTTAATATCCACCAAAAAAATTATTTTCCCTATAGGACTCCAAATATTTTAATGATCGCATTTGTGTATGTCAGATTTTCAAAATTCAAAACATAGAAGTGAAAAATTTATGTTTAAAGGTAACATTGTAGTTCATTTAAGCATAATGTGGAATTATGTTTCCTGATGTGATTTTATATGATTATGAAATTACTATAAGAATGGAGAAATTGCATTGATAAATGTTTGGGTCGTTACATCCATATTCTAGAGGAAACCAAATTATATCAAAGGACTCAGGTGTGTCATTGGAGAGAATATTACCTCACATCAGAGTAATAAAGAGTGTAAATCCCCACATGATATCCATAACCGAAAATAAACTGATTATTAAAGTAGTAAATAATCTAAAATATAAGAATTCTAAAATAATAAATAGAATGTTGTAATTTCGAAAAAAACCATGTCATCCACACAACACTAATTCTCCAATAGGATAATCACACATATAAGATTAAATAAATGGAACAGGAGGAAAATTAAAAGGCACCACTACATAAACTAGTCCATACCACATACCCATCTCCAAATACAAATCTGAGCCATCCCCTTTATCCATCTCAGACTTCATCCCAACCATATCTTCTAACCAATTGAATGTTTTCTCAGGTACACCAATGCAATGGCTACCCAAGAAGGTCATGAGTAAAAAACTCATTTGGTAAACTCCAACACTGTAAAAAACATAGCTTGTAAATGAAGTTTATGTATATATGGGATACTCATCAGGATAACAATAATAATAACATCTCAAAATAAGTTAATGATGAAAGTTAAACTTGTACATTCTATCATAATGTTATGCTCATGAAATATTATCATCCTATCTAAGACACCGAAATAAGTAAAAAGTAATATAAAAACATATTCGATCCTTGGGGATGTGAACCCAATTGATTGAACATCTAGTGAAATTGGAATTGATATGGATTTCATACCTCTCAGTTCTTGTATAATTAGGTCAAATCATGGGTTTTTAGTCCAGATCAATGACACATGCTTTGGGAAACACTGAAAGTATCTCTGAGTAAGCTACATCACCATAAGGGGATACATGTCCAAGCCTTGGGAACACCTATACTAACCTTAAATCACTATAAGGAAGTAATCCATGCATTATTTGGTCATCCTATATAATGTAACTTTTATATTATGGGAATAAAACCTCAACTTGAAGTTCATAACCAAAGTGTCCTTATATAACAATAATCATGAATTAATTTATTACACAAACCTAATGAGTCTATAAAGGGCATTACTACAGGAGAATCCACGTATCCCTCAAGGATTATGTTATCTATTTTTCCTATGAGTATGTCTAAGGAATTTGTAAATGGGAATCTAAGTATGACTCAAGGTGTATAATATATTTAACCTATGATTCTATCCAACTCATTCCCACATGGGAATCCAAGTATCACACCAGGTATATATAATAAATTTCCCATATGAGTTCATCCAAGGCGATCTTACATGGGAATCTAAGAATCACTCAAGTTATATATAATTTATTTAACCTATGAGTTCATCTAATACATTCCATCATGAGAATATTCATATCACTCAGTGTGTAATATAATTCTATTCAACCTATGATCCCTACATTGGAATTCCATATATGGAACCCATGTATAACTCAAGGTGTAAAAAACTAGATACCAATAAGTACCACTACTAATGAATGGGGAAAGGAATCACCTCATTTTATCAACACTAAGCAAAAAATGCTTATAAAGGGGGTCCCTTTATTAACGCTAGAAAAAAGAGAGGATAAATCTACCCTTTATCAACACCTTTCTTAGCACTAATAAAGGGTAGATTTATCAGGGCTAGTTTTAGGGCTGATATTTTTTTTAATAAGAAATATTATTAATTTCTATAAAAATGTTTTATTTATAGTAAAAAATAATTTCTATTTGTATAATTTAAATAAAAAAAAGATATTTATAATTAATATTTATTAACAATTTAAATAAATAAATAAATATATATATAATGTTTAAAAAAAATTATTTCTATGATTTTAATTATATATATATATTTAAATAATTATTATATTATAATAAATTAAATTATATAGTTAATATATTAAATTCGACTTATCAGATTTTTAGATTTTTAGATTTATAAGATTTATTAGATTTATATTAATTAGATTTATTAGATTTATTAGATTTATTACATTCATTACATTCATTATATTCATTATATTTATTATGTATTTGTTATATTTTTTTATAATCAATATATATAAATATTTTTTAATATGAATATAATTAATTTTTATGTAAATATATAAGTTTCTGATGAATTTGGTCATTAAATATACATATTGATCATGCGTGAGTATAAATGATGTGCATATATGTTATGACTCATCATGAATGTTCATTTATACATTACACCCTTCTTATTATTCATTTTTTCCATATGTGATGACATGTTTTTTATTATGTATACTTTACTAGGTATATGAATAGTTCAAGATACCCATATGAACAATTACATTCTAAAAAATACATATAAAATTATATTATATATATATATATAATATTTATTATATTTATTATTATCCAATTATATATATAAATACATTTTAAATATATTTATCTGTAATTATAATTATAACTATATATGTATTTAAATAATTATAAAATTACAAATAAATACATATATATAGTTATAATTATAAATATAAATAAATGTATATATATGTAAATAATTATAAAATTATAATAAATATTTTTAATATACTTATAAAGATATAAATATAGATAATTAAATAAATATATCATTAAATATATACAAACATTTAAAAATAAATACAAATAGTTATAAATATAATTCATAAATAATTATAGATATATTTAAATAATTAAAAAATTATCTTAAATACTTTAATTTTATATATTTATAAGATTATAGATATATTTGTTAAAATTTTATAACTATTTAAATATATAGACACACACACACACACACACACACACATATATATATTTATAATTACAACTCTAAATAAATATTAATTTATTATAGTTTTTAATTACAAATAAATAAATAATTATTTATAGTTATAAGCATAAATAAACATATATTTATTTAAATAATTATTTATATACAAAAATATATTTATTATTTTCATATATAATGTTATATATAATTAATTAAATATATTTATAAATATATTCAAATATTGATAAATAAATACAAGTATTTATATTTATAAGTATAAATAAATACATATATATTTAAATAATTATTAAAGTATAAGAAATATATTAATTATATATATTAATAAAATTCAAAATATTAGATATATAAATTTTTTATAATTTTAAAATTATTTAAATAAATAAATTTATTTTTATTTATAATTATTATTATAAATAACTATAGAATTAAATAAATATAAAATTAAAATAAATACAGTTATATATATAATCTTAAATATATATATATAACTAATATATTTATTATATATATTTATCATATATATAATTTCATAAATATATATAATAATATGTATTTTTATCAGTGTTTTTTAGCACTGATAAAGATAGAACTTTATCACCGCTAAAAAAGAACAGATAAAAGTTATCTTTATCAGTGTTATAATTTTAGCACTGCTAAAGATACATTTTATCAGGGATTTTTTAGCGCTGATAAAGGCCAATCTTTATCAACGCTAAAAAAGTGAAGATAAAGGCATGTTTTGTCAGTGTTTTTTATTTTAGTGCTGATAAAACATACTTTTATCATCACTTTTTAGCTAGTCTTGATAAAAGGTCCACCGGGTTTAGTAAATAATCCTCAATATTATCTTCTTTCTTCGCACCCCTCAAGCTTTGGCGGAAGTTAACCTTTCCGCAACCAACCCCTCCTCTGCCGCAAACACTCCTTCGCTGCATTCCCACCTCTGTTGTGACCCCTCTTCTGCCACAACAGCTCCTCCACTATGAAACCATTTCCATCGCGGAGCCCCTACGTGCTTTTTGGATTCCCTTATACGTTAATATTTGGTTGGTTTTGACTCCGATTCTTCATGGAATCATCATGTGAGTCTCGGTTCACTTGATTTCTCCATATTTTTGGGGTTTCACTTTCCCCCATCTGGAGTTCTTATTTTCTAGAGGGTTATTTGACATAATGTTGGTCCGATTATATGTTTTTTATGAAAAATATTCATGTTTGAGTTTGGATATTTCCTTATTAGGGTCTTTCTGACTTGCAACTACATTTTCACACCGACTTCCGATGGTATCCAAGTGTGAGGTAAGTGATTCCATGATTTTACATTATTAGATGATAATTATATGATTCCTTGTTTTCATATATTTGTTCCATGGATTAATCTAGTGTTGAGAAACCTATTTTGAATTTTTTTTGACATGCATCTGTGAAGAAAGTTGATTTTTGAAAAGAAATTGGTTATATTTATTATGTTCTTTGTGATAGTGTTCCTTGAATTTTTTTTATTTTTCTGAATGGTGAGAATTGTTTTTTCAAAAGAGATATAATAGTGAAAATGTTTCGAAAATGGATTTCTCAAAGGGAAATTGATTTTTAGTGTGTGTTGGGTTTCTTGTTGTGCACCTTAAATGCATCTTTGAATTGTAGATGTAATGTAAAGCATGTTATGAAATAATTTTTATGTGAGCATGTTATTAAAAATGAGCTCTTCCCAGATTCTTGAATCATTATTTAAGATCCCAACACGAATGTGATAATTTGATCGCATTAGTGATAAATACTCTGAATTTTCTCTTGTTTGGTATTTATTTTAAGGTAGTTTTAATGAATATAATGCGACCCACCACTGAGTGACAATAGGTTCTAGATCGAAGGATGGTTTTCATGCATTTTTATTCTATTTACAACCATATTTGATTTGGACCATATTTTGGAGGTGGTTCCTCCTTTGACTATACAGGAATCATACTCCTAGATCCCTCCCTATACTACACACCAACCTTTAATGCCAAACATCATTGATGCATTTCCTTCTTCCCTCTTGGATCCAAATTATCTTGAAAACACATTCTAAAAAATTCTCTAACTCATTCATCTATTGGATTCCCATTGTACAAAATACCACTCTTCTTCTAATTAAAAATCAATATAACTTTTGAACTCTCTAAGAGCAGCAAGGCCATTACCCCCCAAAGTTCAAATCATCCACCATTGAATATCAATCCCTACCTTACCAATTTCAATGGAACCACTGCTTTGTTACTAGTGTGAATCCCCTGAATCATAGAAAACCACTTCACTAGAGGAATCCTAGTAGTCTTCAAAGAATGATTTTCTACAGAGTCTTGATAAAATAATCATCATATGTTTTGTATCTAAGCTTTAATACCAATTTTTAGTAACTGATAGTAGAATAATAAAAATATCTTATACCACTAGTTATATTTTATACACATCAATAATCGTTATGTTGATCCCACAAAACACAAATTAATCCCCTGAAACGTTCACATAGCATAAGAAATTGTAGAACATACCTGAATTGGAATAAATCCCCAATCTTAATATACCATAACATAGAAGTAATGCTACAACTAAGTCACTACATCAAATCTCTACCTTATAGTTCCAATAACATCATGGTTTTTAAAATACCTCCACCAATGGAAAATGAGGAATTATGAATAAACACATGACATAAATGGAATAAGAACACCACAAGAAAATTATATAGTTTGGATGGAAATCCTACTTCATTGGTTAATACATTGATATTTTTTTAAGTTATAAATTGATTTAAAAGGGAAACATAAATTTTTTATCCCTTCCTATCCATTGCAACATGAGACACTTTTTAAACACCCTAGTAAAATAACCATAACGAGAGATATAATAAATCCTTCCACCCGCAAGCACTCTATAGTGAATCCCCTCAAAGGAACAAATGATATAATTCAAGTGATTATCAAATCATATTTTATTCTCAATATAATTTAATATCTAAATATAAAAATTATCATTTTATTACAACTTTAACAAATTATATGAATGATTTAAGGACTATTGATATTAAACATTATAAAGTGGTTGTTACATTTAGGTTGATGCATCCATCAATGGTACCTAACCAATATTTTTATTTTTAAATTTTTATTAAATGGTTCTGGACTATAGAACATATCTGTTGGGACTCTGGTGTTGTGGTGAAGGATAATTGATATAAATAGATAATGGAAGTATGTATATGGGATATACAATGGTGGGGTGTACAATATCAAATGTTTATGGAAATTAATATCATTACACCAACCTATAGAATAATGTTATTGAATAATCCAAAAATGATGGATTTGGGATGAATTGTGGTGTTTTCTATAATAATATATGTTTATATTTTTATTGAATTAAGAAAACCAATAAATTATATCAATATTTTGGGTATTTATTTTGTTAAATATTAATATTATTGAATCAAATAGGATGGATATGACTAAATAATGGATGTGTGCTAATCGTTTGACAAAAGTCTATTAAGACGGAGTGAATGAGTTTATCATGTTTGTGAAATATTATGCATATGACCCTTCTCAATTTCTTTGTCAGTGTTTACACTTTTGTTATTCACGAAAAATTAGTCCAGAAGAGTTGAAAGAAAATTTGATCCGTTAGGTAAAAGATCAAAGTTATAAATGATGGGATAAAAATGGGAAAAAGAGAATGTAGGTGGTGGATGGGATAACTCTACATTTTATGGATAATTTGATATGATTACAAGTGTGAAAAATGTAGAAGACTGTATCAAGGGTGTGATTACAGATGTGAATGATAATGAAGATCATTTTGAGGAAATGATAAGGAATGTCAAAGATGAAGATCGTGATTTCCCCAAAATGCTTGAGAAGTTAAAGATTTGTGAAAAGACACCATTTTATGAAGGTTTTACTAAATATACAACATTGTCAGCCGTACTCATGCTTTATAATTAGAATGTAGGAAATGGATGGAGTTACACTTGTTATATGGAACTAATTTCTCTCTTTAATGATATGATCCTTGAAGATAATGAGCTCTGAAGCAGAACATATGATGACAAATGAATTCTACACTCGATGGATATGATCTCTGAAATAATAAACGACTACCTGAATGACCACATACTATTTCACAAGGACAAAAAATCACTAAAAGAATGCCCAGAGTGTGGTGCTTCTTGATACAATAATGATGAATCCATCATACAAATCTTGTATATTACTTTCAAAACATTCCAAGTTTTAGGCACCAATATAGAAGTGAAGATACTGTAGGGAGATTAACATGGAACATAGATACAAGAATTATAGATGGGAAACTACATGACCTAGTAGACTCTCCTCAGTGGAAGTGAACTGATAATGAGTATCTTGAATTTGGAAACTAGTCAAGAAACCTTCATCTTCCATTATCTAAAGATGGAGTGAATCCATTTGGTTTTCAAAGAAGCACACACAGTACAGGGTCAGTTATGTTGGTATATTATAGAATACCATCGTGGTTTTTCTTGAAACAAAAATACATCATGTTATATATTTTTATATCAGGACCAAAACAATCGGGTAATGATATTGATGTTTATTTGGATCCATTGACTGAGGATTTTAAATTATCATGGGATTAAGGTGTTACAATATATGATGTTTATAGAAATAAAGATCTCACTTTGAGATCTAGGTTGTCCATGATGATAAATGAATTTCCTACTTCTGGAAATTTTTAATGATATATCATTAAAGGAACTCAATTGTGACTCATTTTAGAACAAGGCACACATTAAATTAGGTTGAAACATTCACTGAAAACCGTTTAACTTGACATCACAGATTTATACCCAAATAGAATAAGTACCGATCATGGAAACACAATTAGATAGATGTTCAGAAGAATGTATAACACTATCTTAACTAAAAGCTGATCAATTTTTTGATAAATTAAAACATGTGGACACTACTATTGGTAAACTATTTTCAAAAAACCTTATGAGAACTCATTGGAAAAAAGAGATCAGTTATTTTAATTACCATAATGGAATTGTATGTGCATTAGAAATTTTGTTGAGGTTATGCATGTTGAAAAAATGTATGTGATAGTGTCACCAACATGTTTCTAAATGCACATGAAAAAACAAAGAATGGAATTAAGGATAGGTGGGACATGGTTGACATGGGAATATAAGAAGAGTGGCACCAGTGAAGGGTAAAAAACAAATAGTTCTTCCTCCTATTTTGTACACTCTTTCCAAGAAGGAGAGATATCAGTTTTGTAACATCTGGAATGATGAAAAGGATCCATAGGGTTATTCAATGAATATCAAGAACATCATGTCAAAGAGATTTTTAATGTTAAAAAGTTTAAAATCACATGACTGCCATGTTTTGAAGCAAGATATAATTCCTATAGCTTTACATTTCATTTTTCCTAAGAATGTATATCACACATTAACAAAGATCCATTTATTTCTTTCAAATCTATATTTAGAAATGTTGTAGACCTAGTTAAATTGTAGACTATAGAAAGAGAAATTAAAGTCATATAATGTGAATTGGAAATGTTATTTCTAGTGACATTTGTTGATATGATGGTTCATTTGATGGTTTACTTGGTGAAAGAGATTTGACTATGTGGTCATGTACACCATAGATGGATGTACTTCATTGAACGATGTATATATATTTTGAAATAGTATGTCCAAAATCAATTTTGACCATAGGGATGTATTTTGGAGTGATTTATTGTTGAGGAATCTATTGATTTCTATACTGAATACCAATCTGGTGTGGAAAGTATTGGTATAACAAAAAATTGTCACACTGGGCAGCTTTCGAGTGAAGGAATTTTAGGAAGATAGGTTTTCACAATAAATATTACAGATCGAGAGTAGGAACACATTTATGTTTTTCATAACATTTTGGACATTGAACCATATGTTGAAACCCAAAAATAAGTTCTTAGTAATTTTATTCCATCAAGGGATGAAAATTGATATCCAATACACATAATTGATTGTTTATAGGATGGTTTTAGAACCATATTTTTAAGGAGTTTAATGAAAATACAGACTCAATTTTCAGAATGGTTTTGATGGCTAGCCGGAGGACCAAGTGTTTATGTATTATCTTAAAATGATTTTTTAATTAATGGTTATACATTCTATAGTAATGAACATTATTAATATTGTACCATGTAGAAGAGTGGAGTTACACTTGGGGCTAAAGTGATGAATATTTTTGGTGATAAGGACAGAAATCCAATTTACGCAAAATATGTCATACATTAGCATCATTAAACAAATATGGGAGTTGGATAATATGACATTCCAAGTGACGATTTTTGAATGAAAGTGGGTTGATAACAGAAGTGCTATTATAATATATGAATTTTCATTTGTGAATGATTATTTTGGTAAGTTAGGGTACATAGGTGAACTGTTTATAACAGAATCAGAGGCATTACAAGTATTTTATATTCCAAATACCGCAAACCAAAACTCTTCAATTGTTTATTAATCAACCAAAACCACTGAAGGGTTAGATGAAAATTCAATGGAGGCTAACCATTTAATTGGGACATTGCAATCATTTCATAGTAGTCCCAATGTAGATATTGTTTTTATGTCAGAGGAGACCATAATGAAAAAATTTAGATAGTCAATAGAGGGGTAAAATCTGTTCATCCTTAAAAAAGAGTTCAATAATCAGGTTATATATTTTTTGTAATATACATCATGTCACCTCATGTTATTATCTGTTCAATACTAATTTTATGTAATATAAATTAAATGTTAAACCAGTTATACATATAATTACTTCTTCATGTGCTGATGCTCCCAATCCCAGGGCACAACAGGTCTCTCAACCTGCTGCTGCTCGTAGGGAAAAGGAACAATAGGTTTCTCAAGTAGCTGCTTATCCTAGTTGAGAGGTAGAATAAATTTCTCAACTTGTTGTTACACCGAGATAATAGGTACAACCACCACCTACACATTCCAATAATAGCGCTCTGGGGGAACATATTGATGATGCTAAATGTGAGGAAATGGTAGGTGAAAAAACACTAGTGGCATAGAAAAAATATGATCATTATAGTTTGATAGTGTTAGAAAAAATCATTTAGGTGAAAGAGAATGGCATCAAATATGAGATTGTAAGGAATATGTGGGTCTAACATGTTAAGCCAACAAGGCCATGTTTAATAGTTACATAAGAATCATCACTCAGTAACGCGTGCTGATTGATGTATATTCATAGCACCATGTGGTCCTTGGGATTAAGACACAGATGTGAGAAGGAATTGTGGTAATATATTAAAACCATTTCATTAATTAAATAAAAACTAAAATGATTAAACATTGAATTACTCTTAAAAATCCCTTACAGAGTGCATTTATAGTAGATGAATCACACAAGGACTTTGTAGTAAGGGTTTCAAGAAGGATTCATAGGGGCTTCATCAAAATTTTAATGAGATATCATCTTAAAGATGAAGAGGGGAAAATAAATCCACACCCACGACCTATTTATGCACACATTATAACCCATACATTGTGGGATGTGTTTACTGGCCATCGTTGGTAACAATATTTTCAGGTACATTGTGTCTGATAATACGCTGTTTGATGATACATGTATTCATCACTTGGATTGACAATTTTTTATTAATGAATCAACAAATGAGTGATAAAAATAAGGAATGGGTATAAAAACCTGTATACCCCTATGTAAATCAAGGTTTTTGTATGATTCACTTGAAAACAATTTAGTACATATTTTAAATCTACTGAAATTTTTTTATGTGACATAATACAACACCATAACTATATTCTTTAGTTTATATGCAGATTGATGAATCCAGATCCAAATCCACTTCCATCCCACACTGTGTTCTATTAATAGAATCAAGTATAAATAATGATGAGATACTGATTGATTAAAATGCACAAAAAGTGTGGGAAACATGTGTGAGTATGACATAATGAAAATTTTATTTTTATTTAAATAACTATTACATAAAAATGATTACTTATTTTCCTATATTTTCGATCTAACAATCAAAAGAATCAACAACACCCACACTGAATGTAGACACAATTTTAGTAAACTTGAAATGGCTAGAAGAGTATGGCCGCGTCAGCGGTGAGGGTTTTGGGGTGTCACCCAGACCATTTTTTATGAAAAAAACAATAGGATGATCAATGTGATGGAATGAAAAAGACTAGAGAAATATTAGATAGGCCTGAAGAATGATTCCAATAAAAGATATCAATTCTAGGATCTTTGATTGGGGGAGGTAGAGAGAATAAACAAATTATGAACAACCAACATGTAAAGATCTCGCCCCCACCCCACCAGCATTGAGGAAAGCCATTCCCCTCAAAAACCTATCATAGTTAAGGTAATTAATTTTATACTAATTGTTTCTTTGAAATGTGAAAAAGATAGACACTAATACCTTTCCTGTAAAGATATTCTATAGTTTGAAAATTACTATGATTTATATCTATCAACACCCACCCATTGCCTAGTAGTGAGTGCGATGATGTTCAATAACCAGAATGACATGCTACACAATAGACCACTTCCAACAGATCATGTCGGAGTGTAGATTAATATAGTTCATGAGATGAGCACCGAGCTACCTATTCCAATTGATGAAGAAGATATTAATTAGGTTAAACAGTCTCTTGGAACATTCATTGTATGACTGTCACATATTGTAACAAAACATGTTGATAAGGAGGTATTCATTTCTAATTTATTTTTCAAGATAAACCATTAACATTTAATGGAAAAAGGTCTGAACTGATGAATGTGATACAAACAGACAACGGGAAGGGGATGAAATGAAATAATGGCTTAGAAAAATCTCAAAGACCAACCAACTGAACAAAATGATCTACCGAATGCACCTTAACCCTAAATGTTTTTTATTCTCATATATTATCATTACAGGATCATGTGGATATGAATTTAAATTATGGTGATACTCACACAATTTATTTTGAAGATAATATTTATATAGGGGAAGATCCAAAATTCATTAGTGTTGACAATGTAAGTGAAATCCTCAAGTATTATTGGCCCGGTGGCTTAGTTGTAAATGTATACATGAGGTATGTTTTCATGATTTGATTTTCGAAAAGCTGATATACTATGTTAATTATGAATAAATACATTTCAGATTTTTCACAGAAGTATATATGAAAAAAAATTTAAGGTATTTTCACATGTACAAAAATTTGGACATGTTAGTCCTCACATAACCTAAACTAAACAAATAGAAATAAATTCCAATAAAGAGGGTAAAATAGTGGCATGCCTTCTCAAACCGTTTAAAAAAATACCGATGAAAACTTATTATTAATACCAATGATGTAGGTTTAAAACTCTAAAATTTTATCTTATCAAATATATTTTAGGTTCTTTCATTACTTATTCCTTTTTTGTCTTTTAGAAAACATTGTCTACTCATTGCGGTCAATTTGGACTCTCTAAAGATTTATTTTCAGGATTCAATGCATGGATATCAAATAATCTGACCACATATTATGGAATTTTTAAATTATTAATACACTAAATCCAACATTTTTCAACTAAAAATCTAGTTATATAATTTATATTATATTTTAACCATTATTCAATTATGATATGTAGGTGCAAGAATATCATCTACATCATGGAATGTGGCCATGTTTTAAAGATGAGAAACATCACAAGTACTAAAAATGGATATGTATGAGGTTATATATAATAATATTTCACTATAAAAACACATATAAAATAATTACCTATTTTTATGACTGTTTCTATAGTGTACAAAACAAACAAACAATAAAGATTGTGGTAATTATGTATATAAAGTTATAGAAGAGATCATATTTTATCAACAAAAAAGCATCCCAAAAGATATATTTTCGAAGATAATTACTATTTCATTTAAAATATTTATTAATCCTTTGTGTATTTTTTTATTGCTACCATTAATGTTGAAAATACTCATATTCAAAATAAGATATAAATATTTTTAGAAATGAATTGGCATCATACTTGTTGGAAGAATGTACACAAATGACATAAAGATGGGACTTCCATATAATTGGTGGATTGTTTCATATTTATGTTTAATTTACTTCTTTTTAGTATTACTCACATACTTAAATTTTTATCTCTTATATATGTGGATTACTTTGTTGGATCTGGGGCAGTTTGTTCGAAATAGATCATGCTTTTGAGAGACGAGACTTTGAGGCTGCAACTGAGATAATGACAACAAGGAAATAGATCAGGAATGTATAAAGGTGAATTCTTATGACTTATTGTATCTTTATATGTTCATTTATATCTCCCCTATTTACAATTATTGAGTATCTATGATCACCCTTTTTTGTGTTTCATATCCTTTGGTTATGAAGAATGGCATTAGAAATGATGTGTCTCTCTAGTAAAGAATAATTTAATAAGAGACTCCTATTAACTATTTATTTATGTTTCCATGTTTCCAAAAGAATTAGACCTAAAATATTCTTACATGGGTCATTATGTTAAGTAAGTAATATTAATCTAATAAAACGTGATATCTATGCATGAAATGTCTGAGTATATATAGTTGGTATCAGAGTAACTGACCTACTGAAAACTGAGCAAAACACATTCATATGTTTTTATAATTTAGGGAAATGATCCATATGCCATTCAATATATATAATAATGATACCTACATCAATATAATTCATGATTCAACTGGTATGCCCGAAATTATCTTATTTTATTTAATTTTTTTTTATTTTTTAGTTAAAAAAACATAATTGGCATACCGAAAACCTAGAGAACGCATTCAGATTATTTTAATAATTTAGGGAAAAAATCCTAGAGTGATTTATTATTTGTAGTAGTTATCCCCACCTCAATAAAATGCATGTTGGGACTGGTATAACTCCAAATGTGTTGTTTTATTTAAAATTGACATTATTTTAAGTAAAAAAGAACATGTGACTTACTAAAAACCAAGAAAAATAATATGGAGAGTTTTGCTAATATAGGATAAAGATCTATTAGTAATTTTTGATGTGTAAGAATCAACCCCACCTCAATCTAATGCATGGTGTGATCGGTATGATTAAAAGTGTCTATTATTAGTTTAAAATTTATATTTTAGCTCAAAACGTGTCACTTACTGAAAACCGGAGAAATGTGCTATGATTATCTTCATAAATTAATACAATTATTCATATTTATTTTATAATATGTATGAAGTAGTGTCAAATCAAACTGACACACGATGTGACTGGTATGACTCACATTGTGTGTTTCCAGTTTAAAATGATATTTTAGTAAAAACACAATTAGAAAACTAAAAACTATGAAAATGAATCCATATATTTTTTATAATATAGGAAAACAATTCATGAGTCATTTGTAACATGTATGAATCAACCCTACCTCAATAAAACATATAGTGTGACATTTATAACTCCGAATGTGTCTTTTTATTTAAAATTATCATTAATATAAGTAAAAAAGAACAAGTGAAATACTAAAAACTAAGAAAACACATTAATATTGTTTTTATACTTTAGGAAAATGATCCATGCGTCATTTTGTATGTATAAGAATCAACCAAAACTCAATATGAGGTACGGTCTGATTGGTATGACTAAAAGTGTCCATTATTAGTTTAATATTGACGTTTTAGTTAAAAACATTTCAGTGAATTAAAACAAAGAAATCTCCCTCTAATTTTATTAATAATTTATTATTGTGATTCATAAGTCCTTTGGGACATGTGTGAATTAGTCTCACATTAAATTGAAGAAAAATTCAACCATTATGACTTAAAATGCTTGTTTCCAGTTTGAAATTATATTTTCATAAAAAAACACAACTGGCATACTAAAAATTAAGAAAACACATTTGGATTGTTTTGATAATGTAAAAAAATGATCCATGAGTCATTTTTGACATGTAAGAATAAGACCCACCCCAATAAAATGCACAACATGGCTTCTATAACTCAAAATGTGCATTTTTATTTAGAATTAATATTAATTTAAGTAAAATGAAAAGTGACATACTGATAAATGGGAAGAAATTATTTGGATTGTTATGATACATTAGGGAAATTGTCTATGTGTCATTTTTGAATTTTAGGAATTGCGCCCACCTCAATCAGATGCACAATGTTACTGGTATGACAAAATGATTCTATTATCAGTTTAAAATTGAAATTTCTACTCGAAACGTGTCACTCACTGAAAACCCATAAAACACACTCAAATTGTATTCATAATTTAAGAATGTTATTCACAAGCCTTTTGTGACATTTATAAAGCTGTCTCACATCAAACCAACATATGGTGTGACTGGTATGACTCAAAATACATGTTTCCAGTTTGAAATGATATATTAGTATAAAACACAACTGGCATACTAAAAACTAAATAAACTCATTTGGATTGTTTTGAAACTTTAGGAAAATGATCCATGGGTCATTTTGGAAGTGTAAGTATCAAACCCAACTTAATACAACACTCGGTGTGACTGCAATAACTCCAAATTTATATTTTAATTTAAAAGTGAAATTAATTTAATTAAAAAGAACAAGTGACATACCGAAAACCAAAAAAATTCATTCATATTGTTTTGATACTTTAGGAAAATGATCCATGAGTCATTGGTCATGTGTAGGAACAAACTGCACCTCAATCTGACACACAATCTGAATGGTATGTCTAAAAGTGTCCATTATCAGTTTAAAATATTCATTTTAGCTAAAAATGTGTCAATCACTAAAAACAAGAAAGCACCCTCTAATTTTCTTTATAATGTTGGAAAGAAATTCCTAAATCCTTTGTGATGTGTATGAAGTATTCTCACATCAAATTGACACATGATGCAATCAAAATGGCTCAAAATACATGTTTTGGTTTGAAATGATATTTTGGTAAAAAAATAAAATTGGAATACTAAAAACCAAGGAAACTCTTTTTTATTGTTTTGATAATTTAGGACAATGATCCATGACTTGTTTTTGATATGTAAGAATCAAACCCACCTCAATAAAATGCACGGTGTGACCACTTTTCCTCTTAAATTCTCTCTTTTATTAAAAATTAAAATTTTATTAATGTATTCATTCATGTTAATGTTTAATTTATTTCTTTATAGTATTACTAATATAATATTTTTCTTCTTATATATGTGGAATCTTTTTATATATTTGGTATTATTTGTTCAGTAACTAATACCATGGGATGAAATTTTTGGGAGGGGATCACTAACCTCAAAAGATGAAACATTAATGTTTTTAACTATTTGTTGGATATTTGTAAATTTAATTATATAAAACATTGTTTGAAATTTATATAGAATTTGTTTTTGTATATACCATGGTTGCATATTTTTTTATTCAAGATGCCAATGTATATAGAATTGTTTGCCAAACCCTTGTGTATGTTGCTTGTTTTTTCATCATTTTTGCAGTGTATATGTTTCTTTTTTTCCTTCTTTGTTCTTATCTCACATTTATTATAATATACATTATTTTGTATAGTGAAACCATGTGATATTCCTACAGCATGTATGTATTTACTTGGAGTTAAATAAACGTGAACTATTGAACTGGTCTTTCTTGATTCAATTCAAATTTGTTTTATATATTTTTTTTCAATATTGAATTTATTTATACTCTATTATTCTTGGATTTAATACCTATATATTTTTGACATTTTTTTATTGTTTAGTAGGAATCATCATGAACAGATTAGTATTTCTGTGTTGTGAGAATTGTACTGCCTTAGATTGATATATTTTCAATTGTTTTCTGTTCTGTTTATATTGTATAGGGTATTGTACAAGTTTGGGCTGGGTGTAATTTTATATAAACAGCACACCCTATCTAGATAGACCTTTATCAATGCCATTTTGAGCACTAATAAAGTACCCCCTTTATCAGTGCTAATTAAATAACTGAAACAAGAGTCCTATATCAGTGCTAAAAAGTGCTGATAAAGGGGGTGCATTTATCAATATTTTAATAGTGTTGATAAATGACCCTCTTTATCTTCACTATGATTAACATTGCTTTTTAAGCACTGCTAAAAGCGATTTCTAGTGATTTTAAATGTAGTTTCTAGTGATTTTAAAAGTGTTATCTGTAGTAGTGTTCCTATGGGAATCGTGGTAATATATTAGTCAATAATACATGCTCAAAATAAGGATCCTCTGTAGTATATTTGGGAATATGAATAATAACACAATATGGTTAATAGGTGGGATCCCAGAAAATATTTATTAGAATCCTTGACAGAATAATCATTGTGTTTGGTTCACCACAACCCCTTAGGATTACATGTTTGGTATAGGTTCTACGACGACACCCACAACCATCACTTCATAGACACATGATGTACTAACTTTGTTCTATCAAACATTAGGGTACCCAGTGTGTCTCCTAGGTTAGTGATCGATTGATACATTCTACTCAGGAACAATGAGTTTCAAATGTAAATTGAGGCATCCCTCTTTGTATCCTCTAAGTAAATACATATTCAAAAGAATACCTCTTGGAGTAGCAAAAATAAATGATATAGTGGAGGCATCCTATATAGGTCCCTCTAGGCCAGACCATAAGTAGAGGCATCCAGAGGGGATCCTCGGCCTTATTCATATTACTAGGGTGGGGTATAAAGCTTGTTCATAGTTTTTGTTAGTGACCCCTAACATTCATCAAACATAACCAACAAAATTCATTTAGTGCAATAATTAATTGGAATAATTCAAATAGATGGTGTCACCCTAAGGTTAATTCCCCAACAAGAACATAGTAACAAAAAAATAATAAATATAATTGGGTAGGTATAAATATACATATACCTTTTGAAATCTTTAAACAATTTATAATTTAGTCTTTACAACACTTTCCATTCTCACATATGTCTGAGCCATGCCACATCAACTTTTTATCTCTTAACTGACCTCAAAAAACTCAATTATATTCCAAAAGTATCTATTACAGATTAAAAAAATTTAATATAAAATTAAATCCAAAAAGGTATAGCATGTGATATCTCACTAGACACCCATCGCTCAAAAAGAATATGATAACAACATTGTGCATCGAAGGAAAAAATATCATGAAACCTCAGCGATGGAATACATTGCAGTGATAGTCAGATTGGCCAGCGATTAGATCAGTGAGCATTGTAGAAATTCAGTGAGGGAACTCCTAATATTAAGGAAGTTTCAGGTGGCAGGGTCCTTACCTAAGACAAGGGATACAATGGAGGTTGTTTAGTCCCCCCCATTTAAGGGATGACTGAAATGAAATATGGACTGGGCCTCTTGGGGAAATCTGGGACCGTCAAATTTTGGGATTATTTTCAAGGACTCTCAGGGGAATGTATTGGAATGTTGTTATGGCCCCTATGGGTAGGCCACTACTTTGGATACTGAAATGATGGTGCTAATTGGAGTGGTTGATATGGTTTATTAGAATCATTTGAACAATATTTGGTTCGAGTGTGATTCAACAGTGCTTGTGTAGGTGGTTTGGATGAATCAATATAATCTTTCATGGAAATTAACCAGTAAATGGTTCAACTACCTGAAAAAACATGCCAATATGAACTACTTTGTCACACACACAATTTGGTAAGGGAATTATGTTGTGGATGTGATTGCAAATAAAGGTACATTTGAAGAGCAATACATGCGACTGTCCATAGGTCCTAATGACTTAATGCATTTTATGATTCGGGATTAATGTAAAACACCCTCCTTTAAAATTGTGTAACTCCTTGATTTTTCAATATTAGAGCCTTTGTGCTCATCTTACTCAAAAAAAAAACAAGATTATGAGAAACCATTTATAGAAGGTCCACAGGGTTTCCCTAACATCATTTCTCAGAAAATCCATAACAAACGACATCACACATGTATTTAGTTAATTTTATTTAGGTAAAAAAACTTAAAAAGAACTCATAATGAAGGTATACCTCATATAAACGACATATTACCATGATTAGATAGCCTCTAGGGTCACCCTCTTCCAAGGTAGAGTGAAATCACTATCAAAAGTATCAGATTCCTCCATGTTTTGATGGAATCAGGGAAAAAATCCCTAATTGGAAAAACCAAGGTTTGAGGAATAAGAGGTAGAACACACCATTGGATAATAAAGTTGAAGAGTTATCTCAAGGATTCCAACATGAACTATGAAATTAGATTCTAACCAAGAATAGGGAATAACTCTCATAGAGGAAGGGAGGGGGAGGATTGTACCCATGGAGGAGCTACATAAAGAATGTGGGAGAAAATAGTTTTTATAAATCGTATCGGTAAGAGGATAAAATATTATTTTTTCTATTTTAATGAAAGCACATGGTAAGGACACAAAGTTTTTTTTAAAAACTTGAACCAACCCTATGGTGCTACTATCCCCTTACAACTAATCATTTTCCAATTGTTGTGAAATGTTAGTCAAAATCTATTTCTAACTTATAACATCTCTATAGAAAATTACAAATATATTACAGTTTTCCATTGGCCTAGCACTTGGTTTCTCTAACTATCCACCTAGTAGAAATTGTCTTCATGGTTGGCCATAAGGTTAGCATCATCCATATTCCTACAATGTCCCTTGAACTGCACCTTTTTAAAACATTTTATCTTGGCCTTAAACCCTTGGGATGACTATCAAACATATAATACATATTCAAAGACTCATACCATATATAAACCATTACTTTTAGTCATTAAAACCTTAATCGACTCATTAGGAATCTCCAATGAAAATTTTTACCATGCAGTAATAGAAAATTCGATTTCCTTAGGAAATTTCCAGTTCAAGAAAAGTGAGACCTTACAACCTACCCATATTAAAACATATTTTCCCCAAGTAGCTATTCAGAAATCAAAATGATCATACTGAGCTACTTGAATCATGACCTCCATCCAAAATACAACGTTATGTCTCTAAATTACCAATGCACATTCAGGCCCCATTATAAACAAATGGTTTTTCACTCACCAAAACCTATGAAAATGATCATAAACATTATTAATACATCATGACAATAGGTACCTGAGCCAGTCAATGCTAAAATACGATCACATCTTCTCTTAATTGATCAAATGACCTATGAAGATCGCCACTATAGATTCTTTCTTTTCATCATCCAACTTCGATCCATGGTACTGTAGTATCTAAATTTACCAATGAAAGATGTCTATACCATATTAATGATGCTTCTAGAACATTTAAAACTCTCTATACCCAACTTTACATGATTTAACAACTAAAAGTACACAATTTTTACTAATGATAAAATTCTATTTGACCACATCGAACATGGTTGTGCTTTATTTTTCTTAGAAATCTGTAGATGACCTTTGTATTACACTAGTATCATGAAAAAATAAATTTATGATATAGTTCCCTATAGGAAACTTTTAACTATACGAATGAATTCATGATGAAACACCTTTGGATGACTATTCTAATAAATGATCAGACCCTACAGTCAATGTGACATTCAAACCATGATCTCGATGAATTTATCCCCAGGCACAATGAAATCATCACTATACATAATTATCATTGTCTATAAATAATACAAGATAAATATCGTATAAAACTTATATCCTCTTAATTTTTTTCATTCTAAAATAGAAACATGTTCCTTGAATTCACAAGGGAATATGTTAGTACCCTGGTCCATTAATCCAATGGAATAAAAAAGTCAAATGACAATCCAATAACTGGTGTCATGGTCCCAAAAACCTTTAAATGTGATGGTCAAAATCATGTAACCAACTTTCCACTCCCCACTTTAGGAGAATTATTGTTTCCATGCCATCAAAATTATTTTTTATCAATATAGATAAATCCCATACCCCATTCAACACATGACCATTAAAAATACTAGAAACTCTCTCACTATAAATCATTAACGTGTATCATTGAAACATCACTCATTAGAACTTACTAAAAATTATTCCACATAAAACACTGGATTTCATATCATTATGATGCTCACCACCCTTAAACAACCAAAGTTAACTCCCCACCTTAAGTCATACCTCATACCAGTCCCTAAGTACAACCCCAATAGGTTTCTCATAAAACTAGGAAATAAATTTATATATAGATTATTGTATATATGAATCTAACTCAGTATAGTCAATATGATGTCATGATATATATAATAATAAATCCTAACCTTGGAGTACTATAATATTCCAAAAATAGTATTATATTAATCTTTTGATACACATTCACATCAGACCTGGATATACTTTCATTTTACCAACTCCTGACACCACATCTCTTGAGAATGCATGTCCTTGTCCAACCAAAGATAAACTAAATAATGATACCTAGTTTATTCTCAATATCACTTCTACAATAGATATACATTTTACATTATTTATCATGGATACAAAAAATACAGGCCCACCACTTCCATTTAAACCATCTATCATTTGTTCATACACAGTCGCAAACCGATTTGGGATTTCATTGGTACCACATGTATTTAACATGTAATAAAATTTCTTACACATTGGATTTATAATCCATTACCACATGATCATCATCAATAAAATCACTCTCCCATGAGTCATTCATCAATAAGGTCCAGATGACCATGTTACACGACACACCAGTCATGTAATTTATAAGCTCCCTTAAAATTCCTCTTCAAAATAAGACACATCACCTATTCCATTATTTATTTCCAAGTTATACTATGTAATTAAATAAATCTAACCATGTTATTTTACATGAAATATAAAATGAATCTAAAAACCATCCATTTGTCATCTAGGTTAGGAACCTGAATATTTGTACCCTTAGAACCAAATCTTTATACACTAGAAGCCTAGGTTCTTCCTCAGAAACTTTTGGAATCATCATTCCTATGGATCAAAACCTTAGTACCTACCTTGAATCAGTCTCAACAGGACCACACTACTATGATAACCAACTCAAAGGAAACTATAAACCATGGAAAACACCACTCATAGGTTTCCATCGATCAAACAAAACATAGACATACAAGATTCTGAGTCACAACTAAGGGTCTCTAAGACTTATAAAAATCCATATCATTCAAATTTCATAACAAGGAAACTAGTTCTAATGACCAAGCATAAAAGGTGGACCTCTCAAAGGTTACATCTCACATGGTGTCATTTACACACCCTTCTCATCTCAAGGCATCTAACATGCCTCTTTACCCAATCTAATGGAGTTAAAGATAAAATCAACCAATGAGGGTAAAAATATATTAACATGGTTTCAAAATTATATTTTTTCAATTGCTTATTTTAAGAGGAAAATAACCTTTAATATTCAATAGATTTTTTTTAAACTAAAATCCATTTATAACAGTTAACATGATGAAAGATTCTAAAGGCATCACCAACCAATCATCGATATATGAGGGCCCCGATCATCTTTGATCAACCACTTAAGGATCTTCTCATAAGAGGGTTATGATATAAAAATAATAGAGAAAAATGGAATGACTCACCAAAAATCCTTATATAGTAAGGATCCCTCGAAGTTCCAGTTCACAATAACTATTTATGTATCTATCATCATCATATAAAGAACCTAACTAGATCACCTCAAAGGAAGTAATCAATTGGAAATGGTGATAAAAAAGGGAAAAAATATTCTCAAAAAATTCATCTTAATGATAAATAACATTTCATAATCATGTTTCATGGTTAAGTATAATTCTATTCCAAGTTATATGGTAAACCACCATACATGTTGTTATTGACAACTTAAATAATAGAACACAAGAAACAATTTTCCAAAAAGGGTCCATAACCTTGGAATAATATTACATATTGACCTATTATAGTCTCATTATATCATGTGCATGAAGACTGAGTGGTCGACCAAATTTTCAAATGTCACACTATAGATCCACATAACCTACCATTATAAGGGAATGAAAATACACGTTAGGTGAATTCACAAGAATGTTGTCTAGACCCTATATGGGAAAAGAATATGTTTGTTGTTGTTTATACTTTAAAAATTTGGCCTCAATCATAAATAAAATCAAAAACAATATGGCCTTTAACATATGAAACCTACCCCAAAAATATAATGTATGAGACGCCTCTAGAATTTACCAAAAAAGATTCAATATCAATTAATTGTTTATTGAAAATGGACACGATCTATAAATCCATCAATGCCCTATCACCAAATATCCATGACCCATTAATACATTGTAAATTATAAAATCCACACCACATTTGAGTGGGTAAAAAAATCATATAAAAATATAACATCACATATCTAGAACTACAATTGGATAACCCTGAAAACCTAGACTTCTTACTAGAACAAGTATTCTTGATATAATAGTCTAAAATTAATCATGGATTTCAACACATTACTAATAATTCTATATAACATATCCAAAATATTAATACAAAAACAAAGTAATAACTCTGATTCCAATTTGTAATGTTCAAACCAAGATGCCACTAATCTGGTTCCCCGAGATAGTTTCGTATAAGGCCACCAACACACCTATCCATACACTAGAGGAGACCAATTGTTATCAAAGGCTTAAGGAATGCTTATGGTGATAATATATCCTTATAATAGAGTATGAAACCAAAAAATTACTATATAACATCTATAATAGTGATTAAATATAGTTCAGAGGCAATCGATGGAATGGAACAGAAGTATTCTATATTTGTAAAGGTAATATTGTGAATTCATGAACCACCATATCATCTATACAACACCAATTTACCACATGGTCGATCAGGAACTATAATAAAAGTATACGTCTCTATTATGTACACTAATCCATACCATATACCCAACACCATGTACATATATGAGCCATCTAGTCAGATCCGTCCGGGTCTACAACCCAATCGATTCATGTAATAAAGTGAAAATCTCCTCAAGAACCATATGTAATGGTGTCTTGTGTAAGGTGTGTGTAAAAAAAATTATAGGTAACCACCGAAAAATTACTATACATTTTCAATAAATTAAATTTATGTGTATGTGAGCTAGTCATCAATATAAAACTAATAATAACAGTTGAAAATAAGCTGAATTTAAAAGTAGAACCACATAATTCCATCATAAGGTTATTCTCATGAAATATACTCAGCCTAGCTGATTCAAAAAAAATTAATATAATAATATAAAACCATAGTCAATCCTTAGGTTAGTGATCCTAATCAACTGAAAATATTACAAAATAATCATTGATTTGTATGTTATACCACTCATATTATGTATAATTTGGTTGATCCATAGGTCGGTAATTTAGATTGATGATACCTACATCTGGAGGTACCAAACATATCTCTAAGCAAGCTATATAACTATAGGTGGGGGTACAACCCCTGACCTTCAGATCTCTAGTACTCACCTCAAATCTTTATAATAAAGATTACCAGAAATATCTAATAAACCTATAGAATGGTACTTTTACATTATGTGAAGAGAACTATGACCCGAGGTTCATTACCATGAAAACCATGTATAATGATAAACAAGAATTAACTAATTTCAACTACCCTTTGAGTCCATCCAAGTCATTACTATATGGGAATCCAAGTATCACTGAAGGTGTAAACAATCCATTTTCCTTATGAGTTTGTCTAATACATTTATACAAGGTAATCCAAGTATCACTCATGGAGTATAATCCATATAAACTTTCAGTCTGTCAAAGGCATTCCTATGTGGGAATCAATTATCACTCAATGTGTATATAATTTATTTTCCCTATGAGTCTATCCATGTAATTCCTACACTGGAATCGAACTATCACTCAAAGTTAAAACAATCCATTTAACCTATTATTCTATCTATGGAATTCCTATATGGAAATCAAATTATCACTCATTGAATAATATAATTTCCACTAGTCGTTGAATTCATCAAATAAATTCCATATATGGATCCCAAGTATCACTCAGGGTTTGAAAAAATTAATAAAAAATTCCTTTTAGGCATCCTAATAATACATCAGTTAATCATAAATTCTCAAAATCTGGATCCTAGGTATTACCTCTAGGCATCCTGATAAAATCATTATAATGATCAAATGATATATCCTAGGACATACCTTTGAAAATCTCTGACATAGGTTGCATCATGTCACGATCACTAGACAAAATACCAGGAAGTACCTCTGGGAATCATATATGCTTCAATAGTAACCATGTGAATGCATAAATAAAATAATAAGGGTTGCATAACTCCAAAAACCACCACTCATTCCATATCCCCTGGGGATTATAAGTCTTTATAGGTTCTAAGGAGACACCCTCCTCCATCTCAACCAAAAAACATGATGTAATTTCTTTGGGATAGTCAAATATTAGGGTACCCACTAGGTCCCCTAGGTCAATCTTTAGGAGTGGAATCATACTTGGGATTAGTGAGGTTTTCATGTAAATGTAGGCATCCCCCTTGGGATCATGTAATTCAATACCCATGTAAGTGCATCCTACATAGGGTCCAAAAAAGAAATAAAGAAGATGAGCCATCCTACATGTGATCCTCTAGGTTAGGTCATAAGTGGAAGCATCCCATAGGACATACTAGACCATAGTTATATTATCTAGTTGAGGTATGATTCTAGCATATTGGTGTTGTTAGTGACCCCCGATGTTCATCTATCTTAAACAACTCATCTCATTTAGTAGAAAATTTCATTGTAATAATTCTAATAGGGGAACTATCCCTAATGGAAAATCCCACAAAAGAAAATACTACCATAAATATGAATAAATACCCCCTGGTAGGTATGAAATGCCACTAACCAATAAGAATCTTTGAAACACTTATAAAAATCTCTCAACTGAACCATCCAAGATCACTGATGCCTGGGTACATCCGCATCGACATCCAAGATCCTACAAAAATTTGAATAGATTAGGTATATTAAAAAAAAATTGTTTCATCGTTAAACAATATAATATTAAATGAATTATAAAATTTCATATCTTGAGTTATATTACCAGATGACGGTCACTCAATGAAAATCTATGAAACCACTTGTAGGAGGTCTACAGGGTTCCCCCCAACACTATTCCTATGAAAATCCTTAACCAGAAGTGTATCAATTTTATTTAATTAAATTGATTTTGGTTAAAACCCTATGAGAAAACTAATAAAGGAGGTATACCTCATTGAAAATTTAAGTGACCAAGAACAAACAACTTTGTAGGTTAGCCTCATTCAAGGTAGAGTGAATCCCCCAACACCAGTATTAGATTCCACTATGTCATGGTAGAATGAAGACCAAAATCCCTAAATAGTGAACCTAAGGGTAAATTAATAAGAGGAAGAAAAAAATGAAGGCTAATGGAGTCAAATACATACCTTATGGGGGAGGGAGGCTGGTGCACTTGGGGAAGCTCCCAGACAAATAAGGGATAAAATTTGGGTAAAAGATCTTAAGGATCAAATGGGAAAAATAGTAAATTTTCACCTATTAATAAAGCACATTGTAAGGACACATGTCCAGGAAAACCATATTAAGACTGTGCGATTCTACAACCCCGTTCACCTCCACCTCACACGGTTACACCAATCAGTTTGTCAAAACATGTGCCAACCATTCTGAATGTCTACAAAGAATTGTATACCCACATATGGTTTATTCTAGACTACCACATGATTTCTCAAACCATGTGACTATAAAAATAGTCCATGTGGGTAGTTTACATGTTTATCTCCAACCGTGCACTAACCATGTGCCAGAAACTACACCTTTCTAAATCTATGGTTTTGTTACACTAACATTTATAACACTTATGAAAACTATTATCTATATTTCTAGCGTCATAATATGTTTAAAAAAATTAATTTCAATAATTAAAACTATAAAAATTCAATTTTGAATCACCGATCTGGATATGACTGTCTAGTAATTGAAAATTTAATTTCCTTTTGAAATTTCGCTTATGAAAAACATGGGACCTTGCACACACCAAAAGTGATCAAACCTAAAACATTTTTTTGATGGGGTATACGTACAAACAATTATAATCGGGGTATCAAGTATTTTATCATGATTATAGTTATCATGTAGTACAACCACTTGAATAAAGAGTGCCTATGTATTATTAGTCACACAATAGCGATTAAGTCTCGAATATTAGTGGGAAGATAACAAGCCAATGCAGATGGATCCAACATGTCCCCTGGAACCCTTCCATCTCATTAGGAATATCCATTTAATTAGTTACGATAGGTCATCCCTTAAACAATCAATCAAAGAACCTTTTATCTTATTTTAATAGAAAAATTCAATCAAATAAAATATCATTCTTAGTGTTCCATTTAATTTTCCAATAACTAAATGAATCTCAAGGTCAACCCAACATGGTGGTGAAACTGTATACCACATGACAGTAATCTAAGCATAATCTTTAGTTTCATGTAAATATAACCACCTAACTAAAATGGTGTCATATCCCATACTAAGTAATTCTCTATATCTTACTATGAGTCATCCATGTCCATTCAACCTTCCTTTATCTCCATGAGTTATGGATATCACCTCCTAGTAGGGACCATGATCAACCATTCATGAAAGATCTATAACTTGGAAATGAATTATTTTAGATAAAAATCCATATAATGTGAATTCATAACATTTAAAAATTTAATATAATTAAATTGGATCCTTCGAAAGAAAACCAACAAAGTGATTCAACTTAATATCAATGACATCAAACATTTTTCGATCCACTCATTTCACAATCCTGATTAAATGATGAGAAAAATACCCAAAATAAATTCCATGATATGATGAAAAATTTAAATCAAATGGAGAAATAAAACTAAAGAAGAGATCATCAAGGGACATACCATCATTGAAACCCCTATCAAAAACATACATTCATCATTAAAGAATATACTCTAGTCATATTGATCAAATTATTTATCATTCATGGAAAATTTAATCATGTCCTAATGGTATTATCATATTATTCCTTAAAAATGACCATTCCAATGATCAATTTGTGACCAATACAATTGATGGAGAGTGGATCCAATGATAATTAGAAAATCATTGGATCTTAAGTGAGAAGAGGCACCATAATAATTCCTCCCTCATGAACAACACAAAGATGCACCATTATAATAGGAATAATGAGGCCATTATTAAAGAATAATAGAGGATTTCACACTACCTCCAAGACTAAAATGCACAAATTTGGTATTTATTTTTCCCCTTTTTATATTGGGATGAAGGGTAACCTACATGTATTGTAAGGGTATAGGCACTTAGGCCTAATAGAAAACATGGAGGACCAGATGGGGTGGATCCAAAACAAAAACACGACCCTAAGGTCCCAAAACACGACACCACAAGAGCATACACACCCACCATATTTAAATATTCTATCCCCCAATATTTTAAAGGACTAACATCAAGAATATCCCCATACAGAGAGTGGTAGATACCTATAGAAAATTCCATAACCTCTCGATCGTATGAATCTGGAAGCCTTGCGACACTAGAAGCGGTGCCATGAACCTAATTTGTATCTTTCAACTATTGAGATAGTCAAAGATTTTCCTTCCATTCTGAATAGGATTTCCCCACCATCACTCAAATGGAGAAGCATCACCATCACCTAATTGGGAAGCCCACCTTCATCTGTGTTCCCCCACCGAGCCTGACTATGAGGGCCCTTCCTACCATTATTCATTACACCCTCGCCCACCACTGTTCAAGCCAATTGTAAATGATTCTACCATATAGGGAATCCCCACCATCACAAAGAGAGAACCTTCCTGTGTCTACCTTCCACATTTCAGAGGAATGAGAACTAATTCCTTACAATAATTCACCAACACATTACATTTATATCCCCCCCATATTAAAGTAAACTATAAGTGGGAGGAGAAGGGATGTTAATGGATGAATATAACTCAAAAGAATAATATAATCTTATTAAACCCAAGGGGACTCGATGGGAAAAAATGACCAATATTACCCTCACTTAACCCCCACCTAGTGCTTGCAGCCGGTAAGTCAGTGCACCATGTTGGGAAGTAGGTCTATCTCCAGAACCACTGTTTAGTGGGGGGTCTCATCTAGTCTATGGTTGATGTAGCTACCCTGAATGCCTCGAGACTCGTTTACTAAAATCTCGAGCTCTGAGCCCCACTCTATGACTCCATTGAATCCTAAAATTTCTAATTAATTATTTCTAAAAAATAATCACTTTGGTTCAATACCTTACTCTTACAATGAAATACCCACTAGATGAAAAGTTCACGACTACTCTAAAATTTACATCCCATAAAGACACATTTCATTACACATGAAGGATAAATAAATAGAAATCCATGATCCAAATTAGTTTGTTTAGAACATATCCCAATAATGAGTAGAGGAGAAGGGTTACGTAAAATAAGATGACATCCCTATAGAGAATATAAAAAAACTAGAAAAGGTTGTACATAATGTAGATAAAGAAGATGATACATTGGAAGTTGACGAAATATAATAAAAAATAAATAAACTCAAGAGGCATCCACCACTTAATTTCTAACATCGAAAAACCTTATTAAAATAACATTACTAATAGAGTAAGTGTGTTTATTCTACACGTGACTAGAAATGGGAATATCTGAGGGGTTTTTACAACATTTAAGGAGAATGTTGCCAATTTAGTGGCTTAGAATGAGAAATTAGTAATTTTTATCATGTGGAGAATATTTCAAACCAATATGTGGTGGTTCTATCTATAGAAGACATTCCACCAAATAGATTGGGTTTAGTTACAGAAGTGAGCTGGGCTAATGAGAAAAAAATTCAAACTTCTAGAGGGAGGTAAATTAATTTTTTTAAAACAATTTCTTTCATTTTATTTTTCAGTACTATTCAATGTTAATTAGTTTTTTTAAAAACAATACCACTGTAATACCATACAATTTTACAATGTATTTTCATTTACATAGATATTTTAGGATAAGTAAATGTTGATTCAAGAAACACTAAACTAAATTTAATTTAACATATTTCATTATTATGTAATATTTTTATAAATAGTGTAACACATTAAAAGATAACTAAATGCTACATAATATGTAAAATTACCACTTAAAGGAAGAAATATCTAAATAAAAATACCACATGGTTTAAATTGACATCATCATAGTCTTTAATGAAAATCATACCCCTGAAGATAACTATAGAATGAATAAAAAATTATATAAATATGATATAAATTTTAGATAACTATATGAATTATTTTATTTAATTACGTAAGTATATATATATAGTAATTTTATATGATAGTTATATATATGATCATAGGTTATATTTTTATTGGATATTCAACCATTAGATATTTTTCTATTGGATATATACTTTTTGGATATGACAGTATACGATAAGAGTGTTAATGTTTTTTAATTACCATATATATATATATAAATAAAAAATAAAATCCATATATAATAATTAATTTGGGAATTAAATAAAATAAAATAATTAATTAAAAAATATTTTATTATAAAAACTCGTTTTCATGTTCATTATATATTGATATTATAATTATTTTTTATGAATTATTTAATGTGTTTATATAATTTAAATATATATTATAATACCACCAGATTGTTAAAATTTAAGTGTTTGTAGACAAATAATTAATTTTATGGGTTGTGATTGAAATCATTTAATATTTTAAAAAATATTTTTCAATGAATAATTTCTTTCAGGGTAATATACATTTATCTTAAAAAATTAAATTAATCAATTTTGGAGGTTGAATATAAATAAATATAATAGTAATATTCCTAAAAATATTTATTTAAACCCATTTAATTGGTAATAAATTTGACATAATTTTAAAATTATATAATTTCAAAAAAATAATTTTTCAGTTATTTTTTCCTATATATTTTACATTTTCTATGGAAAGGAAAATTTGTTATATATAGAAAATAAACAGTATCATATTAATTAAATATTTGGACACAAATGTTAATATTTATAAATATGGGAAATATTATATTTTTTAGAATAAAATAATTAAATACTCTCATAAGAAATTAAATATGGTTAAAATATGTAATCTAACATTGATAAAAAAATTTCTAATCATCGTGATATTAAAATATTCTAAATGTCATTTTTTCATGTTTAATAGTCAATCATATAGTTCATAACAACATATCATAACTCAATTCACCTGTCTTCCCAAGGGATTCCATATTTACCCTTTACCCAACTTAAGTTTCAAGAATGAAATCCCTAATTTAACCCTATACAAGGATTTATTTTCCACCCCATCCATATGAGTCATATCATTGGGTTTAATTTTATTTACATGTCCATTTTACCCTATTAATGTATTTTTTAGATGTTTACTGGCTTCTGGGCCCATGAAATCGACCTAAATCAATCATTCTAAATTAACGGATTATGAGAATGATCCATTCAATTTAATTAAGTTCTTAGCTCTTCTCTATATTTTTTAATTAATTTTTATTGTAAAATAATTATAAATGTCAATATCATCTATAACGATGTTCTAATAATATAAATATTATTAATTAGAGATATTTTATTATTATATGACTCCAAAAACATAATCATTTATTAGAAAAACATGTTCTTTTGTTTGGGTTTTTAATCAACTACATGAATGGTACTTTACAAAAACCATCTCTCTCATCACGAATGTGTATCAAGAAATTAATAATTGTAAAATATTATTTTAAATATTAATTTATATCATTATTATAGGAATTTTATACAAAAATGTGCGATCATTAAAAATAAGCTCAATATTTTAAATAAAATTACAAGAAAGAATTTCATCAAAAATTCCATTATTAAGATCTATAGAAATATTTTGAATAAAATATAAATTATAATATATAAATAAATATATTAATAAGATTTAAATATCATGAATTATAGCATGGTGATGAAATTGATATCAATTAATGTGGATCAATATTTCCATTATGAAACTTATATTAATAATGAATACTTTTAAAATATAATGATGGAAATAATCTATACTGAACTAAAATAAATATATTAAATGAACATAATTTAATGGGTTAAAAGGATATAGATATGGATAAGGATCAATAATATTTTACTAATATGGTTATGTTTATTTTAAGCATTTTAAAACACTTTCAAAGAAGACTAGAGTAATTTTATGGGTTTCAATTCCAATCTCACATTAAAATTAAGATCACCAATGCCTAAATTAAAAATGGGGAAAATTATATTCGTTCCATTTAAATACCCATATATATGTGATGAATCTGTATGCATGGTATGGTTATGATGGATCATATATATAGAAGACTATCTCTTAAGTTTCTTCTCTTAGACATGAGGCAAATCATGAAGGGTCTAGTTTGGACAGTGGTATAGAATATGTCAATTTAAGGAGAGGATCTATGGGAGAGGGCTTGTGTATGAAAAAAATCCATAAAGTTTTTCGTGCTTCTTATTTGAAAAATTCTGAAAGTGGGAAATTAGGTATCCAATCATCGGATATGAGGCCCCCATGTACTGATACAGATGAAGATGAGAAGTCTTTGCATGAAGAATATTCCTCTATATAACCTAATGAAAATAGTTTCAAGAGGTAAGTGTACCATGAATTTAGTCAGGTTGCACTTTACACCACAAAAATTAATGGGTAAAATAAGGGTTGTTGAAGATGAGGATTTTCAATTGTTTTTTCCTATAAAATTCTTTACGTCCTAATCAATACTCTAGTGGGCCTCATCTATGCAGTTAGAGGTCTGTGCAACAGAGCAGATTTAAAGCGAAGATCCTAACTCTACGAAAAGTGCTGCTCCTCCATTAGTTGGAAAGGTAGTGGATATTTCTATAGAGAAGGTAATGGGAACTGATGTCACTATCCCAATGGAACTTGCTTAGATTGATAATAAACTCACCTAAAATAATATCTCTAGTAGGTCTCAACGCAAAGCTATGCTTTGTGAATAGTTCGGGAATGCTTAAGATGATGATAAAAATATTTTTTTGGATATCAAGATATTGAGTCTCATGGTGAGGTAGATGATCATGATTGCAATTGGAGACCTCCCAAGAAATGGAAAATAGGATGGCACCCAAGTTGAGTTGGACCTCTAGAAAGGAGTGGTCGGCATAAATGAAAATGAAACTGTTTGTTTTTTTCTTTGGTGGTACTTCTCTGTCATGTATCATTGCTAAATCCTTTCTTATTTGGTTATAATTCCTTTTCCTAATAAATTTTCTAGAACCATGGGCATGGCCCTGGTTCACACTTTTTGGGTAAGGTTTTGTGATATACAATGATTCTTAAAAGATGCTTCTGGGATATATCTATATTTCAATTGAAATAGTGTTATCTTACTTCTCATGTAAATCAATGGTTTATTAGAAAACTTACCTAATTCATAATCATTATTTAGTGGTGGAAATATGTTTAAAAATGAGGTAAAACAATTATCTTAATGATGAAATGTGTAAAATTTATACCAATAACAAGTGTGTAATATATATATATTTATATAGAATGTGTTGAATACATGTAAAATAAAACAGTTAGAGTTGATAAAGGACAATTAGGGATCAATATATTTCTTTCATGGGATGGAAAATATGGTATCTCATACTATGACTTGGAAGGATAATCCTACTTTATACTTGGTGATGATTCAGAATGACCCAATACTCATGGATTAATAATGGATAGACCTAGAAACCATAAGGTATGCATAAAAATCATACCTAACCAAATGACTACTCAACTATCCATACATGAAAGGATTAAGGATTCATGGAAGGAGGATATAGATATACCAAATATGGTAAGGAATATTATTGAATTTTACCGTCGAAATGATGTAATTATATGATTCATGAAATTAATATGTGGCCCTTCAATACTATAATTGAAGGACAATCTTTTATATGATGCAAATTAATCTTAATTATCTTTCTTTCATGGAATCCCATAGATTTATATATATATAATGTGTAACATCCTTAATTATTATTAAGGAAATACTATGTTCGATAGTGTACATGATACACTACATCGATCATCTACAAAAAAACTAATTATTATTATTTAATATGATAGTTATCACAAAACTATTAGAATGGATAATATGAACATGATTAAATTAATAATGAAAATATGGTTTAAACATGTATATATAATTAATTTCTTGGAAACCAATTAATTATAAATAAAAATAAATCCCTTTTTTTAAAAAGTAAATGTTTTTCTAGAAAACAATTTAAATATGAACAAGTGTGTTTTATACCAAAAAATAAAAAAATCACTTTTGTAGGATTATATTAATTAAATTTATAATATATTATATAATTTTTTTAATATTCATTCTATGTGTTTTCTATACATGATATAAGAACAAATACAATTCTAATAATAAATGATGCATTTTTCTAAAAATATAGTTTTGCCACCTTTTAATGAGACAATTTTTTTAAATATATTTTTGAAACTTTTTTAAAATATATTTGACAAAAAATATTAGTTTAAATAAAAATATTAAAGTTTACATTTTAATTTTTTTTATTTTTCTTATATGTTCCATGTTTTGTTGAATTGTGAAAAATACTGATTATAATATAAAACAGGTTTTTTGCCTAAATAATTTGTAGTTTAAAATAATATTTTTTATTGGTTTTAAAGTATAACTAGATAAATTTTATATATTTTACTACAATTTTGGATATTGGAATCAATTTCACTTTGAATTTGGATATAAATATATTTCGATCTTTTGAATGTCTTCACTTTACCAACCCACTGTTTCTCCTCTCCACAAGATAAATTTTAAATTGATTTTCGAAAATTATGTGAGTTGAATATTAATTTTTTTAATATTTAGATTTATAAGATCAAAATTTAAAATTTAGGTACCTTTTATTTCTAGACAGCATGAATAGTACTTTAGTAAATTTTTTTGTTCCACGGTTATGGGTAAATAGAGTAATTAAGGGTTAAACTAATATTATAAATATTTTATAATTACCCTAAAACTTGACCAAATTTTATTGGAAGAATTAATAATTACCAAATTAATCGTTGGATAGATTTTATGAACTATTAGATCTATATGTAGGACATTAATTCATTTATCGTATTTCATTTTAAAGAAAAGTCCAAGATGTCAAATTTATGTTTTAATAACTATAGCATTTTTAATATAGGGTAATTTAGAAGATATATTCAAAAATAAATATTATATGGAAATATAAAATGTTTATCTTCATCATGTAAATTTATTTTTAATTTTTTTGGAATGTAATTATTACCTTAAAGGGTTATACAATGATGATGCACTAATTGCTTAATCAATGATAATATCAAAAAAATGATATTAAAAATATTTAAACAATTTTTTTTGAAGTAGTTAATGTCATCCATGAATTTAATAGATTACATTGAAATGTTTTTTATGTGATATAATACTATGTTCAAATTTATCTTGTCTTTATGATATTTTTAAAAATTCATGTAATAAATAGTGTTAATATTTTCATTAATGATATTTTAAAATAAACAAAATTTTATTAAATGAAATAAAATGAATAAAAATATATATTTTTTCAAATGATTTGGATAAGTTTTAAAACTTCATAAGTTATGCCTTTATGGTCCTTTTTCATTTTATAGTGACTACATTAACCCTTAAATAGTAAATAAACATGTTACCATAATAAGTGTCAAAAAGGTTAAATAAGGGTTAAATCAAAATGAAATGGATTAAAAAATAGAAAAAATTTATCTAATTTTTATTATAATAAGTTACATAGACCCATAATCATCCCAAATTCTAAATAAATTAGTTCTTAGATATTTAAAAAATAAAATTAATTTATATTAATTAAATAGTTTGAGAAATTCTGTGGGTTCCCCTCCCTTATATTATATAAGGGAACCTCTTATTCTCTATTACTCATTATAAGAAACTTATTTTGTTCTGCCAATATCTACCTAGATCCCTTACTAGAATACATACCCACAAAAAGTTTAGGTAGAAAACTGTCTTTAGTGGTCTTAAGGTGTTGGGAAAAGGAGTCTGTTAAAAACAAGGTTTCATTTTTAATGAAATTTTTTGTTTTATTTCTTCTTGCACATCATTAAATTATTATTTAACCATTATTAAATGATAAATAAAGTATTCTAAATATACTGATATTTTATTATGTTTATATCATCACCTAAATCCATCATCACTTCCATAAAATGTTTAAATAATTAATCGTTCGTGTGTATGGTGAACTACCACCTTGCGAAATGATATAATACATTTTCATTCAAAATCACATAGGAAAAGTTATAATGATGGTATTAATGTTTATATGTGATATCAATGAAATATTTATCATTATGAAGGAATATTATATAATTTATATTCTTACCTTTCCTTACACATTAAAATGATAACATCTTCTGTGCGCACGTGTGAACTATCACCTCCACGAAGCGATGTGATTTGTTTTTAATCACTAAATAACATGGATAGTGTATATAAGTATATTTAAATTATTTAATTTTATATTAATAATATTATTATAATTCTTGAAATATAAAATGATACTTACCTTCTTTCCATAATGATCATTGAAAAATGAAAATGTAACTCTTGCGTATGTACGACTTTCCATCTCCATGATTGTAACATAGTTCATTTTTCATATCCATATTTAATTGATGGATTAAAAAGTAAAATTGATTTATAAAATTTATTATAATTTCATTAATATTATTATGTATTTGGTGAACTAATGACAAATTTGGACTATAGATATCATACCAAAGTCATTTTGGACTAGTGTACCAAATATCATCAAAATGTCTGTTGTGAACTTAAATAATTATGTCACTATTATAACCTAGTAATAAGTGATACAAAAGGAATAATAAACAATAAAGAGCTTCTCAATAATGTAAATAAATAATTTTTTTTCATTAATATAGATTATAATGATTGTACACAGTGACTTGGACTCAAGGTATGAGACTTTGTCTCAATCTCCATCTATTAAGGCACATCTTGATGTTATACACCCAAATTCAATTATGAGATTCATATACACCCATGTTGAAACCTCATATAAGAAATTTATTAATTTTAAGGTTATTTAGTATTTTATTAAATCTTATTCATTTATTAATCTTATGATTTGAATCATCAAATTGGTATGGGGCACTTTTAATGTTTAAAGATTTAATTTCAAAATCTTTTTCTTCAAGTTAATATTCTTGATATTGTTTTACATATTTATTTATATGGATATAAAATGACTATAATTTAAATTTTATTTATATTTTTTATTTCAATCAAATTTTTTCATAAAAAGAGTATTATTACATGTTTTATATCAAATGATTTGAAAAAATAACAAAATAAATATTCTATTATGAATGGACAATGGTGCCAATGTATTTTCTACCACCATTAAAATTATTTAATTTCTAGATTTCATTGCAAGATTACATGTTTTCTAAAATTAAAAACCATTTTTACATTATTTTTGGTATTTTGATTACTAAACATTCCTTTTTAAAGAATTTGGTTTTTTATAGTGTTTTTCATATGGGGTTAAAAGAATTTTTCAATGGGTTTTATGATGAGAATATTTAATTAATGATTTTGAAGATGAAAAATATATGAAATGGGTGATCCTGATATAGCTTATACATGGGGTGGACCAGATAGGATTGGGTAAGCATATTACAACATACCAAGGGGTGGACCAAATAGTGTCTAGAAACCTTGTTACAACTTAACAAGGGGTTTCCCAGATAGCACTGGGTATGCCCATTACAACTTAACATGTGATGGACTAGATAGAATCAGTAAATCCACTTATAAAAAAACAAGGTGTGGCCTAGGTTTCACCATGTAATAACATTACAGATTAACAAGTTTTTTCTTGAATAGTTCTAGGTAATCCAAAAATAGCTTAATTGGGTAATGATTATATTGGAAGTCAACCATATGGTTATTTCAATTAAAAGGGTTTTGAAAGGGTATTATGTATATGATTTTTTAAGTCACATAAATGAGTATTAATTACATACTATGAGTTTTAATGATTTTCTAGGAGAAAAATTTGTGTTTTTTGTTCATGTTAAAATGTTCTATTTCATATTCTCAAATAAAATTTATGATAAAGGTAAACATTATATGAGTTTTCTTGTTTTTATTGAAAAAATAGTTTCCTTTTTTATATCCCTCACGAATATTTTTTTATCATCCAATTTTATTAAAATATCACTCATAGTGTTTATAGGGGATAAAGACAGGGATGAGATCAAGGGGATAGTTGTGGCAATTTTTTTATTAAGGGAAATATTATTTTATTTTATTGATTTTTATATTGTGGAAAAATGGATATTGATTATAAGTGTACAATTGTAATTTATTGGTCTAATTTGTAATAGTTTTTCCTATTTTTCTAAAACTCTAAAATGAAAATATTATCAATACTGAATTAATGTTTAAAAACTCTAGTATATGTTATGTTTAAGGCGAGGTCCTTACCATTTTTATCAAAGGATTGTTTAGGAAACTTTAAATATTAGGTTTTCTTCAAGTGAGGTAATCTTAAGAGTTAGGTATACCACAATGTGTTTTTAATTTTAAGGTTGGTCAAATGATTAATGCCTTATAAACCATTTTTAGGCTTTATGTTATGAAATTTTATGGTGAATAATAGTGTTTTTGGAGCCATTCATTTTTGATGTAATTATTGTTTATTTAATTTTGTGATAAAAATGAAAGGTATGAGATAACCTTTCTGGTTAAAACATATCAAGGTTTTTTTAGGATTTTACTCACATTTTTTGGAATGTAATTTGAATTCTATAATTTTTAAAAAGGAAAACCTGTGGATGGGTGATAACCCATCACATCTGGCTAGTCCATGAGAGCTGAACCAAAAATCAGAAGTTGAAAAGGGTGAATGGACTACAACTAGACTCCATGATTTCCTGATTAATATGTTTTTTTATTTTAGCTATCTAATTTATAATGGTTATGTCCATGGGATAGGAAAATGATTTGGTGATTAAGTGATTAATGTTATTTAATTTTTTTTACTTTTTTGGGTACACTTTTTTATTTAGGTAAACAAAAATATTATGATCTTTTATTTGGGGAATAATGGTTGACATATATTTTAGAAAAGTATATAATTTTATTATATATTTATATAGATTAAGGTTATTTATTTAAATGGTTAGTGTATATTGAAGATCATAAGGGAGATTACTTTTTTGGTGTGATACTTATAGAGTAATTGATTTTATTTAGAGATAATTATTAAAATTTATCTTGGAATAATATGGGATAACATACTTTTGTTTTTTGGATTTTAATCATTCTCTAGAATAAATTTTTAGGATAGTTATTTGTTGAATGGTCTGTTAAATGTTTGGTATTACTATTGAATCTTGAAGATTAAAGTAGTTTTTCTTCATATAATGGTCAATTATTTTTAAGGCATTATACTATATTATAATAAAATTTTAGTTTTTTTGTTAATATCTAAAGGAAAGATAAATAGATATATAAAATGTTTTTTATTATGATTCTAGTTCTTCATGAATGAAAAATTAATCTTAAATACTCATCCTTTTGATAAAAATATGAGTTTGTGATTGAAATTGAATAAATTATGAAACTGTACTTGTCAAGTAAGTATATATTCTTATGTTCTTAGTCTATGTAGTAATAAAATACCTCAAATCTATGAAAATGATCATAAAACAAAAATATTATCCATTGACTTTCTTACCAATAAATCAATGACCTTTTAAACTATCAATTATTTAGGGATTTGTGATGGTTAAATTTATAATGAAAATATTCTATATGACTATCAATCAGATTTTAATAGTTTTTTTCCATGTACATGTTTTACTATATTCAACTTTAGTTTGTGTTATCCCAGATGACCTTTGTACTTATATTTATTTCTTTCAGAGTGTAAGTTTTACTAATCATTTTTCTGATGTGGTATTTCAATAACTATACGTAGAACGGTCAACCCGATATACCAATCCCAAGTTCAAATTATGTACAATCAATTTATTAAATGAGAGGTGTAACAACCCATGTTTTTTTAAAGGAAACACTATATTCGATAGCATACATGATACTCCACATCAAGCTTAAATTATCAACTGAATATTGTTATTTAATAGGGTAGTTATCACATATTTTTTAGAATTTAGGGTGTGAACAGGATTAACTGAATTATAAAAATATAGTTTACATATTTATATATAAATAATTATTTGGTGACCAATAAATTATAAATGGAAATAAAACCCTTTTTAAAATAAAAGGAAATGTTTTTCAGAAAAACTATTAAAATATTCACCACTGAGTTTTAAACCAATAAATAAATAAATATTTTTATTTTATTTTCTTCATTTAATTTATAATATATTCAATCGAATTTTTAATCATCATCATATGTGTTTTTAGACATGATATAAAAATAAATCCAATTTTACTCCTAAAATTTGTATTTTTCTAAAAAGGCTGTTTTCCATCTTTTTATGGAACACATGTTTTATATATAAATTTTAAAAGTGTAATAAATTTTATTTTAAAAACAAAAATTCTTTTTTAAATAATAAAATAAAAATTTATTTGGTTAAATTTTGGGTATTTTTATGATATGTTTGATGTTTTGATAAATATTGAAAAATATTGAATATTAATTGAAAACAAATTTCTCATCTAAATACATTATTAATAAATTATATATTTTTGGTTTTAAAGTATAATTAGATGAATTTTATATCATTTAAACTAATATATGTCATCGGTATCTATTTCACTATGAATTTTATTATAAAATCATTTCAATATTTTTAATGTTTTTATTTTAAAAACCATTTGTTTCATCCCGTATGTGAGATTAATTTTAAATTAATTTCATAAAATTATGTGAATTGGATTTTTAAAAGTGGATTCCATATTTGAAATAATAAGGAAAAAATTTAGTAAATATTTCTCTTTTATGTTTGGAAAATATGAATAGTAACTTTAGTAATTTTTTATTATCATGGTTAAGGGAAATCGATTAATTAAGGTTAAAGATAATATTATCAATATTAGAAAATTACCCCAACACTTTTCCAAATTTTACAAAATGAATGATTTCTGAATGAAATCATCATTGGGATGATTTTATGAACACTTGGAGCCACTTGGATGAATTTAATCCCTTTGTAGTATTTTATTTTATAGAAAAGTCAAGGATTTCATACTTAGGTTTTATTAAATATATCATTTTTAATATAAGGTTATTTCGAAGACATAATTGTCTATAGATAGAATTTAGAAATATGAATTTTCTAATCTTCATCATGTAATTTTTTTATAATTTTTAGGAAATAAATAATCACCTTAAAGGATTACACAATCATGCGGCTTTAATTGTCTAATTATAATAAATATAATTTTAAATAACTAATGTCATAATTGAGTTTTATATATACCTTTGAAAGGTTATTTAAGTGTTATAGGAATTGGTTTGAATTTATCTTGTTGTTACGATATTCTTAAAAAGTCATGTTATGAATAATGTCAAAATTGACATTAATTCTATTTTAATACAAATAATATTTTATTAAATGATATAAAATTCATCAAAACATAAAATTTGGAAGAATGATTGGGATATGGTTGAAAATTTCCTCTATTATTTTTTTACAATTATTTTGGAATTTTATAGTATATATATTAAACCTTAAAGAGTAAAAACACATGTTATCAGTTTAAGAGTTATAGTTGCTAAATATGGGTCGAAGCCAAAATATAAGTATTGAAAAATAGTAAAAAATTATCTAATTTTTATTATATGAGATTATTTAGGCTCTTAAACATAAAATATTTGTAATAAATCATTTTTTAGACATTTGGAATATAATATTAATTTATATTAATTTAATATTTTGAGTAATTCAAAGAGTTCCGCTCCTCTCTCATATAAAATGGTACATCTTCATCCCTATTAATTACACTTAAAAACCTATTTTTTGAGACAATATTCAAAAACATACCATCCTATAATAACTACACACATTATTGATCCCTTATTTTTTGTATAACACCATCCTTGGTGGTCTTAATTTGTCAAGAAAAGAAGTTTGTCCGAAGAAAGGGTATCATTTTTAATCAAGTGTTTCTATATTATTTCATATTCCACTTTTTTAAAATGTTATTCAACCATGATGAAATAATAAATCCTATATCAACAATATAATTATACTTTATTATGTTCATATAATCGCCTAAAGCCTTTTCCTATTTGAGTAATTTGGAAAATAATTAATTGTTCATGTGAATTGTGGACTACCAACTCACAAATAGATGTAATTCGTTTTCCATCACCAAATCTCAAGAATAATTATAAAGATAGAATTAATGTTTATAAATGATACTAATGAAATGTGTATAATTTATAAATAATATTATATTAGTTATGTTCTTACCATTCCATTCATGTAAAATGATAACTTCGTTCCTGCATACATGTGAATTATCACCTCTACGATGCGATGCAATTAATTTTTCCTCAAAAAATAACATGGATGATATATATAAGTATATTTAAAATATTAAATATAGTATAAATTTTATTATTATCATTATATAATGATTAAATGATACATAACTTCTTCCTATAATTATCGTTGAAAAATGAAAATATTACTCAAGCATACGTACATCTTATTATCTCCATGATTATAACATAGTTAAATTTTTATATCTATATTTAATGGACTGATTTAAAAGTAAAAATATTAATAAGGGTGATTATTATATCATGAATATTATTCTTGAGATGATGAACTAATGACTACTTTTGACTATAGACATCATACCAAGGTTATTTTAGACTCATGTGCTGAATATCACCAAAATATTTGACATGAACTTAAATAACTAATTAGTTGTTATAAAGTAGTAATAAGTTATATAAAAAAATATTTTTTTAAAATTTTTTTTATATTAAATAAATAATTAACATAATTTTTGTACGCAGGTATACAAATATTTTACATGACGGGTTGGACTCAAGGTAAGGAACTTCGTCTCTATATCCTCTTCATTGAGACATATCTAGATGTTATACACTGACATTATTTTAAGATGTCTATATACAAACCCCTTGACATATAATATAATGAATTTATTTATTCTCAGGTTATTTAATGCTATGTTAAAAGGTAATTGTTCATGAATATTATTATATAAATATTCAGAGGGGTATGGGGCACTTTGAATATTGAATGATTTACTTTCAAAATCATTTTCTCCATGTAAATATTCTTGATATCATAATACACAATTATTTATATGGATATAATAGGATTAAAAGTGATTTTTTTGTCTATTATTAAATTCATTAAATTATTTAAAAAAGTAATGTTTTTATATTTTTTATATTGATCATTTTGAAAAATTAAAAATGAAATGTTCTATTCTTAACATACATGGCTATAATTACTTTTTTTCCATCATGAATATTATTTAATTTATATATTTTTTCAAAAGCTTAAATACTTTTTAAATAAAAAACCACATTTTTTTTATTTTTTGTGATTTATGGTATTGAAAATGGGTTTTTAGAAGAAAATCGTATTTTTATACGATAATGTTTTTCATGTGGGTGTTAAAGAGTTTTTTCAATAGGTTTTATGATGAATGTTTTGTATTAATGATATGGTAATTGGGAATATATGAAATGAATGAGACCGATAAAGGTTATACATGGGGTGACCAAAATAGAGTTTGTTTAGCTCATTAAAGTTTAACATGGGGTGACTTAGATAGCACTAGGATATCCCATTAGTGAATAACATGGGGTGTCCCAAATAAATCTAGGTAAGCCCATTGCAGCTTAACATGGGGTGACCTAGATAGAGTTGGGAAATCTCATTAGAGCTTTACATGGGGTGGCCCAGATAGTGGTGGGTAATACCCTTATATATTTACATGGGTAGACCTAGATTGTGCCTGGTAATCCTGTAATAAATTCATTGGGTGATGATAATATTTAAAGTCACCTAAATAGTTATTTCAATAAAAAGGGGTTTAAATGGTTTTTTTGTATATGATCCCCTAATTCACATAAAGGAGTTTTAATTGATTTTTATTGGTTTTAAGGATATTTACAGAGAAAAATGGTGTTTTTTATGATATAATTTTTTATTTCATATTATCAAATAAATTCAATGATTAAGGTAAACATTATATGTGTTTTCATGGTTTTTGTTTTGAAAAAATTTCTTTTTTTTAAATCCCATATTGAGATTTTCTACTCATCCCAATTTTTTAAAAAGTATTTCATTGGGTTTATGTGGGAATATGTACAAGGCTGATATCAAGGGGATAATTTTGAATATTTTTCATCAAGAAAATTATTATTTTTAATTTTAAAGAGTTATATATTGTAGAAGAAATGGGTACCAATTATAAGTCTCCACTTGTAATTTATGTGTTTACTTTGTAAGAGTTTTCCTAATTTTATAAATCTCTATACTGATAGAAACATATTTTGTAGATTATATTTCAAAAAACACTAGGATATGTAATTTTTAAGGCTAGGTCCTTACATAAAGAATCATGTTTTGGACAACATGGATATAGATATGGTAGAGTACATATCTCGAATAACAGTCTACCAAAAATACAAGGATACAAATTATAAGTCTATGAAGATGATGAACCCATTCCTTAATCCTTTATGGAAATGAGAGAATATCTCCATGGATTATGTTATAGGTCTTTTTATGACTTTGAAAGGTCATCATGCCATTTGGATTTTATTTAATCACCTTTTTATGTTGGCACATATCATTGATATTTTATAATATTTATCACTCAATAAACAATACATTATATACATAAAGTAAATTTAAGGATTCATTTAGTAATGAATTCTATTATATTGGATTGATATCTAAGGTTTACCTTGATATTCTATCGATGTATTAAAAAAATATAGAATAAAGGGTTGATTTTTAACATAATATTTCATCCTCATACTGATTTTGCATCTTAAAGGGCCATTGAATTTTGGAATGATTTGATGATTTCCAATTCAATGTATTTTTGAGGAGGTTATATTGAATATATTCCTCTGATGGAGCTATCATAAATTCCATTATCCATTCTTCCAATGAAACTTCACTATATAAGGATCTGTAGGGGTGGAGGTATAGAACATCAATATATTCGGATTTAGTGAGAGGGAGAATACGGTTGGGACTTTATTTCTCTCACGGAATGTTAAAGAAGATTAAATCCATTTAGCAGAACATCAATGAAGAAAAAATATGATTGAAGAGATGTACTATTAATCATTAATGATATTTGGTTTTTAAAGTTAGAGAGAATGTATTAGTTTACATATTACAATGGAATGAGGTTATGATATTCTAGTAGAATGGAATGTTGAGAACCAGATACATCTTCTCATTAAAAATCAAATTTCATGTGGGGAAGGTATCTTATAACATTCAATTTTCATCAAACCTCTCATGAATGAATGAAGAATTCTGTGAATGAAGTTTGATTAGGTTCATACTTGATTCATCACACAAAATATACATAGAAGTTATACAACTTTTATATGATCTATCACATGAGGAACAACTGGTAGAGAATTAGACTGTAGATTTAAATTACTACGGAACAAGATCACTAACCAGTTTAATGTCCTATAGTTGAAAAAAATGTTTAGAGAAACTATATAGGAAACTAAATATTTAATGAGGAAAAAGAACCTAGGGTTTGTTTCTCATATATTTAATGAAATTTTGAAGGAGAAAGTTTTTTATTTAGGGTTGAATATAATAATATATAATTTTTAATATATTTCTCCTTAAATAAAAATAGTGTGTTTGTTAACTTGTGATACATGAAATATAGAATTAAAATTGATGAATGATTAATTTAATTATATTATAAAATTATAATAAAAAATTAAATTAATTAAAATATAGAAATATGAAATATAATAAGTAATATTAATAAAGGAATTAAACCACACATACATAAAAATAGTGCAATGTTTATATTCTCAGCATTATGATCTTCCACAATGGTCTTAAATTCAATGATAAATATATAAGTAATAAAATATATTTTAAATCAAATAAAATTATTATATAATGGGCGACATTATTTTAGAGAAGCATGTTAGGATCTATAGTAGAATGTAATATTAGTGTCACGTATAGGGATATTGGTTATATGGTTATCATACATTTTCCCGTATGATGTATCATCATTGGACACATAATCGTCAGATATACTTATCTCCCATGATCACTGTGAAGTTAATTTTTTTTTCATAGATGTTAAAAATTGAAATTAAAATAGTTCACTTATAATGAATAATATTAGAATGGAATAAAAATGAAATAAATAAATAAAAAATTTTATTATATAAAAGAATATTTTTTTAATTTGTTATATGTTATTTTCATTATCTTTATTTTTTTTAGAATGTTTTGTAATTATTGAAATCTTATTTTTTTTAAAACGGATTCAAAAAAGTCTAAATTCTGTTGGGAAATAATTAATTTTAATGTGATGTGATTAAAAAAAATAACATTACGAACATATATTTTTTATAGCATTGTTTCTCTATATGTTATTTATTTTTATTTTAATTTATCAAATTGATCAATTTAAGGGATGAGTATAGTTAAATGTTACATTTATACCTATTGAAAAAATATTAACACTCAATTATTTTTTCATTAAAATGAATTAATTTTGAGAAAAATTAATGTTTTAAAAGTTAATTTTCTATAAAATAGTTCTTTTCAATGATTTTTAAGTTTTAATTTAGAAGGAATAATTATCATATCAAGAAATTTAATTGGGCTAAATGGAGACCATATTTAAAATAATCACATTATAATTAGATAAGAGGTGTTATAAAATATTTTTTTAAAATAATAATTTATTGTTTTGGTAAATAATTAATATATCTAAAGAGAGGTAAATTAAGGTGGATAAAATATTATAAAAAAGAAAATATAAATAGAAATCATGTAAGTAATTTTTTTAGAGTAAATAATAAATTTATTAACAACATTTCCTTTGTAAAAAATGATTATTTTAGAATATATAAAATTTAGTTGATAGCTTGTGGGGCATGCAACACCAAGCTTAAACAAACTGTGATGTACTATTTTATATTATTATTTTAAAACTATTTTTAAAAATTAGAAATTAAATTGGTATGTGGGAATATTACTAAATAAATTATAAAATATATTTGAAGTTCATATTTATTTTTTCTTAGAAAATAAACACATAATTTTTAGTAAGGTTATTTTATTATTAAAAAATCTATTTTCTTCAAAAAGATATTTTTATTGATTTTTATATGAATATAAATATTTATAATTTTTGATACTTTTATAAATTTTGATTTGTTAAATGAACTCTATTTTTGAAATCATTATCTTAATGTAATATTACGGTGAAATTTTTGAAATTTTCTGAATAGATTAATTTTTCATTAAATAGTGAAAGAAACAAAATATTATAAAACTGTTATTATATAAATAAGAATATTTTATTATATTAACTTGATCTTAAGGTAAAATAAGTTATCACTAGTTATATATAATCTAATTAATTTTAGTTTAATGATCCTTATAACTAAATTTTTTTATAAGTATATTTGGGGATAAAATTTAGTTTTCAAGAAAACTTTTATTTATTGTGTTTTGCGTGATTAATTTTAAATTAATTTATGAATATTTTTTGTTTTGAATTTTTTAAAATGGTTTCCTTATTTTGATTCGAGAGGTTCAAATTTATTAAATATGTCCATTTTATTTTTGGCCAATATGAATAGTAACCTTAAAATTTTTCGTAACCACAATAAAGGGAAAAATTTGGAAATTTAGTTAAAAAAAGATAATATCCATTTAATTACCAAAAAGTATCAACTAAATTTTATTGTATGTGTCTATTAAGTCTATAGTAATTTTAGTCTTGGTTATATAACCATTTATGTTCATTTTAGTGAGATTAAAATGTTTATAATATTTAATTTAATTATAAGTAAATGAAGTCACATTCATATTTTCAATAACTATAAAATTGTTAAAATTATGTTATCCAAAATATATTTTAACAATAGAAGATTTTACTATATGTATTTTTTTAGATAAATTTAATGTCTTCAACGACTGACTTTGTAGAAAAAACAAAGCTTAAAAAGACTTTAAAAATATTATTATTTTAACACAACTGTTATCACCTATCCATTGGGAATGGAGGGAGTGAATGGGATAAAATAAAGTTTTAAAATATAGTTTACACATGTTTATAAAAAGAATTCAGTGGTTTCAAAATAATTATAAATGAAAATAAAAACCAATTGAACATAAAGATGTACTATTATAAAAAACTATTTTTTTTCTCAGAATGACATTTTCTATTAATAAATTAAATACAATTAATGAAATATTTTATTGAAATTTATATTTTATATTTTCAATAAAATGTTTATAAAATTGTAAAATACATTTTATGGGCTCAAGTTAAGAATAAATCTAGTTTTAAGAAAAAGGCTATATTTTATAAAAGGCATTTTTTTGCCTTTTGATGGTACACCAATTTTAAATCTAAATGTGGTCACTTTTATAAGTTTTATTTCAAAAAATAAATTTCATTATTGAAATTTTAAAATCAAAATTATCTTAGGGATATTTTTTATTTTTTAGAGAAGTTTCATTTTTAATGAATAGCGAAAGATATTGATTTTAATTAAAAAAAGCTTTTTAGTCTAATTTATATATATAGTAAAATTCTATTTAAAATTGATTTTAAAATATATTTTTATCAATTATAAAAAAATAAATCCAATTTATATTATTTTAAACAATTTGACATTGAAATTTGATATAAAAACATTTTAAACTTTTAAACTCTTCACTTTAAAATCCCGCTTTTTCATTGTGTCTGCAAGATTAATTTTAATCGAATATTATAAATATGTTAATTTAATTTGGTAAAATAGATTCCATATTTTGAATCAAAATTTAAAAATTATATTTTATAGTAAATTTAATTTTTAGGTATTAAAAAGTTACTGGGGTATAAAAATTATTTAAGGTAATATAGGGAAAATAATGACAAGGTTTAATGTTAAGAGGTAAAAATATGACATACATAAAATATAAATGATTTAATTTTTTGATTGGATATTTATAAAATCTAACCAAAATGTAAAAAAATTAATTAAAAAATAAAATTTATTGAAATGAATTCCACCTCAATGTGGTTGGATTTAATTATAAAATAATAATCATTTTAGTCACTTCAACCCACCATTCTTAAAGTATAAATACCTCCTCTCACCACCAAATTTCGTCCCAAAAGCATGGAAGCCTCTAAAATATTTGCCCAAAATTATCCTCCTGACTATCCTAATTTTTTAGTTCTTATTAGCTCAAAAAATATCAAATCTAGGGTCTTTAAGTGTCTCTCAAGAAGGTGATATTCAAGAGGAAATTTCCTCTAAACACCTCTCTTATTTTATTTTCTTCTTCCACTTTGTTCTCTCCTCATTCATCTATAATGAAATAATAATTCTAGAATAATTATCATTTTATAATTTTATGTTTCTAATGTAATATCTTATATCCAGCCCTTTAATTACATCCTTATATTAAAAAAGGCGAATATATTGTCCAAATTATGCCAGTTAATCACCTTTGAGAATAATGTGTTTGTTCATTTTCAATTACCATATTTATGGTTATTAATAAAACTATTATTACGGTTAAATAAGATTGTAATAATTATATTTTCCCTATTTTAGTTTCTAGGGATGTAATCCCATTTTATAAGAACATCCATAATTTAACACAAACAAAGCAATCTTGAAACCATGAAATGAATGTACCCAAAACCTTGAAAATAATGAAATATTATTAATGAATGGGTCATAAGATGTTATAAAATAATAAAATAAGGAATTATTAATATTAATATATTTCTATAATTATTTAATAACATTCTTTAAACATTATATAGGAGGTTAAATTATGCACCACTATAGGAAATAATGTGGTAAGTGTCTCTCATTTCAATTTTTACCACTATGAGACATATGAATTAGTCATTGCTAATTTATTTTGTGTAGTGTATATATAATAAATTTCGATTTCAAATATCCTGAATCTATTTATCTTTATAGTATGAAAATTTTAATTTAATAAAAATTATTTTTATTGGTTATATGATTCGATAGATCACAAGTGGTATGCAAATTGTAGACATAATTTTCATTCACTGGTTTAAATTAACATTTCATTAATTATGTAATTATATGATTATGCATGAAATGACTTTGGATTTTATTATGTTTTATTTCCACCTTTATTATGTGAATTTTTAGTAAATACACATAATCTATTAAATTGAATAATACTCACTTCAATAATATGATAATTGTATCTAGATTTCTTGTCTCACTTTTTATTTCTACAAGGGTTAATACCTATTCACCAATAGTTTCTTTTGAAGTAGTGTATATTCAACCTAAAAATATAATATATGAATAATATACTTAAATTTATTTTTATTTTCACATCCACTTTATTAATACTCTTTCATTTGGTTTGTAGTTAATAATTTACCAAATTTGTAGGGTAATTTTGTCTCAATTAACCTTCTTTGAAAAACATGTTATGTTATGTATCTATATTAATTTAAAAGTTTTATATAAATAACTTTGACATGTATTATATTTAATATTCTACCATTCATTATATTATATGTTTTATGTAATTTTTTCTTCAGTAGGATATTTGTTTTATTAAAAAAATCATGTTTTCTACAGACTTTAGAAAATAAAATCAATGATATTTTAGGAATTTTTAAAAAATGTGGATTTCAATGATCTTTATAAATGTTTTGAAAGATTCATTAATAAATTTTCTAGGTTATTTTCAAAGAATTTTTTTAATAATTTTTTATGTATAAAGAGATTATTTCAAAGAGAAAATGATATTTTCCTTAGGAAATGATTTAAATAGGTCCTTCAAAATTAGTTTCCATCTAAGATGATTTTCCTTGGTGATTATCATGCATTACCAGTGATATGATCGTAGGATAACATTATTAATATATATATAAATGGTTTAATTTTATGGCAGCGTGATGTTTTTTAATTTCATTTCATTCCTTGGGAAACCGCTATGATTATTCTTTATGTTTGATTATTTATGTTACACACATATTCATGATAATGTTGTAATGGATGTTCCAAGAAGGCAATCAAGTGTATTGGGTAATGTTTTAGTCTCATGATAAATCATGTTGGTATATGGAGTAAAACTAATTCCATTATGAGAATTTTTCCACCATGTGATATGGTCTTGGAATTTAGCCTTGGCTCATATTTGTGTCATGTTATATGTTATTTCCAGAATTCCACGTTTTATGTTATGATGTTATGTATCATGTTATTTGATTATTTTATGACACGTGTCTTATGAACATCTATGTTTTATTTAATTACTAAGGATCTTTAACATTGATATATCAGGTATTGTTTTCAAAATTTGTGTTTATGATCACATACCCTTATGTTAATCTTTTGATATCATATTATCATGGGTTTATTATTCTCATGTGTACCCCTACTGAGTATCTGATCTCACCCATCATATGTTTTATTTTACTATAGTTATGATGAAATATGCTAAATGAAATGTGTCTTGAAGTATTTCATATGGAATATTTTGATGACCTATTGTGAATTTTGCGTATAGTGGTAGATAATGTTGATCTTGTTAAACTAGTTGATTATGAGCCCATGTTATTATGTGTTTTCCCCAATTTTATAAAACTCAAAACCTAAAAGTTATTTGGATATATAATAAATCAATTATATCATTAATATATTGGAATTTTTGTTGTAAATATTCAGGTCACATTTTTCAGTATCAAATTCAGGAATATAATATTGATGTTTTTAGTACCAGATAAGGAAATGAAGATTCTGGGTTATTATAGTTGGTATTAGAGAAGGGTTTATACAACTTTAATGATTATAATATTTTATGATGTGGTATTCTTAATAGATATTAATATAGAAATGATTGATCATAATTATTTTTTCTTAGAAAAGACTTTTTACGATTTTATTTAATAAATTTTAAGGCAACTAACGGTATTTTTAGATACATTCCTTTTTTAGGTAATTATGAGATATTATATTTTTGGATACATAAGGAATTAAATAAGATAAAATTCAATTTAAAAAATATTAAGGTAATTTTTTAGGATGTTTCCCACATTTATGGAATTTTATAAGGATTATAATAATACAGTTTTTGAAAAAGGCCAACATGTAGGATGGGTGAAAACCTATCACATCTCGAAAGGTTGTTGGAATTGAACCCAAAACTGAAAGGCAACAAGGTTTCATCGACTACCAATTGAAAATGAGATGTACTTGTTAGTATAAAATTATTTTAGTTTATTTAAAATATCAGAGGGATAAATGTTAACTTCATTAAAAGAAAATATGTTTTATATATAACCATGACATTTAAAATGATTTGTAGATTAAGAGATTAACGTTATTTCATAATGTGTTCAAAATTTTGGGAACCATATATGATTTTGGTATATATAATACTATGGGATTTTTTTGGGAATACAATTTTATTTTTATTTTGGGAGAATATTTGATTTTATTATGCCTGTAGGTTGCGCCATATTTTTTTTCGAAATGGCTATAATATCTTGAAGATTATGTGATTTTGGAAATAAAATTTTGGTATGAGACTTTTATAGTGATTGGCATTATTTTTAGATAAATATTAAAATTTATCTTGGAAGCTAATGTTATAAAATAATTTTATTTTTTTGGGTTTCAATCATAGTCTAGAATAGTTTTGGGGATGATAGATATTTATCGATTGATCTATGTTTAAATTTGGGTATTACTACTGAAATTTTTATATTAATGTAGATTTGCATCATAGAAGGGTTTATTACTTATGGAATATTGTATCATGTACTAACCATCCCAGTTTTGGATTATTCCTAAAGCCAGGAGGAATAGATAGTTATACTTTTTTTTTTGGAATTGTGATATGTAGATGATAATTCTGGTGATTCAGGAATAAGAAATAATTTCATCTTTAATTCTCTTAATGTGAAAAAATATGATAATGAAAATTTATTTTTAAAGTAAGTATTTTTCCTTATGTTATTAGTATATACAGTAAAACAATTCATAAATTTTATGAATGTACTTTGAAAGAAAAATATTATTTGTTTACTTTTATCATTATAATTTTAACCCATCACATATTTACAGTTTTGTGCTGGTTTAATTTCCCATGATCATTATATTTATCACACAATATTAGTTAATAAGTGTTAGTTTTATATTTTATCTCTATTTTTTGCTACATGGAAATTATGTATGTGTTATCTTAGGTGACTATAATACTAACCATTATTTCTTTTTATGTGAAAGTTTTATTGACCCCCTTTCCAATGTTGTTTTCTGAAGAAGGAAATTTTAAATGATCCATATTTTATTTTAATTTAAAATTTCAAATTTTCAAGGATGAAATTCTTCTCTTGGCTATTTTTGGATTACAGCATATCAATTGGATCTTCCACCTAATCACTCTCAAGTCCATGATATATGTCATATATCTCTCTTGGTGAAGTAAATACCCAATCGTCCATATGTATAAAACATAGAGGTCATACCACTGGAAGAAGATCATTATTATTGGGGAAAAATGGTTGAAATTGTGGATCTTAAATATAATGTTAAGAAATATACTTCCACACATTTGGTTTAAGTATTTAAGTAAAATAAAGAATTTAAGGAAGAAACGTAGGAACCAGAGGATATGATGTGGTAGATGTATCCTCATATTTTTATTCGATTAATAAATTTTGAGGGAGTATTTAATTTTATGGGGGGTATAATGTGACAATACAAGATTTTATGATATGTATTTTTTTAGATAAATTTAATCTTTTTGATAGCTTACACTTCAGAAAACACCAAGCATAAACGAACTTTAAAAATGTTATTATTTAAACACAACAGTTATCACTTAGCCATTGGGAATTGTTGGAATGAATGAGATTAAATAAATTATTCAAATATAGTTTTATGTTTTTAAAAAATTAATTCATTGGGTACCAAATAATTATATTTGGAAATAAAAACCAACAAAACATAAAGGATGTATTCATATTAAAGAAACTATGTTTATGTTCATAATTTATTTTTTTCATAATAAATTAAATTAATCATTATTAGTGAAAGATATTAATGAAATATATGTGTCATATATATTAAATAAAATGTTTATAAATTCATTTAATATGTTTTATAGGCTTCAAATAAGAATAAATCATGTTTTAAGTAATGAAAGCTATATTTTTCTAAAAGGAAATTTTGCCACATTTTGATGGTGAACCTATTTAAAATCTATATTTTTACAATTTTATAAATTTTTCTGAAAAAACATATATAATTTTTTAAATAGTAATATAAAAATTATCTTATAGTAAGATTTGAGAATTTTTCGAAGAAGTTTCACTTTTGGATGAATAGTGAAAAATATTGAATTTAATTAAAAACATATTTTAGTCAAATTTATTTATATATTTAAACTATATTTTAATTTTTTTTAATTATAGTTAGTTAAATTATAAATAACTCAATTTAATTTAGGTCATTTGAATCAATTTCAAAATAAAATTGGATATTAAAACATTTCAATCTTTTGAACTCTTCACTTTAAAAAATCGATTTTTCGTTGTGTCTGTGGATTAATTTCAAATAGAATTTTCCAAATTTAATGAAATGAATTTGATAAAATTTATTATGTATTTGGAATAATATGGTTAAAATTATTTTTTAATATAAATTTATTTTTTTTGTATAAAAAAGCTACAGTGGTAAAAAAATTATTTACAATAGTATAGTTAAAATAATGATAAGGGTTAATGTAAAAATGTTAATGCTTAACATTCCTAAAAATTACATAAATTAATGGGTTTTTAGGTATTTCTAAACCCTAAATAGAATAAAAAATATTAATTAACAATAAAATTCTTCGAAATTAATTCCACCTTAATGTGGGTTTCATTAAATTTAAAATAATAAATTTTTATTAACTTTAACCAACCTCTCCTGGAGTATAAATAACAACACTCACCACCCCATTTTGTCCCAAAATCCTTAAATCTCCAAAAATCTAGAACAAATCCTCTCCTCCTCAATCTCCCCACTTACTTGTGCTGATGTGATCAACAAAAGACCAAATCCAAGGTGTCCAAGGCACTCTTAATGAGGTGATATTTGAGAGAAACGTTTCTCAAAATACATCGTTTTTTTTTCATATTCTACTTTGTTCTCACCTCCTTCATCCATAATGAAATTATAATTAAATAATCATGTAAAAAAATTTATTTTATTTTTATAATGGAATATCTTACATCCATTCCTTTTATTACCTAATCTTAATCAACATAATGAATCAATGGTCCTAATTATGCCCGTTAATCACATCCATCAATAATATTTTCATTTGAATTCTATTACTACCTTCATGGATGCTCATAAAACTATTATTATGTTTAAATAATATTTCATTAAGTAATTATATCCTTTTCCATGATCTAAAACTAATTTATACTCAAAATAAGAAATAAAATAAAACTACTTCATGATGTTTGAAAAAACGATCAAAATTAACTAAACAATTACTATTAACATTTTATAAAATAAATCTTACTCATGTTAGAGAAAAAAATGATATATGATTCCATTTATAGTCATGTATGTTCATTAATACCATTTTGTTCCCCTTCCGAGGTTGCAATCACTTTTTACATGAACATCCATAATTTAGCATAAATGAACTGATCTTGAAACCATGAAACAGACACACCAAAAACCTTGAAAATAATGAAATATTAATAATTAATTACTTGTAAGATTATATAAAATAATAAAATAAGGTATTAAAACATTATATAGTTTTGGAATTAATTAATGACCTTCTTTAACCAGTATATTGGAGGTTAAAGTACGTACCACTAAAGAGAAGCATGAGGTAAGGGTTTCTCATCTCACTTTTTACCATTGTGATATATATTCCATATTTACAACTTGTTTTTATTTTTTAGTGCATATATAGTGAATTTGAACATTCAATATCATTAATCTTTTTATATTTATAGTATTAAAGGATTAATTCAATAATTATTTCATTTATGGGACATACAATTTGACAGATCACAAGTAGTAAGTGAATTCTTAACACAATTTACATTCAATGGGAAAAATAAAATTTTCATTGATTATGTAATTCTATGATTATTTTTGAAATGTCTTTGGATTATCAGAAGTTTTATTTCCACTTATTTTATGAGTATTTATATCAAATAAACATAATATTTTAAATTTATTAATTCACACTTCAATGTTATGATAATTAAAATGGGATTTTGTATCTCACTTTTTATTTCTATAAGACTTAGTTCATATTCATAACTAGTTTACATTTAAGTGGTATATATAATACCCAAAAATTTAATATATGACCTTTATTTTAAAATATATAGGTATTTACATATCCATTTGATGACATCTCTTTCATTGGGTTTACGGTTCAAAATTTACCAATTCTGTAATGTAATATTATATCAATTTTATTTATTTGAAACACATGTTAAATTTTAACATTTATTAATTTATAAGGTGCATATAAATCCCATTGAAATGATTCATCATCAATATAATTCCTTTCATGATGTTATATGATTAAATTAATTTTCTATTTCATTGGAAATTTGATTTATTAAAAAATCCATGTTTTATAATAACAATTTAAAAAATGTTTTTAGAAGATATTTTAACAACTAAAAAATAGGGATTTGAAACAAGTTTCAAATAGTTTTCTAATATTCCTTTATTTTTTTCAAGGTTATTTTCCCTAATTTTTTTAATAAATGTTTTATGATTTAAAAAAAAATTAAACTAGAAAAGTTTTTTTCCTTATAAAATGTATTAAATATATATTTCAAAATTATTTTCCATATAAATTAATTCTATTAGTGTTTCTCAAGCCTTATCAGGGATATGATCCAAGGATATTATTCTTACTCTTCCTGTGAATGGTTTATGTTTTTTATAGAATAATGATTATGAATTCAATTTCTTTCCATGGGTACCCCGTAGAATTATTCCTTATGTTTGATTCTTTTTGAAGCACACATATTCATGAGATTGTTGTAATGGGTGCAGTCATATAGAAATCCAATGTGTTGGGTAATGTTTTAGCATCATGAGATGTCATGGTGGGATAGGTTGTGAACCTATTTAATTTATGGGATATTTTCTACCATGTGATGTAGTCTTGGAAGTTAGACTTGACTCTGGTTTGTGTCATGCTATTTTTTATTGCCAAAATTCCATGTTATATGTTATTATCTCCATGATATTTTTCTTTTATTATTTTATAACTCATTTATTATGAAAATACATGTTTTATTTCATGAATCATGAACATGTCCATATATATACAGGTTATAGTTTTGAAATGTTATGTTCCTGATCACTAACTGTTATGCTCATCTTATTCTTTCATATAATCAAGGTTTGATTGCTCTTTTGTTTACCCTTACTCTGTATATGAGGTCACTCTTCTTACGTTATCCTTCTCTATGTTATGAGGAAATATGTTAAATTAACTGTGACTAAAAGGATTTCACTTGGATGATGTTAATGACATATTTTTAATGTTTTGTATAGTGAGAGTGTGTAGATCATTATGAGAAAGTTATTTATAAACCCAAGTTGTTAATATTTTGTCCTAACTCTATAAAACCATAAGGCTAAAACATCCCTCAGTATGTAAGTGATCCCATATATCCTTTTGACATTGTATGTTTTTTTCTGAAAAAAATAGGGTCATGTTTTTCAGTATCATTCTCTGGAATGTAATTTTAATTTTTTTTTCACCAGACCCGAAAGTGCAGATTCTAGGATGTTATAGTTGGTATCAGAGCAGTGTTTAGACAACATTAGAGATTAAGGTGTTTTATTTTATGAAAATTTTAAGAGTTATAGATATCATCATGGGTTTAATAATTTTATATCTATCATAGGATTAGTGTCTTAGAAACTCATTTTTAGGCTTTAAGTTATGAAATATTATGTTGACTAATGGATGTTTTGAAAAAATTTATTTTTTATGTAATTATAGATTATTACATTATGGGATAAAAAAATAATTGTATATGATAAACTTTGAGATTAAACATATTATGTTTATTTTTAGGATATTTCCCAAATTTATGGATTTTTAAGGATTTTAATAATATAGTTTTAGAAAAAGGAAAACCCACATGATGGATGAAAAACCATTTCATATCTAAAGGCCATAGAAATTGAAAAAAGAATCGATGGGATAAAGGGGTTCATTACCTTCCCTAGGCCTATATTTTGTACCGGTGAGTATAAAACTATTTTTATTTATTTAAAATATCAAAGATATAATGTTTTTGTTTATTTTTGGAAAATATGTTTTATGGATAACTATGATATAGGAAATTATTTTTGGATTAAGGGATTAACATTATTTTAGACGGTGTCCACTATTTTGGGAACCTTATATGATTAATGTAAATTGAATACCATGATATTTTATTTTAGGAATACAGGTTGATTTATATTTTTCAATAATATATGATTTTATTGTGTCTTTATGGCGAGTTACATTATTTATTGAAATAGTTAGTATCTATGGGATATTATTTGATTTAGAAAATTATATTTTAGTTATGTGAAATTCATATTTATTGAGATGGAGAAGATTCCTTGCCTTGATGGGGAACCTATAAAAGTTTTGGATTAGGTTCTTAAGAACTTTAGGTCCCCTTGGGAGGTCTACATAGATTTATGTATAGTGTAGTGTATGTTCTCGAAGGGTATTTTTATGAAGAGGAATGAGTTTCTGGTTGGGTTTATATATAAAAGGAGGGGTAATTATTTATTAATTTCCCAACATTTGGTTTGGAATCCTTATGATAAAGTAATATAAAACCCAAACCACCCCAAGGGTTTTCTTATGGTTTCATTAAAATTGTATTTTTTAATTATTTTACATGTTTAATAATTAAGAAAGTTAAAATACTCCCCTTGGGGATACATAATTAAATCATGTTTACAAATAATTGATTTTGAAACCTCAAATTATAATATATGTTTTCGAGGATTTATTAAGGGTTTATAAAAGTAATAAAGTATTATCAAAAAACATTATTTTAAATATAAGATGAATATTTGGTTGTGTATAAATTTTATGGAATATATTACCTCACTTATAAGTCATTATGTTGTCTTAATTGACATTATATATTTATATGATAATTAAATTTGACTAAAAAATTATACTATATCTGAAAATTAACGAAAAAATTCACATTAAAAAATTTCAAAATGATGATTTAAAAAATAAAATTTATTTCATCCAGATAATTCTATGTGTACGATAATTTACACTTTTAAATGAAAAATATAAATTTATTAATAATTTTGGGTTTTTTTAATAATAATAGTTTTATGACCCTTAGAAAAATTATTTTTTAAAATCAAATAATTATATTACAATTGAAATTTACTAAAAAGTATTTAATAATTATATTTTCTAAATATAAAATGTATTTTAAAAATTCAACAATTCATTAAAATAATGTGTCTTGATTAAATTAATACATTTCCCCAAAATAAAATTTGTGGTTCATTGTACAAAAACATATTTTTATCAAATACATTATTAAATCATTTTAAAAGTAATAATAATAATAATAATAAATGAAAAATATAATAAATGTTTTATTATTTCTTTTTTAAATTAATAATTTTTTGGAATATATAAAAAACTATTTATTACACCAGCATACACTTTATAGGTGAGGTGTGCGATGGTGAAGTTGTCATGGGGTTATTTGGTCTACATGGTTTTGTTTGTGATCTCAATGATCATGATATTCTCCTACAAATAGTTTTATTGTGTGATTTAGTTATTAAATCTGAGAATGATCTTGATCAATAGAAAATCCCCAGGATGTTATCCCTATGAAGAGCTCCTATAAATTCACATCATAGGGTATGGTCCTTCTATTAAAAGTCTTCAATTATTTTATCAATATAAACTGGAATTTTATTATAAACATTAATATATAAATAATAATTCTTATTTTATAAAATCTATATTATCCATAGTTATAATGCATAATGGTCTTTTAAATTTAGAAGTCACATTAAGTGTTCAAAAGAGATAAAGTGGTTTATGTTTTTTTCTTTAACTTTATTACTTACTAATGAATTTATTTATTAAGAAAGAGTTATTATAAGTTATGAAAGTTCATGTCATTACACTTGTAACATTTTATCACCCATTTATAAAAAATTATGTATTAAAATTATCATTTATCAATGTAAAATATTTTATTTTTTAAGAGTGATCCATTTCAAAAGTTCCAACACACATACTTCAATCATAGTTCTGTAATCTCTAGAAAATTAATAATTACATAAATACCATATATACTAATTATATAATTAATTTTTATAATCCATTAAGTTTTTGATATAGAAAAATTATTTATGCCTTTCATGAAGATGATACACATTACATACCCATGAATAGTGTTTTTATTTTCTAACAAAAAAAATGAAAGAAAGATAAATAATTTTTATTAATTATAAATTTATAATTACATAGTAGATAATATTTATATTTTATATATTTTATTATATCTATTTATATTAAATCCCATGTAAAATTAAATTGAAAAAATTACATCACTATATAGAGGTGGTAGTCCACATTTACACATGAGTCGCGATATCATTTTTCGTCAGATTGGAAAGAAATATGTCAGATATATTGATATAATTATAGAATTATAATTATTCCATTAATATAATGCATAAAAGTTAATTCCATGATAATAAAATTACATTAAATATTGTGATGGAAAATGAAGTGCATCATAATGTGGAGGCTGTGGTCCACATATACGCACAATCGATAATTAAAATTCCCATTTAATGGAAAAGCGGGAGAAAAGGGTGGTTCCATAATATCAATATAATTTTAATATACTGGTGATAAAGAATTTATTATATTATGATTAATAACATATATTTAGAGTAGTTAGAGTAATTAATTAATTAAAATAGGTCGGGTAGGATGAATACCTCTTCTTTGGCAGGCCTTCTTTAGATCTCTTACTAATGTCCCTTGGAATGGTCTTTTAACAATATAAGATCCTATAATTCATTTATATAGTTGTTTAAAAGAGAAATGGGCATGATTTTTTAGATATATATGGATAAAACTTTTTTAATAAAATAAATAATGGGGTGGGGGTGTCCTTTTATATGTTGGGGAGAGCACACACAAGGAGTTTCTTAAAGTATTTAAATATAATGACATCATACTCAAGAAACATTCTTCCATAAAACTAGATATTTGATTTTTGGATAGGTTGTGTTTTAATATTCTATATTAAATAGGATATGTCCTTGTTTAATGGGCTAGTATACCTTTATCTATTTGTTCAATCACCCCCGATAAACCCATTTCAACCATAACCACAATGAAATTTTTTTATGGTGTTTACTATTCATTATGAAAAAAATGATTGTATATTCATTAAAAAACATGTAAATGTTGGTTAATAATATGTTATATGTTTTATTAAATTAAATTAATAGGATTAGAATGACATAACTTAAAATTAAACCCCAAAATGTGATGAAATTCATTTTCGAGAAATAATAATTTCCTAAGTTTAAAATGTTTTTATACTAAAATAAAAGATAAAAGTAATTAAAATGATGTAAATTAGGTTAATAATTATATAAATGGAATAATTTTTTATTTAAATCCTTTTTAAAGTGAAATATAACATTTTAAATTCTTTAATTATGAATTAATTTTTAAATAAAAATTTGTTTTTGAAATATTCATCGTAAAATATATCCTTTTTGAAAAGTCACAAGATTTTACTCTAAGATATTATTGACAAGAAAATTTCAAAAATTATGTTCATTTTTTCGGATAAATTTTATAATTTTTTTAAATTAATTATATTATTTTCTCACAAAAATCAATAAAAACCATTTTTGAGGAAAAAATATATTCTTAAAGCATCTAATGACTCTACTAAAAATTGAGTACTTACTGGTCAATATATTTTCAAAATCCAAAAAAATTATAAGTATTTTTTAATAATCATAATTATTCCAATTCACATAACAAATCTAATAGCGAGGTAATAAAAATGTAGTATATCATTTTTTATTTAGACTTGGGTTTATGTTAATTATAAGCTATCAAATATATTAACTTTATTTAAAAAGCACTATATTAAAAAATATTTATGTGTTATAATATATGTGCAGAAAATTATGAAATATATATATATATATATTTATTATAAATATGGAAATTATAATAACCTAATTCCTATAAAAAGGAGGGTAGAAATGGAGAAGGTGATTATGAGAAATAATATAGAATGAACTAATACTATATCTTATTTAATATAACATGTATCAAAGGAGAAGAAGCATTAGGGAATCAGAATTAATTCAATAAAGTTCTATTAGCACAATCTCTATTATCGTTATAGGTAGAATATATATAAGGAGAAGATATATATTAAGTGATAAAGTCCTAAAACCATTGGCTATTTAATTTCATGTTGATGAAGAGGAATAAATAAATGTAAATTGACTTGATATGATGATAAATTCGTCATTTTTAAATTCAATAGAACATTACAATGTATAATTTCATACTACTATAGTAGAATTTATATTAGAAGTCAAATAATTTTGTTGTAGATGAAGATTTTACCCATTAAGACCCTCACCCCAGTATCCCAGAGCCAGTGCCTTACTTTTTATACAATGGCATAGATACAACATATAAATACCCATGTATCAATTTTTTATCAGGTTTTTAAAACTAGATACATACATGATAACCATTTTAAGTTAGGAAAATAAAATAAATAATTAAAAAAAATAAATGATCTTCATCCTTTAATCTCAATCCAAGAATAAGTCTTGATATCTTGAGTAAATAAATAAATTAAGGCCCAGTTCAACTGATTAGTATTGGTTAATTATAGTGGAATATATCAATAATAAAAAAGATTAATCAACATGTCAAGGTAAATAACTGATAATTTTTTTTATTTAATTGACTAGATAAGGAAAATTCTATATGGAAGGGTAAATAACTTAGAACACATACAATTTAATCAATGTTCTGAAAATGAATTTGAGCTAGATATAACAGCGTAGTAAAAATATCCTGGATAGTAATAATGGAATTTTGAATGAAGAAAATTATAAAATATGGGATATCATGTCTAAGGGACATGAAATTTTATACTGTCAATATCTATTCTCAAAATAGTTTAAAACTACATGTTGAAACCCATTTAATTTGGCCAACTGATTTGTCTTAGGAGACCCATCAATGTATATAGGGGAAATATAATTTCCAAGACCCAACCATCACTACATATAAAATATATTTCACATATATCAAATAATTGATTTAATTAATGGAAAAAATTTCTTATCATAAAATACCTATATTGTGTAAAGGATATAAATTTATGAATATTTCCATAGTTAATGAAATAGATTTCTAAGAAAACCCAATTTGTACCAAAGTTATATTTTTTAGGGAATAATAATATCCCTCACACTAGAATATGGATATAAATTAGAAATGTAATTTATAATGAATAATTATTACAATAAAGTGATTGTTTTAAGAGAATGTTAAAAACAACAAAATGGAGTAAGATTTCACAATAACTTTTCTCACATGGTATCTTTCAAGTAAAACCCCCTTAGGTGAGAGAATTAAAATATGGAAATAAAATTACATGAATAATTATGTATTCAGGATATTACATTTCAAAGGGGTAGTATATACACCATATAAAAGTGAATTGGTGTATAATAATAAATAAGACTCAATGAAATGTAAACTGAGAAAAATCCCTTACCTTATACATCATTGTTATTAAACTCTATTTTAACTCATTTATAATGGTATTAATAATGTTATTAACTTATACTAAAACCATACCAATATTTATAAAATAATATACAATCCTTTTATAATCTTATAACCTATTTGTTAATAATATTTCATTATTTTCATTGTTTCAGTTGTTAATTACCTCATTTTCAAGTATGTTTACTCCTGTTATTTTTTCATCGTAATAGATATATAAATATATAAATTATAATTATAGTGTAATTTTTATGTCATATATGTCATTTTTTTTAAAAACTGACCTTAATACATTTTATGTTTAATTTGAACGAATCACATCACTTCGTGAGGCTGTAGTCCTCCATACACAAGGGTGACACTATTATATTGCCACAAAATGGAAATAATGATGGTATGTGTGATATAATAACTAAATTTGAATAATAATATCATAAATATTGTAAATATCACATATAAACTAAAAGTACATCATTATTTCCATCGTTAAATGGTGGTAATGGAAAAATAAACGACATCATTTCATGAGGTGTTAGTTCTCCGTACACACGAATGATGTTTTCATAACCCATTTTATGGAAGTTTGTAATGATGTATCTTGTATCCATAATATAAAAATTTCTCAGTATATGGAATATACTAATTTTATTATATAATCATGTTCTAATAGTAATTGTAGTAGGTGGAGACGGAGATAAAATAAATATACTTTCAGAAGAATGTTAACACCTTTTTATGTATCTTCTTTTGGATTACAGAAAAACCCACAAATGATTCATTTATTTGTAAAAAAAGAATTCTACGTTGATTTGATGAAAATTTTAATGGTTCATTCGCAGGGTTTGTTTGATCAAAATGGATTGGGATGAATAAAGTAGGTGGGATGGTGAGTTCCCTTTTATAGTGGAGGGGGAGTTTCATTACATTATATACTCGAATGTATTCAATATTGGGTGGTATACTATACATAATGTGAATAAAAAATAGAATAATAATTTAGGTCAGGGTTTTTTTTGGTCAATAAAAACCTCCCCCAAAAAATAATAAATCTTTTTTTATAATTTTATTCCTTAACTTCAATGTTTTCATATTTTACCATTTTGGTATTTCATTATGTTAACTCAATTTCTAAAGAAAGTAATTTATCCATTAAGGATAAATTAGAGTGATATATTTTTAAAATTTACACCCTTTGATTAAAAATATGATATAAACTTATAAAAAAAATATCCTATGTGTGTTGGAAATTAATTTTAACAGAAGTGCAAGTAACGAGTAAAAACACTACTTTAACCCTTATCGTGCCAATAATGTTTTTACTATTTATGGGTCAAAGTGTTCATTATAAATGATAAATTGGTCCATTGAGGGACCATAATTTATATTTATTATTATTTACTAATAACTTGGAATACGATAGGATTTTGAGTAATTTTAAATCATTTTAAATATTATTTATTGTAAAATAATATTAATTTCATTTTAGCATAATCATATAATTTACATTTAAAGATACCATAAAAATGATGGAATTTGAATATCTTAATTTAAAAAATTAAGGTAATACAATAGTTCATTCAATTGAAAACACTTTTAATATTCTTAGAATCTTTTATTTTAGTTAAGTATTTACTAAATAATTATTGCTTTTAACATTTCTTATGAATTTTATGTAACTAATTCATTTGTAAAAATTAAAGATAAATTATTTTTTTTACAAAAAATAACTTATATTTTAAAATAATATATATGAACGAGAAACTACTATTTTTGTCCCTATCGCAAAACATTAAAGATATTGAAATGAAAGAAGGTTCATTTTTTGGTCTTTTTCATTACATACTTTATTATATGGATAAATATAATGGATAAGTATCCCATAAATTCATAAATTTATAGAATAAGGTTTAAAGGGTCTAAATATGTCCACAAAATTGGTTTTCTACAAATGGTTATGTCATTTTAACCCTTATAATTTTTGTTTAATGACTATGCAGACTCATTTTTACATTAATCTGTATAATATTTTTTTTATCATTTTTACTAATAATTATGGTAAAAAATAAAGTTTAAATTAAAAGATATTTTAAATTATTATTATTTTATAAAAAGAATTCATTTTTCCAAATTCAATTCCCAATAGTTTCAAAAATTAATTTGACATCAATCCCACAAATGAGATGAGAAAACATGGTTTTAATGTTAAAATGTTCAAATGTTTACAAAGTTATTACAAATAAATTCAACAAGAAAGAGATTCATGTGACCTAAATTAGATTAATATATTTAAAATTGAACTTTATTTACTGTGAAACTAAGTCAAAACGTAATTCAAGATTATAAATTATTTAAATGAAAAGGCAGATTTTAGTTAAAATTCACTATTTTTAATTATTAATCTAAAATAAAACTTCTCAGAAAAATAAAAAAAATAAAACCATAAATAATATAGATATTCCACTTTAAAAAATGAAGTTTATTTTTCGAATTATTTTTTAATAAATTGGAAAATTTAATTTTAAATTTTCTTTTCAAAGAACGATCAAACCATCTTTTTGCAAAAATACAATTATTTCTGAAAATATATATTTTTATTTTAAATTAATATTATTTTATTTATAATAAATATATATATAATAAAAATTTGAAATATATAAATTTCCATAATTTATTTAATCATATTCTCACTCTCCATTCCAATGGTAAAGGGACAACTATCATATTAAGTAATAATATTAATAATACATTGTCATTCCGTAAAACTAGGCCTTGTGTGTAACAAAAGATTTCAAAGAAACTCATTGTTGTATGTAAGAAAATATAAACAGAGTTTTTTGTGTATTGTAAGCAATAGGATATATTGAATTTATTTTAATTAGTCAACATATCATCATGCTCTGGGATATTATATTCTCATCGATGTTTGGTGTTGCGTGTCATCCACACTATCAAATAAAACATTATTACATTGAACTTTAGTGGTGTTATATTCTCCACACCTTAATTAAATTTCATCCAAGTAATTTAAAAATTATCACCGTAATCTAAGGTTTGAAATTTTGAAATAACATTGTTTAAAAACCTACATAATTTTTTTTAGTAAAATATATTATTAATGAGAGAGAAAGGGAAGGACGAGGGTCCTCTATAATAATCAAATAACAAGGTGTTTGATGATGAAAACATTAGTGTGAAATGAAAACATGAACATATAAGATACAAACAAAACATAAATATAAAGGGAGATTCATTAAGTTCATTGATCATAAGTTAGTGAATGATCAATATAACATCAATGGGTTCAAAAAAAAATCTATACTGATTTAAAAGTCCACCTAATTAATTGGGTATGAATGTAATATGATATTTTTTTCAATATTATTTTATTGATGTTGATTAATTATTTCACTCACTATGAAAATGTGGAAATATAATTAGTCAATACAGTTCTATTACAAAATCACAATTTCATCTTTTTGTTGTTCTTTGAACTATTTCCACTTTATCTCTTATAAGTTGTTACATAATATGGTGAAGTAATACATTAATGTATAAATAATTTTCCAAATATCATTTTAAACTATTTTATAAATGGTTATCTCTTCAAAAATACTATGATCCCACACTATTGAAAGATGGTCACTGGATTTCCAAAAATAAACATACCATTAATACCTCAAATAGATTCATGTAATATCTTGAAACATGGTAATGAAATTAATTACCCTAGAAAATTATTAAATAAAATAATTATTCCTTATTTTTTAATCTAAAATATAGATTATTGGACAAATTTATTTAAACATAAAATTCTATTAACTCCATCAATGACAGAATAAACAATTTTTTCAGCCAATTTCTAATCTGTTCCAAGGTAGTCAGTGTTACCACTGAATCACTTTTCTCGATACCATTGAATACATGTTTTAAAATACATTAAAAAATATTGTTGTTGTGAAATACTAATAAATTTGATAATTATTATAACCAAGAAATAATTGATAAATGAAAGAATTTTGGGATCTAAACACAATAAAATTAATCATTTTTCTTTATCTATGGTAACTGTATATGAATTTTCATGATTAATTATCCTCTTTTAAGGTACATTCCTTTGACTCTTGGGGAATTCGATTGCACAGTGCCGCCATTCATCATAGTGGAGGAATTGAATATTGGAAACCTTTTTATTAATGTTTAAAACATGAGAATATTTACATTTTCCTCTGTACATTAATAAAAATCATTTTCCTTTTATGCATATACCAAATGTTTCCTCCCACACATATCACATGTTGGAAAATCATTATTTCTCTTATTCAATTATAAATCATTTTCTCTATTGTCCACTTCTTCTCTTATTTTCCTTCAAAGACATAATTCTTATAGATTTATTTATATATATTTTTATTTTATGATATTATGTCCTTATATTATTATAATTTTTGGGAGACATGTTCCCTTGTAAATATTGACTTATGATCATGAAATATATAATCGTTCTTACTCATTTGGTCATGTGCATTGGTCAGGTTCCCGTACCTTCTTCTAGGCACCATTTATAAATGGTACAATATACTATATTATATCTTATCATTATGAAACATAATTTATTATCCCAAATATAGTGAAACACTTAACATTAATTGAATATTTTATTCATCGATAATCTAATAATCATAAACATGGTCTATTTAAGAATGTGTTTATTTTAAAATCCTTCGTAAAGGGTTATAAGGAAAATGTTAATTATTCTAATAATACCCCCAAGGAGTGTCAAATCAGGTGTATATTATGGCCCATTTTCATTACCATATTATTCTCAAGCCAAGCTCGACACACCCTTTTTCGATATACTACCCCAAGGAACCTATGTGCCCCAACTACATCTAATTTTACTATCCAGACACAGATATATTTCTAGGAAGACCCACATAATCTCTTACAAACCAAAACTATATGATATTAATATCTACACATCCTCAAATTATATCATATGGTCATTTTCCCAAATCTATGTTTTCTAGAATATACTCCCTAAGGTCTCTACTAAACATACTCTGATCCCAACTACAGTGACCCTGACTCCAGTTTCATAGAGCGAGTTCTTTACTTTTTTACATTCTCATAGATACAAGATTTCAATCCAAAAGGATCAATCAATTTAGTATATTAGCAAATATAGATATATACATGAGACATATTTTACTTTGGGAAATAAGAATTAAGAAAACAATTTAAAAGATACCGGTTGTTGAAACTTATTTAAAAAAAGAGTTTTCATATTGTGGTGAAAGAAAAAAAAATAAGGGTGAGATAAAATGCCTAGTATGGAGTAATTAAAGTGGATTCTGTCATGAATTAGTAGACATAACCAATATATAAAGGTCAATAAATGAGTGTAGATTCCATTTTAAATAACTGTATAAGTAAAATACAATATTCTAATCTATATAACTGAGAACACATGACATTTAACCAATCAAACACAAATTGAATCATTCTAGTGATAATATAAAAGTGAAAATATCCTATATAGTATTAACTTATTTCTGAATGAATTAAATTCTTAAAAATTTTACTTCCTATCTTAGGAACCTGAAAAACATAACTGTTAGGATCTATACTACATAAAGTCTAAAAATTTAGGTGGAATATCATTTAATTTGTCCAAATAATTTTTATCTTTCGACTTGTCGATGCATTAAGGGACAATAGGAATTTTGATCCCCACTCATCACTGCATGTCCAAATAATTACTCATACATCATGTTCTTTATTTTCAAGTGTTGAGAACATAGAAATGAATTTATCTGAAAAAATTACGATAAGTTTCTCAACCACATTAGATTCTTCACATGTAACTCAAAATCCCAAAATAGTATTGAAAACCACCTTAACATGTGTAAATAACTGATTAAATGATTCATCATAATGAATTGTAAAATTTATAAATTACTATTTACTGAGTTTCTATATAAATTCCTTCACCATCCTATTTCCATTATAAATCCAATGATATTTTTCCTAAATATAATTTATAGTTCTTTAACCCATGAATTTTTTATGTTCCTCCATTTAAAAGAATGCAAATAAATAATTCCTTTCCTTTCCTTCCTTTTGAACTTTTTTCATTAAAATTGAGGCCATGTAAAGGCTTTTATCAAAACTATATACCCTTTGTGAATACAATCAAGATCATTAAGATCGATCGGTAAAGAGAATATATGGTATTTTTTTAAATATTAAATCATTTTCTATCTAATGATAGAATACCTTTATAGAATACTGAGTCATGTAGATCCATAAATATAATCAAGAGAGATCTTATAGAGAAATTATATACTCTGAAACAAATTATTATGATCACCCGAGATATAATAAACAATAAGAGATGAGCGGGAATCAATATTTATATTTTCTTCATATCCTAATTATTATATTTTATTATTTATCAAATCTTTGTTTATTTCAGATAGGCTTGTAAATAAACAAGAAAATAATATGTTTTTAACAAGTTTCAAAAGCAAAAAAATGACTATATCCCCAATTTATAGTGGTATGTAACCTTCAAAAACACTTCTCACATTTAATTATAAAAAAACGTTCAATTAAAATGAGTATGAAGCTATATCTATTACAAATTATTTCACTAAAAATAATTTTATAACTATCAAGTAATAATATTATTTTTAGAAGAATGATCTATAACCATGTGAGAGTTAGTAATGGTCTATATTTATTTGATATTCGACCACTTTAGCTTATAAAAAATTATTTTGTATGGTTATCTACATTCAGAATACCTCTAGTATAACTATAATAATATCAATAAATTTTATATTTATAATATTATTTCTGTATATATTCAAAAAATATACTAGATATGATTTTTATATATAGTATTTGTAATACCTTAATTAATTAAAATTTAAATATCTTTCTATGTATATATTCAATCACATTAAATGTAATCATAGATATTCTTCTTACATTACATTGGACTTTGGGTGGGGTTTAGTTTGAAGTCTTAGGTTTTTCTATAGGTCATTGAGGTGCTCTTGTTTTTTGATATATATAAAACTAATTGCTTCTATTTTACAATATTTATTGGCCATATATTATGTCTAGGGAGGGATATTAATATTATTATCACCATTTATAATCAATAAAATGATATAGAATGAAATATTTTCATCTCTCTCTTCTACATTACCTAAAAAATAACATCTTGATAATATAATTATGCATAAGAAAACCTACAGTGATATAACAGAAATATGGAACAATATATTGTGGCATAACGATCTCCCAACACAATCTCCCAATCACATATTCTTTTATGGTTCAATCCCAATAAAGTGGAAACCTCTTCAGACCACATAACTAGTTTTCACTTAATTTTCTTCCTGAAAAGATTTAAAGCATGATTTCTATCTTCCTCTCATACACACAAATCAATTTTCTTAAATATTATCATCAATTATATTGAATCATAATTATAAGAATAATAGATTGTATTGAAATCAATTAGAAATGAAAGAGAACTGTTTGAATCTATTTTAGAAGTGTCTTCATAAAAAAATCATCTTCCATGATCTCTTTATAGTAACGAGTCATATATAAAATAATTGGAATATTATCCATATGTCTATTGATCATTACTTTATATGTTTCTTATATTTTATAACAGATTAAATTTATTTTTCATATTTTTAATATTTTTCAAATTGTTTTAATTAGAAATATTTAAATCTAAACATCCATTAAAACACTTGAGGGATATTAAGTATAAAACATATCACATTAATCCCATTCCCATAAAATATTTTCCTAGATAAGAATATATTATTCAATATATATATATTATATTATGAATCATCATAGAAATATTTTAATGGTTCAAATATATTAGGAACATACTTCCTTTGATTCATTATGCTTCTCATAGATAATTTAAAACATACATAAAACTCTTAATAAGTTATGAATCAAAAAATCTACAAGGAAATTAAAAAACATCCCTACTGAGTGTATAATACATATTTAGAATGGGTTTTCCCTCTACTAATTTTGAGGATGTTAAAAAAATATGTTTTTATTCAATATCATATGTATACAATGAATCCCGTTTATTCTATTATAAAATATCAGAGTATAATAAATGTACATTACATATCATTCACATTGATTTTCAATAACTTATAGATAGAGTTTCTAGAACGATTCCCCATAATTATCAAAAAATATCTATACTTCTCACATCAACTCTAAATTTATTTTACAATATACTCAGATGCATGAATCCATATTAAATATCTCAATCCCCCATATATAGTAATTTAGTAAAAAATATAGTACAATTATCAAGTGGTTCAAAAACTATTTTCGAATTCTTATAACAAAAACTCTTTTTATTAAATGATTCTTAAAGTCCTATGATTGTCTGTAATATACCTATATATTATCATATGATGTTTCAATAATCTAAATGAGAATGATATCAAATATTTAAATTTTTGCTGAATTGAATTTATAATAATAAATAGTATACTTGAAGATATGGTTTCATGGATCGGGATCAATAAAAAACCATGATATGGTGACACTCACTACATCATAGTTCATATTTTATTGAATCAATTCATCAATATAACACATTCACTAAAGTGTTATGAAATTTAATATTACATTCAGAAATCAGTGTGATTTATATCCACTCCTAAATAGATATGAGAACTCTATAAAATAACATAAATTTTTTATAAACACTTTATAAAAATATTAATATTTTTATGGGATATATTATGTTAACATATAGGCTATTGTTGTGTTTCATATAAGTATGAATTATAACATTTATAACTATTTGTATGTAGAGTCCACTAACCAAATTTTATCATTACTCAAACTAAAAACCTATTAGTTTTGTTTATTATGAGACATAATCATACAACTACACAAATATTTACACCAAAAAATGTGACTCAATACAAAATATTCATTCCTGTATATTCCTTTCATCTAAGAATTACAGTGAAAGAAGGATAGTCCACATGTTTATCTTGTGTATATCAAATAATAAATTCTCAATTCCATGAAATATACAGAATAGGTTTAATGAATACATCACATATAAATCATCAATGTTGTTGAGCACATAACACGCTGTTAAAGTAATTATATAAACCATTTTTTATACTTAAATTGATGGATAGGATGAGATACATTTCATATAAGTGGATAATTTTAATATTAGTTAAATTAAACTAATAATCATATTAAATACATTCAAAAATATTTACTAATTAGTAAAGGAAAAAAGCTGTATTAAAACATGAATCGACGTGAGAAGGTAAAAATTTTATATAAACAGACAACCTTATTTATTTGGGATAAATTTGATGCCTTAAACCTTATGTATAACATGGAAATCATTAAATTATTTGTCAAATACCTGTAATGGAAAACCAAGAAAAATTTTCTATTTTTATTATCTAATGTGTATTCTCTCAATCAAATACATAATTATATTCAGGATAATAATTACTTATCATTCAAAACAATATTGATTTGTCATGATCATAAATTATGAATAAACCCAATTTATTCATTAATATGATTTTATCATCAAATTCATTATAAAATATATTAAACACACATGAATTATTGGTAAATAGATATTTAATTTAATATAAAATTTTATAGAATTAAATTGAAAACAACCATTACATCTAATATCTTATGTATCACATACCCTAATTTTTTACATAACCATCATGTTTCTATAGTTGTAGTGGATTTTTGAATATATTTACTACATTATCTTATGTTTCTATTCAATATAAATTTTTATCACCCCACTCAATTATTTATCTATTAAGATTGTACTTAAAAAGAATGATTTTATTTATATATTAATACTAAGGATATGTTCCATAAGAAATGGCTCTATTGTTATTGTAGTTATTACTAATTACCCATACATTCTAAGAACCATCCTAAGTTTATTATTTTGTTTTTTAAAAAATATATTCTTTCATAGGATTCTATTCCATGATGTAATCCTCCACCATTGTAAATTATACCTTGGCATCTTTTTTTGATCTATTCCAACTAATAGATTTATAATATAGGCTATAACCAAAATTAAACTCAGATATGGTATAATCTATTTTATTTTTGAAATTATATTCAGGGTAATTCACTTCAATGATTTCATCCCCACCTAATCAAAATTTTTATTTAAAATTTTCCATATATTTAAATATGTTCATTACTTTAATATAATGAGTCTCAGAGTGATTGGATTATAAACTTATTGATTTTTGAAAAATTCCAATAGACACTAACACAACTACATAACATAGATGACATGAAATATCAAATTTATGATATATAATTAATTATACTCATGTTTTTTATTTTCCATCATTTTATAAGAACATTGATTCATTGTAAGAATCACATAATAAACCCCTGTTAAATAAAACTTCAAAGATTTTTCCATATAAAACTACTGAAATAAATTCAAATATATGTGTTCCATTTGATTCTAATAGACTCCTTTAATATGTCTTTATAGTTCTCCACGCCCTGTTTATAGGTTAATTCAACAATTCAATTGATCATGAAATGTTTTCCCAAGAACAACTTTATAAAATATAAAGTTATGTTGTGACTTCTAATGAGAATCATGTCATCTATATAAACATCTATAAATAATATAAAAATTTCATTAACCTTATTCAATACACTAGAATCAATCTCATTCTTTATGAAACCAAACTCATTGATCAAAATATCACATTAGAAATCAAACACTAAGAGGACTACCTTAATCCAAAAGTGTAATATTATTACTTTCCCACATTAGTAAATTCATTTGTCCATTTAATACCATAAAAATGAATTATATAAATTTTCTTTAAAAAATACATTGTTGGAATATTGTTTTGGCATCAATTTAATATATCAAAAAACCGTAACGATACTATATTGAAGAAAATATTTGACTTTTTATTTTTAATCAGAACTAGTGAAATAGATACTTTATAGTCAAAACCATAAATATATTTATGACCCATTTTTAATTCACAAAGAGTCTATATTATTTTTCAATAACTCTACTAAATTTATAGAATTAGAACACTCAAGGACACCACATGTAATAATAGGTTTAACATTTTTGATTATTACTATATCATCATTTTTTACATGAAATGTAGATCGATTAAGAACATAAATAATCATATTAGCCATTATGTTTTTACTAGATCTGAGTTCACTATGTTTTTAAAACACATTATAAAAAATTTTCATATTCTTTTTATGAAAATATTCATATTTTTTGTCTTAAACATCTATATGTTCATCCCACAACCCACTAAATGTATAGTTGATGTTCATTTTCTAAATGAAAATTCTTGATCTAGACAAAAACTCTTTTTATTGACTCAGATTATAGAAATAATATCTCAACGATTCTCTGGTATAACCAACAGTATGTATTTTCAAATTCGGGTTAGGATTATGAAATAAATGTTTCCATATATGCTTGAAAACAATAAATCCTTATAAGAGAGAAATCGGGATTCCACCTAGAACTTATCTCATACAAAATATTTAGAGGTACTTTAGATGGAATGAAATTAAGTAAATTTGAAGAAATATCTAGATTATTTACTTACAATGATATACTATGGTTATATTGACTATTTTAAATTAGACCATATTTAACATGGTACAATTTCTTATTTATACATATCATTCTATAATAGTGTTCTATAAGATGTGAGATATGGAACAATTCTATAATCTCTTATATTATTAGTAAATAGTCTCTTATTTTCTCAAATATAATCCAATTATACACACACACTACATTTAACTTAGTTATTATTTATTTTATTTTTAATAAAGGTGAATTTTTTGAATTTTTAATGTTTTTTCTCCAAAAATATATATTACTATGAAAACTGCAATCCTCAAAAATTATTGTGAAGTACTTATAACCCCAATTTAATAATACAATAATTGTTATATATATAAATATGTATAATTTCCCATAATATAGGATCCCCCTCACCGTTTCAATTAAAAAGTGATATGGTCATCTCCTCTAGGAAAATTATATTTTTATTCATCAAATATAATATAGTTAATTTGGTTAAAGCCCTAATTATATTTTGAATTTTCATTCACTTCTAACCTACATACTAATTATGTTAATTCTAAAGAAATTTAGAGGATGAATCAACCTTAACCAATATATTTTGAATGATACAGTTCATATTAATTATATCTAAAATATATAAAATAATTCAATATATTTGTATTCATATAAAGTATTATATCCATGTATGTAGAAAAATAGTTTTTCTTAATCATGAATGAAAATACCTTCTTATAAAAATACTATATAGAAATAAATTATATAATTATGGTTATAATGTAGTAGTATTTTTCCAAATCTTGGGATAATCCTATTTGGTGATATAGGTCACAGGTTTTTAAATCCTATACTTCAATTATTTCCCTTTTAATCCTATATAGATATACATATCCTTTTTCCAATTCCCTAATATTATTGAGCCTATTTTATTATTATATAAATATTTAAATTATAACTGATATTTAGTTAATATGATCTAGAATTAGAAAAAAATATTTCGATAAAAATTAAATAAAAATTATAGGAATGCTTCTCCTTGAGAATACTTATCAATATGTTATACCGACTTATTTCCCAATAATACCAAATTATAATAGATATAAGAATGTTGTTCATTATGAAATCTATTATATACAATATTAAATACTTTTAATAGAGGTACATGTTTTATATAATTTCAACATGTTTTTTTTGAATTTACCCTCAATAAAAATGAATACATTATATATCATATCCATTTAATGAACCCATATCAATATTTTATTATGTATGTTATGGATTTGTTTTTTTAAGATGAAGGATAATACCCTTTTATAAAAAGCAAGTAAAAAAGAAACTAAAAAGTGGAGAGGGTAATACAGTGAAAGCATCTTGGCCTTTTTAAATGGGGATTTTACCATGGTCGACTTTGGAGGCATTGCTTAGCGCCACTCATGATCCTACTCCTAGGATCATGATCCAGAGGGGTCACAATGCTGGTGATAAGAGAACTAAAATTGATCGTTCTACTTTTTTGCTTCAAAGGAATGATCGATTCTTCCATTTGAAGAAAAGGGATTATTGAACACATCAAGGCTAACCTCGTCGAGGTTACAAAATGACTCAAAATAGGTGAGTTTTCTATCATTTCTCGACTATTTCTACCTATAGGCTCTCAGCCACTGAAAATTGAGGAACTGAAGCAAGAAATTTTGTGGATTTGGTGTTTTTCATCACGGACATGTGTCTCTCTATAGAGGGGATACTTCTCTATGCTCTTCCCTATAGATGAAATGAAAGTACAAGCATGGGGATTTTGTTTCATTACACTCAAACCTTGGATAATTCACTTCTGAGAATGGGATAGGCAATTTAACCCCTTTGAGGTTAGTAATACCAATACCCAAATTTGGGTAAGGGATTATGGACTGAATGGGATACTATAACACCCCAAAATACTGTATGATATTTTTTTCCCATCAATATCCCAATCAAAATTAACAAGGAAATAGAAGCAACTAATTTTGGAAATATTTCCAGGTTCTTGGTTGAGGTTGAAGTGGGAGCGACTCTTGTTGATAAGGTATTGCTTGAAACTAATGATGACATTATTGAGCTAATGATAACTTATGAAAAAATGCCTAAATTATGAAATTAATGCAATGTTATTATTCATGAATCATATGATTTTAGCTGCTCTATATTTTGCAGCTTTTATGCTTTGTGTGGGAATGCCGTGGGAAAATGTCTCAAAAAGAAAAAAAGTGATCCTTCTTGGAAAACTGATGTTCCTTAATCGAATCAACATGATAATAGAAAAAATTGTTACAAGTTTGATGATGGTTTGGAATTTTTTTTGATAATGTTAATCAGGGGAATGATGTACATGGTACTGTGACAAAATTTGATGGGAATGATGATCATCACCTTACCCCTGAGAGTAAAAAGTCTTGGGTGGAAATCGTTACTGAGGAGGAGAATGATCGTAATGTTGATTCCTCTAAAAAGGATAAAGGTTTTGTTCTATAACAACCTCAATCATGTCCCACCCCTAAAATATGTGATGATGTCTTTATATCTGAACATGTTACTAAAGAGGATGCTCAACTCTCATAGGAAAGGATGACCACTTCAGGTGACTACAAGGGTAATCAAATTTTAGAACCTGACTCTCCTGTCATTTCTAAAAATATCCAGGCTTCTTCAAAGTCTATTATGGATAATGAGGTATTTCAACATGTCTCTTACAAAAATTCAATATCCCCAGTTGTCACTCCAATGGTGGTAGTGAAGTCGATTGCATGGAATGATCAGAAAATTGATAATGATACTTTGGATCTGACAAAAGAAATGGAGATTGATGGAATGATGGCGACAACAAGAGGAACTTATCATATCAATAGTAAGGAAAGAAAAAAATGATAGGTCTGATTCTGAAAGCACTGATGCTGAGACTCTTTACGAAAGGATTCAATATCTCCCTAGGGAGAGATCACGTGGTTGGGGGTGAGGATGTGGAACAACCCACTAGGATGAAATTTGAGAAGATGAAAGGTGACTTAGTACAAGGATGATGAAAAAGATAAACAAGTATGTGATGGATTTAGTATTTTTACAAATATTTATGCATTTTAGATGGAAATAGTAAAAATCATGTCACATATAAAACAATGACATTCAGATAGAAATATACCTTATTATTTCATCAAATGAATTATTCTAATATAATTTTTTATAAATAATTATATTTTTATTAACTAACTAAGTATAACCCAAATATTATAGCTGAATATTATAACCTACTAATATTATATCCTCCCATATCCTATATGCCTTATATAAAATAATTCAAGGGCCCTATTTTTTTCCAGTCTTACCAATTTGGATGAATAAGGTTTTGAGATATGTTTTATCCACATTACAATAACCAAATTTTTTGATGTATTTTTGGATTTTATAAATAAAAATATTATTTTAATACACAACATTCCCGTAATCCAAAAAATTCTATCATAGTTGATTCCCACCTATGAACCTCATACACTATCATTTTCTCCATTTCACAGGGAAATGAAATCATATGCAATGAGTAGGCTGAAATTCATTGTAAAGGGAAAGCATACTAATGAGTCATAGTGTAATTATCAATAGATCAGAAACAAGATAGGAACACCAACATTTTATAAGTAAAATGAGTCACAAAATTAGATTATTCAAACATTATATGTAATCTTGTTGCATGATTAAAAAACTATAGATCAATGAATTGAAAATTTGAACCATGAACATATCATATTGATGAGATATATATGTGATATGGTATAATAATGTAAATGATATGAAAAAACACATAATCTATGAAAAAAACATAGTAAATAAAAAATGCCTAATAATTGAAATTCATAACATATGTAATGGTTAAACACCAAGAAGTTCATATCATTATGGACCAGGATAACTGTAACACCTTAGAATTATTTGATATATTTATCAATAAATAAATTTAATTTCTTTAATAGATTGAAATGGACATAACCCTTATTCTACAAATAACTATAATTTAGAATAACTTTATAACCTATAAGTTAAATTTTTAGAGTGAATTTGAATAACGATATTTAAAAATATTCTTTAATTTTTTTAGATGAAGAAAAATATTGACAATTAAATACTCAATTTTATTGGTAAAGTAATTATATGCCTTAAAAATACATTTTTCCTCAAAAATGGTTTTATTTATTTCTTTGAGAAGAAAATATAACGAATTTCATAAAATATTTTGTTTATACATTGGAAAGAGTAACTTCATTTTTAATATGATCAATTAATATAAACTTTTAGTGACGTTTTTAAATATTTTTGAAATGATTTATTTTTCGATGAATATTGAATATTAATGATTTTTATTGGAAACATAAGGATCATTTAAATAATTTTAAAATATAAGTTTTTTTAAAAAGAGGTTTTAAAAAATATTTTGGTTTATTTATGTTATTAATAATCAAATTTATGCCTTTGGAATTAATCTCATGTTGTAATTGTTTTCTTAAAACCATTTATACATAGGGAAACATGTTTTTGGAAAACTATATTTCATCATGTTTTGTAGTATTAATTTTAAATTGAAATCTTCCAATTAAGTGTATTATATTAAAAAAATTTATAACATATTTTTATTAAGTATAATTAATATTTTTTTAAAAAATATGCTTCATTATTTTCAATATAGGTTTTAAAAATAGAAAAAATTGGTCACATTTGTTGAGGATAAAACTATTTTTTCCGGGGGAACCATGAGATGAGGGTACGTTTTTTAAATGAAACTTGACTAAATATTATTATATGTAAATATTTAGACCTAATAAAATAATAAATTTAAATCTCTTTTAATTCAGATTCATTTGAATATAGTATGGGATTTTTATATTTTAATTTTATAAGAAAATATAAGTGTGACCCCTCCCCCACATATAAAACAAAATAAATACTTTATTTTATTTAAAATACATTGAGTATTACAGATAGAACAAAATCACAAAATTTTTCTTCTAAATGTCCTTATCAATGAATTATAGGTACTGGTCTTCAAAAAATACAAATCCATTGTTCCTCAATAATGGATTTGTAGGAGGCCAACCAAAAGAGAGGTAATCATAAAAAATGATATCTTTCAATATATTTCTTCTTAAAATACTAATAATACTATGTTATTAAAGATAAAATAAGAAATTTAGTATCCTAAGTATACATGAATGTTATCAGTATCATGTAACCACAATTATTCACCCTATTTTCCATCTAATAGTAAATGAATGTATTGCTCATGCGTACGTGTGGACACATGAATTGATGCAACTATATAATAAATTTTCTATCAATTTTTACATGGATGGTAATTATGATGTGTTTAATTAATATATATGATATTTAAGAGATAATTATTCATCTATAATTATAATATAATTTATAGGTTCTCACCTACCAATACTTTGGAAAATGATTATGTCGCTAGTACGTGTGGTGGGCCACCACCTCCATGAAGAAATGTGACTTTTTTGGCTCCCTCTTCTCATGGATGGTAATAATTATAGACATAATGTATATATTTGTCATCAAAGATATTATAATGGTTTTGGGGTGGTAAAATAATTTCTATATTTAATTTCTTCTTTTTTATGAAAAAGAAAACAATGTTCATTCATATGTATGACGTACCACCTCTATGAAGGGTGTAAATCATTTTCTATCTCGACCGTTTGTGGTTGACTCTATATTTTTTCAATGAATAAATATTATTTAAATCATAAATAAAATTATATATTTTATGGATCCATGGTCAATGTTCAAGCACCTAAACTACCAAATAGGAAGTCTCGTGAAAAATGAAAAAAATTAACACTTGAAATGGAGATTTTAATATAGAATTATTAATAAATTAGTGTTAAAATGTTATAAATTTTTCATATTTTTATATTTTAATTACGAAAATGAATGAGTTAGATAATTATAATAGATTTAAATTTGTTATAATTGGAGTTATATATCTTTCCTATCACATCAAACATGAGCTATGGTATTTTCTCCCACTTTAATTTTTGTAAGACACATTCCATATTCACAAAATATTTCTTTAATGTACCTTAAATACTTCCAATGTATATAGTTTATGATAATTCTATTTATAATTTTGTTTATTGACAAATCCATATAATGTTCTATCTTTCTTGATTTTTTTGTTTGTAAGTCAACAATGTAGTAGGTGTTTTATACAACAACCTATTTGTATTCTTGGATTATCTATGAATATGATTTTAATGATATAATTTTATCATAAATATCTATAAAATATATTAAATTCAATTATCCTCTGGTTATTCATGTAATTTTAATGTAATAGTACAATTTACCTCCCTTTGGTACTCAAAATTCACTAAGAAAACATTTTCAAGACAAAACATACACTATTTCTTCTTTTATCAACAATATTTTTCTTATATGTCTAAGATTTCTTTAAAATGAATCCAATAATGTTTTTAATATATTCCATTGATAGATTAAAAGAATTTTTCCAATGATATTCTTTTTAAAAAATGGGTTTAGAGGAATATTCTTCTTGTTTTCATAATGAGGTACTTATGAACATTTCCAAATATGTGAAATGATTATTATTTTTAATTTACATGACATGAAAAATATTTCCCATAATCCGACAACTCAAGTATTTTAATATCCCATTATAATTTCCATGGTTCTTTTGAATTTTTTTCCTTTAATATATGTGATTTTTTTGATTTCAAATTTATGGTTTTAATGTGAAAAATGATTTTTTTCTATGGAAAATTTCTAGTGATACTTTAAATGTTTTTTTCTATAATAATATTCTTTGATGTTAATTATGATTTATAAAGTATATTAACCAATAAAACTATATAGTAAAATTACTTATATGTATTATGATGATGATTATTTAAGGATGATTCCCTGATACCCATTTCTTTATCACTGGTTAATTAGGTTATGGTTAAAACATTACGAACCCCATTTAATTTCTTCTTTTTATTCTATGATGAAATGATGAAATGTTTTTGAAACCCATTTTATATGTAGGGGTTATGTTATAATAAAAAATATATAATCATTTGTAAGTAATATGTACAATTTTAATTTTGTGGTTGGTGGGATTATAATTATATAGTCTTCCAATGTATTGGCTAAAGATCAACATCTCATTAGAAATTAAGTATTAGAATTGGGTGTGAATTCATTTGAGAAAGAGAATCACCCCATGATGATAGTGTTGGGAGTGAATCTTGATTAAAAATATGATGAAAAGGTCAGTGAACATAATCTACTATGATAGTCTTGAAGGCAATCCTTGAATAAGTAAATGAATTTCTATTCTTATATGTATGCCACAAATATATGTCTTATGCCAGTATTATGCTCTCACGGATCATGTTCTTTGACTCCATTATTATTTATGTATTATCAACAACATGATTACTTCTCTGAGTCATGATTATGATATATTAATTTAAAATAATAGTTTTCAAATGCTAATATCATATTCTCAAACCATTACGCCCTTGTTATGCACATGGGATCATTGATATCTTTATTGTTTACACTTACTAAACACATGATCTCTCCCATTCTTATGCTTCTTTTCCCAAGGTTATGAAGAATGTGTTTTAATATGATACAAATAATATGGGTTCTATTTATTTAGAACATAGTGAGAGATGATTTAGATACCTCATTACTAGATTTTTTATATTTCTAGGGATACAATTATACTAAATTGATAGGATTCTAGCATGGATCATAATATTTTGTATTGTATATACATTTAATAAAATGTAAAATTTTCATAAGAGAATTATGGGTAAATATAGATTTTATTAGAGAATATTTTAGTTAGTATTTGTATATTTGGGTTAGAAATCATCATTTAAAATCCTATATATACATCTATATGTAGTATGACATCCTATTTTTCTTGGTAATGTAAAGATTATGTGGTATTCCAAGTGAAAAATATCTTTTATGATAATATAAGTGGGAATGGTTTGGTAATATATAAATCTAAGGTTAATAACCCTAAAATGGTTGATTTAGTATTTCTAATATATCATTCTACTACATTGTGAGTGTTCCCTTATATAGCACCTAGTGTGAAACTCTCTGTGGATATGCATGGGTTAATTTAAAATTTCTTTACAAACCATTATGAAGGGTTCAAATAAATGTTTTCCATGGATAACCTAGGTAACACCTATGTTTTCATTGATTGGAAAGAAGGATTCATGAATTAGACATCCTATTAAATATTATCATAATTATATGATTGTTCACTCTTATTAACTATGCTTGATGTTCATGCTAACAATTTTAGATTTAGTGAGGGTTCAAAATCAAAACAATGTTATTTATGTGGTGATAATAATGCTCAATTAATAAGAGATATTATATGAGCATAGTCTCATGAATTGAATTATACAGTGAATTTTACTTAGGTATATTAATTTATATCCTCAATGACTTGATTTTGAATTAATAGTGAAAAAACCTAATGTTATAAGGATCATATCTCAATTCTAATATTCTATTCTGATTTATGTTTGTGGGAATGTTCATCTTGTGAATCTCATTATTCTCCCTATAGTTGGATTTGATTTTATCTTAGGAATGGATTGCATTTTTTTACATTAACCACACATCAATTTTCATATAATAGAATTCATATTATATATTCCAGACTGACCTATGATAATATATCATGGTAATTATAAATATAAACTATTAAAGGAAATTACATACATTTCATTAGGTCATGATCCCTATTCAGAAGTATAGTTTATCCATGATGGTTAAAGAGAAACTCAAAATCAATGATATGCCTATAGAGTGTGAGGTTTCTGATCTATTTCTTAAAGATCATCATGGTCTTAATCTAAATAATGTTGTTTTATTTTAAATAGAACAAATACTTGGTGTTACACCTATTTTGAATATACCTTATAGAATAGACATAATTTAGTTGTAATAAATAGAGAAGGAAATCCAAGTGAATCATAGAAAAGGATTCATTCAGACATGTGAATCACCATGAGGTTAACCTGCCCTTGTTATTATGAATAATTAAGGATCAATGAAAATCATCATTTATTATTTAGAACATTAAAAGATCCAAATAAGGATTATGTGTCCTATACCATGTATTATTGTTTTTTATCTATTATATTGAGCTCAATATTTTTTCCAAGACTGATCTTCGACATGGATAATATAAATTGAGGGTTTAAAGTAAATATAAAACCATGAAAAAATTTCACAATTTGTTTGAACACAATTTATTTGTTGCGATTAAAATTGCTACATGTAAATCACCCACTATATTCAGGGATTTAATGAATATAGTTTACAGAGATTAACTTAATAATTTTTTATCGTCTTTATAGATGATATTACTATATAATATAAAATCAAGTAAGAGAGTAAAGATCACTCAATAATTTTGATGACAAATTTAATAAAAGATATTATTTTTAAGAAATTTACTAAGTGTGAATTTTTGAGAAAAACATTTGTTTCTTAATAATATAATTTAAAGGTCGGGTATATAAGTGGATCATCAATATATAAAATTTACTAAACATTATCCTAGACTTACCACTAGCACAAGGATTCATAGTTTTATTTTTCGGTATTATTATTATTGAGGATTTGTGGAAAACTTTTTATATCTATCTAATCTAACCATCAATTTAACTCATAAGGTAACCAGTTTACTATGGATATATAAAAATCAGGAAAATTTTATAGAACTGAATAGTATATTTTACGATGAAACTATTCATACTATACCCTATAACAGGTAAGTGTTTGTGATCTTTAGTGACTCATAAAATAATGGTTATTGACAAATCCTCATTTATAATGATATAGTTATAACTTAGGCCTCACTAAAATTATTATTTCATGAATAAAATTAACCAACATTAGATTTGGAGTTAGCTGTGGTTATTTTTTCAATAAATATGTATATGCAAAATCTTTATGGATAAATGAGTGACATATATGATATTTATAAACGTTTAATGTATATATTCACTTAGTGATATTTTAATGTACACAAGTAAATATGGTTAGATTGGATTAAAGATCCTAAATTCTAAATACATTTCCACTATAGGAAAGAAAATTAGGGGTACAATGGTTTGAGTTGAAAGGATCTTAATTTATTACCTATTAATAGTATCACCAAAGATCAAATATCTATGGATAAAAAAAGTTTGGATCTAGATATATTGAGTAACGGGGAGAAGTCATTTCTTTCTCAAAAAAGTGAGCAACCTTATATCCAACTAAATTTTAAAAAGGCACATAAGGAATATGTGAGATATAAAATAATGTGAGAAATTATCTTGATTTAATCCTTGATTATAAATGAAGGATAAGGATTATAAACTGAGGATGTTTCTAGTCGATACTATATTTGTAGAAGGATCTGTTGGTTTAATATCCTAGTCTATTATTATAATTTATTCTTGAAAGTATAGAGACATATAATGTTCTGAAAGTGTATTTCGGGTGGAATTACATAATGAGTGATGTTATTGATTATGTGTATTAATGCTTGGTGTATCTGTATGTTAATTATGAGACATATTATCTAAGGTGATGTCACAAACATTACACCTACATGAACTGAAATTGGAAAACATTATTATGGTTTTTTTCAATGGACTACCCAAAACATATGAAGGTCGCAATGCTATAGGGATTCTTGTAGATCAAAATACAAAGTTATTACACATAATTTATATAACTGATTTCTTATCTTTTTATTATATTTAAAAAATGTTCATTAATAAAGTGGTAATGCTTTATGGATTACTAAATTCAATGGTATTTGATCAGGATCATAGGATTACCTCAATGTACTGTCAAAGTCTTCAGTGGGATTTTCATATAGAGTTGTGTTTGTGAACAAGTTACTATCTCAATAAAGATAGACTATCTCATAGAACCATTCAAACCTAATAGGTTATAATGGTTTATTTTTCTAGGTATTTTAAATGTAAATCAGATTAACATCTTTCTAAAATCAAGTTTTCGTTCCAAAGTTGATTTTACTGGAAAGTTTAGATTGATACTTATGTATACCTTAACGGAAATCAGTGTATAAATCCAGTGTGATTTGATGAAGTGGGAGAAAAAAACAGATTTCTAACTGAATAAGCTAAGGAAATGGCTATAAAAAACTTGGATCATAGAGATATACTTATATATAAAAATACTACTGACCTGGTAAAAGCTCTCTAGAGGAATTTGAAATTCTAGGAAGCAACATGGGAACCCATAGATGTGTTGAAAAAAATATATACTCCTTTTTTTGTTAGTGTGATATAATTTTAATGGAAAAATTAATTTATATAGGGTTATAATGTAAAAACCATTGATTTTATCATATATGTATCTTAAAAAAAAATTAATTTCTTCTATATATCTTGATCCTCACAAACCCAAGACAAAATGAACTTTAATATAGTATACCATTAAAAAATAATGTCAAATTAGTGAAGTTAATAGGAATATAATTTTTTTAAAAAATTAATTAAAAGGATTTAGATTAGGTGAAAAATATTTAAATTAGTACAAATTTTTAGTAAAGTCATTATATTCTTTAAAAATACTTTTTTTTCATAATTGTTTTATTCTTTTTGTGAGTAAATGTAATAACTAATTTTTGAATGTTTTAGAAACTTTATTTAAAAAAATGATCTAAATTTTGAAATGACGATGTAAAAAATATTTTAGAGTGAATATTTGATTTTTTTTAAAATATTAATTTTTTAATGAATAATAAAAATATATAGATTTTTATTGAAAATTTTCATTTCATTTAATGCATTTAAAATGTTAAATTTAATTTTAAAATGGTTTTAAAATTTAAAATAAATAATTTTTATTATTAACAGTCCCATTTATTATTAACAGTCCAATAATATTGTCTATAACTACTTTTCATTTTTTTACTGATCTAATTTAAATTTTATTTCGACAACTTATATAAATTTAATTTGATAAAATAGATTCCAATTTTTTAATATGAATATTTAATATTTTTTGATAAGGTAAATTTTTTGTCATAATGTATAGTTAAATCAGAAAAAATTTGTATACACTGGTAAGGTAAAAACATGTTTACCATGGGGTGTGGTTAAACCAAGAAATAAGTGTATGTTTTCAATACCAAAATGTATAAATAATATTTTGTGGAATTATTTAGAAAAAATACTATCTAAATTTACAATCTAAATCCATTTTTTTGAATTTCTATTATGTATGAAATCATTATATTTTATTGTTTTAATAAATTCAAAGCGTGTCCTCTCCCTATCATATAAAAATCATCCCTTTAGATATTTTATTTAAAAAAATTTGGACCGCATAAGTATAATTAAACCTAAATAATTATCATCCATATTTCCTTACTAATGAATTCTAGGTGTCGGTCTTGTTAGAATACCATATCTAAAGTCATCAGGAAATAACCTAAAGGAGGAAAACTGAAGGTGAAATAACTGCCTTACCTGACCACATTCAATTTATTTCATCTTCTACCACAAAAAAATAAATTATATTTATCAAAAAAATAATAAATTATGCATCATTAATGTATATAAATGTTATTCATATTATATAGACAATATTATTCACCCTCTTTTCCATTAAATGGGAGGGTAATGCTTTGCTCACGTGTACATGTAGACTACCAACTCCACATAGAGATACAATTCATTTTCCATAATCATTTTAAACTGATAGTTATTATATAAGGTTTAATATTGATATATTTTATTTATGAAGTAATTATTATTCAGTTATTATTATATCATATCTACTTTCTTACATCTATTCCATAGGAAAATGATTACATCGTTCGTGCGTATGAGTGGACTACAACTTCAAAGAATCAATTTGATTCATTTTTCATTTCCTCTTTACAATGATGTTAATAAAGATAGATATAATGAAAATACACGTTATTAATGATTTTATTATTTTTTATAATGATTAAATAAGACATACATTTCATTATTTATATTTTTTTAGAATAAAAATATTGATTATGTGTACGTTCTACATATCATCTTCGTGAACGATGTAAATAATTTTTATATATAAAAATTATATGGTCAAATATATTTAAATATATAATGAATAAATATTATCATTATATAATAATTAAATCTCTATAGATTTTTTATCCATGATCAATATAAAATTAATGTAGTTACCAAACACAAATTATGATGGAAAATGCAGCAAGTAACATCCGCAAAGAACGATTTAAATTTAGAATTATGAATTAATGTTTCTTGAAATGTTATCAATAGACCATATATGATATTAAAATAATGAACATTCCTCTTTTTTTGAATTATAATAGATTTTATTTTAGTATACATGACGATGGAATGTTTTCGTTGAATGTTGAACATTCGGCAAGACATATTGGCCTCATGTTTATTTCTATGAGACACAAGCCATGTTAACATTTTTTTTGTATGGATTATATACTATAACTAAATTTATTTTTTTAATTTTCTCATGAAAATTATAGATATTTATATATCCATCCAATTATCTCTATTTCATGAGGCTTTTGTTCAAATTTTCCAAATTGGTAGGGGTTTTATGATATATACTCATTATTTATTGAGATATATTATAATTATGCTTATGATGATAAAATTTAATTATATACATATTAATAATTCCAATAATTTTCATATCATATGGTTATTAAAATAATTTTAATTTAATAGTACTCTTTTCATCTATTTGGTACTTAAAATTATTGTGAAAATATATTCATGAAAATCATTCGTTATTACGTATTTGTCAGAATATTTTTCTTTTATGTACATGTTTTTATTAAAAGGTTATCAAAATTAGTTTTAATATTCTCCAATGTTTTTTTGAATAATTATTTAACCATGATTTATTTTTTTTGAAAAATGGTTTAAACTTTCCAAATTCCAAAAAAATTACTTTTGACCATTTATAAATAATATGAGAGGAATCATTATTATAAAATAATCAATAAGAACATAATTTCCCACTATCATGAATGATCCAATATTTATGTATTCATTTATAAGTTTCCATGGTTATTTATAGAAAAATCCCTTAATATATGGACATTTTTTACATTTTAAATAATTAATTTTAATGTTAAAAGGATATTTTCCTAATTAAATTTTCTAGCGGTCCTTTAAAAGAATTTTTCATCTAAAAGAACATCATTTGATGTTACATATGATTTGTTTGGTTTCTGGTCAAATAATAACATTAAATTTCATATTTTGGATGGGTTATGATGATTATGACTTAATGTTGATTCTTTGAACCCCATTTCATCCCATGAGTTAATTAATTTTTGATGAAACCTTAATGAATCATGTTCAATTTACATGTGTTATGGTATAATGAAATGATGAAATATTTATGAAACCTATTTCCTTTATATGAGTTATATTGTGCTAAAATATTTATTATCTTTTTTAACACATATGAATGATTTTAATTATGTTATGGTTGGACCTAGAATTATATATCCCTCTAATGAATTGTGTGATAATGAATATCCCACGAGAAAATGAGGACTAGAATATAGATTGAACCAAGTTATATAATGGACTCTATTCACTATGATAGTCTTGGGAGTAATCCTTGATTGAGGATATGATGGAATGGGGAGTGAACCTAATACACTATGTTAATCTCAAAAATGATACTTGTTAATGTAAATTATTTTATATTATTATTTTTATTTGAAAAAACTATGTATTTTCCACTATTATTATCTGATGGATCTTGTTCTTTGATTACTTTATGATAATGTATTATAAACCACCAGGATTTCTTCCATGACACAAGATTATGATCTATGATATAATAGGTATGGTTTTCAAATTATATGGTTAGATTAATATAACCTTATGCCCCTATTATTAATTAGTGATCAGTGATATCCCCTTATTTACCCTTATTGAGAGTATATGCTCGCTCTTTCTTATGTATCTTTTCCCTAGGATATTAACACAGGTTTTATGTAAGATATGTCATTGAATGGAGCTAATAATAGAGAACTTATTGAGAGGTGATGTAGATCTCTTATGAAAAAGTGGTTTATGTATCAATTTTTTCATAGACACTAAAACTATATGTTTTAAGAAGGCTAATAATGATATATGTTGAATATTTAACTATGAAGATGTAATATTTATTTATGAAAAGTCTGGGTTGATATAATTACCACATAATTCATAGAACATAATAAAAATGGGTGACTTCTTGTGTCTCATAACATTATAAACTGGTTAAGCAGCCGTGTTCCATAACATAACTATCTCAATGGATATAATTTTTTGCCACATGCATTAGAGATATATAATATTTTGGGTTCAAACATCACATAATGTTAAAATATATATAAGCATGCCACATGAAATCAATGATATATTATTTATCTATTTACTGATGTAAATATATCATAACATCATTTAAAGGGATGTAAAAGATTAAAAATTCAATAAATCAGGGTTCTTTTAATGATATATATGAAAATGTATGGGAAAATATGATCATTGTTTCTTTAAATTTTGAAAAAATTATCACAAAGACAATAATATTAATAATTTTATAAAAAAAATATCAATAATAGAGAACAATTATTAAAAAGTATTTTTCTTAATAAAATTCCCATTTTTAGATCCTTGAAATGAAATAATGGTAAATTAAAGGAAACATGGTGTAAAATATAAAGCGTGTTGCTGAAGTTAAAAGAAATATTTTTTATAAATTTTATAATAGTTTTGAAGTAACCATCATTAATAAATGTGATATAATGTTTCTTTTAAAAAAGATATATAGTTTTGTACAAATTTTAATAAATATAATTCATATGTAACAATATAAAGAATAAAATTGATGTTTTTTTTGAAATAATGATTATGAACATGGAAAAGAAACACTAAAAATAAAGAGTGAAAATTATTTGTTATAATTTTGTATTCTTATACGGTAAGAATCTATCAAAATATTGATTTAATGAATAAAATATAAATTATAAAAATATATGGAAAAAAATTTAATATTTGGTATAAAATCCATATAATATATCAAATTTAAAATCAGATAAGAAATGATGAATGATTTTGATTCAAAGAAAGGAGTTTATATGTAGAAAAACCCTTACATTGGATATCAGCTTACTTGAACTAATATTAATGCATATATAATAAACTTTCTAGCAAAGATATTGTAACACCCGAGACTTTTATGTTATATAAATAATCAAAGGAATCTTTTTCTACACAACACTTGCTTGGATTGCTTTACACGAAATCACGACCTTCCTCGATAGCTTGCATCGTACGCAATACCGAGTTTCACTAAACAACGATATTCGATTAAAATATTATTAAAACTAGCCATTATGAATAGTAATAACCACTTTTTGAAATTTTATAAATTTTATTTTTCAAAATGGACTTCATTTTTGGATTCGGAATATCAAAATTAGCCTAGGGTGAAATTTTGGTATTTTTCTGAAAACTTTCAATTTTTGATGAATAGTGAAACCACTAAGTGGTAGTTAAAAAACTGAATTTTTCATAAAACTTAATTTTACCGCTTTTGTGAGTTTAATTTCAAAAATCCGAGAGACACGGTTAATATCAAGGACTAAAATGTGGTTCAATGAGATGAAAACAATTTTTGGTGAATAGTAACTTTTTACTTTTTTTTACCACGGTAAAAAGTAAATAGGGTAATTAAGGGTAAATATGATATTATTATTACTCTAACACATGTCCTAATTCTATTAGATAAGTGTAATTCGACCAGAAACAAACTTAGGAATAAAATATGACCATTTAGGCCCACTTGGATTAGATTAGGACATTTATTATTAATTTATTTAAAGAAGAGTTAAAATAGTTAAAATCAAAGTTGAATAAGTAAATAATTTTTAATATGGGGTTATACATAAGATAAATTCTACTATAAATATTCATTAGAAAGATAAACATATTTCATACATAATGGTATTTTATTTGTAATTTTTAGACATTAAATAATTTAATTTATTTATGACACAACGATGATGCAGTAATTATCTTATTAATGAAATATTGACATAATTAATGTTATAAACACCAAAATAAATGTAATTTGAGACTTTTTATGAATTACACTAATTTTACAGGTTAATATGACATGTTAGTATTGATTTAATTAACTTGGTTAGAACTAATAATTCTGTTATGATTTTCAAAAAAATCAATTACTAAATAGTGTCAAAATTGACATAAAATAGTTTTTAAAACAAATATTATATTAGTAATTGTTATTTTATTCCTAAAAATCTAAGGTTCGGCCAAATGACTTAGATAAGGTTATATATATTAATAATAAATAACTTGGGGTTCGTTTGGCTCCTTATAGTAAGTTTATTAACCTTATAGTATAAGAACACAAGAAGACACGGTAAAAGTAAACTTATTTAACTTTATGTTAAATCTAAATGATAAGGTTAAAATAGGAACCTAAACTTGTCTAAATTCTATTTTATGAGAGGATTTAGACCCATCCCCACCTTATATTCTAAATATATCAATTTGGAGCTATTTATAACCGAACTTGACTTTATAATAAAATAATATGTTTAGTTTTCCCAAAGGTGCCCCTCTCCTCCCTTATAAAAGGGCACCTCCTCCCCCTCTTCCTCACACCACTTTGAGCCTTCAAGCTCGGCCAAACCCTAACAATTCCTCCTCTCCACTTCCCTATAGACATCCTAGAGGTCCTGGTCTTCTTATAAGACCAATTTTAGTGCCCTAAAAGAAGGTCTCAAAGAAGCACTTCAAATAAGAGGTAATGTCCGTTACCGATTCTTTCATCTTTATTTCTTCTTCCACTTATTCTTCTTTAGTTGTTTCATTATGAAGTAATAACATCAGTATCACTAATATACTAATATTTTATCATAAGTATGAAAAAACCCTATTTCACCATCTATCCATCCTACGGAAAAAGAAATTACCGCGCGTTTGTACGTACGGAATACCGTCTCCACGCCGTGGTGTAATCTATTTTCCACCACCACCTTACTTGTATGGGTATAATGGTGTAAATAATGACTTTATATGACAATTATAAAGTGATACTTATTCTAAAATAGTATACATACACTCCAATACAATTCCACGATCATAGGAACGAAATCATCACTCGTGCGTACGTACGGAATACCGTCTCCACGATGTGATGCGACTCGTTTTACATGATCTTCATTTCACAATGATTATATAAATGAATTGAATAAATGAATATGATATATATTACACTAATACCATTCTGTAAATGAGGTATCTATAACCTAAATATAAGAATAATAATTTATTCGACAAAACACGCATAAGAACAAAAAGTTATAAACACCCGAATAACAAGTAGCAATGAAATATTACTACTAAGAAGCTAAGAAAATGACCATATATGATGTCATAAAAATAAGTATGATTCTGGAATAAGTAAATAACATTATTTAAATCATTATACAGGAGGTTCGGACACTTACAAATCAAAACGGACCTAAGGTAAGGGAAATATCACAATCTCATTTTTATCCGAGATTGTTTATACTTTGGTATTTTCTGGGGTGTATTTTATCATCCACATCCATGTTTCCTCAATATGTAATATTATTTCCATCCACCTACAATTGTTTAAATCCATTTTTACCCTTTGGTGAGTTTATAGTAAAATATATGAAAGGAATCTTTTGTCGTTTTTCGTATGAGGTACTTTTTGAATTTTCCGACAAAAGTACGAGAAGAATGTTTTTTTAACTTATACGGCAAGAATGGATTTTTAAAACATTATTTCCAAGAAGCTTCCTTTACAATTTTTCAAGTTTATTTTTAATCAACTTCTTTTAGTTTAAAATTGTGTGACATGTTAAGAAAGGAAAAGTATTTTTGAAGTAGAAAGGATATTTTCCTCAAGAATGAAGTTCAAGTGTTTTATCAAAATTATTTTCCATCTAAGATAATAAAGGGTTCTGTTTTTATCCCTATTATTACATTGATTTGATTATGTTGTGATGGAATTATTTTTATGAATTCATTTATCGTATATGAATTGATTTATGATGTCATGATGTTTAAGATTCCCATTTTTATTACATGGGTTATGCAATGATGTATGGTTTATGATTTTGTGATACACATAAGAATGGTATCATTATGAGATGGGTGGGACCTATATCTCCCTCCAATGCATTGGGTAAAGATTTTATATCTCATGAGATAGACATGGCTGGAACGGTAGGTTATACCGGTTCAGTGAAACAGGACTGAAATGAGGGTGACTCGGTTCAGAAATGGACTTTGTCCACTAAGATAGTCTTGGCAATGAGTCTTGACTAATAAGATATGATTATTTATGATTATGTGTGTATGCCACAAAGTTTCATGTTTTAAGTTATGATTATTGTGATTACATTTCACTGCCATGATTTATCTCATGTTATGAAATTATGATCTCTTTTGCAGGTTAAGATTTCCAAAAGTTATGTGCTTATGTATATGATGTGATTGATATTTCTTTTATTTACCCTTACTGAGCATTTGAGCTCACCCTTTTGTATGTTTTCTTTCCCCAGGTCAGGAAGAAGGTTATTAAGTAAGATATGCCCAAAGGGACTATATATATGATGAAATAAATGGGAGACAGTGTAGACGCATTATGAACCAGTTGTTTATGTTTCCCAGTTTCTAAAGACACTATACCTATACGGTCCTTTCGTGGTTTTGTTATATGTTGTAATAAGTATGCTTCAATTTTGAAGTATTAACAATGTATGTAAAGTATGGGTCATTATACACGGCTATCTAGAGATACAATGTTCTCTAGAGCCTCAGTGGGAAGTGACAGTAGGTCGGTAGGTACATCAGCCATCTGAAAGTTATAACATTTTTACTTAGTCAATCATAGTAATACATTCATACCACCTTGTTTTCAAGAGTTGCCTGAAACTATCCTCTGATACCAACTGTAGAGACCCCGATCCCCTGGTGCCTCATGAGACATGATATACTAACACTTCATTAAAACATTTACAAATAATATATCATGTCCCATTACTACAGAAGATCGTGAGGTTCAGGATTCTGGGAAACCAGTTGCTTCTGATAAACTTCATCAGTACATACCATACCTGAAAAATTTTAAACAAAAACATAGGGTGAGAAAATATGCCCAGTAAGGGATTTTAAAAACATTTTAAGAAAACTCTTTCTCAAAGTAGTCATTTTTAATAAAACAAAAAAATTATTAAAACAAAGAATTATCTTTTCTTAAAACATGTAAATCCTACATTTTTGAAAACCGCATGTATGGTGAATGAGTACATACTTAAAAGAAGCTTTAAAGAAGACATAAACCAGAGAGCGCAAGCATGTGAAGAATAAAAGATGCATAGTTTACAACCAAGATTACTTAAGTTCTAAAAATATGTGAGTAAGCATGGAAAAATATTCATAAGATGATTCATGGGAACATAAGGGTCTTATAACAACTTAACACATGAATTAAAATTCTTATCTCATGATTTCATTCTCATAGTCAAGGGAATTTTCAACTAGGGGATGTATTATTAGTTAGACTATCCCCTGGTTGTCCATTTATCATTACATGTAGAGGGGAAGTATAATGCCTAAACTTGTCAGGACCTTGTTTCATGATCTTAAAACATAACTTAGTATGGGTCAAGGCACACTGCCAATCCCGTTTCCCATAGTAGCACAAGCTAAGGCCAACCCTAGAGACCGTCGCACATGAAAGAACAAGCCAAGGCTAACCGCCAAGACTGTCACACATGAAAGCACAAGCCAAGGCTAACCGCCAAGACCGTCGCACATGAAAGAACAAGCCAAGGCTAACCGCCAAGACCGTCACACATAACGTCTCATGATACTCTTACTTTACCAAATGCATTGGAGCGCTATATAATTACGGGCGCACCCATCCATAAACACTTAAGTCCAAAACATCCCTGACATATCTTGACATGGTATTTCTTTCATAGGGTTTCATTCATACATTCATAATCAAAACCCCTTTTTACATACATATTCATGACTTGAGAGGGATCATATCGTAAATGTAAAAAGAACTAGGTTTTTGGCTTCAGATTAGGTAGTGATGTAAATAATCTAAATCAACTTACTCTTGTACGTGCAGAAATAACTGCAACACTGATCATAATGGATTTTCATGTAAAATTACGTCATGTTCATTAAATAAAACCATAAATTCATAGTTCATCTCTTTAAACATGAAAAACTCATTCTTTACAAGTATAAATTTCATCGAGGGTACATAAATTTTCAGGTTAAGCCGGTCCACTGGTGCAACATACATGTTGGCTTAGCATCCATTAAAATTATTAGAAACTTATGTGTCAAAAAAATATATATATATATAACCAAGTCCTGATAATAATTAATTGAAAAAGGGTTTTGGAAACTGAACTTATAAAAACACATTCACCTGAACACATATAAATTCTTAAGGGGGGTTTACGCCAAACATTTTTACAAAAAGTGCAAGAATTGTCAAAACGGTGATAAATGAAAATTTTTCGATTAAAAGAGTCATTTTGACATTAAAACAATCCTTATAAATCATCATATATATATATAACCATGTATATAAATAGTTTTGGTATCGCTCTTGAAGTAATAGTTTTAAAGGGTATATATAATTTTAGTAACTGATCATGTTATACCAAAATGTACTAAAACATAAAAATCATACCCATTCATCATGTATTCTAAAATTAAAATAGGTGTATGCATTTAATGGTCTTTATATATATTTATGTACACATATACATACCTAAAAATATATTTATAGTCTACCTGAAACTAAAACAAGTAAAACGTTAAAATCCTTTTACTTATATAAAGAAAAGAACCGGTTATTAATTTTAGAATATTCCTTATAAAAAAATGGATTATATGAAGATATGGTTTATGGAATTATACATATTTATATAAAAAGTGTATATACGTACATATAACCATCGAAGTGAATGGAAATGAAACAAAGGGATTTCCCTTCACTGTAAAGACCCTAGTTTTGGGACTCCAAACTGAAGCGGACTAGAACATTTCCTCAAAATCAAGCATATGAGTATGAAAAAGGTGTATATACGTATAAGTTTATATATAAATACATACATGGTTATATATATATATGATGATGTTTAAGGATTGGTTTAATGTCAAAATGACTCTTCTAATCGAATTTTTTTTCATTTATCAACGTTTTGATAATTCTTGCACTTTTTGTAAAAATGTGTGGCGTGAACCCCCCTTAAGCATTTATATGTGTTCAGGTGAATGTGTTTTTATAAGTTCAGTTTACAAAACCATTTTTCAATTAATTATTATCAGGACTTGGTTATATAAATATATATATATATATATATATATATATATTTGACACATAAGTTTCTAATAATTTTAATGGATGCTAAGCCAACATGTATGTTGCACCGGTGGACCGGCTTAACCTGAAAATTTATGTACCCTCGATGAAATTTATACTTGTAAAGAATGAGTTTTGCATGTTTAAAGAGATGAACTATGAATTTATGGTTTTATTTAATGAACATGACGTAATTTTACATGACAATCCATTATGATCAGTGTTGCAGTTATTTGTGAACATACAAGAGTAAGTTGATTTAGATTATTTACATCACTGACTAAGTGATATGTCACAGATATCACGACAGCTGAGGATCATGATAAAAGCTGAACAATGATGTTGGAATGGTGAGAGAAGGTTTCTAGATATCACCAATTGGTATCAGTATGGTTTAACAATTGGTATCCCTTTAGTAATTGGTATCAGTTTGGAATCGAAAATTGGTGTCTGACATGAAGTGATTCATTGATGATCTTTTCATACTACTCTCATTTCTCACACCGAGAATTTCTCATGTGGGCTTAGAGTATGTGTTAATTGAATCCTTGAATGTTATCATAATCGCAAGAGGTGAATGGTGGTAGCGGCTGGAAGGATACTCAATGGGGTATCAACGTGCAGAAAATCATTCTGAGAAGAGTTGTCAACAAACCCAAAGGGGGAGATTGTTGGAAAAAAAAAACCTGAAGGTAACATTTTAGTATTTTTGGGTTGATTGTGGTTTTTGAAAAAGCAGGTTTCCATGGTGAATTGTCAAGTTCCAGAGATATTTTTTACAATCAATGTTGACAAAGAACGATGACAAAGGAACAAACGATCTGGAGGTGGTACAAAAGTGCAGTACAAGGTGGCGTCATTTCCCAGTGTTTTCCAAATTTTTGGGGCCCAAAATTTGGAGGTTACTGAGCATCGTGAATAGTGGATATCCTTGAAGATCTTATTTAAATATGGAAAAGTCATGAGTTTCGAAAAGATAGGCTTCATGGATTGGATTTCACGAAGACAAGAAAAATGTTGACGGTGATGCTTTGCGTTTACGACAAGCTTTGCGAACGACAATGTTGAAAGGAAATGCGAGGGAGCTTCACGGTGGTGGTGCGGGGTAATTGACGGAATGATCCATGATTACAATGAGCTCCGCAATCCGAGAATTTCCGAAGTGCTTCGTGAGATTGAGAGAATTCCGGCAGAAATTTCAGAGCTTTGCGATATGTGATGACATGGCGTTGACTTCGTGTGGAAGGTTTGAGGGTTGGTGGAATCACCTATAAATACACCTCGACCCCCTCAAGAGAAGTAGATATATTTATAAGAAAATATTTTGATCTTGGTTCACAAAGGTGGTTCATGAAGGTAGTGTTCTTCGTGAAAGAGAGGTGCTTCGCGGCGGCTAATCTAGCTCCATGAAGGAAGTGCGCTTCGCGAGGCCGCGTGCTCTAAGGAGTGTGCTTCGCGAAGAGGCAGGAGCTTCGCGATGGACTAAGCTTTGCAAAGGCTTGAGATTTGCAAAAAGGAAGGAGCTTCTCAAAGGCTTGTTTGAGCTTCGCGAAATTGGGAGCCTTGCGAAGTAGGGTGATTTGTGAAGGTATTTCCAAAGGAATTGATCAGTGTTTATGGGCAAAGAAGTATTCATCAGTGGATAAACTTTGAACTTCAATAGAGCATCTATTAATAGTTGAGGATGCATTCTATCATGAAAATGAAGAGACCTACAAGTCTATAAACTGTGAGTGGATCTTCTAAAGAAGCGGTGAGCTCACTTTAGTTGAGAGAGCAGTGAGTTCTCAAATTGTGAGTGGTTGTAAACCAGGAGGGACAGTGAGTCCGCTTTGAACTTGTAGACAACAGTGCGCTTATAGTGGAATTGGTACATCGGCACACTGCCAGTGTATTCTCCTTGGACGTAGACCAGTGAGGGTGAACCAAGTAAAAATCATTGTGTCCTGTGCATGCTTTAAGGTTTTTTCATACTCTCCATTGGGAAGTAGAGAGAAGAGGGTTTTGTTTAACAACAAAACAAGATCAAAAGGGGCAGTCGTTTTAAACTGTCATACCCTGATTCACCCCCCCTCTTAGGGTATCTATCCTAGTGGACCTAACAAAATATGTAATGATCTCTCCACCATACTGCATAGATTTCTCAAAATCATCCTTGTTCTCTATAAACTTTTCCAACAATCGAGTAAACTCTGTGAGATTTTGGACTTGGGTCTTGAAATCCATAGTCACAGGAGGAATCCACAAATTTTCTACAAGATACTTGAAATGATTTTCATATCAATCTTGGAGAAGATTCTATTGAATTAGAAATGCACTTTCTTGGTAATCTATTGCTGAGCACCATTAACAATTTTTGAGTGGATTTGGACTAGGTCAAGAACTCTATCACTATTCTTGACAACTTTAGATAGAGAAGACATATTGAAACCACTAAGAACATTTTGAAGCTCTTCTTTGACTACAGTTCTGATCAGATCACTGTCCAAGGAGGGTTTAGAGTATTTACTAGATACTTTAGAGGCATTGACAGCTGTGGTCAGAGATTTGAGTTGATTTAGCACCTTCTGAAGACACCTGGTATACTCATCAGTGAGTTTATTAAGATTTACAACAAGCCCTCTCATTTCTTTCACAATTGTTTTGTTCCTTTCAATGACATTTTAATCTAAGGAAGCTATATAAGGTTGAATCTGAGACACAAAAACCTGTGGGATTTTAGGAACAACAGGTTCTATAGGAGGAGCAACAATATATGATCTTGAATGTTGCTCTTTATGCATGTCTTCAACCGTACTTCTTAGGGTCTTCACTTTATTATTGAGAAACTTATTTTCAACTCTTACTTCCTGAATCCCATGAATCATTTTAGGTTGTATTTTCCAAATCACTTTCTCCAATAATAGTGAGGCATCTCTCTCAATTAAATTGGTCACTAGAAGAGGTTGGGTATTCATGAGTTTCTTAACTCCATACAGGAGGGTAGCACCAAATTACTTCAGATCATCCTTACTCACAAAAGATGGTTGTTTAGATAAAGGTTCAGGAATAGGGACTGGTATAGGCTCAGGTTCCTTATCAGGTGCAATATTGGAGACTGATTTCAACTGGAATATAGAAGAAAGATCAAGGCAGGTTTCTAAAACCTACTGAGAGTCATCCACATCATAGAAACTAGGGAACTTATACTAAGTGTATACATGACTTGACTTAGTTGGATGTGAAGCTTCAATAGACTCGAGATTTTGGTTTTTCTCCCCCTCAACAGGTGCCTCCTTCTCAGGAATGAGAAGCTTAGGATCTTGGTCTAATTCCACTGAATCAGCTCTAAGTTCCTCACTCATTTACTTTCTAGCCAGCTGAAATGCTAGATCTATCCATTCTTTAGCCGAAGGGATGATTTCAGGAATAGATTGTTCCACTGGGAGTTCCTCCAGATTGACTTCTTGCATAACAGATAGCTCTTCCACTATATATTCTTCCATGGCATGTTTTTCAAATTCTTTGGCAACTAATTTTGTTTCATCCTCAAGTTGAGTTTCCAGATTAACAGCTTCTTTAGGAGCAATGAATTCTTCTTCAATAACTTCATGGGGAACAATAGTCTTGTCTTCCTCAACAAAAATAACTTCCCTAGGTGGAAATTCAGCCGCTTCTTCCTCTTCTTTAGGATACTCAACAATCTCATCTAGTTCCAAACCAAGATCAGAAATACCTCTTGGTCTTGAGGTATAATCCACAGGATTGAATTTCTCATAAACTCTATCATTTTCTTCCATCCATTCCCTTTTCCAAGGATTATATTTTATTTTAATTTTCTTTATGGTTACTTTTAAACGGCAGTACTTACAGTACTTTATAACTTCCTCATTAGGTCTAACCAAACCTTTGGCATGCATCATGGCTGAGATAAGCCGAGAGTAAAACAGGGAAGTTAACTTGGATGTGGCTTTGATCAGCTCACACATATGATAAATGATATACTTTCAAAGGTTGATCTTATGCCCAATTTTCATAAGGTGGATCAGAAACACATCTTGATATTTCAAAATATCCAAATAACCTTTTCTGGGGCTAACCAGATTATGAATAAACATGAAAAGGAGCCTTGATTCTCGATTTAGTTCAGTAGAAATGGCCCTCCTCTTGGTGCCATTTCTAGTTAAGGCTTTTAGAGCATCTTCCAAATCAAATAATTCAGTTGAAGGTGGAGGTTATCTCTTGGGTTGATCCTTAATTGTTCTATAATATCCATGTTAATTATAAAATAAATGAGTTAAACATATATTCTCTTGGTTAAATTATTTGTCAAAAATTTACTAGGAGTAAGAATGTTTTGTAATTCATTAAATGAAGTTATTTTCAAGAAATAATTCATTTATTATAAAATTAAGGTGTAGATCAAAAGTTCTACAAGTGTGACACGCCAAAGTGAATCATTATTTCATTAGTGAAAAATACAGAAAAATGATTTCCCAGTAAGAGGGGAATAAATTATGAAAAAAATAATTGGGAATGTTATATAAAATTATATGGAATATTTTTTGGAAAATTCTAATGATTAATAATTTACCATAAGAACATATGTTCATAGTTAAGTGTTATATAATTATCAAATAGGGAAGATATTAAGGAAGATATACAATACAATGGAAGAGAAATCATTAAGGATACTATATCTTGTTTGTGTTTTCGATGAAAAAAATGTAAAGGTTGGAAAATATACTGTCTATTTTTATTTATGTAAATAATAGGATGGAACAACTAAGGGAGATTTCACAAAAATATTATATCTCCTCACACAAAACTCCATACTAAAGTTCAAAGAAGAAAATTATTATATTGAATATTTAAAAATTACTCGCCACCAATGTTTCATATTTTACCAACACCCTAGAAGATGGGTATCTTTGAAAACCATATCTTAAAACATCAATCTTCATCCATAAGGACTACAAAATAAATGTGTTTTTAATGAAAAATCACATTATCAATAATATAAATCATAAATTGATGACTTAAAAGAACCCATCTATTTATTTTTAGAGATAATTGGAAATCACATTAATGTATATATCTAATATGGAAGTATTTTGTCTAAATAGAGAGTATAACCTTACATGATGATGTACAGAAAGAATCTAACACTCAAGTATATTAATGTGTTTATAGGTAATTAATTTATTCTTACTAAAGAGAAGCATCAATATTTTGAATCTAATGGACATGAAGGTATTTCACATATAAAATCAACCAAAATAAAATTGCATAAATTTTATCAAAAATAACTTAGGAAAATTATGGAATGAAAATATGTAATCATCATAAAAAATAATAAATATTTTCAAATAGTTGAGCTAATTTTATATAAAAAGGGTGATGAAATTGAAAAAGTATGTGACCATGAAATAAATGGACTAGGGGGTCTTAAGAGACTTTAGAAGACTCTGATAACAGTAATGATGATGAGGAAAATACATCAACAACAAAAAACCTAAACTAGAAACACCTTTTGGTAATAAATCATTAGAAGATACACTATTGATAACTAATAAAACTTTTTTCAATCCAAAAGAATAAAGGGATAGAAAACCAATTTGGATTACATTGTGTTACATAAAATAATTAAGGAGGCTCCTAAAGATTAAAACTATGTAAAATATTTGTATGAATATGTTATCCAAATTGAAATTAATGAGAGATGTGATATTTTTCAAATAATAGAAGACCGAGATGTCATCAGAACCAAATTATTTATCCAAAATATAAAAAATGAATATGGAAATTTGATAGAGAATAAATAACCTCTAGTGTCTAAATTCTATTCTTTAATAGATATAATTGATGTTGTTTAATGTTTTAAACTGGTGGATTACTTGGAAACCTCATGATTATTTTCAGACATGGTAGTACAAAGGGTATTTAAGGTTTATTATCCACAAACTGACACACCCTAATCCAATAATATTTTTTTTTTGCATTTCTAGATTTTATACCGATGAAGGTGAACCAATTTTCACTATCCAAAACATAAAACATCAAAAAGAAATACTATAAACTTATATACTCAAGGATCTTTTATGATTATAGTTTTAGAGAATTAAGAAAAACTTTTACATAAACAATAATTATGAATTTAAGGGATTCTTTTTCCCACCATACCCTACTTTTCTTATACCATATTAAGTCCTCAATATCTCCAAAAAATAACACCATGATATATACAATTCATGATACAAAATATATAATAATAATTCTTTATAACCAATGGAATAAATGTCATTAAAAGGGTGAGATCAAATCTTTAGTATGAGTATTTTTAAATATTTATAATTTAATGTCATCAGTTATCATAAGAAGAGGACAAGGGTACGATGATATAATAAATGGGCATAAACGTAATGTAATATTATTCATACCTATAAATTCTTAGATCATCAATCATGAAAAATGGAATAATATTTATCACATGAAAGATTCATGAGACTAAATAATATTGATTCATGTGATTTAAGTAATGATTAAATTAATCATTAAACCTAATAGAAATGAAAGAGGGAACCAATTGGTATCTAAGAACATCATCTTTTTATAACCCTTAGATAACATTTAAAAATTGAGTGACTATATGTTCAACTTTTATACACAATGCACTATATCACTTTCTAGGTCAACCCATAAAATATTCTATATTAGTCTCACTCGACACTATCTAGGAACAACCATCCCATAAGACATATCAGGCACATCAGATGCTATATGGAATCACCCATAATATAAGCTATATAGATCTCACTCATGAGATACAATGGATATAATCCCTTAATATATTATGTATTAGGATCATCCGTTCATAATTAATATCATAAAAATACCATTATTGATTAAAAAAATTCAGATTAATTCACTTTTCAATAATAACAATAGTCAATGTTCTTTTATTCCCTTATTAACCCATGGAAAAGAAACATATTCCTTGAGAAACTCATAATCCATCCAAAGAAAGAATAATGGTGTAATCAATACAACATTCTGTAGAGCGTAATTAAAAACAAGGGTTTTTGTCATTGATGAATATAATGATCATTAAAATATCAATAAAAAAATTCCTGATGAAAATAAACTTTTCACTTTGATTAACATCATTGGATATCATCTTTGATGTAAAATTAATTTGGAATATAACTCTAGAAATTTCTTGATGACTCTATCCTTTCTATTTTTTAAAAACTTATCTAAAATATAAATATTTATCAAAGAATAGAGAAATTATTTTCATTGAAAAAAATTGAAACTTAAAAAATATTATTTAAAACATTTATTTTTCATGGAAGTTAAAAATTAATTTCATTCCTACTATGTTAAAACAGTGATTCCATTCACCATTTTGGTAAAAGTCAAAAAGTGTCTTATTAAGAAAAAATATGAATATTTGGTTTTTTTTTTGTAAAAAAACATTGTGGGTGAAATTAATTTAATGAATCATAGTAAAAAATATTTCAATTTTTTTTTGAAAATAATGATATAAAATAAAAAGGTTTTTGGACCAAAGAGAGAAATGAAATCATATTTCCTTAAAAACAATTTAGAAATTATTTTACGTACAAAAGAGAAGAAAATGGTACTATTGATTAAAAATGTCCTGAATAAAATCTATAGAATAAAATATATATTATTCATTAAAAAATCCTTTTATTTCCCCTAAATAAACTTTAAAATAAACAATCTCAAAAAGAAAGGATATTGTATCATAAATCCTTGGTCACTTTGGTAACTACTCAATCATAAGCCTCATGAAATAATAACATCATATGAACATTAAATATAATTTACAAAAGTATATCGACAATATAACATGTAAAATAATATGTAGATATATTTCATAAAACAATATAGGTGTATAACATAACATATGTACCAACAAAGACAATTTGAGAAAAATAAGATTTAGAAATAATAATAAAATTAAAGTGAGAATTAATCATTGAATCAGTTATGTGTATGAAATTTAAATGGAAATAAAATATTTTAAATATAGTATAAGATAATAAAAATTCATGACAGACATAATATTATAATTTTATATAATACTATTAAGTAATATATTCAAGTGAAAAGATATTGAGTTATGAAATTATTTACTTCTTGGTAACATTCACATAAAATACCCTTGGAAGTAATAATTTTAATTGAAACATAAAATTACTTGATGTGTGAATAATTTATAATATAACTTATATAGGGGCTGGTATATACTTTGTAGGAAAAAAATTAGCCATATAAGATTAAAATATTCCTCAATAGAGGAAAATCGAGACGAAGTCCTGTACCTCTTATCTAGACTTTCCATAAATATAACTTAACTACTATATAATAATATTATATAAATTATTTTATTTATTAATAACCTATTAAAGGTTGAATATATTATATTAAATATTTTTTATTTAGTATAATGACACATTTAATTACTTAATCAGTTACATCAAAGTTGGGTTATTTAAGGACATCTAGTTTATTATTTCAAAATGGATTTTGTGTGTAGACCGAGGTCAATGTTCTCATTATTACATCATATTTATAGTAAGAATATAGGAAAAATTATAATTTATATAAATAAATTTATCTTTTAAAACCATCCATGAATAATTGTTCTAAAAAATGAAATATGTTATAATCATAGAGATGATAGGTCATACGTTTGTAGATGAACCATTTCCACTTTTCAATGATCATTATGGAAATATGGTAAGTATTATTTTATCATTAAATAATGATGATAATATTATAAATATTATTTTATTTCTTTATGTATATTTATATATATCATCCATGGGATTTTTTGATGAAACAAATAACATCGCTTCATGTATATGGTAGTCTACACATACACACAAATGAAATTTTCATTTTTCAATGAGTTGATAGGTAAAAATGAAAATGATAAATTATAATTTAATTATAATAAATATTTCATATATATCACATATATTTATTTTAATTATACACATTACCTTCCCTGAGAAGCGTTAGTGACAATGAATAAGATTACTTCATGAGGTGGAAGTCTGCCATACACACGAGCGACATTATCATATCCCATATATAATTGAAATTAAGATGGTTTATGAGATATAATAATTAAATAAGTGTAATTATTTTACTAATATTGTAGATACACTTTTGATCAATTGTTATAAATATCTTTAAGAGAAGGAGATTGAAAATGAATTACAACATTAGGTGAGTCCATAGTCTGCTACACATACGAATGATGGTTTATTTATCATTTGAAGGAAGAGGAGATGGATTTAGGTTATTAAATTAGCATAATAACATATAATTTTATGAGATATATTTTTTATTATATCATAATAATTGAAACATATTTGATATATCTGGATGGAGAAATAGAATAAAAATTCTTGGTTATGCACAATACATATTTGATGGAAAACATCATTAGGTTAGAAAAAATATTCTTAGTATGAAATTGTGACAAAAAATGGGATATAGGTAATATAGAGGGATGTATGTAAGAAAATTTGGAATTAATTTTTAATTTTAAGATCATTTGAAGATGTGAAGAGTATAGGGGAGGAGGTGTTCATTTATAAGTGAGGGGAGTTAAATAATTTTAATTTCTGAAAATAAAAAGGTGTACCCAAGTTTCTCACATTTAACCTTGATCCAAAATGAAACAATTATCAATACTTATACAATATGAGGTCTAATTATTCCAAATTTTTTTATATTGGTTTCTTGGATATTTTAACCTCAATGTTTATCTCATACCATTTAGTGTAAAATCCAAAAAAATTATAAATATTATTATAAAAAAAATTAATCAACTAATTAAAAAATCACTTTTGAGTCCAATTGTTATCTATATGAAAAATAATTTTCTCATAAAATAAATTTAATTTTCTTATTCAAAACATTTAATTAAGAAATCATTCAAATAAAAAAATCACATTGGCTAGTGGTAGACATCTCATAGTTTTCCTCTTTCAGTTGTGAATTCAATCCCCTCCGGCCTCCTAAAATGTGATTGGTTGTCACCCAAACCTTGAGTTGTATGATTTAATTAAATTATATCTATATAATGATTCAATAAATCAGTTGAACACTATTAAAAATGACATTAGTCATTATTGGTCATATAAAACAAAAAGGTTCTAAATAATATTAAATTTATTATGATCCCTAAACTCATAAACATATGATGGTATCCATGAAACATATGATATAATCATATGAAAACAGAATAATCTACAAATTTATTTAGAACCTAATATGATACAAACTATAACAACCATGGAACCAAACTCTTGGATCGATTCAAAAAAACTTAAACATTTTATCTCTAGCATTGATACTGATGAAGGAGACCTGATTTTCTCTATCCAAAAAATAAAACGTCAAAATAAAATATGAGATCACATTCACACAAATAGTCTATTTTTTTATAGTTTAATAAAATTAGGGAAAAATATTACATAAAAATACCCAGGAATTTAAAGGAGTATTTTCCCCACTAGACCCCACTTTTCATATTCCCATGTATGTCTTCTATATGTCCTACAAAGTTCATCTTGTTAGAAAGTGTTATTGACACAAACAAATTGATTGAAATTTTTCATAATTTGGGGAATAATAATCCAATAAAGGGTGAAACTAAATTCTTAGTAATGGCGAACATTATATTTAACAATTGAATGTCACCAGTGAGAATAATAATAGAATAATGTTATAATGACATAATTAAATTACATGAACATAACAAAAGAATATTCATACCCATACATACTTGGTTCATTAATTATGGAACATGGAATATGATTTAACAAAGGTAGTAATCATTAGAATCAATAGTCACAAGTCAGAGTATTTCGATCTTGATGAAATAAATCATTATAAATTCATATACATGATAATGAAAACGTGTTGGTACCATATAAAATTATATTTATATAACCTTTATGATTTAAATAATAGTACAATCGAATTCCTTACTTATTTAATTGTAGCGCTATCTGGGTAACCCCATCACATAAGCTATATTGGGCTCAGTTGACACTATTTTTGTGAACCCATCAGAGAAGATATATCATTATAACCAAACACAATATGGGGAACCCATCATATAAGCTATATCGGGCTCACTAGTGATATATAATGAGGATAAACCCTTTATATAATCTCTATCAGTCTCACTTGTACTTCAGTAAAAACATAAATATACCATTCCTGAATAAAACATTTATATTTCTTCACTTCCCAATTATAATAATAATAAGTGTACCTTCATTAATTGATTAACCTGTGTGAAGGAAATAGATTTCATGACAATCTCATATTCCCTCCAATGAAAGAAGACAGATGGTAACCATACAACATTTCCCCAATAGATGGTAGGCAACATCAAAGCTTCTAAAGTTGATGAATGGAAATACCATTAAAATATCATTAAAAACATTGTATATAACTATTTTTTTCTATTTGATTAATATCAAAGGATGTAATCTTAGATGGAAAATTATTTTGAATGATCTATTAAAGCATTTGATGTGGAAAATATCCCATCCAATTTAAAGAAACACATATAAAATCTAAAACATTCACAAAAATTAACTAATTGTTTTTATTAAAAAAACATTTTAATCATAAAAATTAATATTTAAAATATTTAGTGGTGATGAAGGTAGAAAATTTGGTACATGTTGAGTATAATAAGGTAAAGATTCCTTTCAATTTTTTGGTAAAATTTTAAAAGTTCCTTGTTTAGAAAATGAATAGAAAATTTCTTTTAATTATATTTTCAAAAATATAATTATGGGTAAAAATTAATATAATGAATCATAGTAAAAAAATTCTATGCATTTAAAAAAAATAGATATAGAAGAAATGGATTTTTGATCTAAGACATAATTTAATGAAGAGTTTATTAAATATATTTTCACAATCATTTTAAATTTTAATTAGAGAAAATAATAACAATACATGAAAATTTAATAAATAAACAAATGAGAAGAATAAATATGAGATTCATGAAAATAATATCCTACTATTTTCTCACAAATAACCTTCAATATAAAAAATTTATAAAATAAAAGAGATTGTATCATAAAGATATTTCTTCATTGGTAACTCTTCAATTGAAACCCTTGTGAAAGAATAAAATTAGGTGAATATTAAATATCATTAATATAATGATATTCATGATATAAAATTTTAAAGGGGAATAATATACACCTAATTAAATAAAATTGGTGTATTATATAACAACTGTCATAATGAAGAGAAATAGATGACCAAGCATAACACCAATAATAAAATTAATTTGAGAATTTATCAATAAATCTATAAAGTTTGTCAAATTTAAATTAAAAAAAATCTCATATAAATAAGACTTATTATAATGAAAATTTATTACATACATAATATTATACTTTTGAATAAAATTAAGAAGCATTATATCCCAATGAAATGAAATTGAGTTATGAAAGTGTTTACTACTTGGTAACATTAATGTCAAATATCATTAGATGTGATAATTCAAATTGAAACATAATATAGAATTATGTTTTAAATACACATAATATTACATTTAAAATGTTAGTATATGCATTATATATTTGAAATTATGTTCATAACATTAAAACATGCTTTAATGAAGGAAAATCGAGATGAATTCCCTTACCTCATATCTATAATTTCCATATATATCCTCTAACTCCATTATAATAAACTTATATTAATAATATTATTTCTGAAGAACCATTTATATGTTTTATAAATCTCACTCATTTTTTTAAATTACATATTTAAATACTTAATCAATCAATTTCACATAGTGTGCTTTAAAGATGTTCCTTTCATAGTTTCATAACGATTTCAGTGTGTTCTCTAAGTTAAAATAATTCATTTGTCATGATATATGGTATAATAGTAATTAAAAATAATAATTTTTACAAATCAATTATACTTATAAATGTATCCATGAATAATGGATATGAAAACTGAGCTACATTATAATAATGGAGATGATAGGACGTACACACACATGGGAAACATTTCCATTTTGCAGTGATCATTGTGGAAAGAAGATAATCATTATATTATCATTATATAAGGATAGTAATATCATAAATATAATATTATATCTTTAAACACATTAATATATATATTCCATGTGAATTGGTGTTGAAAAAAATAATCACATCGCTTTGCAGAGGTGGTAGTCCACAAGTAAGAATGAACGATGTTATCATTTTTCAGGGATTTGATAGGTAAGAAAAAATATCATATATTACCTTATAATAATTATACATATTTCATTAATATCATAAATATTTCATATATAACACATATATTAATTAATATTTTTCTTTTTGACTTCCATGTAAAGTGCTTGTAAAAAAAGTATCACATCACATGAGGAGGCGGTACTATGCCATACACACGAGCGACATTATTATATCACCCATGGAATAGAATGTAAAAAAAAATACTTGTGATTTAAAAATAAAATATGTATAATTATGTTTAATATATCATATATATACTTTAAATCCATCATTATAACTTGTCGTAAGTGGATGATATAAAAAACAAATTACTTTAGTTTGATAGGCCGTAGTCCCCCGTAAATATGAATGATGGTTTCATTAACCATTTCATGAAATATGAGATGGATTTAGGTTATAAAATTTACCTAAAATAAATTTATATTATATTTACTAGTTTTATTATTTAACCATAATTCGAGAAGATTTTAAGGACATGGAGGAAGTAATAAAAAATTTCGAATGAGTACAAAACCTACTCTTCAGACAAAATCCTTTGGTTTCCATGAAATTATTATTATGATAGAAATTAGAATGAAAAATAAAAACCAGGAAATTATGAGGTATAAAAATCATGAATTTGGATATAAATTCTCCTATACAATTGGATTTTAAGGTGTTAAGAGGATATGATAGTGGGTGGCCTTTTATAAGTGATGTGAGTGACACACTTTGATGTTTTAAAAATAAAAATGTGTACCCATGTGTTTACCATTCCATAGATATAAAAATTGGGGAATTATCAAGAATTAGAAAATATAAGGTCTAAATATGGCTAGGAAAAAGTTTAAAAAATTGTTAGGTCATTTTATCCCTTATCTATTTAAATTAACCCCCAGTAATCCCGTTTTCACCATTACCACTGTGAAATATTTTTACTGATTTGACTAATAATTTCTTCAAAAAATTAATTTGAACAGAATTGATAATATAAAAAATTATGATTTAAAATTTTAAATCCATTTTTCCAAATTCAATTGATATATGTGGTAAAATTTAATTTAAAAATAAATCCCGCAGGAGTGCTTTCAAAGAGGGTTTTTATGGAATGCATTTTTCAAGAATAACATGATTTTATATTAAATATATGACTTGTAATCAACATTGTATGTATTTAAATCAATATTTATTAACATATAAACTATTATTTTAATTTCAATAAATCGTCATAAGGGGTTTTTATAAATAATTACAATGGAGAAACATTATTAATTTAAAAAAATATTTTAGAAGAAACCATCTCTAAACACAAAAATAAACTAATTTTTAAATAATTTACAAGGATGATTAAAATATAATTAATCAAATTAAATGTAACAAAATTGTAATTATTTTACATTAAGTCATATTATAATCATAATGGTTCTTTTAAAGTACCCAATTTATTGAAAAATAAATGATAGCTCTATAAAAATAATTCTTTTCCAAAATTCATAGAGAACTCAATATTTTATAAAAAATACCAAACTATCACTGTAATTGAATTTTGTTATGAAAATTTAAAAAATTAACTTCATCTCATGATTTAAATTTTCTAAATTTTTTAAATATTAATTATAATTTTTTTATCAAAAAAGTAATTTAAATTATTTTTGAAAAAAGTACCTTTAATGAAGATAATGACTTTACAAAAATGTGAATTACTATTTACTAATAATTTATCAATTTTTTTTATTAAGTATGATATATAAATATATTACAAAAATAAGATAATATTATTCATTACCTCTAATATAACTACTAGGTTATAATGGTCATATTTAAAATAATATTATTTCAGTGTATGTTTTAGCTTGTTGTTGCATGTATTTTATGCTATGTTGCGTAGATTACATTTTAAAAATTTAAGGTCGTTACATAATTTATTTAAAATTAATTTTTAATTAGAATTACATAATGTAATCCATTAATATAATTCTTAAATAATAAAATAACATAGGACTTTTTTTAATGAAGGAGATGATAAATTGAACTGATTAAAGAAGGAATAAAATGGAATAATGTACAGTATAAGGGCCTGGCACTCACAATTCAATTAATATTCCAAGAAGGTTGAATTTTATTTTGGTGTAATTAATGATAATATCTATATCAAGATAGAAAAGAATAAAGGGATGTTGGTTATCATTTATGTAGATGATATAATACATGGAGGAACTAATGAAGAAGAATGAATTCTATTTTTAAAATTACATGATTATAGAGTAAATTATGTACTTGATTGGTGAGCTACAATTCATCATTTTAAAACATTTAATTAAAGGGAATGATGAAAAATTTATTTGTAAAATAAAATTAGAGAAATAGTTGCTCGAAATATTATATAGAAGGTTCTAGGGTAAACAAAACTATTTCAGAGATTCAGATGATGTTATCAAATGATGTAGATGAAATATTTTGATGAGAAAATTTATAGGATAATCATCTTGAGTTCGGTATACATGACTTCCACTCAAATTTATATCATGTTTAGTACATAACATATTTTTACTACTAATGATAACTTAATTAAAAGCTTATGTATGATGTGAAGAGAATAATTCAGTATATCAATCACATGGTAGAGTCTGGACTATTTTATTTTATAAGTTCACAATATCAGGTCATGTGCTATAAAGATGAGGATTGAGAGTGTTCCATGGATGAAAAAAAGGAAAATATTAAATAGAATAATATTTCTTTTATGTTATTGTATCTCTTGGATAATAAATAAGATAAGATATATCTCATTTTTTATAGTAGAGGCTGATTATATAGTAACCACTCAAGCTTAAACAAGGCTAATATTTTGATAACACTTCTTGATGATATTTGGTTGGAAGTATCCTCATATATTCCTTTAATTTTTAAAATATTTAGTGATACAATGATTATAAAATATTGTTTTAATAATTCAATAAAATATCACATAGAGACCAAAAAATTATTTTCTCATGGTGAATGTTGAATTATGAGTTATAAAGTAGGTGTATATGTCTCATACATCTGAAATTTATAAAATGATGAAAAATACACTAACCAAGGATAGATTTTAAAGGAATCAGTTCGCTTTAAGAGTCCAGCTGAATCCCTCCAAATGTATGAGTTGGATTTTGGACCACTACTCCCCCTGGAAGTTTCTTTTAAAGAATAATATTTTCCCTCTTTTTTGGTTGTTTAAAGGCTGAATTACCCACTATAAATTGTCATAGTAGTGGTCACTTGGTTCTTTGAAAAAAGGGAAGAAAATGGTTCAATAATTATACTCGATAGTGGGAATGTGACATGTGTTTTTGGAAAGGGGAGATCAACCTAATGGTTTTATCAAGGAGGCATATCCTTTTGAATAAAGGGGACTATGTTTAGGTGTTTTAGATAATATTTGCTTTTAAAATATTATTTCTCCCACTATGTATAAATCATGAAAAATTTGGTTAGTGATTATTTAATAATTGTTACACACCATGAATGAGTCTATTTATTATGTTCATATTTGTATTGGATGGGTATTTGAAAAACAATTATGTGCATTGGAAGTGTTAAAAATCCCCAAGGGGGATATTATTAGAAAATTTCCTCGTATTGTGTGTGTTTCATAGTATTTATTGAAAATGAAGTGGTAAGATTATATAATATATTCTATGGATCCACTTACACTTCATTACATGAATAATGGAAGTGGTTAAATTTTTCATTGTCAAGTATATGATGAATTAATCCAAATACTTTTTCCAACAATTTTTTACTTGGAAGAGTCCACAACATATGCCTTGATGAGTGTGTACCTCTAAGAGTATGATGGAAAATTGAAAATGGAAGAACATAAGTCAACAATGTAAGGATATTTGTAAAATTTAATACTTTAACACAAAATATAGACCCTTAGTGTAAGAATATATGCTAATAATAATGAAAGTACCCTAAACAACTAGAGTTGGCTAAAATAAAAAAAAGGATGAATGTAATTATTTCATTGGTGAAACAGAAAAGAAAAAACAATGGATAAATTTTAGATTATTCTTGACCTTTTATTATGTTTTTAAACAAAAAATAAATTCATAGATTCCATGATTAAAGCATGAAATCAATTAAGGATTTCTTAGTGTTATTAGTGGAACAAAAATGAAATTATATCCTCACAATAAAGTTTAAAAGATGGAGTTGATGTGAATTTTTGTTCAAGGTTTTGATGAGTATTATTACATGATTTGGTGTAGTGAATTTATTTTAATCCTTAATATCAAGTTATATCAGATGGGATATTATATTCCAATACTTTGTGAAAAGGTGACCGATATTTAAAGTTCTGATGGATCTTCCAATAATAATATGATATATTAATGAAAATAAAAAATAAAATGTATTTTTTTATAGATACAGAAGAATAATTTATCATATATGATTCCAGTGAGGTAATAATTTTGAGTTTAGGAGAAACCCTAGTGATCCATCCATGATAAGAGTTAAAGAATTCAACTATGAGACGAATTATATGGATTAAAGAGGATTGAATATATTCTAAAGATGGATGGAAAAAAGAAAACAAATGAAATAGAATCCACAAATGATATGGAAAACTCATGATAAATAATGAGAAGGGAGTGTAGAGAACAGTTCCAAGGAATTCACCCATAGGATGGAGTTTTCTATGAAGTCCTCCAAAGTGAATAAAGTGTAGATTTTATGACGAAACAATTTTTGTATAATCTATTATATTTACTCATAGATAAATTATAAATCACAATAGGTGTAGTGAATTCACTTAGTGAGGAGAGTAATGAGACTCCATTTTCTGAAGGGTTGTAAACTATGTGGGTCAGTGTGGTGACTTTATACTTGAAATCAAAATAAATGATATTTATTGCCTCTTGTGAATAAGAAAATTATAAACTATTATCCTTGTACTATCAAGTTAGGGTAAACCACATTAAACTAACTATTTACTTAATGTTTATTACAGTAAAACTATGAGGTTACTTGAGATATTTTTTCATAAATAATATGGAAGAACATAATTGATGTGGGAATGTTTCTATAGACACTACTTAATTCACTCCCCTAATAGTGTTCATAAATCATCAATGAAAAAAACATAGGTTTTTTTAATCTACGTAGAAAATTATTAATATTTCTTTTACATGATTTATTATATTTGTATTTTTTATCCATTTTAAATCATTCAAAGTTAATATTAATCATCGAGAGTTGATTTTTCAATTTGTTACATCCTTTATCTAGTATGATTATTTTTTAATTTCTATTTAATCACATGTCCATATCCAATAAAATGTTCATAAATACGATATATATATATATTTCATAATGTTCAAATGATCTATGATTATATAGTGTGGATGTTATGGACATAGTTTTTAATGAGTTTATGGATTTTAATTATTTTTGTCTTTATAGAATCAGTCCATATAATAGATTTTATTAATAATTATATTTATATATATTACTATCAATGAATTGGTGTAATAACATAAATTAATCAGTAATACCCTATGTTAAAAAAATTCATGTATTCATAATCATTTGTAGTGAAAAAATAGTATCATCATCCATGTAGCTTGTTAAAATGACCATAAAATAAGCACACTAGAATAAATTAATGGTTAAGGATATGTTGTTGGATTGTAGTTTTATAAAAGTTATATAATTATAATTTTATTACGTTTTGAAATCAGATTCGGGAAGTGATAGTTGGTGGAAATAAAAGAAATTATTATGTTGTAGATAATACTTTTTTTAATGAGTTGAATCATCCCTTAAATCCCTTTTTAGGCAAGCAGGATTTGGGAATCATTTTCTAATAAGGAGATAAAAAATAATATATGATTGTGGGTAAATAATTAGGGAATTTAATTAATGGGATAAAATTAGTGATGTGGGTTGATATAGATTGAAGGATTGGGTATTTATGATTGGAATATTTGGAATAACGAAATGAGTATTTAATTTTTCCATTATGTGGTATATATCATTGCATAGTTTTCTAGATCCACTCTTAATCATCAAATATATTTTTGGGGAAAACATTAGAACAACATGACTAATCTGGTCAATTTTTTTCATTACTACAAATATTTGATGTTACATTTATTTTTTATTATAGTTTTTCACTATTTTATATTATTATACTATTTTTTTATAATAATTGATAAATTTCACCACATTACTAATTTTATACATAATGTTTATTGAAATGAAACATATTTTATTAAAATAATGCACTAAAATTTAATAATTTTATTTGAATTAAAAATAAATAACATATATTTTTTTAAATCTATATTCATTATTACAGTAAATTATTTCATTTTGGTTTCTAACCAAGTACCAACCATTATATGCAAGTATAATAATTAATATAAGTAATTAATTAAATTATAATATCTATTTTACTTTGACTTATTTAATAAAAATATTAAATAAATTATAATACACATAATAATCAAAAAATACATTTATAATAAAATATGATTCAACACATTAATAATTAAATTTTCGCAAAATTGAAAAATCCATATTGAAATTCTATTAATACTTCCACACAATCCTTAACTATTATATAAGAAAAGATGGTAGTCATAATTAGTGATTCATCAAGTATTGATCTCATTTTGATTTCAATTATCTAAAATATCTCATGTTCGTGATTTTTCTGTATCTATACTTATTAATTTTATGAATAGTCTAGGTTATGGGAAAACCCATGTAATTCATTCATCTTTTTAGGATTATATAAGTAATAATTGTACAAAATAATCTTACCCCTTGATTTCTTAGATTTATCAATTATAAAAAAATTGTAATGTGGTTACTAATATATATATTTACCTATTTAATGGTTATCATATTGAATTAAAATTTCTTGTTTTATTTATTTTAGTATTCAATAATCTTTTAGTTAAAACTAAATAATTATTCACATCTAAACAATTTTTATTTACATACCTAAATAACTAGTCATTTCCAACACCTATATTTTCTTGATAAGCGTATATACCTCACATCCATATAATGGTTAGAAGAAATTTATAAATTTTTCTTCAAGAAATTAACTAAATCTTATAGGATTGGAAAATGATGTTGATTCTCAATATACAAGAGGGGGGGGGGATGAATTGTTTCCTTTAAAAATTCCTTTGGAACTTTTAAAGTTGATATAAACATTTCTATTGTTTAATAATGTTAAAAAAGGAAAATTCACAAAACCTCTTGGTTCTATAAACTTTCCAGATTCTAGAAATATGGTTACAGAAATGAAACTTAAGAAAAGTTTACAAGGGAAAATATTCTACCTTAAAGGGTATAGAATCTTACTAATTAGAGTACAAGTATAAGAAAGTGTAAGATCGTTATACTTTTTTAATTAAACAAATTTCAGTGGAAAAAAAACTTGAAACACAACAAGTAACAAGTATAGAATATTTTAACCCAAAGAGTAGGGTATCCAAAAACCTTGGATAAAGGTCCCTTGATTTATACATTCCAGAAAGTCTATCTTACACACACTAGGGTAATCCCTTGATAAGAATATCGGAGTCTATCTTGATATCCCCACAAGCCCTCGAACTTCAAGGTAGTTTTTACCTCTGTCTTCCTTATAAAGGAAGTATTCAAACTTTAAGGTTGTCGGCACCTCTGTCTTCCTATCCATGGAATACCTTGAACATACTCAGAAACATTCAGAGTACACGAATCAATATGAACAATATGTTCAGTAGGAAAAAACATGAGAGTATCTCTCTCTATAAATCACTTCAAAAATATGTAATCTCTAGAGTTGTAGATCAGTCAGTTGTCTCTTTGTTATTGTGATCTCATTCAAATGAGTTCTTATGTATAGGTACTTCTTCAATGGTTGGATCCCTCCTCCAATGGTCATATTTTTTCTTGAATCTCTGAGGGACCTATACATGTATCACTCAAACAACGGTTGGTTAGAAATTGAAAGCATGACATCATTTCATAACTATAACATGAGAAAGTAATATATGGTTGCTCAACCAAATTTATTTCTTGGGTCTAAGGGAAAATAATATTCGTAGTCAAAATTACATGGATATTCATATTCTGTTTTTAAAGGAATTCGGAATGATAATTCTAATGAATTCAGAGTCTGAATTCAAAAGCAATTCAGAACTTGAATTCAATGAAATTCGGAACCTAAATTTGAAGGAATTTGGAACCAGAATTATAAGGTATCCAGATTCCAAATTCTAAGGAATTCAGAGTTTAAATTCTCAAGAATTCAGTGTCTGAATTCTAAAAAATTCGAAGTTTGTATCCTAATGAATTTGGAGTCATAATTCTTGGGAATTTGGAGTATGAATTTTAGAGAATTCGGAGTCTGAATTTATGATAATTTAGAGTCTGAATTTCATAAAATTCGAAGTCTGAATTTCAGAGAATTCGGAGTCTAAATTTCAGAGAATTCAAAGTCTAAATTTCAAATAATTTGGAACTTGAATTCAGAGAATTCTGAATCTTAATTTCAAAGAATTTAGAATCTAAATTTAGAACCTGAAAATAGAATACTTTACATCTAAGTATTTATAGGATTCAAAGGTTTTTGAAATGAAACCAAATTATACACTTAGTAATAAAAGGAGTTAGATTTAGTGAAACTAAATCATGAACAATGAAAACAAAGATAGGGGAAACTTTCTTTGTGGAAGGAAATATTTCATTTTTAAGAAAAATGATTAGGGTAATAAAATTTTCCTTAAGAAAGGCTATTTTTTATTTTCAAAACATGAAGGAATGTAAAATTCATAAGAAAAACTTTTTGACTCAAAAATATCCCCCTTTTTGGAAAGACCAAATATCCTTATTAAAAGGAATATATGGACTTAGAAATTTTATAGACATAAAAAATAAAAACATTTCTCCCTTTACTTATGGATCCTAGTGAAAATGACTAACTCCCCCTTAGGCTTTGGAATCACTATGGATCAAATTATTAATTTTTTGAATGAGATTTTAGATTTTGTTTCATAAAAAAATCTTTATGATAAAAATTTTCCCTTGGTTAAACTCCCCCTTTCTTAGAAAAATTTATTTATTACTTAGTATTCTTTTTTGAAATTCCTTTCTCCTCCTTTTTAATTTTCTGAAAGAAATAAAGGGAATGGAAATGAAAATATGGTAGCTTAAATATTAGTACTAGACCACCAAAAATATGAAGTGAAACAAACATTTATTTAATATTTGAATGAATTTGTACAACATGGAAATACAACAAAAGATTATATTTGAAAAAGATTATCCTTATTTCTTTTTTAGAATCAACTTCTTCACAATGGATTTTAGCTTCTTGAGAACTTTGTGTTCTTCTTCCATACGCTTGAGAAGCTGATCTTGATCTTCAATTTTCATCTATAAGGCTTTTATATTTTCTTCCTGAGCCTTAAGATTCTCTTCCTGGGCTTTCAAGACTTCTTCCTGCTTAACAAGCTTCTCTTCTATCTCAATTCGAAGGTCCCTTTCTCTCTTCCAATTCATGGACACAAAATTTTTGTTCCCATCCAGATCCTTAATTTCTTGCTTCTAAGAAGTTTGTTCAAGACTTAACTTTTCCTCAAAACTATTAGTGAGATCCTTGATCTTCATATCTTCAGTGTCAAAAGCATCCTTGACACTATCTTGAAATTCATCAAAGATTCTCATCTCTTATATTGTCTTCCTTGACCAAATTTTCATCTTCTTGCAACATCTTTTATGAGCATCATATCTATTGGAAAATTATTTGAAATATGTCTCGAGACTAACACATTTATCAATCACCAAGGAAACAAAATCTGATTTTTGATTTAACGTATGGTGGAGCATCTGGCATCTCGAGTCTATACTAGGAAATAAGGGAATAGTTTGAACAAGATTTTTCAAAGACTGGAAAACAATGACATGTTCAAGTGATGATGATTCTGAATCTGAGACTTTGTTTGGTGAGGATTAATTTTCTATTTCAACAGCCTTTCCCTTCGCTGAAGCACCATATTATTTCTTCATTACCATAATTTTACTAGGTTTATCCATAACCTCTTTTTTCCCTTATCAATCTATAGAATGTTTTCTTCTTGATTAGGAGATTCATATTAAATATCTAATAGCTGAACGATTTTATCTTCATCAACTTCTTACTTCTCAGTTCCTGCATCAACATCCTCTGGGTGAATGAAATCATGATTGCTAATTTCATTTTCAGACAACTTATTCACTTCTTCTTCACCCTTCTCATATTTTCCTAAGGTATCAAGTTTTAAAGACTCGCTATCAGAAGTTCAGATTGATAATTTATTATAAGGACTTTACATCTCACGAAAATCCTCTACTTTCTTTATCAAGTTTTCATTATCACCACTGCGTTCTTCTTCTTCTTCAACTTCTTCTTGTTTCACTATTTCTTCTTCTTGATGTCTTTCCGGAATCACTAACTTCTTTCTCAGAGTATTTGGTAATGGTTCAACTAAAAATATTCTAGTATTAGAATTTGTTTAGAGGCTTTTTTAGTAGCCTTGATAAGAGATTGAATGACATCAGCTTCCGTTAATTTATTCCTCTGATTCTTTTCTTTTTCTTCCTTTCGATGATTCTTAGCAGTCTTTTCCATCAATGCTTTTTCCTCAACAAGGTATAGGAAAAACTTAGGCTCCCATCACTTCTAGTTTTTCTTATCCTCTCTCCATTTAGCCACAACTTCATCATGATAGGCTTTTTACTTCTTTGGATTCGGAGGTGTAGACTGGGATTCCTTAGCCACTGGGGTTTTCCCTTTCTCTTCGGGTTCTTTCACCTTCATCTTACTTCCACCCTTTTGGGAATTCCCAACCACTTCTTGTTTCTTTGATAAGGCTTCTACCTACTCTTTAGGAAAATCATAGAATTCTTCAGATTCTTTAGAAAAACCAACTTTCATCTTTCATAAAGTATATTCACTCAATAACATGACTTTGAAATTAATGAAATTAGAGCTACAAGGAATTTTAAAGGATTCTAAACAACGAACAATAATCTTTGATAGAATAGCTGGATACATGATAATTTGGGATTTTAAATTTACATTTTTGATATTCTCAATCGTAACTAGAATTTACTTAACCAAATTTGTCTTCCTAAAATTCACCATGATATACAGAATATAGATGTCACTCTTATTCAAGGTATCCTTATCACCTTTTCTCGGAATTATCAAACCTTGAACCCATAGTTCAATAATTTGTATGTTTATAGATAGTTGAATAATCTTCTGAGATTTACTTCTAAAATACCAAGGAAAGCTCTGGACTTCCCCTTATCAAAACTTCCTTGAACCTCAGGTAGATTTTGAGTACAGAACTCATCTTCCCATTCATAAATAATTCCAATCAAACTTGTATCCTTGGTGCGAGAAAGAGAATATGTCTTTCCATAACACTTTAAAAAGAACTTGTGTTTTCCTTCTTCTTTTAATAAAGTTATTTTCTCATCGAACTCTACTAACAACTCCGGATACACAAGATCTTGTGATTTTGTTTTCAAAATACAAACACTCTCCTATCCATCAAGCTTGATATTCTTAGAGAATATAGAATAATATTTGGAATAAAACTTTGGATTGACTAACCTTTATCGGTAGATCTGCCACTCAGAGATTTATTTAACAGTTGAAATTTCTTTCTGAGAAGAGCCTTCAAGAGACATTCAGAAGTAAGGAAGACCTGAGAAATTTAGAACAGGCTTATGTAGGAAGGAAAAAGCTTTAGAACACAAGACCTTAGAGATCGATGCTAGATAATCATTAAGTGGCCTTTATATAGGCAATTGTGAAGGACCCCAAGACACCCTGAGAGGGGAGGGGTGAATCAGGGTGACAACTTTTTCTTTTAATGTGATGGATCTTGTTCCCAAATTGGTAGGAACTTGTTGAACCTGTATGATGAATATGATTAGAAAGAAAACATTCACATGCACAGATAAGACACACCACTTTTTACTTGGTTCACCACTAAGGACTACGTCCAAGGAGCATACGCCGACAAGTTGTCGGTCGTTCCAAATTCCACTAATATTCACTAGCTATGGATTACAAAGGTTCAGGCATAGTCACTCTGTCCTAGGCTCACTGCCATTACAAAGGTTCAGGGATAGCTCACTGCTTCCCTCGGGTCACTCCCGTTGACTCCCCCTGACTCACTGCCCTTGGTGAAGTCACACTCAGTTTATAGACATGAAGGTCTCGTCATCATTGCATAAGAATACATTATATGTCTTATGTAGATGCTCTGTTGAAGTCCAACTCTCACCAGAAGATGAATCTCACTTTTCACTGAGGGTACCGGGCGATCTTCCAGCTTTCGTGCAGCTTCAAAAGGACATATGTACTTTAACAATCCCGGTGCGCAAGTCACTTGCGCGGTACAAATTAGGCACGCAGGTGACACTAAACCACTTACACGACACATCATCCTTCAACATCAAACTTGCGCGACGCTGCACCTTTAACTCCCCAACTTCCTTGATCGCGCAACCAAATACTGGCGCGCAACCTCTACTTGTGCGACCCAAAAACCACTTGCGCGACTCAACGAATTGTGCAATGAGAGCTCGAAAAATCTCTAAGTCTTGAACTGCGTTACAAATGAGGAGGGGTGTTCCTCTATTTATAGGCAAACTGGACCCCCTGCGCGGTGGCGCGTAAGTCTTCCCTCGGCGCACAGGTTCCAGTGCACAACTCATCCTCCCTAGCCTCAATCGAATTATTCACTTGCGCGACCACACTAATACTTGCGCGACCTTCTTTACTTTTCCATATTTTGAAGTTATGATCTTGAAAAACAATAGGCGCGCAAGTTTCCAATTCTCTTAGGTATTGACGCGCAAGTCTCTTCACGGCGCATAGGTCACTTGTGCGACCAGCCCAAAACTTGCGCGGCCCTTATCCCTTTTCCATTTTCCCATGTTCTGATATTGAAAACCATTTGGCACGCAGGTTTCCTCTCCATCAAGTACACAACACGCGAGTCTATGTTCCAAAAACACTTTTCTCCATTTGTCGATTTTCAGGCCCAATAATTTGGAAAACACTGGGAAACAACGCCACCTTCAATATTGTTGTCTGATTGAACTGTATGATCTCTTTGCTGGTATATATTATGAACTTCCACTGAGGATTGAAAACAAACACAAATCATACTCCAAATCATGCATAGAAGTCCATGGTTCCAACAAATTGAAGTGACAGTTCAACATCCCTGATTAATCCAACAATTATAAAATTTTTGAGAAGATATAACAGTTGAGATTATAGCTGGAGAAATATTTTAATAGTTTCCGATCTTTGGAGGTTTTAAAAAAACATTCGGATTTAAGGAAAATTGAATCCAAAGAGTTTAAAAACAAATTTAAATACCTGCATGAAAAAAATTATTACTAAGACTTAGGAAGGGAATCACACCTTTTAGATTGCCATGAAGATTATTCATAATGAGGAAAATTTTTCTTGAATAAATTTAGATTCCAAAAATTTTGATTACGAAAACTTTGACTACAAACATTTTGACTACAAAAAACATTAGACAAAAAAATTATGAAAATATGATTATGAAAATTTTAACTACTAAAACCATTATTGCGAAGATTTTAACTACAAAAATATTTATTACAAAAGTTTTTACTATGAAAAAAATTGGACTACTAAAATTTTAGAGTACAAAAAAAAATTTAGATTATGAAAAATTGATTATAAAAATTTTACTACCATGGAAATGTACTCCCCCTTTGAGAAGGAGTTTGTTTTGGTAAAGATATAGGTTTCAACAAGAAGTTAATAAGGAATATTACCTTACAATTATCATTCCTAACTTCTGTTTAATGTATAGAAATCTATGAGATGGGAAAGATTTTGTAAAAATATCAGCAAGTTGATTTTGCATTCTGATAATTTGAAGAATGATATCTCATTTTTGTGTGTGATCCATAAGAAAGTGATGCCTAATATCTATGTATTTTTCACAAGAGTGATATGCAAGGAGTTTTCTTAAGGAAATGGCACTAGTATTATAACATAAAATTTGGGTTTTTTTAATGCTCATACCAATGTCTGTGAGTGTGTGTTACATTCACAATACTTGACCAGAACAACTTCCAAATGCTACATATTCAGCTCCAGCAGTGGAAATGGCTACTGAGTTTTGCTTTTTTCATGACCAAAAAACTAATGAATCTCCTAAGAAATGAAAAGTTCTCTATGTAATTTTTCTATCCATTATACATCCACCAACTTCATCATCTGATGTTTTTTTTAAAACAAAATCATTTCCAGAAGTATAAAAGAGTCCTAAATCAATGGTTCCATTTAAGTAGAGAAAATTCCTTTTCACTTCCTTTAAATGTGATTCCTTATGATTGGATTTATATCTTTCACATAAGCATACTGAAAACCTTATGTCTGGGCGACTAGCTATCAAGTAAAGTAGACTTCATATCATACCTCTAAATGATGTTTGATCTACTGGTTTCCCAGCTTCATAAAAATCAAGTGAATTTGAGGTACCAATTGGAGTACTTATACTCTTATTGTTTTCATATCCATACTTTTTAAGAAGATATTTAATAAACTTATGTTGGTATATATAGATTCCTTATGGTTTTTGAGAAATTTTAAAACCAAGTAAAAATGTTAGCTCACCCATCATACTCATTTCAAACTCTGATTTCATTAGATCCAGAAAGGAATCAGTTAAAGATTGCTGAGTTGAACAAAAAATAATGACATAAACATAAATTTGAACAATCAATTCTTATCTTTATTTATAAAAAGGGTTGGATCATCATTTCCTTTAACAGAATTGTTTTGAATAAAAAATCCTATTAGTCTATCATACCAATATCTAGGGGTTTGTTTAAGTCCATATAAAGCTTTGGTAAGTTTGAAAACACTTTCAGGATGTTTTGTATCTTCAAAACCAGGTGGTTGTTCAACAAAAACTTCCACTTGAACAATACTATTATGGAAAACACATTTAAAATCCATTTGAAAAAGTTTAAAATTGAAGAATGCTACAAAGGCAAGTAGAATACGAATAGATTCATGTGTAAATACTATAGTATAGGTTTCTTCACAGTCTATTCCTTCTTGTTGATTATAGCCTTCAGCATCTAATATAGCTTTATTTTTTATAATGATTCCATTTTCATCACACTTATTTCTGAAGACCCATTTTACTCCAATAACAGAAGTTTCCTTAGGTAATTCAACAAAGGTCAAGACTCCATTCCTTTCGAATTCATTTAGCTCATCTTGCATGGCTTTTATCCAATCATCATCACCTAAAGCTTAATTAGTGTTTTTTTGGTTCTATTTGGGAAAGGAATGCTAGATGTTCTAATTTATTTATTAAGGAACTTATAGTCCTTAAATGTTGATTTACATCACCAAATATACTATCACTGGGTTGATTCTTATGAAAAAACTTATTTGGGTTTTGTAAAAACTGTTCATTAGCGTATGGTAGGAAGTCTTCTGGGGTAAATGCTTCAGAAACATTTTCTTGAACATTTTCCTTATCAGAAGGATCTTCTATCAAGGGTTGATAATCTGTTTTTGAAAAAACATCTGAAGATGTAGGTTGAGGATGTTTAAAAACAAAAGGATCAGTTTCATCAAATTTGACCTGAACCGTTTCTTCAACAATACAAGTATTTTTATTGAAAACTCTATAAGATTTAGAGGTTGTGCAGTACCTATGAAAATTCCTTTATCAAATTTTGATGCGAATTTGTGTAGGTTATCATTGGCATTCAGAATGAATACTATGCAACCAAAAAACTTGAAGTAGAAAAGTCTAGGTTTTCTATAATTACATAACTCATAATTAGTTTTATTAAGAAAAGGTCTAATCAAAACACGATTTATAGTATAACAAGCAATACTTACAACTTCTGCCAAAAAAATTTTGGCCATAGAATATTCACTCAACAGGATTCTTGTAATCTCTTAAAGAATTTTATTTCTTATTTCAACAACACAATTTTGTAGAGGAGTTCTTGGTGCTGAGAAGTTATTAGAAATTAATTTTCTACTACAAAAAGATTCAAAATCAGAATTTTGAAATTCTCCTCAATAATCACTATGGATAGTAATCAATGGAAAGTTTTTCTCATTTTTAACTTGGGCTCTAAAACTTTTGAAATAAGAAAAAGCTTCATATTTCTTTGCTAGAAAATAGACTCATGAAAATATAGTGTAATCATCAACTTGGACAAATACATAATATTTTCCTCCAATTCTTTCAGTTTGTGTTGGACCAAAAAGATACATATGCACTAACTGTAATGCATTAGTGGTTGATAATTCACCGACTGATTTAAACTTGATTTATATTGCATTCCATATTGACAAGTATCAAAAACATTTAAAGAATCAAATATATTCTCCGGTAGATCCTTAACTATTCTTTTCTTAAATATTTTTCATAGGTTCCTAAGATTACAATGTCCTAACCTAATATTCCATAACCAATAATGATCTTCCATTTCACTAAAACATGGTAGATATTTGATCCTATGGTCTTCTATGTTTAGTGTGTATACATTCTATTGCCTATGGTCTAAAAGAATAAAATCTTCCTTGGAATTGTGTACTAAACACTTGTAATTCCTAAAATTTACAAGGTTACCTTCATCACATAATTGAATTATGCTAATAAGGTTATTCTTAAGACCCTTAACAGATATAATGTTTGAAATTAATGTTTTTTCTTGAAGAACAATATTACCAATAACAATAATTTCTCCCTGAGCATTATCTATGAAAGTTATTTTCCATCCCTTTGTCTTGATAATATTTTCGAAGAAGTTTTTGTTACCAGTAATATTCCAGTAACATCCACTATCCATTTACCATGTATTTCTGTTGGTACTATCTTTACTTTCCTAAAAACAAGAGTGTTATACTTTTAGAACCCAAACATTCTTTGATCCGGAAACATCAGAAAGAAATTTTTTAGGAATCCACATTTTCATTAAAAAATAAGATTTATGAAATCCAAAATATTGATTTTTCTTTAAGGAACAAGTTTTTCCCCAATGCCCACCACACTGACATTTAGTGCAGAATGGAGCACTTTGAGGAACAAAATAATTGTTATTAAAAACTGGTTTTGAACTATTATAACCAAATCCAGAATTATTCCTTAGAGGTCGAATTTGGGTATACATCTTATCAAAATTTTACTTTCCTAGGTTAAAATTTTACAAACACTTCCTCAAGGAAAATATTTCTGGATTTAGTCTAATAACTAAGTTCTTATCCTAAAAAACATTTGTTTTAGCACTAGAGTTAGTCTCGAAAACATTTTTCTTAGAAATTACATTTTCTAGATCCTTAGAAAGTTTATCCTTCTTAGAATTACCTTCCTCAAGGTATTTTGAAATATTTTCAAAGTCATAATTTTTCTTATCATGATCTTTAGAAAGATATAATATTTCATTAGTAATAATAGTAATTCTATAATTTTCATTATCAATCATTTTCTTGACTTTGTAATTTTATTTCTCAAGGAGCATAGAAAACCTAGAAACTTATTCATAAGCAGGTAAAGTATTATCTTCATTAGAGAAATATTCTTCATCTGAAGAGTCATAGTATTTAATATCACTATAATTAGTATTCAAAGATACATTTGTTATAGATTTAGCATTGTGTACCTTTTCCATTAAACAATGATTTTTAATAGGTAACTTGGCAAGTAAACTAAGATTCTTCTATCCAGAAGATTCATACTCTAAGGATTCTTTAGTAGAGTCACCACCAATGGAACTCCATGTGTCATTGGCTTTCAAAACATTCTTAGCCTTAGCCTTGTAGTATTTATTTCTATTCCACTCAGAATGCTTTTCCTTTCTATCTTTTCTCTTAATCCTAGGACAATTTGGCCTTATATGCCCTGCTCATTTGCATTCATAGAAAGTGACTTCTAAGTCTTTATTGTCCTTTATTTCTTTCTTCTTGTATCTAGATTGAACGTTCTTTAGTCTGAAAATCTTGTTCATCCTTTGAGAAAGATTGTCTAACTCGTTTTCTGACGATTCACTTCCAATAGATTTGGATTGAATAACAAACTCCTTAGATTTAGATTTTGTAACTCTCTCAGGAGTCTAGGATTTCATATTATTTGAAGTTATTGTAAAAGAAACACTGCCATTTTCATTATTTTTCTTATTCATATCATCATCTCTATTCATTCTAGTCTCATGTTGAAGAAGAGTTCCAAAAATCTCATCAAGAGAAATCTGGGTAACTTTTCTATTTTCATCTATAGCAGTCCTCTTAGATTCCCATTCGTTAGGCATGATGTATATGATTTTTTCAACAAGAGATTCATCATCTAATACTTTCTCACCCATTGATTGTAAACTGTTAACAATGGGAATGAATCTTTGTTCTGCCTTATATATGGGCTCTCAATTAGGAAAGAAGATACCATGATTTTCAGCTCTGAGCATAGCTCTTCAAGTTTCAATATCTTTTTAAGTTACAAAGTGTATTACTTCAAGATTCTTCAAAATAATATTTTCTACATCATAAGATGAAATTTGGCTATATATATTTCTAGTCATGTAACAAAGAAAAGTATTTCGTACCTTGAAGTTCAGCTAGTATTCCACCTTTTATGGATTAGTAAAGGTTCTAAGTACCTTATTAGAATCTTATAGTATCCAGTTATCATAATGTAGTTTTCTACACCTGTCTTTATCATAAAGGTCATCATATGATCTCTCCAATATTTATAGTCATTCCCATCAAATATTGGTAGTCTAGTAGGATTAAGATTTTCAATCGAACCAACATTCATTCATGCCATCAATAAGAAAATATCCTTCCACACAAACTTTTTTAATAATAGAAGTTTCTAAATAAGGATAAAAATTCCTAAGTAAAAAAAAATAGAACAATGAAAACTTGATCAAGAAAACTTATATGTGAATATAAGTATTTCAAGAACCTCCACTGATACCAATTTTAGGATTGGAAAATGATGTAGATGCTCAATATACAAGAGGGGGGGGGGATTTTTTCCTTTTAAAATTCCTTTGGAACTTTTAAAGTTGATATAAACCTTTCTATTGTTTAACAAAGTTAAAAAAAGTAAATTCCAAAACCTCTTGGTTCTACAAACTTGCTAGATATGGGAAATGTGGTTCCGGAAATGAAATTTATGAAAATTTTACAAGGTCAAAGATTATACCTTAAAGTGCTTAGAATCTTACTAGTCAGTGTACATGTATATGAAATTATAAGATTGTTATACTTTTCTTATTAATCAAATTGCTGCAGGAAACAAACTTGAAACAAAATAAGTAATAAGTATAGAATCTTTTAACCCAAAGAGTATGGTATCAAACATACTTGGATAAGTGTCCATTGATTTATATTTCAATAAAGTCTGTCTTACCCACACTAGGGTAACCCTCGATAAGAATATCAAAGTCTATCTTGTTATCCCTGCAAGCCCTCAAAATTCAGGTAGTCAGCACCTATGTATTCCTTATCAAGGATGTCCTCAAACTTTATGGTAGTCATCAACTCTATCTTCCTATCCCTAGAAGCCCTTTAATGTACTCAACAACATTCAGAGTCTCACAAAGAAATCTGAACAAGAAGTTCATTACAAACAAAGCATGAGAATATCATTCTCTAGAAATCACTTTAACAACATGTAATCTCTAGAGTTGTAGATTAGTTAGTTGTATCTTTGTTGTTATGAGATCATTCAAATGAGCTCCTACTTATAGGTACTTCTCCAACAGTTGGCTCACTCCTCTAATAGTCATATTTTTCCTTGAATCTCATAGGGACCTATACATGTGTCACTCAAACAATGGTTGGTTAGAAACTGAATGCACAACATTGTTTCATAACTATAACATGAGTAAGTAAAATATGGTTGCTCAAACAAATTTATTTTTTGGATTCTAAGGAAAATTAAAGTTCAGAGTCTAAATTATATAGATATTTAGATTCTATTATTTAAGGAATTCGGAATCATAATTCTAAGGAATTCATAATCGGAATTGTAAGGAATTCAGAACCTGAATTATAAATAATTTGGAACCTGAATTCTAAGGAATTTGGAACCTGAATCGTGAGGAATTCAGAGATTGAATTCTAAGTAATTTGGATCCTGAATTCTAAGAAATTCGGAGTCTGAATTCTAAAAAATTTATAGTCTTAATTTGAGGGAATTCGAAGTCTGAATTTTTGGAGAACTTGGAGTATGAAATTTAGAGAATTCATATTCATAATTTCATAGAATTCGGAGTTTGAATTTAAGAGAATTCGGAGTCTGAATTTCAGAAAATTTGGAGTCCGAATTTTGGAGAATTCATAATCTGAATTTCAGAGAATTCAGAGTCTGAATTTCAGAGAATTCAGAGTCTGAATTTCAGAGAATTCGGAGTCTGAATTTTAGAGAATTCAAATTCTAAATTTAGAGAATTCAGAATCTGAATTTCAGAGAAATCAGAATCCGAATTCAAAACCGGAAAATAGAATACTTAATATCTAAGTATTTATAGGATTCCATGGTTTTAAAAATGAAACTAAATTATAGAATTAGACATAAAAGGAGTTAGATTTAGTGAAACTAAATCATGAACAATAAAATCAAATATAGGGGAAAATTTCCTTGGGGAAGGAAAAATTTCCTTATTAATGAAAATTATCAGTGAAATAAAATTTTCCTTAAGAAAGACTGTTTGTGATTTTCAAAACATGAAGGAATAGAAAAGTCATAAGAAAAACATATTGAATCAAAAAATCTATTCATACTCTTTAATTTATCATCATTAATACCACATTTTTAATATTATTAATATAGTTATCATCATGAGTATGATATTCATGGGTGACTTTAAATATCAATACTAAATGCATGTATTCATTTTATTCCCTTCTTTTTTTTATTCCATTAAAACTTTTTAAATTATGTATTATTTTATATTAATGTAATACATTTTTATTTATTTATTTATATTTTAAATGTTCTAAAATAAATGATTTAGCTATTTTTTATTTAAATTTGGTGTTTCAAAAAAGGAAACAAATCCTACATAAGGAAAATTGTCTCTAAATGTGTCTTATTTTACACTCCCCATATTTATTTTGAAAATAAGTGTATCATAAACAACTATTTAATCCCATGAAATATTACATATCATGATTTTTTATTTATGAATCCCCCTATGGATATAGTTTTTTAATCCAATTCGTTCACCATAATTAAAATTTTTAAAATATATTACTGTGTAACACTTGATACAAATTATTATTTATATTACATACCCAAACAGAAATCATAATTATTTATAGACATATAAAAATTTATCCCAATCAAATGAATATAGAAAATAATTCTTTTAAATTATGAAAATAATATGAAACCGAAATCCACACCAGGGTATGCATGGTGAGACAGGTAACCATCCCCTAATTTTCATAGAAATGAAGTAAAAAACTAGATGTTAGTAATGTATGACTTAAATTCTTCTTATAAATGTATTTATATTGATAATATACCTTGATTTAAATTGAACATTAATAGATAAAATGAATAATTTAAAAAACTCCATTATTTATGAATATATAATAAAAATTAAATAACAGAGTCTTGGTGGAACTAAAACAAAAACTTTCATATCTTAAAGATCATGTAATTATTTTTTTTCACGGAATAAAAATTATCATATATAGGTAATTTTTAGACAAAAACATATATTTTTAGTTTCCATAATAATTTCCAATAACAATTTTAAAGTATCAATTCAGAAGGTATTTTGAATAGGCAATTACTCAAAATTCTTGCATTGAGACAATATATTTCTTATATAGTCATTATTATTTTTTATATTGAAATAACATAATCCATGAGAAGTAAACTTTATCAAAAACCGATTTTTTCCCATGAAAGATAAACTTCCATAAACCATCATGTTTTGGTAAGGAAACTGTGGTATGATAATGTTAAAGAATGAATCCATGATTTACTAGAACAAAACCAGGATGATTTTCCTAAAAAGAGAACCCCTTATTGAAAATTATATTTAAACCATGACATGGTTTTTGAACATAAGACTTTGTTGTAGATAAATAATATCATATTTTATTTCCTTCTAGATTTTACTGCATCTACTCAACTATAATAATATATTTAATACAATTAAAGTATTATTGAGGTGAAACTATTTACCCATAAATAGTGGAAGAAAATAAAAAACCCATGCCCAATATTTATCAATGGGGGAATTAATACGATAAAATGAAAACATATACAATTGGGATACAAAACTATTCATGATTATTAATCACCACATGTGATTTTTTTTGAGTATCCCTTTTAGAAAAAACAGGTTCAAGGTTCCAATGGTATCCAACGATCATTTGAATCACTGAACACATGGGAACCATATTTTCTGCATTAATGGATTTACAAATCCCATTCTTGAATCAAGCCAATATAAAGTAATTGAGAGTTATTTAACTATATTCATAGTCAATAGTCTTTATGATTACATTGTAAAAACTGTATTTTATATGGATCCTTTATCACATGAATGATATTATTGGTGTCATAATTCCATAATTGTTTTTAGATGGGCCCAATTTGTATACCTTATTTTAACTATTTCAAAACCATCCAACTCATTAAGTAATAAAATCGACCATTCAATAGAAAATAATCTATCTATACATTATGAAATGTTTTTTCAATTATTCATTTGAGTATTGTAATAATTATAGAAATATCAGATGCATGATAAACTATATCGTTTCTAATGTACACTATGATGTGTTTATAACAACTGGGATCAAATGTGAACATTGATATATTACCCTTTGGAAAATCATTGATTATGATTTAGGGTTAAAATCAATCATGGGGTATACTACCTACATGAAATGGTGTTATTAAGCATTATAAGTACCCCTTAATATACATGTTGATTTAATTATTCGGGATCCCTGAATGTGACTGACTAACTCACTTGAAATATTCTATGATGTGGATACAAGAGTATTCATTAAATCATTTAGATAACATAGAGGATGGATTGATGTGGGGTGAGTATTGCAATTTTATGACAATGTATATATTGGTATTGTTACATTTATATTGGCATTTTATATTATATTTCATGGTAATCATGTTTCATTAGATATGTATTATATTGAGAGTTGTTATGATTTTAGATACGAATCATTCAAATGTTACTTTTTATCTTAGTCATTTTTTTATACTTTCATTTTCCTTAGTAGACATGTTTTTGTTATTTTTGCGATGTTACACATGATGATAAGTCTAGAGAATTTTTTTAATGAATCTAGAAATAAATCATAATAACTCTGAAGGACTTAAAATTGTATCCAAAATTATTCCATCCCTTATAAATTATAGACACCTTTGTGGTTAGGAATTTAAAATGAATAGTTTTGATAATTTGAGTCAGACCACCTGATATAGACTAGGTTCTTGTATAGTTTATATGTTATCAATTCACTCATATTATTAGTTCTATTTCAATGTACAACTATTTTAGAGTTTTTTTTGTATATGTTAGGTATTTAGTTTCTAATAGAGTGAATTAAACTTTACATGAAACGTGTATTTTATTTTAAAGAACCCTTAAGTAAGAATAGGTAAATATTAATTATCATTCCCCCAATTATAATTTAGAAAAGTTTTTATATGAGCCTCGTGATAGATCAATTAAATATACATATACCTCATGATATATCTTTACTTAATTATATTTAGAAGAGTATTATCGTATTATAATATGAGAAATATCCTCATATTGTGTATACTAACCCATCATTGTAGTTTTCAATTTTATGTGAATGATTTATGCGTCTGAGGAAATGTGCCATACTCAGCCTCGGTATTGATTACTATTTTGTTTGAATCATTAAAAAATTATATTAAATTTGGTTTCTAGTGAAGTTATTTATAACTAAAAAATATGTTTGGATTATCACTGATTAATAGGCGACTGATATAAATATCTAGTCAATATCATTATATAAAATGTTTATTTTCCATGTGATCTTGGGAAAAGTGAGTGTTTTGGCCCTAAATTAGATAATTTTATTTATTTTTCATTAGATATTTTTTCAAACATCAACGACCAATGAAGTTTTTTCATCACATATATTACATAATATTATAAATGTAGTCATCCAACAAACACTAGAATTACTTTCTTTGTAACATAGTTTATAATAAAATATTTATTTGAGAAATATTATTTGAGTGTTATTTTAAAACTTTTTTGAAAATAGATTTTTTATCAGATATATTTGTTTAATAATTTTTTTATAACACCTTATTTTGATATTATATTGATAATTTTTGATAAAAATAGTTTTTAATATGAGTATGTTAAAAAAAGTATTTTTTAATTTTGCTAAAATAATTATTTTTTACTAGAATTATTTTCCCAATGAAATTAATTATTACGTGAGGGATTTATTTTTGAAAAACATTTTGGTTTTCAATTACATGAATTTTAATCATCCTATGCATTTTACAGTTTGAATTTGAATCATTTTATATCAAACATTGTGCATGTTGGTCTTTTCTTGGTGTTAGTAGAGGTCAACTGAGATTATACTTCAAGGAGAAATGGTGATGGAATTTTTTTTACCATAAATTAGACACCAACTAGAATTAAATTGGGAGAACATAAATCTTTTATAAAGGGATTGAGTGTCATCTGTTAATGAAAATGAGAGACTGTTGTAGAAAATAGTGAACCCTGATGGGACCATTTGAGTTCCAGTGTGTTACAAGAAGAGTTATTGTGGTCCAAGTTAGTGTTTTTTAATTTCAATTTACATTTTCAAATGATAATATATGTTTTTAAATTGTATATTTCTCTACATTTCACACTAGAACCACCTATGTGTATGCCTCTCCAATACCTCTGTTGGTTCATTCCCCTTCCATTGATGAATCTTACCTGTTGGCCCTTAAATTGTAGTGTTTTATCATAGGGGATTTACATGAGTATGGTTACGACACCACTTGAGTTAGTTTATAGGTAAATTTCCAATGTTGCTTCATATTCATGGTTCATCCTTATTTAGGGGGATTATGAATGGTTAATTGATTTCATTATTTTAAGGTCAATTAAATAAAGTATATTCAATGTGAAAGTTCCTTTTAATCATAGGTTTGTAGTAAATAAGAAATAACAATTATCTATTCTCATTTGAGGTGTTTTGTGATACAAAATATTTCCCCACATATTCGATTGATATGAAATTAAATTGATATATTTTACCTTGACCCATTCATAGTGAGTTGAGAAATTTTAGACCATGAAGGAAGTTGTTTTTATTATTGTCTGATTCTACACCCATTGATGGACCCATAAATAATATAAAATATTATCAATTTAAGAGAAGAACATGATAACACCTTCCATGAGTTTTATTATGAAATATCAAATCTATTTGAGTTCCATTAAGGCCCATTGAGATATGATATTTGTGTGTTGATATGGATGGATTTAGGATTGGACTGAAAGAATCATTTTAAGCTTATATAATTCCAATAATGTTATATCAAATGATTATGTATTGACTATACAATTATCCATTATTTTTTAAACAAAGTAGGTTATTCCTTTAATGGGGAAATGTGTATGGTGTAAAAAGGTAGGAACTGACCTAGTTTTATTTGAGCATGTGTTGAATTATATGACAAAATTAAGTATAAATTCTTATAGTATGTCTCTTTAGATGCATTTATTAATTTATTTATGCTTCCTCTATTAATTGGATGGTATTAACTTTTCATGAATGATGTATATTGTTGGGATACATTTACCACATATATTGTGTTTTTTTATGATAAGTGATTCTATTCTCACAATTTTATATGTTTGTGACATAAAAAATATTTCATTGTTTTGGTATATAATTCCCACAGTCTTTGAAAAGTAATTCAATAATTCCGTGGGAATAATGGTGACGGGACAAAATGCCCAACTATATGTTATTTCCATGATATGTAAGATTCAATGTGCATGATTTAGTTCTTCCAAGTAATGAAATAAAATTATATATGAGATTTTTTAAGGTATTATGTGATTAAACACTCCTATGATGTTGTGGGGGACAAGGGATTCTTTGCAGAATCTTGTGGTTATTCAGTGAAAAGCGATAATACACCCTCATTATATATTGGTGTAAGGGTGTGATTCGTAATTGTATATGTTGGTCCAAGGATGTTATACCCATTGATTTGACTATGTTATAAGTATATATTTTTCATTGGTTGATAACTTTGTTTTCATTGCGATATAATACACATTATTCGATCTTTTATATTTGGAATCCTTTCTCAGGTACCTATCATTATTCTATAATGAGACCTTATTCCCAATAGTAACTACCTTGGAAAAAAGGCATAATTTTTAGTTATGCGATACATATATTGTCACCCTAACATTATAATAAGTAGGAAATGTCACTCCTAGGTGTTTAGGTAGTAACCATGGCAGTGACATGACTGTTATTATTACAATTTTTCACTTTATTTTTTTCATGTCACCTAGTATATTCAAATGGTTACACTAAACATGTTAAGGATGTTATTGATGTAGGGATGATGAGTTATTCTAATAATCTTCATGTGAGAACTGAAATACATGAATCATTTTTGGTTCATGCTCTAAGAAGGGACCTACAATCGATGAATTGGTTATTTTGTGTTGTATTCACAAGTAAATGGTGTCCAGAATGGAATAAGAAGTAGGTTTACTAACATCTTAATTAGTTTTTATTATTTATGGGTTGTGAAGTGTGTGATTTTCCCATGGTAGATCCTATATTTATATAGATTATATTACTTCTACTAATTCTATTAATTCAAGGGAGTAATTAATTATTTACCAACAAAATATAGCTAGGATATCTTCTTCTTTTTATTATTGGAATCTTTTTTATAATAATACTTACTCCATATTTTATGTATATCTATAAAATTTTTTTGGTCTCCCAATATTTCATATAATCCATCATCACCAGTAAGCTACATATACTCTATTGGAAGGCATTAATTTGGTAAGTGGAACCTGGTTTGGTCATAGTGGAGGTGGAACAAACCATGGATTTTACAAAGTGGAATATTATCATTGTTATTCTTGTGTTCCTTTCTGAAATATTTTAGGAATGAAATTCATCTTGGTTGAAATTATAACAGACAATCAAGAAGGGTGTGGATAAAAAACATGTTAGGAAATTCTACGTTATGAAGAATGAAATTATTGATCTTAGTTTATTATTTATAGGTGGTTTAAATTTTCTATAATTAAATTAATTGTGATATTGATTTATGGTATATGTTTTTTTACATTTTTCCCATAGTTAAAAGAGTTTATGTGTTGATACATCATTCCAAGCATATTAGATTCTTATGAAATTTTTATTATTTCCAATGCCTTGAAACCATAATTATGATATATTTTTCAATTATTTATTGTCTTATCTATGAATTATTTAAAATTTTATAATATAAAATTATGGTGGAATTATAACTAACCATGATATGATTATGTCCCACTATTCTTAAAATTGATAATTTGATTATTATTTATTCATGATTATACCCATGATAGAGAGGGGATAGTTTGAGACTTAGATAGTGTTTGAGGTTATGTGATACCCATACTATTTTATGGTGTTTGTATATAACTATACAATTCATTTCTTATTAAATTTTTCCTATATTTTATATTTTGACAAGTTATATTCATAATTCTATGTTTTTTTTGGAATTATGCTAACATTCCATCACATGGACTATGAGTTGAACTATAATTTTCCAATGACTAGTATTCTCTATAGGTTATTATGATAGAGCCCCCAATTATACATATACCATTTCATGACAAGTTTTTACGTGGGTTTTTTTTGACTTTATACACTATGGGATATTGAGTGTCAATAGGTCATATATCCATGTTTTATCTTACATGGGAGTATTAGTTGAAACATCAACCTATATTTACGAAAGAGTTTATACCTTAAGAAACTAAAATGTGTGCTAGGTCTATACCATAAATTATTGATCATCTTGATAAAAATATTTAGAGTCTATGGAATCATAAAATATAAATACATTGTTGTCTACTTAGGTTTTAGTGGGATATACTTATAACAAATGATCAATATGTATTCCCTTCTTAGGAGGATTTTTAGGATTTTTTCTTAGAAAATTTTCTATATGAGACACTAAGAAATGATTTAGAATGGGACTTTTTGCATTTGGTTTATGGTTAAATATCAGTAAAGGACTATGATACTCAATTTTTTGATACTTCGCTAGAAAGTGATGAGACCTCCCGGGGTTTATCATTTTATGGAATTGATGAGATACGAGAACATTTTTCAGGTGAATATTTTCAAGATTATATCTTTATTTGAGGCCATAGACCATGAAATAATTATATAGATAAATATAATAGGAATAATTTCTAGTATATTTTTTAATTACTTGGGCCTTTATGCTGATCCACTAGTATCCCATAAATACATTTCATTGACTCTCTCTGTAGTGACAGTTGAAGAAGTTTTCAGGGTTTTTAGACTTATTCATCGTATAATAGGAGTTTTTTGATAATATGTTATGAGGTTTTATGCAAAGGGAATATTATTCTATATTTTCATTAAACTTTTATGAAAATTTACTCAGGTTAAAAAATTAGTTACACCCTTCAATTTTTCTAGAGCTCCACTTAGATTTTGTTGTGTCTATGGTGATGGTAAGTCACATGGATCAATAGTGGGATCAAGTATAGTACCACTAGGTTGTAGTTGGATTTGTTTTTTATTATTAGGGAATAAATTTTATCATCAATATGTGGTCCATCGGTGGAAATATTTTGTTTCTCCATATTATAGATATGGTTATAAAGGATATAGAATATGTGTAAAGCAAGTGAAGTGATCCATGTTTTCCCCTATATAAATCCTAATACCATTTGTGATTTTTTTGATCCAAAAAACATTATGAAGGAAAAAATAGTAATTCAAAATTTTAAGTTAACTCAAAATTATTATTTAATAGTTATATTATCCATTATATGGGACATTTACCCTTGGGATATAATTTTATGAGATTCAAATCGCGTTGAATTTTGATGTAATTTATTATTCTCCAAATATATAAACAATTATGATAATGTGAATTTGAATTTTTATATCTTAATAATCATGTAAAAAATAAGAACACTGACTCTTTCATTTATTTTGGAATGTGAATCTTTACATGGAAAAGTTATAGTCACTATCTAGGTTCTTGTTCTTAAGATGAGTCTCTTTTTGGTAATTAATAATTAATTTTCTTGTTTTCCCACCCCATTTGGTCTATTACAGATTACAAATAGGAGATGATACATCCTTGTTGATTGAAGAGAGATAAATAGATAATGATATCCTGAAAACTCTATTTTATGGAGGGATATTTAATTAAGATATGAACATAGTGACCTTGAACCATAGATCATAATCATGAAAACCATGATGATTTGGTGTTTTAAAATGAAGTAGGACACATTATTATATTTTTCTAACCCATTTTCCCATCACTTATTATCATTTTTAAATCCTATTATTTCTTCTTGACAAATAACAAATGGAGAAAGAGTGTATTTTTATGGAGTAGGTGAATCTAGAAATGTTTTTGAAATTTCTCGTATAGAATTTACAATCACACAAAATGTAGTTATGAGAATACATTCCCTATAATCCAAATATATGGTTAGGGTAGTAGGAAATCATCACACGACATGCATAGTAAATTCACACTCTATAAAACCTACTTGATATTAACATTATCTTTCTTTTATGGGTGTAAGGTTATCTCAAGGAGGTCTTCAGTATACAACCAGCTCTCTGTATGGCCTCACATACTATGTAGTAAATCCCACAAACTTTTTAATTAGGTACAAAATCTGGGATAAAGAGATACATAGCTAGAGACTCGATGTTACATACATGGGTAATAGTTTTTACCCACCATGTACATCCAAACACCATATACTATAGTAATATAACATGAAGTGTAAAAGAACATGACTCTGGGACTTACAAGACATTACACACCATGTATTTTGAGAAAGATACCTTCTATTATTTTAAATTAACATAAAAACATGTATATTCCTAATTTGATGTCATGTAATCAAGTATGGAACTATGTACTGTTGTGGGTTCTATATATTCAAAAACAAATGCCTGATGAGATGGTAGTATACATACCCTACTAAAAAATTATAGTTTACATGCAGTGTATTCCATATAACACACATTATATTATTTCATAAGTGGTGTTTTGAATATTATCTCACTAAATAATTATATTTTAACAAGTAATTGGTACATTAAAATCATCAATTCTTATAGATTATTATTCTGGGATATATATTTTAAACTAATTATTTTGATGAAATGATTTGGGGTTGTTTGTGTATCAAAACCCCAATATGAAGATGAATAGATCCCATATATTTTTCAAAGTAGGTGTGGTGGATGTTCCACCCCTATATATACATGGATACCAAATAAAGGGAACCATTCTAATATTTTATATTTTGATACTATCTAGGAGGTCGTTAGTAGTATTGAGTCAATAAGGTTTCCTTATGAATTTTCCATTCATTCATGATTGAAGAGATTGTTGGGTCAATAAGGTTTCCTTATGACTTTACCAATCTTCATGTTTTGAAAATCACAAACACCTTATCTTAAGGAAAATTTCATTTTACCCTATGTTTTACTTTCATAAAGAAAGTTTTCCTTCCCCAAGGAAATTTAACATTACATTGTTTTTCATTGTTCATTATCATCTCTAAGTTTAAAATTCAGTTTCATATCTAAAAACTTAGAATGAAATAATACTTAGATAAAGAGCATTCTGTTTTCAGGATCCAAATTCAGACTCCGAGTTCTCTGAATTCAGACTCCGAACTCTTCTGAGTTCTGACTCTAAGTTCTCTGAATTCAGACTCCGAACTCTTCTGAGTTCTGACTCCGATTTCTCTAAATTCAGACTCCTAAATCTTATGATTTGTAACTCCAAATTCTAATGAATTCAGACCCTGAACTTTGTATGTTTATATTCTAAATTCTAAGTAATTCTGACTCTGAACTTTTTTAGTTCTGACTCCGAATTCTCATGAATTCTGACTCCGAACTTTGTAAGTTCAGGTTCCGAATTCTTGTGAATCCAGATTCTGAATTTCCTTGAAATTTAGACTCCAAAATTCTATAGTGTTCAGGTTCTGAATTCCTTAGAAAACAGAATCCAAATATCCTTGTATTATAGACACCGAATATGTTTTTGGTTAGACTCTAAACTTTTATTTTCTTACATTCTGAATATTTGATTATGGTTATGTAACCATATTTTTTCTTACACTTGTTTTTGTTATAAAATTATGTCATTCATTCAGTTAATATATATCCATTGTTTGAGTGACACGTGTATAAGTTCCTCTGAAATTCAAGGAAAAATATGACCGTTGGAGGAGGGAGCCGACCATTGGAGCTATGCCTATAAATATAAGCTCATTTGAATGAGCTGACAACTTTTGATGAACTATTCTATGACTCTAGATATTACATGATGTTGAAGTGATTTCTAGAGAGAGACTTTCATGATTTGTGAATACTGAACTTCTTGTTCTGATTTTCTTTGTGTGACTCCTAATGTTGCTGAGTACATTCGAGGACTTCCGGGGATATGAAGACTGAGGTGCTGACTACCTTAATGTTCGATGTCTTCCTTGTTGAGGAAGACAGAGGTGCCAACTACCATGAAGTTGAGGGCTTGCGGGGATAGTAAGACAGACTCCTATCTTTGTATCGAGGGCTTACCCTAGTGTGGTTCAGAAAAAATTTCTTAACATTATAAATCAAGGGACCTTTATCCAAGGTTGTTGGATACCCTTCCCTTTGGGATAAAAGATTTATTACTTGTTACATGGTTTGTTTCAAGTTTTCCGCTTCATTTTGACTATTGAGGAAAGTATAACTATCTTATACTTCCTTATACTTATATAATCTGATTTAGTAAGATTCAATACAATTTAATTTAGAATCTTTATCTTTGTAAACATTTATCAAGTTTCATTTTTCGGAACCATATTTTCCTGAATCACTTTCTCGGAATCATATTTCCGGAATCTAGAAAGTGTATAGAACTAGTGGTTCTATGAATTACCTTGTTTAACCTTGTTAAACATAATCATCTTTAAAATATACAAAGTAATTTTTGAAGTATACAATTCACTCCCCTATTGTATTTTGAGCATCGTATGATACTAAAATTACTATCTTCATTCATTATTTTGATCCAAGAATTGGAATCAGAGGTAGTGACCTCATACCCTAAACCAATCCAACAATTGGTATCAGAGGTGGTGACCTCATACCCTGTACCGATCCAACAATTGGTATTAGAGGAAGGATACCTCATACTCTGAAGCAATCCAACAATTGGTATCAGAGAAAGGCTACCTCATACTCTGAACCAATCTAAAAATTGGTATCATAGGAGGTCTCTGGAATACTTATATTCACATATAAATTTTCCTTGATCAAGTTTTTCATTGTTCTGATTTTTCCTTGCTAAGGAATATTTTCCTTGTTTACTTAACCTTACTACTAACAATTTTTTGTGGAGACAGTTTTCTTTAAGATGGTAGGAATTAATGTTGGTTCCATTGACAACCTAAATCCAACTAGACCACCTATTTTTGATAAGAATGATTATGAGTATTGAAGAGATTGCAAGAAGACATTTATTATAAATACTAGAGTGGATAATTTTGTTATGCTTACTGGAGGATATAAAATCCCTGACAAAGAAGTTAGTACCTTCACCAATCAAGAAAAAAATGAATATCAACTGAATTATAAGGTACACAATACATTTCTTTATCCCATGAATAGATATATATATAGCCAAATTTCATCTTGTGAAGAAGCAAATTGTATTTGGATGAAACATGAAGTTACACACTTTGGAACTTCAAAAGTCATTGAAACAATAAGAGCCATGCTCAGAGCTGAATACCATGGTTTTTTCTTTCCTTATGGAGAACCCATGTGTAAAGTGCAACAAAGATTCATGACTATTGTTAATAGTTTACAATCTATGGGTGAGAAAGGATTAGATGATGAATCTCATGTTGATAAGATCATAGATATCATGCCTAATGAGTGGGAATCCAAGAGGACTGCTATTGATGAGAATAGAAAGGTTACTTAACTTAATCTTGATGAAATTTTTTAAACTCTTCTTAAACATGAGACTAGAATGAAGAGAGATGCTGATAATGTAAATAAGAAGAATGGGAATGGCAGTGTTGATTTTACTACAAATTCAAGTCATATGAAATCCAAGACTCTTGAGAGAGTTACAAGATCCAAATCTAAGAAGGTTATTATACAATCCGAATCTAGAGAAAGTGAATCTTCAGAAAATGAACTAGCCAATCTGGCTCAAAGGATGAACAACATAGCTAGATAGAAGAACTTTCAATCCAGATATAAGAAGAAAGAAATGAAAGATAAGAAAGATTTAGAAGTTACATGTTATGAATGCAAGAGAGCTGGATATATAAGACATGATTGCTCTATGCTTAAGAGAAAAGAAAGAAAGGAAAATAATTATGAGAGAAACAGAAATAAGTATTACCAAGCTAAATCTAAGAAAATATTAAAAGCTAATGACCCCTGGAGTGCCAGTGGTGGTGGATCTTATGATGAATCATCAGATTACGAATCTTCTGAATAGAATAATCTTGGTCTAATATCCAGACTACCTATTGACAATCATTTCTTAATGGATAAGGTACAAAATGCTGAATCAATGACCAATGATTCTTTGAATGCAAATTATAGTAATGATAAATTCTACGAATCTTCGAATGAAGAATCTTCTTCTGATGAATATAATACTTTACCTACCTATGAAGAAGTTTTTAGGTTTTTTATGATTTTTGAGAATGAGAATTCTAAAGTCAACATGAAGCTTGATAAGGAAAATTTTAGGATTTATATACTTACTAAGGAAATATCGGATCTTTATAAAGATCTTGATGAGAAAACCCTTGTTTTTGAAAGTATTTCAAAAAAACTTAAGGAAGTAAATTCTGAGAAGGATAAACTTTCAAAGGTTCTAGAAAATGTAATTTCTAAGAAAAATGTTTATAAGCCTAACTGTAGTTCTAAAGCAAATGTTTTTGAAGACAAGAACTTAGTTATCAGACTGAAATATGAAATTTTTTCCTTGAGGAAGTGTTTTTCAAACTTTACCTTAGATAAATAAAACTTTGATAAAATGTATTCTCAAATCCGGCCTCAAAGTAATAATTCTGGATTTGGTTATACAAGTTCAAAACCAATTTTTTGTAACAATTATTTTGTTTCTCAAAGTTCTCTATTCTGAACTAAGTGTCAGTGTGGTGGGCATTGATAAAGAAATTTTTCCCTAAAAAAAACTTATTCTTTAGGATTTCATAAAGCATATCTTTCTAAGAAAATGTGGGTGCCTAAAATTTTTCTTTCTAAAATTTCCAGATCCATGAATGTTTGGGTTCCGAAAGTCTGAATCTTGTTTTTAGAAAAATAGAGAAAGTGCCAACATCAATACATGGTACATGGATAGTGGATGTTCCTGATATATGACTGGTAAAAAAAACTACTTTGAAAATATTATCAAGACGAAAGGATATGTCATTCTTCAATTTACCGGAACATAATATCAACTTGCTGATATTTTTACAAAATCTTTACCCTCTGATAAATTTGAATACATTAAATAGAAGTTAGGAATGATAACTGTAATTTAATCTCCCTCATTGAATTTATATTTAAATCAATCTTCTTATAGTAATTAACTACTTTCCATAGGGGGAGTACATTTATTTGTTACTTTTTTTTCTTTTCTAAATTTTTTTTCGTAGCCTATTTTTTTTCTTAATGGAAATATTTCATTGTCTAAACATTTTTTTTAGTCTCAATATTTTCTTAATGAAGATTTTTCTACTCAAAATTTTCATAATGAAGATTCTCATACTCAAAATTTTCATAATTAAGATTTTTTTAATCAAAATTTTTGTAATGAAGATTTTCATACTCATGATTTTTGTAATGAAGATTTTCGTACTCAAAATTTTCGTAATGATGATTTTTGTACTCAAAATTTTCGTAATGAAGATTTTCATACTTAAAATTTTCGTAATGGAGATTTTCATTTTCAAATTTATTCTTCGTAATCAAATTTTTTTCAGAATATAATGCCATTCAAGAAGATTTTTCTTCAATACAAATAATCTTCTTGGAAATCCAAAAGGTATGTTTCCTTTCTTGAATTTTCATAATCATCATTTACTTGATAGTATTTTGTATTGTTTTTAAAATTTTTCAGATTATCTTTTCCTTATATCTGAATATTTCTCTTAAAAACCTCAAAAGATTGGATTCTATAAAGTTTTCCTTGCAGCTACCATATAAACTGTCAGATCTGATCAGAAGGATTTTTAGCTATTGGATTGAGTTTGGAAGAGGAATCGTCACTTCCAACACCTATATAAAGGATACTTGAAAGGTTTTCCCACCTCGATCTCAATCTCTCGCGTGCTGAAGTTTTAACCCTCTACTTAGGCCTGTTTCGATCTTCTCATAGTTTTCTCAATTCTGATTTTCTGTAGATGAATCCTCTCAGAATGATATGTCTACTATCAATCCATTTCCAAAGTGGCAGGTGTATAGAGAAAGGTTGGTTCATCTGAACTTCTTTGCTATGTATGATTCAATCATTTCGAAGAACATCAAATTGAATGGATGGGAGAGTGTTTGCATATTGAAGCCAGGGGATCAAGATTTGGTATATCTAGATTTGATTGCTGAGTTTTATAAATCAGTTAGTTTCTTCAAGGAAGATGACAGAGAGAAGTTTTCCTTCAAAAGCTATGGAAAGACTTATTCTCTTTCATACACTAAGGCAGCAAGTTTGATTGGAGTTCCATATGAAGGAAAAGCTGAATTTTGTTCTCATAAGTTACTGGATGTTCACGGAAGATTTGTAAAGGTGAAATCTATAGAGTGCCTCGGTCTTACAGATGTCAAGACTCTAAATATTTCTCACCTCTCTACAAATAATAGGATCCTTGAATTATGGGTTGAAGGATTTATCATTCCGAGAAAAGGTGACAAGGAAACATTGAAGAAGAGTGATATGAACATCCTAGATTTTTCAGGTGAACCTGGGGAAGGTTAATTTTGTTAAGCATTTTCTGATTATGATCAAGAATATCAAGAATGGAAATCTTAAAACTCAGATTATCATGTACCTGACCATTCTTTCTAAGTTGATTGTTCAGTGATTAGAATATTTTAAAATCCCTTACAGTTCAAAACCTAGAAATTTCAAAGTCATGCTAGTCAGTGATGATACTTTGAAGAGGATGGAAATTGGTTTTTCTAAAGACTCTGGAGAATTTTATGACCTACCAGAGGAAGAAGCTGAAGCTATTACGAAATATCAATAAGTGGATGAACCATCCAAAAAAGTTGGAAAGAAGAGGAAGCTGAAGGAAGTAGAAGAGGAAGGAAAATCTGCAAAAGCTAAGGAAGCCCAATCCGCACCTCCAAAACCTAAGAAACAAAAATCCTATATAGATGAGGTTGTAGAAAAATTGAGGGAAGATATGAAAAACTGGAAGGAGAACCACAGTTTGGCTTAGATCCTATAGAAGCAAAGGCATTGAAAGAGAAGACAGTAGATGAGCTGGAGAGGCAATCTGAAGAAAAGAAATAAAAGAAGAAGATGTATGAAATAGAGATTGTAGAATACCTTCTGAGGGATACTGAAAAAGCTTTCGAACAAAATCTGGTATAAGAATACTTCCTGGTAGAAGCTTTACCTCAGACTCTGGGGAAAAAGTTTGTCACTCCAAAAAAAGAAAAATAAGTAGAAAAAGTTATGGAAGAAGTTGAAGAAGAAGAAAGCAGTGGTGACACTGAAGATCTCATAAAGCAAGTTGAAGACTTCCATGAGAAAGAAAGTCCATTCGAGAAATTGTCAATCCAAACTTCAGAAGCAGAATCTTCAAAGCTTACTACACCTAGGAATGATCAGAAAGAAGAGGATGAAAAAGCTGAAGATGAGTAGAACAAGCTGTATGAGGAAGAATGTTTTAATCATCATTTTATTCATCCTGAAAATGCTGAGGCAGGAGATTAAAAGGAGAATATAGATGAAGATAGAATTGTTCACCTGTCTGACAGTGAACATGAATCTTCGAATGAGGAAGTAATTTTGAGAACTGATAAGCGGAAACAGGTGGTTGTTGATACACCTACTAAAGCAATTGTGAAGAATAAGGAAGCTGGTGGATCTTCAAAGAGGAAACTTCATGAGCTAGAGAAAGAGCCTTCACCTAGAAATGTATCAGATTCAGAATCATCATCTCTAGGACATGATTTTTTTTGTGCAGTCAATGAAGAAGCTTGTTGGGACTATTCTGATTTTTCCAAGCATATACTCTAGATGCCATATGATTCAACACACTCTAAATCAGAAATTAGATACAGTGTCCATAGTGATGGATAAGTGTGCCAAGCTTGAGGCTGATTTCAATAATTTCTACATTAACTACAATGCCCACAAAAGTTCCTGTAAGAAAATGGGTGGCTGGTCAAAGAAGACATTTGAATATTTGAGAGAACTTGATGAGTTTCAAGATGGTGTCAAGGAGACTTTTGACATAGAAGATGGTAAGATCAAGGATCTCATGAGAAGCTTTGAGAAAAAGCTAACTTTGGAACAAAATTCTCAGATTCAAGAAGTAAAGGATCTGAATGGGAAATTGTATTCTCTTTCCCAAAGATGGAAGAGAGAAAGAGATCTTCAGATTGAGATAGAAGAAAATCTTGTCAAGCAGAAAGAAGTCCTGAAGGCTCAGGCCGAGGCTCTTAAGTCTCAGGAAGAAATAATCAAGGCTTTAGAGAAGAAAGTTGAGGATCAAGATCAGCATCTTAAGTGAGCAAAGAAAGATCATAAAGAGCTCAAAAACCTAAAGTCTATAATCAAGAAGATGATGCTGAAGGAAAATGAAGGATAACTTTGTTGCAATCCGATCTTTTATTGTACTTTTATTCCTTGTACAAATTCTTTCTAATCAGAACGAAATTTTTAGTTGATTGTCTTTTAGATGTGTTGTAATAATATTTTAGGTACCATAATTTCTTTTCCATTCCCTAAAATTCTTTTTGAAAATCACAAAGGGGGAGAAAGGAAAAGCAATACTATGTAATGAATAAATATCCCTATATAAGGGGGAGTTTATCTAAGGGGGAGTTTTCATTACATAGATTTCCATACTCAAGATAATGAAAAATATCATTCCGAAAATCTAGAATATGATCCTTAGTGTTCCAAATCCTAAGGAAGAGTTAGTAGTATTCATCTTTGCTTATATGATAAGGGAGATAAGTTTTATTTTCAATGTCTAGAAAAATATATTCGAAGTCCTCATTTTCTTTTTCATAAAGATGTTTGTGCTTTCCAAAAAGGGGGAGATTATTGAGTTAAAAAGGTTTCCTTATGACTTGTCCCTTCCTTCATGTTTGGGGAGATTATTGAGTCAATAAGGTTTTCTTATGTCTTTACCAATCCTCATGTTTTGAAAATCAAAAACACCTTATCTCAAGGCAAATTTTAGCTTACCTTATGTTTTACTTTCATAAGGAAAATTTTCCTTCCCCATGGAAATTTATCCTTAAAATGTTTTTAATTGTTCATTATCTTCTCTAAGTCTAAAATTCGATTTCATATCTGAAACCTCGGAATCATATAAAACTTAGATAAAGAGAATTCTATTTTTTGGATCTGAATTCAGACTCCGAGTTCTCAGAATTCAGACTTCGAACTCTTCTGAGTTCTGACTCCGAGTTCTATAAATTGAGACTCTGAACTCTTCTGAGTTCTGACTCTGAGTTCCTTGAATTTAGACTCTTAAATCTTATGAGTTCTAACTTCGAATTCTAATGAATTCAGACTCCGAACTTTGTAAGATCAGATTCTAAATTCTAATGAATTCTGACTCCGAACTTTGTAAGTTATGACTCCAAATTCTCATGAACTCTGACTCTGAACTTTGTAAGTTCAGGTTCCAAATTCTTTTGAATCCAGATTCTGAATTTCCTTGAAATTTAGACTCCAGAATTCTATAGAGTTCAGGTTCTGAATTACTTAGAAAATAGAATCAGAATATCCTTGTATTATAGACACCAAATATGTTTTTGGTTAGACTCCGAACTTTTATTTTCTTACATTCCAAGTATTTTATTTTGGTTATTTAACCATATTTTTTCTTACAATTGTTTTTGTTATAAAATGATGTCGGGCGTTCAGTTACTAACTAACCATTGTTTGAGTTACACATGTACATGTCTCTCTGAAATTTAGGGAAAAATATGACTGTTGGAGGAGGGATTCGACCATTATAGCTGTGCCTATAAATAAAAGCTCATTTGAACGATCTCACAACTTTTGATGAACTGTTCTATGACTCTAGAGATTACATGATGTTGAAGTGATTTCTAGAGAGAGACTTTCATGCTTTGTGAATACTAAAATTCTTGTTCATATTTTCTTTGTGTGACTCTGAATGTTGCTAAGTACATTCGAGGACTCTCTCGGATAGGAAGACAGAGGTGTCGACTACCTTAAAGTTCGAGGACTTCCTTACTGAGGAAGACAGAGGTTCCAAATACCTTGAAGTTGAGGGCTTGCGGGGATAACAAGACAGACTCAAATCTTTGTATCGAGGGATAACCCCGGTGTGGGTAAGATAGACTTTATTGAAAGTATAAATCAAGGGACCTTTATCCGTGGTTTTTGGATACCCTTCTCTTTGGGTTAAAATATTTATTACTTGTTACTTGGTTTGTTTCAAGTTTTCCACTGCATTTTGATTATTGAGGAAAGTATAACTATCTTATACTTCTTTATACTTGTATACTATGATTTATTAAGATTATATACACTTTAAGGTAGAATATTTATCGTTGTAAACTTTCATTAAGTTTCATTTTCTGGAACCATATTTTCCTGAATCACTTTCTCGGTATCATATTTTCGGAATCTAGAAAGTGTGTATAACTAGAGGTTTTGTGAATTACCTTATTTAACCTTGTTAAACATAATCTTCTTTAAATGTTAAAAAGGATTTTTTAAAGTATACAATTCACCCCTCTTGTATTTTGAGCATCATACGATACTACAATTACTATCTTCATTCATTATTTCGATCCAACAACTAGTTTTAGATCCATTAGAAGAGGATGTGACTTTTATAGGAATAAGAGATTGGGAATGAATTTTATAGTTCTTAAACATAAAAATATAATCTTTAGGGGAAATATAGATCAATTAATTACTCATATATTTCATTCTTCTTATTTATTCCACGGATAGTACTTTACTATGTAATTTGCATATGAAAATGGAGTGGTTTTTATTCACTCTCATTTCAAAATGGTCTTCATGGCCAATTTAAGTTGTGCACTATGGATATAAAAATTTACCATGTACCACCCAATGAGTTGGTGTGTGATATTGAGTATTAATTTAGTGTTATTTCATTATCCCTTTTAATAAATCCTCATCTTAGATGAAAATAATGTGACAACATCAAGGACTAGGGAATCAGTAATCCTCTAGCTTTAAATCCTATATGAGGTGTAGGTCATCCCATAAATTGGATGAGTTAGTAATACCCTAAATGTATTAGGGTAGGAAATCCATTTTAATATTTTTTTTCTTATATTTATAATTTTTGTTGATATATATCCCCTATATGGATGGATGAAGACTCACCTCATTTTATCTGGACTATTGTAGAGGAATTTGGTTTTTATTTGGGTTTAGTAACTCCCTCAATTAATTTATAAACTCCGATTTGGCAGGGGTGACCATTATGATTGTGGAATGTTTATATTAGGAATATGATAATAAATTTGTGTTTATTGGTTGAATGATTTGGGACATAACCTTGACAGAGTGCTCTAGGTTTCACCTTTGGAATGACACTATGAGTGAGTGAGGTTGGGTGGATGAGTAATTCACTGAAGTAATTATTTATTTATACATTAATGTATATATTGTCCTTATATTTATTTCATGTTATTTGAACTATTTAGGTGATGAGATAAACTACTTTTATTATAGGGTTAAATCTCTCTTATTTAATGGGGTGTAGGCTACCCATGTGACACCGAGAGTGTCATTTCTCGACACAATATTCTATATTTAATATTATTTTCCTCTATTACTTTATTTAATTACTTTTTTTATTTTTTTATTTTGAGTAAAATATAAATTTTTACAATATTAGTCAATACCATGACCAGTAGAAGTTACAAAAAATTTCGACCCATGTATTGGTTATATTTTCTAGGGTGGTGCATTGTGTTGTGATGAATGTGGTTTACACCATAATGTGACTATGGTATTGAAGGGTTTTTCTATAAGGTGATTAATTCCATGAATATGGGATATCTTGTGGTGATGTTAAATTGTTATAAGGGATATTTTATTGGTAAATATAATCATATTAAAATGTTTAGAGGTGATTCCATAGCTTAGTATGGCTAAAATCTAAAATCTAAAATCTATTATTTTCATATATAATTTTATATTTTTTCTCCCATATTTCATTTACATTTCTTAAACATATATTTTATAATCCATGAATAATTCATTCCCATTACTCTATTTATGACTCTTCTTTGGTTATGGTTTATTTATTGTTTAAATTTCATTATTTCTCTTAGTTTCTCTATCCTCATCTTCCTCTAATTCATTTTTCTTGATTCCTCTTTTTCATCGCGGTTTATTAACCAACCATGGGGGATATAACTATGTTTAGGGTAGGATTTAAATGTTTAATTTCCTCTCATTTCATAGTTTTAGGATGCCACCATTTTTATTCATGTAATTTCTAATGATGATAATTAGTTTCCCCTAGGGAAAAGGTAGGTTTCTATACATAATTTATATTTCAAGGGGGTTTCTCTTATAAATTGTTTTTATTTCATATTGTGTGTTGGATAAAATTTATTTGAGAATAATTTTATTTAAAATTGGTTTTTAGAAATGGTAATGAATGAATAATTTTTTTTAATGCTTCCATTTTGATTTTTATAACTAAGTTTTTATATATATTTTTGATTATTTTTTTGTTCATAACATTTCGTATGTTGTGAGAACTGATTGGGTTTCACATGGGAATATTCGGGTTGGTAATGGGTTATGTGGTTGATTACTACCCTAGCTTAGTTTGTACACATTATTGGTGTCACTGTTGGTATGAATAGAAGACCCATTAGAATTGGGTCATTTTTTCTTGATCATATATATTACCTATATTTATATGAGTAATCCTTAGTTACCTTTTGACTAATGTGATTATTACAATTATTTTGTTATTAGGAACACACTACAAGACTTTTGGGGCGATATATAGGGATATGGGTTATGTTCACCCATGGTGGTTCATTTTAAAATTGTATAGAAGTTCCCAATTTCTATGGGTGTTATCATAGTTTGGGGATTTTACCATCAGAACTTGAGAGGTAGGTTTGGGAGAGTGACTGACCATCTCTCCTATCACTAATCCTTGAGTTTCCTTGTTTGGTAAATTATTATACATTTACTTGAGTGTCATTATCTCTTATTTTAATATATTTTAATTTTATTTGCTACATTTATAAGTATTTAAGTTGAATTTTTTGTTCCATACATGTCAGATTCTGTACTGAATGAATTTTTTATTTATAGACTACAATGCCTAGAAAGGATCTTATGAATATTAGAGTGGTAACTAAAAATAATACTTAGTAGGCTATCCCTCACACGTATACCACCATATCGATTATATTATCAAAGCGTAAAATATTTAACTCACGAAGGTTTTCATGGAAACAAAATAGTTTTGGATCAATATTAGAAATTTAATACATAGAATACACCCATGTTTCATGGATAGGAATGATTTTTGGAATATAAAGGGTGTTTGGAAAATATTTAATGCATCTTCCAAGGACGATAAACACCTTTGAAGTAAATGGTTAGTTAAGAAAATTATATAGTAGATAGATCAAGTAGGATATGGTGGGAGTATATCATATAATCCATGATACCTTGTGATCTCACATAAAAGAAATATTAGATTTATATATAACAGAAAATTTTATCAAGATAATTTACGTGTGGTGAAGGAAAAATATATTAGGAAATTTGAGAAAGGGGATCATTGTATGATGGAGAATGCCACTTTATTTTCAATTTTGGTCCACTATTCCTTAGATATCCTCAATAATTTATACTATAATGCTTTTAATTCCAAAATTAACCAAGGATGCATAATCACTTAAGGACTTATCCTATATTTTGTCTGACCTATGCTATGGTGGTCAACAAGGATTCGATGCTTTATTTTGATGTATTTTTATTTGATGGTATGGACATTTCTTTACATATATAGTGTGATTTCAGAGGCCTTATTTAAGAAAGATGTTTAATAATGATGAATCATGATAGGTTAGCTATAGGAGCATGAAAAATACAACACATTCCACCTTTTGGTTTCTTTATAGAATAGGCTAGTGGTTTTTTATTAGTTTTGGTTATAGGGGAATACCATTTCATATTTCTATGAAGCTCAAAGGGTTATATACAAGTGTGGTTTCATGGAAAATTTGAATCTACTTTCATAGTATTCTCCTTATAAAATTAGGTTTTGATCCAATGTAACCTTGAAGAGTGTCACAATTTCTTGGTCCTAGGTATAATTATAACCCGAACATGGGGCAGGGGATGAATTAGGGAATTCCAATCTATCTCAATTGATACATATCAAATGATATTTCTCAAAAATTAATAAAAAATTACCTCTCACTCAATATATAGATAAAGTGATAATGTTTAAAAGATATGGTAAAAATAATATTTTACTATATTCTCCAAAACCTGAATATTCCAAGGAGCATACAATGACAATGTATCAAGCATCTAAAACACTAAGAACAATTTTTTATCTATAATTTAGAGAATTTTTATTATATATCTATGTTTTCATCCCATAAAATAGTTAAATAGTAACACACTACTTTTCTTATAATATATAACACAATTATACTATTGTAACTTCCTCTATAATCCATGAAAAATATATTAAAATTATACTATAGATGGTTTTTTAATTCTACTCCAATTTCATACATGGATGAATTCCTCTATCCTCAAGTAAAAATAAATGAAAAATATCATTTTCTACTTTATAGTTGTGGTCTATAATTAATTATGTATTTTTGACTTTTAGATTTTATAAAATATCTATTCTCCGCTCTTTATTTTCAAAATCCATTATTACTAAATTTAATAGGAAAAATTTGTTATGTATTTTTAGAATGTCACCATATTTACCATTTGATAAATATTCAATCTATATTTGGTAATTTTGTAAAAATCAACCAAATATTTCCTTGAAAATAGATTGATGATATATCAAAAAATTACATGAATCCCTTAAAGAATGATAAGATATTTAATTATAAAAATCCAACAACTTGGAACCTTCATGGTGAATAAATCACCATCATAATTTAACTTTGATTTCACTAAGAACTATATGTCTAAACCTTTATAGATCTACAAAATAGAACACTACTTTAATTTTTTGTAGCATATTTCCAATTAAATTCTTTGTTCACTCCCACTAAACAAGTAAGATATTTGATATGAAAAAATGACACAACTTATGACCCTCGCATAATTGAAAAAAATGACACTACTTATCCTTCCATAGTGTGAACCGTTCTTCGCATCATAATGAAAAAAATAATAATCATACATATTCCCATCACATAATTGAATAATATCTTGTGCATTAAAGAGATCTAATTTTTTTCAAATAAAATAGATTTAATTACATAATTTTCTATTCCAAGACAAAATCCTGAAAAAGAATCCATCTTTTAAAAAATTAATTCATAAAATTTTAGCATGGACATGATGCATCCATGAACATTGAGGGGTAATGTTTATTCATTATTATGTTATAATGTAATTTAAATTATGTATTTTACCACAATATAAAATCCAATAACATAATTTTTTTTTGCTTTTTCTAGAATCAACCTTCATGGTAAAACATCAATTGTCACTATATTTTTTTTCATAGAGAGAGAACTAGAATGGATTTTTCCAAAACTATTTAATTATTATTTCATAATCTTGTAATTTTTTATAATTCACATAACACATGATTTTCAATAAATAGGACATAAAAAATTCTTATAATGAAGTTTTGATAATAATCATGACAGATAATCAAACATACAGTATTTTCTAAAAATATTCAATACCTAATCATTTGAGACTTCCATAATTGAAATGATTTTTTCAATAAAATATCACACATTAAGATATTTGATCAGTGATTCACTAATCACTGAATTTATTACCATATGAGACCTGATTTTTAGGAGAAACTCGTTTTAGATTATATGTAATATTTAATATCACATTTATGATTTACATGCTCTTTGTTACTTGTCTAAGGAATTTTATCCCATATAATAATTTAAGCACTCTCCCCAAGTCCATAATAGTTGAAACATCACCAGTGAGATGGAGAAAACCACATGGGATATAAAAAATATCCAACCTTATACATGAACAAATTCTCCCCTTTTCATCAATCAAAAACACCAATTATCCAAAACATGATAAAGAATGTTTGATATTTGAATAAACAAAACAAGGGAGAGTAATTTTTATTAAATGAAAATACACCAAGGGAGTGAAAGACCCTTAAAAACTTATCTTGTTGGAAGAATTTTATTAGACTTTGAGATGAAATAGATGATTTATAAACTCAGAATTGGGTAGTGCCTTTATTATGATTTTCATAATTTATCCTAAATTGATTCATACTCCAACATCTCTAGTAGTTTATTAATCTTCTACATTATGAGATGATATTTTTTCTGCATCATCTTTTTTCTTGAATAATTAAATATATTTTTCCTAAAAATAATTGTACTCATGTTTTAAAAAATTATTAAAATATGATATTAAAAAATAATTCCAACATGATATCATTTTATTTCTTCTTTATTTAATGTGTACAGACTTAAATAGTCTCTTTTATTCTTCATTTATAGTGATAATATAGACACTTTATTGGTTATTTACAAATAGGAAATGAATAAATAACCATAGAAAAAATAAATTCTCCATGTTTACACAAGATAAACTACTGAACCTTTCCAAAACCCATCCATTCATAACAAAAACTCACGTTTTGATATCAAATGATAATATTTACCAAAATACCTAATATATTTTATGCATGTAAGTATCATCTTTACTAATATAATGTGGCTCTCCATGAGACATATATACTACCATGAAGTGTAAATTATAGAAAATACAATATTGGGTAGTGTTTCTCTGATATAGAGGAGGATTCTTAATAATATATGTATACTCCATTATAGTGGACTTATTTGAATCATCATATTTTGTAAAATTCAACTGGGTAGCAGTTAGTGTTTCCATTTTCTAAGAATATACTATTAAAAATCACTTAATCACAACCCTAGTATATCTTTATTAGGAAATATATGTTCTATTCTTCCCATGAGTCAATTATTAACCCATAATAATAGTTAACTATCAAATTATTGACACATTGAACTCACACATCATATATACTATTAAATAATTATGGTTTTATACTTACCAAAATCTAAAAATTATTTTATTTACATATATACACACCTTTATCTTCCAATAATTCACCTTTTAGATATAGAGGTTATGATAAATTGATACTCACTAAAATCTATTTTTTAATTATTGACCTAGACATTAATAAAAATTAATTATCACTTTCTTCATCCTCTGGAATGTTTTTGTTAACAAATAAAACCTTTGGACATCTATATTCATAATTAATCTATCTATTTGTTCAATTTATGCATCCTTCTTAGTCATACGATTCGATAATACTGATTTGATATATATTATAAATAACTCAAAGCTCCTATTTTCATGATATTCATAAAAAAACATTATCCCTTGATGTTTTAATTATATATGGTATGTTACCAATAAATCATGTAGACACATGGGTGAGGGTGTGATACATACCCTATAGAGAAGTGATGGGTTTTTGACCTCCCATGGGTTTAGGGTACTGACCTTATATTCTTGGGAAGGTAACTTCCTAGTGTATATATTGACAGATAGGGGAATGACACCATATGTGGGGTTTTTATTTCAATACTATATATAGGGTATACTTGTATGAAATAGCTTTTCTTGGGGCATGAGTCCTACTTTCTTCCATGGAGTTAGTACTCACTCATTTCCAATGTGGGGTGAGTTCTTCCTAATATAGTGGATTCAATAATCCCTATCTACAGGGGTTTGTGTTCCTTATCAGAAAGTGTGTTGTTAATTTAACAATTCTAGTAGATACTTCTCTAGAAATTTTTATTAAGAGTTCTCTGTAGGTGTGGTGGAACTCACATGGATGATATATAATTGTTAGTGACTAATGATTCCCCAATATTTATTATAGGGCTCAGCACTCCCCTATGGTTAAAAAAGTATTGGATATATTTTGATGGTAGTTTTTTGTACATTTGGTAATAGGGATTAATCTTCCTTAATCTCAATGAGCTCGGGGTAACCCATATTATAGTGAATCCTATAATCCTCAATGATAAATGTTTAGGCCCTTATTCTTTAAAGGTAAATTTTATACATTGTATGTGGTATGAATATTTTTTCTTTATGGTTCAATACCTCACCCACAATTCATGGAAAGGTACTCCAATAGTTAAGTGGGTTTCTCCATCAAAAGATTTATAAAATCTCTATGATGTGAAGATACTTCACCAAAATTTAGTGACTTTGGTGTTTGTAAAACATATAGGGTCTGATTGAAAAATCACAAATGAGACTTAAACTGTTGGAATTTCTATTTATGGAGGTCAGTGTATCCTAACAAGGATTATTATTTAGGGAATCATGGAACTAAACAAAAATATTCTAAGATTATGAGCCCTCGTGGGATGAGTTTTTTTATTTTCCCCTCATATCCTTATAGGAAATCATTTATCAAATGATATTGTTTCGTGATATGTATGTGTTTGGTGGATGATGATGGTTATACAGATTATATCACTATTTGAGGAGGAGAATGTATTGATCAACATCCTCCTCCACTTCCACCAATTGGTCCCATATTGAATCATGTAGTTGGTGGCCATGTATTTGGTTGGGTGAGGGATATAAAATAGTTGATTAGAAAATCCATGATGTGGCCCAAGATTTGAGCTTTAATATATTTCCTCTACAATCATATTTATTCTAACTTCGGCATTCTATATTTTCAATATTTCTTCATTGTTTATAAATATTTAAGTAGCAGTAGTGTAATTAGAAAAACATATTTCAACAAGAGATAGATAGCGGATATAATCAACAACCATCATATTTTTCGTTGGTTTGAGTAAGCTTTAGTAGAAAATATTTCTAGGATCCAACACAAATTTAGTGAGGCCTTTTAATTATATCATTGGTTATGGGTAATAAATTGTAGTGTGTTTTTGGGGGATGTATTACTTTATGAGGAATTTTTTGATCGAGAATATGGGTTACACTATGCATTAATTTTGGAACCCATAAGATGAGTTTAGTAATCCACGAGGATGTTGTATCCAATTAAGTTACACATTGGTGAGTTTTTATTTGTGAATTAACATTTCTTTGGGGAATATATTTTTATTTTATTTAAATATGGATGTCCATTTCAATAGGGGATTTTTATGGTTTCTCATAGTAATAGTCATACCAATATATCAGTTTTTTAAGGTGCTATGATGAACCCCTTAATGTTTTTTAATTTAACAGATGAACATGGGGATAAAATTAACGAGGGGAGGGGGTACATAAGAGAATTGATTTATCAAGACTAGTGTGTTTTTCTTGACATATATTTAGTTATGTTTTCCGAGGAGTCATTGAATATATATTATAAAAATTATGAATTATTAATAAGACAAGTCATATTACCAAAATCAATTGGATTTTCCACCCTTTACTTAATAGATCCATTTTGGATTTCTTTTCCATGAACCGACCCACACTGGACCAACCATTGACTACCCCAAGATGACCTGCAATAGGCCAGGGGCTGGTGTCAAGTGCTGAGTAGGAAGATCCAATAAATGGGAGGAATAATTCTAATGTACCTGTACACACACTCACATATCCAATCCCACACAATGATGAAATATAATAAAAAATGAAAATTATGCTTTTAAATATATATGACCCCGAAACAAAGTTTGATAGTAAAGTACTTAAATAAGAAAATGTGTCCAAATACAAGACCAAAAAAACTGTGAAGATTGCAGCCTTATCCAAGGGTGAGGACTAAAGTCAAATAAAATCTCTTGATAAAAACCAATTTCTAAGAAGATCAATCTATACTCCACCCACTCTTTTTATTCCCAGGACACTATCAAAAGGGTTATTGTATGCATAATACATGACATGTTCAAAAAAATATGATGAATGGGAGAGGAAAACAAAAACAAGAAGGACACCCCAAAAACAATAATAATGAAGCACCGTGTTTAGTTATCTAAATACAATACATAACAATTAATGTATAATAGAAACACCCAATTATACATTGGAATGACACAACACCCTCAGGAGGTCATAACCAACTTCCTTGCACATAATTCTACATGAAGATATCCTTTGTCTAATTGAATCCTCTCCACAAAACATGATACCATAGGAGAAAATTGATGATGAGGTCTCGATCATAGGGCCCCACATAAACAACTCACCAGTTTAAGAAGAACCTATTTCATTGATAGGGGTTACTCCAAGAACTATTGTGAGACACCGCGAACCCGATATAGAAACACCCACTAAATAGGGGATCATATTCCAATGATATGCCACACCCTACCAATATTTACATCTAGACATAGGATCAAAAACTTTCTCTAGGTGCTTACCCCAATTCCACAAACCCCCCATAGGGAACAATAATGATTGAGGATCACAATACAGTTACAATGATGGACACCACGACTCTACCTATGAATCCACTCTAGAGGGGATAACTATCCTATGATGTGGATGTAATTACACAATGTATCCTCGAGGGATTGATCCAAGGGAACACACTCAGCCTATAATATTACGAACTAATGAAGAGAATTGCTACAAAAAATCTTTAATGGGGTAGAATCCAGGTACCAGGGGTACACAGTATGTCTATGTATTCCCATGTATGATAGTGTGGTAAATTTGCTCATGACATGTAATTCTCAACATATATGATATGTAAAATAATTACATGACATGTATAGACACACAACATACATACAATTTCACCTAGCCATGTTTGTGTCCTCGACCTACCAGTGTACGAACCTATTCATTGGTGGCCTTGTACGTGTTTTAGTACATGACATACCACTAGCCGTGTAGTCCTACCAATGCCTGTGTAACCTCTAAGGTACATTACATGCCTCACATAGTGATAAAATGTCATGTTATAGGGGTCACACATCATGTGATCCTTCAAATCATCTTGAATCCCTTGCCACTGTTAAGAGGGTCCCACACAACATGTAATTCCAAAATAGACACCATGTTGATTGGGAGTTTACATACCTATTTTATCTTCCACCCTACCATCCTATGCCTCTCTATAGACACCTAACTCACTTGAACATGTAGATTGAGGGTCATACAAGATTTCCCATCACCACTAACTGGGATCTAGTTCCAAGATTTGCTCAAAAAACATTCATCGAGGTATTCGTCCTCATGCATTAAAACTATGTAGAACGGATCTCAAAAATCCATTTAATTCACCTATGATCATCCACCTCCATCATCAAACCTTAACCAAATAAACAATAACATAGAACACCTCTGATATTGATCTTTTTATTTAAAGAATGATCCTGAAATGATTAAATATATTATATTCATCGAACCAATAGGAAAAATAAAATACCTGAGATGAATATAAGATGAACTTGGGATAAAATAAAAAAGAAAAAAAATGTGAGGAACGAAACTCATCTATTTTTATTTTGGCCATGATTATTTATCATTGGAGGGGATTTAAAATGAGAGATTAATATAAAAAATAAACAATTCCATCAGTTTAATTCTACCAACAATGAACATATCGATTTTGTTCATAGAATTGATCCTAGTTCATCTAGGATTTTGAAACTGATAGAAATTATAGTGAAAAATATCATACCAATAGTTTGGATTGATCATTAAAGAATAATGGTTGTGTTGCATTTATTGATAAAATCAATGACCTCTATTGACACAATGGTCCACGATTTTATCCTAATCCACTGTTATTTGAAAAAAATGATCTCCTGTAATGGATTATAGGTATCCATGGAATACCATACAACCTTGGGAAAAAATACATAACATATATTTAAACAGCAAGTAGGTCAATTCATTGAACAAAAAATAAAATAAATTCATTAATTTCTTTTTTTATTTTTGTATCTACAGTAACTTTTTCAAAAATGGAACACACTGACAATGTTAATGTCTCATCTATGGTAAAATCCACATTCTGAAATCAACAGTGAACTCAAATTTATCATCTAGTATCCCATTAGAAAGTTATTCCATTTTTCATGAAAATTAATGTTGTGGCCTATTTAATATATTGAATATATTTCAAACATTTATTCCAGTCACACCAGGACGTAGAGTCACACACTATCATAGGTTTTTTACTCAAAACAATTCATATAATATCCATAAATAATAAAAAGAAAATACCTGTGATTACATTATACCCAAATTATGTCTTTTCATCCTAAAAATAAAAAAATACTAAAATAGATTAGGGTAATGGGCTCGCATTTGGGTCTCCCACTGCCAGGTTATCTTTTGAATATTCTCAAGCTACCACTGGGCATGCACACAAGGAATCTATAACAACCCTGGTTTATCATACATGGATATTAAATCCTTTTAGATAAATATTCAGTAAATTTAAAAAATAAATTCCTATGGACCATATAGTTCAGTTTCATACTAAAATTGGAAATAAAATCGTATATCCTTTTTAATGATCTTCAACAATTCACATAAAGATATAAACCAATAGTATTTATATATAAAACCTTTCATCACAACCTAGATAAAGCAAACATAATAAAGGGGTGAGATATGATACTCTATAATGGTAAACAATGGAAATGTGTAATCATTACATGGACATATGGGTATGGATCTTGAGAAAAACATTTGATGATCATACCCATCATATTAGAGTTCATAATAAATACTGGTAGTCAATAAGACCTTAATCATTAGATAATTAGGATATTAAATCATAAAAGAATAACTTAGAAAAAAGGCATGAAATTTGAAGAATTTAATTTTTTTATAATTTTTTTAACATGTATAATTAGAAATAGGTTCACTAATGAAGTTATGGACATAAAATCAGGCCCCTGCATCAACTTATGGACTTGAAATCACATCCATGCATAATATTGGGAAGGTGTAGTACGGTTTATACATAACCATGTGGAAATGAAATTGGGTCCATACCTAACATTGTGAACATGTAATCAGGTTCACAAATAAAATTTTGAACATGTAATAATGTCATTCATAAACATATAGACATTTAACTAGGTCTATTAATAATATTGTGAATACATAATAAGTCTTACTCATAACATTGTGAAAATGTAATCTGGTTCATGCATAAACTTGTGGAAATGCAACCAGGACCATGCATAAGATTTTGACCATGTAATCAGGTTAACACATAACATTTTGAACATGAAATTAGGTTCATTCATAACATATATAATACTAAGTCCTCTATAATTACCCAATTAATTGGAGAGATATACAAGTCCCACCTATCTCATAATAACACTATTCATTCATCTTCTAAAAATTAAAACATTCATCATATCACGAACCATTAAAATGAATTGTTATTATAAAACTCAAATCATAACCCATGAAAAAAAATGTTTCATTAAAATTTAATAAAATAAAAATCTATGAAAAGGAATAGATTTCATAATCACATCATGAAACCATCTCCTGTAATTAAAAGTGTGTTTCAAAAGGATATAACTCATAGATAAGAAATATATTTCATAAACATCATGAAATCCAAGAATAAACCATTCACTGAATTAATATTAATTAACCATTAGATAATTTCCTAGAAATTCATGAGTAACATCAATGTATGTCAACTATGATGGGAAATAATTCTGAATGATCATCGAAAAAATTTTATTGGGAAACACATCATTTCTCCTTAAAAAATGTTTTTATTTAAAATAAAACCATTTGAAAACCATTTCCATGAAAATACACATTAAAATTTATAAATATATATTTTAAATCATCTTATAAATCATATCATTGAAAACCTATAAATAATTGTTGAAAATGTTTAAAAGGTTTCTTAGACATAAAACAATCTTGAAAACATTTTTATTTGAAAAAATCATTGAAATATTTTAAAGTAAGAATTGAAAAAACTAAAAAAAATTAAAATAAATTTTCCATTAATATTTTCTTCATGGGTCATTTGAAAACGTTTTTGTAATTTTTTTTGATAACATGGTTTTTGAAATAAAATAGATTTTTGACTGAAGAGAGAAAAACAATCATATATTATTAAAACATTTCTCAATTATCTCAAGTACCAAAGAGTTAAAAATGGTACTAATACATGGATATATCTTTAATTAATAGAGGATAAGGGAAATCATGAGTGTTCTTGATATATAGATTATATTATTTCATTAAAGAAGTATAATCATTAACAATCTCGAAAAGCGATGAGATTGTTTCGATAATGTCTTATCACTTGGTAACCTCGTATTATACTCTCCATGTAAAAAAAAGTACATGAAGCTTAAAATATCATGAAAGGAAGGATATTAATTATATAACAAGTAAAATTTAAGAATTTTCACCTAAAAAATATAGATTCATAACAAAACATGAGTCTCAATGAAGGAAAATTGAGACAAAACTAGTTTTATGATTTGGAAGTTTTTGAAACATAAACACCATGAAATAAATATAATATAATGGATATAAAAATAACCATAAATTTAATTATATTAATCATTTAATAAATTCATGTTCTGTATAAAAACCACAAAAAATTAATGGGTGGTGAATAAAGAATGTATCTCATGCTAATAAAATGTGAGTTGGAATCCCCTTACACTGTGTCTTCACTCTTTCATACTCATAGAAGATTATTGTATTATAAATTTAAGTTTATTATAAATATTTTATAGAATAATATTCTAATATCTAATACCAAATATGGTTTTTTATACCATATAATACCATAATGTTAGAAATACTATGTTAATGATTCACTTCAGGTAATATTCTCTTTGTTATCTGAATGTGTTTTATTTATTTGTATCTTTGGTCCTTATACATATATTATGATTTAGAGAATTTAAACCATGATATAAATATAATTTATATAATTTATATTTTTATTATAATAATATATATAAAATATAATTTCGAAATGGAATACACCATTCACAGAGATAGTACGCCGTACGTACGCATGAACAAAGTTTCCGTTTTTATTTTCAAACGGATAAAAAGAATGAAAATGACATACAAGTATATATAAATGAATATATATATTTATTAAATTAGAATTATTATATTATATATATCATATAAATTAACTATACCCACTCTTAATACATCCCATGTAATGTTTTAATGAATCACATCGCTTTGAGGGTGCGATAGTTCCCACTTCCTCAAACAAAATTATCGCACTGACCCTAAATGAAAAGTAAAAAAGTATGTTTTTAAAAGGAATAAAAAATAATTAAGGAATAATAAATATAATAAATATAATATATGGAATATATAAATATATTTTCTATAAATATTTCATCCATTATAGGTCGTAATGGAATAAATGAACAATCATCGTTTAGTACAACAGTAGTTTGTCGTACAGATAAACAATATTTTTGTTTCCAATTAAATAGAAGTGTGTGTAAGTATAGGTATAAACCAAAGAATAAAAACATAATAGTGTATTTAAGATAATTATTATTTTTATACAAGTTTGGTATAAAGAGATTATATGGGGTGGAGAAAGGAAATAAAAGAAAAGAGCTTGAGAGAAGGTGTTACTTCTTAATCAGGGAACTCCTTTTGGTTTGGTCCAAAAGTATATCATGGATCAATTTATAAAAAATGAGAGGATACAATGAGGATGGGATTTATGTTTTAAATGTGTTTTTGCAAGATCATGGATGAACCAATGTGATTTTAGAGGTGTAAAAAAGAGGGATATGAGGAGTTCTTTTATAGGGAACGAAAAGACACCCTTCGATATTTTTTGAAAACAAGTTAGCTGTGCACTAATTGTTACCCAGAAATGTCAGAAAAAATCAACACAAATCAATAATGGAAGTTTCATGGTCGATTAATATCTAGATAATGGGTGTTGAACAAGTTTTTAGGTTATTTTGGTACATATATTTTATGTTTAATAATTTATTAACCTAATTTTCTCTTAACCTTAAAAATTTATTTTAATTACTTTCACTAATATTTTTAGGATAAGATAAAATTATTATAAATTATAAATTATGATGATTAAAAATATGAAATATTTAATTCTAAATTCTAATAACATAAGTGGAAGAAATTTATTTAAAACTAATCATGCAGATGGGATGACATTGTTGGTTTTAAAAGTAAGAAATGCCCAAATGTTTTCTATGTTTCTATAGACAATTTCAAAGTGATTTTTTTTTCAAATAACCTACATTGGATTAATTTTAAAAAATATTACATAGTTAATTTTTTTTAAAAATTTAATATATCATCTAACATATTAAATAAATTAGATGAAAAATATGTTTTCATTTAAAATACAGTATTTTTAATTATTCATTAAAAATTTAAACTTCATAGAAAAATAATAAACATTTACCTAAACCTAATTTTTTGTTTATATTTCAAATATGAAGATTTTTTTACATATATAATCTATAAATGTTCAAAAAACTAAATTTAAAATCTATTATTTACTAAAAGGTGGTAAATCTACTTTTGTAAAAGAAATTTTTTTTTCGCATTAAGTTCGGTTTCTTCTTATTTTAAGCCTGTCAAAAATATTGTAATTATAAAAAATAGATTTGATTGAATATATATATATATATGTATATATAACATGAATATAACAGATTAATTTAATTTAATTTAATTTATTAGGGTAAAATAGCTTTGTGGCCATAAAAATAATCACAATTTCCTTTGTATTAAATCAATTTTCATATTCATTTATAATTTATTATAACCAATGTATTAATTTTATATTTTTATAAATAATATATTTTAATAAGTTAGTTAACCCTTTTTCATAACCACCTATGTATTTTCTAGGTTATATATTATTCTGTGGAATAATAATATTTTAATAATATATTATTGTTTGTTAAATCTCAGTCTTGCGTGTTATGCCATCCATCGAGGAAATTAATTATTTTTTAGAATGTAAGATAACCTCAATGTTACATAGAGGGAGAGATAAAAATAATGTTACATATTGTGCATGATTAACTTGGTGTTGGATACAATGAAATCTAAACTTATTGCTTCAATATATAATATAATATTTTTATTGTTTCATAAAAATAAAAATATAAAAATGATTAAATTAATTTGAAAAAATATATTTCACAAAATATCAGGGTGTTACATTATAACCCCTTAAAATTAAATTCTCCCTCTAAATTCATAAGGGTTATAAAAGGTTTAATAATTTAAAGTACCAATCTTAGAAACCCACAATATAAATATGAATACTGAAACATCCCTTAAAAAGGAAAAATTATAACCATAAGGGTTACAAAAAGTAACATATAACTAGATTTCCACATTGAAGAACTTGGATCATAAGTGAAAACATGGACATGGAAGAGAAGTATAACAATCTTGTTCTGATGGGGAGTGATAGAGAATAAGGTCATGAGAAAGTTAACAATTAAAACCCCATAAATCTACGATGAACTACGGGACCATCTGACACAACTGAAACAAACGTACTAGGATAAAATTTTTGGTTTCAAAATTATATTCCTTAAAGATAAATAATTTCATGAAAATATATAATTTCATGATTACAGTACAACCTCATCATTTATTTTTCCTTGATCCGCTACACCTCTTTCTCCAAAAAGGAAGGTTAATTTATCATTCTCATAGACTAATAGATCATGAGATCTATGATATGTTATCATATTTAACATCAGTTATCCTCAACACCACGTTTTTATAATAGGTTATCCAATATTCTTAAATTTTAATGTGGTAGATAATACACTATTCTCTAAAACTTCATCCAAATTTTAACTTAATCTTTCCACAAATGTGTAACCTTATAACACTTATGAATGATGAAAATTATAAAAAATATAAAGAAGTCACAAAATCTCCTTAAAATTGATCCTCTATATATAAAAAAGTATCTATTGGTTGTCAATTTTTAGACATGTGAATACCCTCATCATATATTCTCTCGAAACATTGAAATAACCCAAATTATAATAAATACATTAGGAAAAGATGAATTCCTACTTAATCTAAAGGTTACTAGATATATTAATTATATCCAAGAAGTTTTTATATTTATCCACGATGACATATAATACTTTTTCAAACAATTAATAATCAGATCTATGGTAATCAGTGTTATCAAATACAATTTATTCAATTCAATCATCACTTTTTTCGAAGCAAACACAATTTTCACAAAATATTGATCACATTAAGGATTACCTTCCCCTAATCAAAATATCACAACATTATGTCTTCATAATAATTAATAATATCATTTTCAGTCCTTAATGAATTCTTATACTGAAAATATATCAATATTTTATGATTCATATAACAAAATATTTTATTTCCTAAACATAAGTACTTAATTCATCCAACATTATTCTTAAACCATTACCCAGGCTTCATCATCATATTCCTTAATACCTCTTTCCTAAAACATGTAATATGAATCATATCAAATAGTTCCTCCACCTAATTATAATCTTTCTTATTATTAAAAATTTAAACAATACTAGAATAAAATCAAATACATTTAACATGTTGTATGTAGTCTCTTTATCTTCATAACTATTACTAAGACTCATAAAACTTTCCGAATTCACTTTTTGAAATTTTTTATTTTGAAATTTATTTTCATAATGCCCCTACTTTCCACTTCTAAGACATTTAATGTTAACCATTTTGATTCTAGTTCTATTCATTTAATTAAACTGGAAATCATGGGGTGAGAAATAAATATCATATAATAAATCTGCATAACCATGAATAATTACTTATTTGATGTTTGAATCATGAAACCTACCATTTAATCGACAACCCATAGGTTTATCCTAGGATATTTATGGTTATATTCTCTTACAATCATTCATAATAGATCATGATCTTTTTTTGAATTTCCCAATCAAATCCTCTGAGATTTATAAACCAAGTGTGTAAGGCCCATTTTCATGTACCAGATTACCCCGAGTTAGGGCCACAACATCTTTTCAGAGTTTTTACCCATTAGGTACATCTATTCCATAACCACATCCCGATGATATATCTAGATAGGGATGCATTTATAGTAATCCAATCACTTTATACTTTATGATAATTAGAATATAATATCTTAAATATTATCTTATCCTTATATGTTTACTTAGAGACATACCTTTTCATATCGTTATAAATATACCTAGGGATCTCACCAAAGTTTTATCAACCTAGTTTCCAATGGTTGAGTGATCATTTATTTTGATACCAACTATTGTTACCTAGTGTTATAATACTTGCATACTACATCATTTTAGTTCGATATTAAACAAATTACAAAAAAATACATGCCTCAAGACCGTAATAGATTAGTGTGTTTGGAAATATAGAAACAAAATATTATATCTTGGTGAATGGTCTAGAAATTATCTAGTAAAGATATAAACCATTATTATTTCAACCTAAAACATTTCTTCAGAACATGAGGAATGGAAATATAACAAAGGGGTGGGCTCAGATTCTCAGTAAGGGTAAATAAATGAAATATATAAGCATAACCAGAACAAAAGGGTAAAAATTATGAGAATAACATTTGAAGACCAAACCATGCATATTTTAGTTCATAATATTTATTGGTATATCACATGAAATGAATCATAATAGAATTAAGATCCTATGTCATGAAAGCATAACATAGTAATAAGACATGGAATTTCTAGCATGAACATTTTTTTATTTTTGTGAACCTATATAAGTAGAAACATGTTCACTCATTAAGTTAAGGACATGAAATCAGGCCCCCACATCAACTAATGGACATGCAACCCAGTCCATGCATAACATTGTGAATATGTAATAACATTTACACAAAAACTTTTGAACATGAAACCTGGACCATTCATAACATTGTGAACATGTAATTTGGTTCATGAATAAAAATATATTTAGGTTAATGAATAAACTTATGGTAAGGACTCTAGGTCCATAAAACATTTTTTAAAACACAATAAGGTTCATTCATAGCATTTTGAACATGTAATTATGATCAAACATAAACTTATGCACATGCAACAAGGTCCATGACTAACATTATGAATGTGTAATCAAGTTCACACATATCATTGTGAACATGAAATAGGGTTCACGAATGACATATATATTAATGAGTCCTATATCATTACCCAATTAATTATAGGGATATGTAGGTCCCATCCATATCATAATAACATCATTCATACCTGTTCCACAAAGAAACCACCCATCATATCATGACCAATTAAAAGTTATAGGTTTTTTAAACATCAAATCATAACCCATGAAATGAAATGTGTATAGTTTAAATTTCATAAAAAATAATCTATGAAAATAGATATGTTCTGTAAGTAGTTAATGAAATTCTAAAATATATAAAGAAGAGGGTTACCAAAGCATATAACTCAAGTAAGTGAAAAAGGTTTCATAAACATCCCGACATCAAAGCATAAACCATTCATATAAATAATATTAATTTAACCTTTACATAATTTCTTAGAAATACATGAGTAACACCAATGGAATGCCATAACAAATGTGAAATATTTTTGAAAGATCTTTTATAAACATATCTCGGGTAAAATATAATTTCATCTTGAAAAATGTTTTTTTAAATAAAACATTTTTAAAACCATTTACAAGAAAATAAAAATTAAATTTTATAAATAAATCATTGAAATCATCTTTAAAACATTTTCTTTGAAAACTTATAATTATTTCTTGAAAACATTTAGAAAAATCATAGAAATAAATCATCCTTGAAAACCTTTTTTGTTGAAAATAATTTGAAATATTTTAAAGGATGTATTGTAAAAAATAAAAAAAATATTTTTCCTTGAAAATGGTCTTCATGGATCATTTGAAAATGTTTTTGGGAATATTTTTCAAAACTATGTTTTTGAGATAAAACAAATTTCTGACAAGTGGAAAAAAAGTACAAATATTCTTAAATTTTTTTTATAAATTTTCTTTTTTACCAAAGGGGGTAAAATGGTACAAATACATGGATATAAATTTAATAAATATAGGATATAGAAACTCAAGAGTGTGGTTGAGAGATTCATAATAATATTTCCCCAAAAAAGCATAATCATTAACAATCTCAAAAATTGATGAATTTGTTTCAATAAAATCATATAACTCAGTAATAAGGAATCATACTATCCATGTAAAAGAAGAAATTATAGGAAGCTTAAAATATCATTATGATAATAATATTCGTTATATAACATGTAAAATGGAATTATAACCTCCTCAAAAAAGAATTTAAGTTCACAACCAAACATTAGTCTCAAAGATGTAAAATTGAGACAAAACTATTTTACTGATTTAGTAACTTTTGAAACTTTTACCCCAGTAAATAAATATCATATAATAGATATTTAAATACCTATAAATTTAATTATATTAATCATTTAATAAATACAAGGTCTGTATACACACCGCACAAAAGGAATAGGTAGTGAATTAAGAACGCGTCTCATGGAAAAAAAATGTGTGATGAAATCCCCTTACCTTGGGTATTGACTCTCTTAGTACCCATACAATCTTCCTTTATTATAAATTTAATTTTATTATAATGGTTTTAAAGAATAATATTATTATATATAATATTATATATGGTTTGATTATGCCCTTATATTTCTATGTTATTACTTGTACCCACGTTTTTACATAACAATAGCTATAGAAAACGAAAAACACTAAATAATGGAATGTAAATGGTTTAATAATTGCTATAAAAGGGGTTTTGGACAGTTTTCTAGTATGTTTTTCATCATAAATTTAATGTTTCATAATATATTTATTTTTTTTCTCTTAACCCTTCTTATTAATTTTAATCACTTTCACTAATCTTTTTTTCATAAACTATTTTAAAAAATTACAAATTATAAACTTTTCTAAAAATCAATATGGAATCAATTTTTCAAAATTTTAATAATATAAGTGGTAGAAAATAATTTAAATTAATCCTGATGATGTGATGATAGTGTAGGTTCTTAAAGTAAAAAAATCCAAATCATTGATAATTTTTTATACCCAATTTAAAAGTGAAATTGATTCCAATGAGCTAACATTTATTAAATGGGGAAAAAATTATCTAATTATAATTTTAAAATAATTTTACATATTATCTAACAATATTAATAAATTATATAAAAAATATGTTTTGAATTAAAATCTAATATTTTTAACTATTCCTTAAATAATGTAACTTCACTAAAAAGTACCAAAAATTTACCATAACCTTATATTTATGTTTCTATTAAAATAATAAAGTGTATATTTATTTATATAATCATTAAAAGTTCCAAAAATTGTATTTACAATAGTTTCTCAATTATAAGGTAGTAAAACTGCATTTGTAAAAAATATATATTCTTATGCATAATATTTGGGTTGTTCTTATCATCAATAAATAAAAACTATTAGATGAATATAAAAAATATATATCATTTAATAAAATATATGTATATATATAACATTAATATAATTAAATAATTGTAATTAACTAAATTCATTAGGGTAAAACAGATTTGTAGGAATATAAATAAAATTATTTTCCTCGATATTCATTCAGTTTTCACATTCATTTTTAATTAATTTTAACCCAAAAAATCATTTTATATTTTTGTAAACAATATATTCTCACAAGTTATTTAACCCTTTTAAATAAATACTAATTTAATGGATGTGTTATATCTTATTATAACGAATTTTAATATTTTATTAATATATTATTGTTCGGTAAAATGTTTTCATGAGTGTTACAAAAGCCTTCAATGAAATTAATTTTTCTTATAAAACAAGATAACCTCAGTGTTTTTTATAGGGATACATAAAAATTAGGATATTTATAGTTCAAGATTAACTTGGTTTTGTGTAAAACCCATGAAAAACATAGTGATTTAATATGAAATTAAATATTTTTAGTGTTGCGTGAAATGAAAAACATGAAAAAGAATAAATTACTTTGAAAAAAATATTTTATAAAATCTCTAGGTGTTACTGAATCGAACACCCAAGAAGAATCATTTCCTCAAAATCCTCAATCTCCACTTTATACTCTTCAAATTTAGATTTATCCTCAAATTCTAACTCACTATAATTGAAATCACGCGACAGGTCATGCATGTAACTCCTGAGATGTGACTTGTTGAAGATGGCATGTACTTGGTCCAACTACTGCGGTAGAAACAAGAAGTATGACACATTTTTAACTTGATGCTATTTCTGGATGGGACCAATATTCCTCTAATATTACTATCTGCTACAGAAAAATATCCTCAATCCACATCAAGGTGGTATCCTTCGGAAGGCATGGTCTCCATTCACTAACTGTAGAGGTCTCCATCGTTGGTATTCATAAGACTTATAATGACTTAGTACAATCTTGTTCCCACCCTATTTGATCACACCTTCTATGTAGTAGCTCACACCATATATGTCACATAAATAAATTATTTTAAAGTTAAATTTAATTTAATATATATTCATTCTTTTTTAGGGATTTCCCATTCATTTCTGGAGGATAGGGCGAGTTTTCATGATTTGGGCCAAATCGAGAGCCCATTTCCAGATTTAAAAACCAATTTTGATTATTTTATAACTATATCATTTTTTAATATTTTTCACCCATTCCACTTCTAAAATATCATCCACTGGTATTTTAACACCAACAATTCATTTTTGACCTCTTAGTAATCCATAAAAATGTGGTATTTGAGTTTTTATTGAAGAATTGGGCCAACCCGAAAGCCCATTTTCCAGTTTTAAATTGTTTTTTAAGTTTTTAATATCTTATTCATTATAATGTTTTTTTTGGTGATTCTACCTTTCCCTCGACCATAAGAATCCCATGCACGCTCCCATTTCCTTTGCTCACTCCTTGGAGCTCTTTGAAATCGCAAATTGGGGTGAAACTTCATAGGGCGTCTCAAATCAGCCAGAATTGAAGAGGTAAATTCATCCCTTCTTAACTCTCTCAATTATTACTCTTTTCCTTCCATTCCAGTTCCTTAATGACCTCTTAAATATTTTTCAAACAACCTATGGATTTTGGCTATTTTCAATTTCATATACTATTTTTTTGGAGCGATTACTTCAGAATACTTATAGTAAGTGATTCCCTGTCTTTCCTCTTTCAAATTGCTTAGGGTTTCATTTGTTTTTATTAGGGTTTTTCCCTCTTCATTGAATTCTCAAATGACCAGGGGGCAGGGTTTCGAACCTAAAGTTTAACTTTGGGTTTTATATTCCAATTCTTGTGGTTTTAGGTTTGTTCTAGGTCCTTATTGGTGCGGCGGTGGTGCAAATTAATTTTTGCACGGTGAGTCAAGGGTGTTCCGTAATTTGGTAGGTGATTCCATTTTACCTGAAATTTTTGTGACTTATCTTGCTGTGTTAATGTTATTTTCATGTTTATTTCATTTGAATGTTTCTACAAAAATTGGTTTTAGTTGTATTTATAAAGAAAATGAATTTTAAGTTCCAATTTCTGGTGAAATTGGGCAGTTTTCATACAAATATTTTATTGGTTCATTTGGGGCTGACCAATAATTACTTAGTGGATTTTATTGAACTGTATTAGGACTGAAAATAATGTTTTTAATGTTTATTCTTTTTGTTTGTTGCTGAGAAAGTTGGTTTAAATGGTGTTTGGGAAGCAAATGAGATTTAAGTGCAATGTTTGTGTGAAAATGGGTTTTTTTTAAAAGATATAACTTCTTGGTTCAAATGGGGCTACCAAAAAACTGAATTCTTGGTTTCATTAAAGGTTATTGAACTGAAATTTTTTTTGTTGACTTAAAAGTGTGCACATAGTGTGCAAAGTGGATATTTCAAAGAGTTTCGGGTGCAAAATAATGGGATATTTTGAGTGGTTGTTTTATTGAAAATCAAAATGTTTTGTTGTGTGTTTTAAATGGTATAAAGTGTGCATAGCTATTGTATTGTTTGTTTGTGACTATTAGTGGTGTTTTATATACAAAATTATGTGTTTTTTTTGAAATTGTTTAAGCAAAAAAGGGGAATCCCGGGTACTTAGGTGGGAGGATATGTACTAGTATGGCTAGTGAACTAGATGGGTTTTGTCCCTATTTCAATGAGAAAATGGATAAAGACAACTCTAACTAAACTATGTGGATGATATTTGGGGACCACTAAGTAATGGGTATGTTCCCTCTAGTGGCTCGTACATGGGAAAGGATTGTGACTTGGATACTTTACACCGAGGTACGAGGTACATAGGGCCCAAGACTATCTAGTTGCCTAGGGGTGTTCCCGGTTTTGGTGCTCATTAGATTTCTGGTATTTTCCCTTTTATTGGGGTGTTTTTTGAATTAATTTACAGTATCTCACTTGTCTATTTAAATGTGTGAAAATTCTGAAATTTTTAGCGTGAAAACTGTTATCAATTGAAAGTTTCATTTCTTGGATTTTATCACTGCTTTTATTTGCATATTAAAACTACTTTCTTTTCCACATTGTATTGCATTATATTTGGAATAATTTGGTGGTATCCTATTGGAATTAGGATCAAAACCTACTTACACCCCTTGAGTGTAAGTAGACTTGGTTATGTTTGACTTAGGTAAAGGAAAAGCTAATGGTGATGGCGGTTCGGGGTGTTAGTCCTCATCCTTGGGGCGGAGTTGTAGAGAAGACTTGTGAATGATGAACCCTAGTCATGTGGAGTCCTTGGTGATATCTTTCTACTATATTTATTTTGATTTGGACCACTTGTAGCCTCTTTAAACAAATGTATTTAGATCTGGTTTTGTTAATAATTTTTTAGCATGAAAATTTCAGATTCTGATTATTGTTTGTTTTTTTATGTTTTATGCTTTCATACTCAGGTAAATCGTTCCCAAACCAGGATTTTTGATACTTGGGAACTTGTTACAGCCCATGGGGATAGTGAAAACCCTTTGGTCTTTAGCACGGGCTGGGTTTGGTGCCGTTAATAGTGGCTACAAGATTCGGTTCGTGACAAAATGGTATCAAAGGAGGTTAATGTTTTTGGGTTATATTGCTATTTTGGGATGAGTCGGGATAGACATGATCTAGGAATGTTGGGGCTTGGGGTTTTGGTTGTGAGTAGGAGTTTTGGCCCACACCTCTCATGGTAGACCTTGAGTCACTAGGGGATGTTGGAATTTATGGATTGACTTCACTTCTAGGTGAGACGTGTGGGCTGTAAACCACACGTGGACATCGGGAGAAGGAGGAGTAGTTGTTTCTTTTATTAATTGAATGTGTTTAGATTATTTATATTTGATATATTTGATTAAAATTTTCAGAATTTTGGTGTTGATTTTTTTGTGACTGTCGCATTTTATAGCAACATGCCTCCCTGGAAAGCTCCCACGCGCCCACGGGAGGAAGCTGGAGAGAGTTCTCCCACACTGATTGATCAGAGGATCATGGATGTTGTGGTTCAGGCTATCCAAGATTTGGGACAGGGACCAGCTCCTGCTCCTATTCCTATTAGGGAAGAAGAAACTGGTCCTAGAAAAGATAAAGCACAAGAGTTTCTGAAAAAAAAGCCTCCTACCTTCCGAGGCAGCTCAGAACCCCAGGAAGTAGAGGAATGGTTTGAGAAGATCGAGCGTATGTTTGAGTTCCTAGAAACACCTGAGGAGATCAGGGTGAAGTGTGCCTCCTTTTTGTTGGAGGGTCCCAGCCACAAGTGGTGGGAGTCAGTGCTTCAGATTGGGAAGAATGAGCAGATGCGCTGGGGAGTTTTCAAGGCTGTCTTCAATGAACAGTACTGCCCTAAGGTGTTGGCTTATGCTAGGTCTAGAGAGTTCATGGAAATTGTTCAGGGGAATCTATCTGTGAGGGATTATGCCAACCATTTTGATGAGTTGGTTCAGTATACTCTAGAAATTTTCTCTAATGAGCAGGCGAAGACCCAGAGGTTTGAGAAAGGCTTGCGACCAGAGATATACTCCCAGGTGTTCTTGTTTAAGCTGAGGACCTATGCTAAGGTCGTTGATTGGGTGTACATGGTGGAGATTGATAGGAAATGAATGGATTGTTTCTATGGTTCAGTATGAATAGTGGGCAGTGGTATCTCCTAATAGAAGAAAAGGAAGCGGGACGATCATGTGAAGAAAGAAGGTGGCAGTTCAGGTCACTCTTCCAGGCAGTTTTCTTCTGTGAATTTTGATACGAGATCAGTCATGTGCCACCAATGTGGGAAGATCGGGCATATCCGACCAGCATGTACACTTCCTCCAAAGACTTTTTACCAGTGTGGAGGCATGGGGAATTTACAGTACTTCTGCGGTGTGGCACATCCACTCCCAAGTGGGGCAGGGTCAGTGGATTAAAGAGGAGTGCCAGCATAGTCCGAGCCAACGAGGACTGGGGGATCTCGATTTAGACGTTGTGGTGGTAGGGATGGATCATCTTCTAGGAAGATCCAGTTCAGGGCAAAACCACAGACTAGCGGTCATCCTCAGGTAGATCCTGGACATCTCCATGCAGTGGATCAGGCATCAACATGATCAGAGGCGGGACCGTCGACAGTTCGAGGTACCGTTTTGATCGCATATTCTATAGCTACAGATCTTTTTGATACTAGTGCCTCTATTTTATTTATTTATGCCCATTTTGTGGAAATTCTGAATTTACCAACTGATTTGATGTCTTTCGAGATGGAGTTGGTGACACTGTTGGGAAAGAAGAAGGAGCATGACCTCAGGTGCCCCTCGTGTGCGCTTTCCGTGTCAGGGGTTGAGATGAAGTGGTACCTCATGGTTATAGATATGGAACTGTTTGAAATAATACTTGGCATTGATTGGATATTACACTTCTAGGAACACATCGATTGCTACAGACGGCGTGTGAGTTTCACGGCACCTGATGGGAGTCGTCAGGTTTTTCATGGAGAATGGGATCCTCGGTCAGGTCGCGCAGGGCCTCCACTAACAGATTTGGGAAGTGTTATCTTCCAGTTATCTTCGATCATGCTAGAGGATGGTATTTCCCCTGAAGGTGCACTACCTCATGTAGTGAATGAGTTTCTGGATGTATTCCCAGAGGATTTTTCAGGTGTGCCCCCAGAGCGGGATGTGGAGTTTTCGATTGATCTGGCACCAGGAATACAACCGATATCTCTTCCCTCTTATCGCATGGCCCCCACCGAGATGAGGGAATTAACAATACAACTGGATTACTTAGAATCCAAAGGATTCATTCACCTGAGAGTATCTTTTTGGGCCGCTCCTGTGTTGTTCGTAAAAAAGGCTGATGGATCCCTCCGGTTGTGCACTGACTACCAGAAGCTGAATAAGGTAACAATTAAAAATAAATACCCTTTTCCTAGAATAGATGGTTTTTTTGATCAGTTGAAGGGTGAAAAGTGGTTCTCAAAGATATACCTACGTTCAGGGTATCATCAACTCAGGGTGAAGGAGTCAGATATCCCAAATACAGCCTTCCAAAGAAGGTACGAACACTTTGAGTATTTGGTTATGCCCTTCAGATTGAACAATGCTCCAACGGTCTTTATGGAACTTATGTATAGGGTGTTCCATCAGTATCTCCATTCCTTTGTTGTGGTGTTTGTGGATGACATTCTGGTATACTCTAGCTCTGAGGAGGAACATGAACATCACTTGAGGATCGTTTTGGGTACATTACAGGATCAACACCTCTATTCAAAGTTGTCAAAGTGCACTTTATGGATCAGGGAGGTGAGATTTATGGGGAATGTGATCTCAGAACATGGAGTTTCAGTGGACCCTGATAAAATTAGTGTGGTTATGTCATGGGAGCAGCCAAACAATGTGTTCGAGATCAGGAGTTTCCTTGGCCTGGCTGGTTATTACAGGTGTTTCGTTCATCTCTCGGCTTGCTTCACCGATGACAGTGCTCACCCGAAAAGGGGTGAAGTTTTTATGGGGTCCATAATGTCAGGCATCATTCGAGGAGCTGAAGAGGCGGTTGACTACCACCCCCTTGATGATTTTTACAGAGGCTGGAAAGGGATATGTGGTGTATTGTGATGCTTCAGGTATGGTTCTTGGGTGCGTTCTTATGCAGGATGATCACGTGGTGGCGTATGGATCTCGCCAACTCCGACCACACGAAAAGAACTACCCAACCCATGACTTGGAGTTGCCAGCGGTGATGCATGATTTGAAGACTTGGTGTCACTACCTCTTTGGAGAGAATTTTGTGGTCTACTCTGATCACAAAATCTTGGCCTATATCTTCTTACAGAAGGACCTCAACATGAGTCAATGTCGTTGGATAGATTACTTGTAGGGGTTTGACTTTGACATTTTCAATACCGAAAGAAAGGGTAATGTGGTGGCCGACGCTTTGAGCAGAAGAGTTCCAGTGCAGGATTTAAATAAGTCCAGTGATGAGTGGACTTTGATGGGGATCTTTTCTCAGATTCATGTGGAGACCAGGGAACACAGTGGAGGGGCATTCTTGGCGAGCGTCCAACTGACTCCTTCTCTATTGGAGTTGATTCAGCGGGAAAATACCAGTGATGATCTTTGTCAGCAGTCAAAGCAGTTTCTTCATGGTGGGGAGACATTCTCTGATTGGTCTTCATCTCCTGAGGGAATCTTGTACTTCAAGGGCCATTCAGTAGTGCCGTTATCTCTATGGAAGTTGGTGATGCAGGATAGCCACCAGTCTCAGTGGGCTGTCCATCCGGGTGCCACTAAGATGTATTATGATGTCCATCGGCAGTTTTTGTGGCCTAGTATGAGACGGGACATAGAGGACTTTGTGTCGAGATGCTACACATGCCATAAGGTGAAATCAGAGCACCAAAGGCCCTCTAGTTTGCTCCAACCGCTACCCATTCCTACATGGAAGTGGGACGAGGTCCCCATGGACTTCATTTTTGGATTACCTCGCACAGATCGGGGTAAGAATTCCATTTGGGTGTTGATTGATCATCTGACTAAATAACCCCACTTCATTATGATAAAAGATACAACTAAAGTGAATGAGTTGGGACATTTGTATCTGCAGGAAGTGGTGAGACTCCATGGCATACCATCAGTAGTTGTCTCAGATAGAGACCCCCGCTTCACTTCTCGATTTTGGGAAGTCCTTCAGAAGGACTTGGGGTCCCAGATTAAGATGAGCACAACATAACATCCTCAGATGGATGGTCATACAGAGCGGGCGAATCAGATTTTGGAGGACATGCTCCGTGCATGTGTCCTAGACTTTGGAGGTTCCTGGGATACCCATTTGGGATTGGTTGAGTTTTCTTATAATAATAGTTACCAATCCTCGATTTTAATGGCTCCTTTTAAGGCGCTCTATAGTCGGCCTTGTCAGTCCCCCCCGTGTTGGGCTGAGGTCGGTGAGACCTCACTACTGTGGGTGACATGGTATTCTTGAAAGTGGCCCCTCGTCTGGGCCATCGTCGATTGGGGAAGAAAGGTAAGTTGATGCCGCGGTATGTTGGGCCTTTTGATATCACCGAGCATATTAGGAAGGTGGAATACAGGTTGGCCTTACCTTCTCAATTGACGTCCATCCATGATGTCTTCCATGTCTCTCAGTTGAAGAAATACAACCCGGATCCGTCCCATGTGCTGAGTCGGGAATAACGGGAGATAGAGCCTAACTTGTCTATTGTAGAGAAGCCAGTGCAAATAGTGGACTCCCAAGACAAGGTTCTTCAAGGGAATTCCATTCCGATGGTCCGGTTTCATTGGCATCATGGTAGTGATACTCATGAGACATGGGAACGGAAGTCATGGGTTGAGGAAGAGTACCCATTCCTATTTTCAAATCAAGCTTCATGTTTACTTTTGGTTCACGCCCAAATTTACCCAAGAGAAGAAGGGTAGAACAGTCCTTGTAGTGTAGCTTGGGTTGTCGATTCCACAGAGACCTAAGAAGATACCTAAGATACACAACCTAAGGGATGGATTTTTGGCTATGAAGTGGCCAACTTGGATTTGTTTTTAAGTGTTTTGGGAGAAGAATAATAAGCTTAGTTGAGTTCAATTATAATGAAATGGGTTGATCTTAGGGTTACGCTTGGGTGGGTTGAATGCATTTTATTTCTTTAGAAATTTTTTTGGTTTTATTAATTCTTGATGAAACCATTCTTCAAAATAACGCTACCTTCATCATTTTCTGGTTAGATACTAACTAAACTCAATTACTAGTCACCAACACACTTAGAGAACCATATTCATGATCTCTCCAAGGTATATGGTCAATTTAGTAATTGGAATTAGCTTTTTCAAACACAGTGAAGATGTGGAGCGAAAATAATTGAAGAATGGAAGTCTTTAATTATTTAACCAATTAACAACAATTCGTGCATTAAATAACATTCAATCCAGCCTTTGCATCTTCCTAAGATCAACCCATTAAAGGGTTATCCCTCCATTTATGATATACTATCAATGGTGGGTGGAAGACGGCTTACAAGAATTGAATTGAAGAGATTAAAACCGCGGAAATAACGAGCACTCCTCCATGTGTGTGAATGGAATTCACACCTATGTGTGAACTATATCACCAACACACAGAGTTATCACTGTGATTTTGTGATTTTATAGATTTAAGTATAGAAATTGGAAGAAGAGAAGAGAAGTAATTGGATTAAGAACTTAGAAATACAAAAATAAACTTACATGGGGAAATGAAAGCATTACAATGAAAATTGAGCATAATAACATTACATGAAAGAAGGTATGAGTTCCTCCTCACCACCACTGCCTTAAATAGGCAAATTTGGATCCTTAGTCCGAGATCCAACAGTCCAAGTCATCCCAATCAATGAGGGTAGGCATAGGTGGTGGAAAGTAGGTGGAGAGGAGACTTCTCCACCCTTGACCCGAGATGGAATCCAGCTTGCATCCACTTGACAGATCCGCTTCAAAGTCCTTCTAGATGGCCGATGTGGAGTGGACCATAGAATACAAAAATGAAGCCCCGGATGTCTTCTAACCTTATGTAAAATATCAGCCCAATTTAATTTTTGGTTCGGGAGATATGGAAGATTCATTGGGATGACATTCTGGGCCGCAGATTCTGGCCCAGATTCTGATCTTCCATTTGGGCTGCCTTGATCACCATCATGGAGACCGAATTAGCACTTTGGCCTGAATAATTATTTGTTCCCCTATATGTATTATATCATCAAAGAAATTTGGGCTTCATTGGTCCAGTATTGTGGGACCCACATCCTCAACAGTGGGTTGATGTCCAATCTGCCTTCACCAGAATTGTCTCCTTTCATCACCAAATATCTTCATCATCCTTTATGAATCTTTCCTTGCTCCCTGAATGAGAAAAATTTAAATTTGAAGTGAAGATACATTTACAAAAATATAATACTAAAACATGAATAATTACATTCAATAAAATTAGATGAGTCATTGGGCCTAAATTGGTGTACATTAGGCATGAAGTGCACAATTGATGAGAGTGGATGTTTAAAATTAAAATGTACTAACTCAGGCCCATATGATCAAAGATTAACTTTTAATACCAATAAAATGTAATTATAAAATGTGTTTTTATTGTCTAATCACACCCCCCAACTTGAGATTTTCTAGTCCCGAGAAAATAACTCAAAGATTATGAAAACAAAATTCCCTTTTCCAAAAACATTTTAATAAACAATGCTCACCAAAATACCACATACCAAAAAAATTATGCATCCCATGAAAATCATTTAATACAATGTAGGTTATAAAGCATAACCCAAGCCCAAGCCCATTCTTCTGATCAAATTCAATGCCACATTTCATCCAATTACAATTAATCATGATGATGTGTTGTGTGTCACAATAGACATGGGGGTTCATTTTTATTCAAGGGGGAAAAGATGGAAGCGCTAGGTGGAATCACATTTTAATATTAATATGAGTATTCTTTTTTTTGCAATGTTGCCATGGTTATTGAAATTGCATTCAAATGAGTCAACCCTTGTAGCGAGACTTTGCCGATGACTCCCAGGCTCAAAGGCCTTAGGGCACCAAGTGAAGCCCACATACTCGGGCATCATCTCGAGTTAACTCATTCAAAAACAAATTCGAATTTCCACAAATAGAGATAAAATTCCCAACTCTGGGCCAGAAAACTATGGAGTCACGATCCCCAAGTGCCGAAAGCCATCCATTAAGTCATTTCATTACTCTATGCGCAAATTTATTGTTGTTTTTTTTGTGTTTTTTTTACACCTCTTTTTTTAATATATATTTTTTTAAAATACTCATATTAAATTTAAAATGATCACCAAAACTATGCTATTTATTATGGGACCCCAAGAATTCAAATTAATACCCCACAATCCAACGGACGTGCATTGTGAATTTTTTTATAAAAATTGGTTGAAAATGTAACAGTGAAAAATCACATTAGACAGCCACACTTTCCAAAATTTTATGCTCATGAACTTAAACATGTATTAAAATCAGAATCAAGGAATACAAAATTATTTAATATTCAGTTTTCAAGGTTTTCAATGTGTAATAACATGTTCAAGGTTAAGGAAAATTTTCATTCAATTGACATGCACATTTTATTTCTCTATGTGATTCATTTTTATTTTCACCTCCCCCCAACATAATATAACACTGTCCCCAGTGTTTAAAGAAAATATTATTTAGAAGGGGTAGAGGCAGAGAATAGGATCATAGAACAATTTCACCTCATATTTGATGTTGAAGTTTTTGATGCTCTCATTTAATCCCTTGGTCTCCATGTCACTTGAAGAATCCTCACGGTAGTGTACACTTGTACTCTTATGATTTCCTTGAAAATCCATCAAACTTGGCATCCCCTGAATATCAAAAACCAACATAGTTAGACACAATGGAAACCCCTTGAGGTTCCCTTTTCTAAAAATAAACAACAATAAAATAAAAAAAATAAAAAATAAAATAAAAATAAAGACAAAACATACTTGTTAATTTTGAAACTCCAACGATCGACACTCATAACAAGTAATAATTATTTTTTTTAAAAAAATTATGTATATATGCAAAAATTTAAAATATAAGTATATATATATTCAAGATAGAATAAGGAAGCACCAACCACCGTAGTTTAGTGGTAGGCGTGCGCCCCTGTCTCCCTTCGGTCCCGGGTTCGAGTCCCGCGGCTTCGCCGGCCGTGACGAGGTTTGACCCACGTCCTACGGCGTGTCACTTTTTTTTTTACATTTTTTTTTGTTTTGTTGTTTTTTTGTTGTTTTTTTTAAAAAATAAAAATAAATAAAAAATAAAAACTTACAAACACCTATATTGTTGATACATTGTATTCTTTTTAATTTCTGGGTAAGATAATACGCAGGGATCACACCGCGTGACATGAATGAATATGGCACTCCCCTTTCATACCCATCCATACTCATAATAGAAGAACATGTCAACAATATGAGGTAAAATTATATCAAATTTTTTTGGTAAAAAAAATTGATTAAAATAATAAAGTGATTGTAAATTTAAAAATCATGGGTTGCCTCACATTCAACGCTTTTTTTAACATCATTAGCTTGACTTAAACCCCTTATTGATTAATTGTTGTTTTTTTTTTCATCAAAGGTAGGTTCACTCAGGTCTTCATCAACTTCATGTTTTTGGAATGGTTCTATGAATGGTTTGAATCAATGACCATTAACTTTAAATATTTGACCATTGGTGGGATCTTGAATTTCAACAGCCCCATGGGGGTACACCTTATGCACTATGTATGGACCAGACCATCTAGACCTCTACTTTCCCGGGTGCAAATGAAGTTTAGAACTATACAAAAGCACAGGTTTCCCTGGTTCAATGTGTTTAGTTTTAAGATTCCTATACTGGTAGGCTTGAACTCTAGCTTTATTGATCCTTGAATTTTCATAAGCCTCCATCCTAAGTTCCTCAAGCTCGTTTAGATCCAATTTCCTCTTTATTCCGGCCAAAGAAATGTCAAAGTTCATTTTTTTGATTGCCCAAAAGGCCTTATGCTCAATCTCCACTGGAAAATGGCATGATTTACCATAAACCAACCTATATGGGGACATTCCTAGGATGGTTTTAAATGTTTTTCGATATGCCCAAAGAGCATCTAAGAGTTTTCTCGACCAATCTTTCCTAGATGGATTAACAGTTTTATCAAGAATTTGTTTGATTTCTCAATTGGCTAACTCATCTTGACCATTGGTTTGTGGGTGGTAAGCGGTAGACACTTTGTGAGAAATTCCATACTTCTCCATGAGCGATGAGAATGGGCGATTGCAGAAATGAGTTCCACGATCACTAATGATAGCCATAGGAATCCCAAATCTAGAGAAGATGTTTTCTTTAAGGAATCTAATCACAGTTTGATGGTCATTGGATTTTTTAGGAATGGCCTCAACCCATTTTGAGACATAATCGACAGCCAAGAGAATGTAAAGATATCCCCTAGAGTTTGGGAAGGGACCCATGAAATCAATTCCCCAACAGTCAAAGATTTCAACCACTAATATTGGAGTGAGAGGCATTTGATTCCTTTTTATGATGGACCCTACTTGTTGACACCTAGGACAACTTTGACAAAATGTGTAGGAGTCCCTTGAGAGGGTGGGCCAAAAGAGACCACATTGAAGAACTTTGGAAGAAGTTTTCTTAGGGGAAAAGTGACCTCTACAAGCCTCACTATGACAGAACATTAGGATGGACTCTTGTTCGGATTCTGGAACACACCTCCTAATGACTTGGTCAGGACAGAACTTATAAAGGTATGGATCATCAAACACATAATGCTTGACATCAGAAAGAAATTTTCTTCTAGCTTGGGTCCCTAAGAATTTTGGAATGACCCCTTAAACTAAGAAGTTGGATATGTCAGCATACCAAGGGCAATCACTCACGTAATAGAGGTTCTCATCGGGAAATGAATCAGACACAGAAAGGTGATGTGAGTTGTCTTTGAATTCCAACCTAGAGAGGTGATCCACTACAACATTCTCGACACCTTTTTTATCCTTAATGGTTAAATCAAACTCTTGAAGAAGAAGGACCCACCTAATCAATCTATCCTTGGCATCTTGTTTTTGGAAGATATATTTTAGAGATGAATGGTCGGTGAATACAATGATGGGTGATCCTAAGAGGTAGGACCTGAATTTCTCTAAGGCAAACACAACAGCAAGTAACTCCTTTTTAGTGGTGGTGTAATTGATTTGGGCATCATTTAAGGATTTGCTTGTATAAGAAATGACATATGGAGTTTTATCACACCGTTGTCCTAACACAGATCCTACAGCAAAGTCACTGGCATCACACATGAGTTCGAAAGGAAGGTCCCAGTTTGGAGATTTCATAATGGGAGGAGAGGTGAGAGCAGATTTAAGGGTTGAAAATGAACCCTCATAGCTTTCTGTCCAAACAAATGGAGCATCCTTTACTAGTAGATCACAAAGAGGACGAGAGATTGAACTAAAGTCCTTAATGAATCTTCTATAGAAACCAGCATGTCCTAATAAGGACCTCACTTCCTTAACAGTTCTGGGTGATGGAAGGTGACAAATGATGTCAACCTTTTCTTTATCAACTTCAATTACCCTACCCGAGACTATATGGACAAAGACTAACCCCTCTTTTACCATGAAATGGCATTTTTCCCAGTTTAGGACTAGATTCTTTTCTTCACATCTTGACAAAACTCTCTCCACATTCCTAAGAGATCCCTCAAATGTATCCCCAAAGACAGAGAAGTCATCCATTAAGACCTCTAGAAAATCCCCTACCATATCTGAGAAGATTCCCATCATGCACCGCTGGAAGGTTCCAAGGGCATTGAATAACCCGAACGACATGCGTTTGAAGGAAAAGGTGCCAAATGGATAGGTGAAGGTTGTCTTCCCTTGATCCTCCAAGGATACCTCGATTTGATTGTACCCTGAGTACCCATCTAGGAAGCAATAGAATTGATGACCCGCCACTCGCTCGAGGACTTGATCAATAAAGGGCAAGAGAAAATGGTCCTTCTTGGTACAAGAGTTGAGCTTCCTATAGTCAATACAGACTCTCCAGCCACTACTCACCCTAGTTGGAAGAATTTCCCCATCCTTATTAGTGATCACAGTGATTCCAGCTTTCTTTGGGACCACTTGAATTCGGCTTACCCACTCACTCTCATCTATGGGGTAGATGATACCAGCTTTCAACAACTTAAGAAGTTATTTCCTTACAACATCCATAAGATTTGGATTGAGTCCCCTCTGAGGTTGACGACATGGTTTGGATTCAGATTCAAGAGTAATCCTATGAGTTCCAATAAGTGGGATAATCCCAGGAATATCAGACAGGGTCCAACCAATGGCTTTCTTGTGTTTCCTAAGGACATCTAGAAGCATCCCCTCATGATTGGATTCAAGAGAAGAAGATATGACTATAGGATGTGTTTGATTTTCCCCTAGGAAGGCATACTTGAGGGAAGTAGGAAGTTCCTTCAATTCAAGATCTGGTTGGTTCAGAATTTCTGTAGAAGATTGGGGCATTGGATCAAGATCAAATTTGTTTCCTAGATTTTCCGATTGAATTGATTCCCCATGTGTAGAAGTTTCAGCCACAAGATTGTATTGACCTGGGTTAGGGAAGGGAGTTTGAGTTGTCTCCATGAATGTGGTTTCCTGAAATGTTTCACTGATTGTTGGTCCTAAGACATCATTATAGGAGCAATTTGAAAATGATTCGAGCCAAGGAGATAAACTTACTTCATGTGAACAAAGGAAATCAATCTCATCCTGACTTAAACATCCATCAAACATTTCTTGATAATCTATGGATTCATTTTCAATGCTTCCTAACATGTTTACTTCATGAATTTCCTCGTCATATCCTATTTGTGAGCTTGCATTATAGATGTTCAAGTCTAGACTCATGTTTCCAAAGGTGATGGTCATGTTCCCATTTCGGACTCGGATAACAGAGTTGATTGTTTCAAGGAAAGGACGACCAAGAATGATTGGAGTTTGCTCCCTAGGACCTAAGCTTGGATGATTTTCAAGGACAATGAAGTCAGCAGGGTAGATGAAATTCTCAACTTTCACTAAAACATCCTTTAAGATCCCCTTAGGAACCCGAACACTGCGATCAACGAGTTGAAGAGTGACAGATGTGGGTTGGAGTTCTTCGATCCCTAACTGACAATACATGGCATAAGGAATGAGGTTTACACTGGCACCAAGGTCACACAAGGCCTTGACAAGTTTTCTCTCTCCTAGTTCAACATTGATGTAAGGGCAACCCGGGTCTTTCATCTTTGGAGGAATGGTCCCTTGAATGGTGGTACTCACATTAGCAGCCAAAAGGACTTGGTTTTTATGTAAGAATTTCATTTTAAAAGTGCACAAGTCCTTAAGGTACTTTGAGTAGGCTGGTATGGTTTGTATTTCATCGAGGAGTGGAATGTTCATCTTTACTTGAGAGAATATTTTTCTCAAGGTTTCACTCAGTTCAGGCTTGGATTTCCCCCTCATGCGTTGAGGGAAGGGAGCAGGTTGTTTGAGTGTTTGGTGTGGTTGTGGTTCCTTCTCATTCTCATTGGTTTTTTCAGAATCTGTGGGTTGTTCTTCATCATTTTTAAGTGATGTTGAATCTTTTAATAGTTCTGAAATGGTTTGTTCATGTTTTTCAATTGATTTCCCACTTCTTAAGACTGTCACTGCTTTCAATTGTTCATGATTTGATTGAGTGCAACTTGACTCTCCCTTTGTTGTTTGTTGTGTAATGGCTTGGGTAGGCATGGGTGCCTTCCCAGTTTTCATTGTTTGAAGTTCTTGTTTAAGGGAAGATACTTACGAGTTCATCCTTTCCATTTGTTTTCAATGTTGTTCTAGTAGGATTTGTGGAACAGTTTGGGTTGGTGCTTGAAAAGATTGGTTTATCCCTGGGGGATGTTTTGAAGGTGGAATGGTTTGTTGAAAATGGACTGGTGGTTGTTGGTATTGGATAGGTTGGGTTTGAAACTGATTATGGGTTTGGTAGTTCTGTTGAGGGTAAGGATTTTTGCCTTGTGGTTGGCTATGTTGTTGGTTATCCTTCCATCGAAAGCCTGGGTGGTCATTGTACCTTGGATTGAAGGTGTTTTGGTATTGGGGCTTTTGAAAGTTTAGGTAATTGACTTCCACTGGGGGTCCTCCTAGAAGAACATCCTTGATGGATGGAATGGTTGGGCAGTTGTCTGTTTTATGGTCATGTTTGTCACAAATTGTGCAAACAAGGTCTACATTTTGGATTTCATGGACTTTCCTAAGGCCTATCTCTTCAACCTTCCTAGAGAGTGCTGCGAGTTTAGCCCTAAGGCTTTCCTCTTCTCTAAGTGTATGAATTCCAGTGGTTCTTTGTGGCTTTTCAGAATAAGGTGAAGTTACCCAAGTTTGGTTTTGTTCAGCCAGACTTTCCAAATACTCGTAAGCATCATTTGGGGCCTTGTTTTTAAAAGTTCCATTACACATCATGTCAATGAATTGTTTATTACCCGGAACCAACCCTTCATAGAAAATTATCACTTGTTCAGGTATGTAAAACCCATGGTGTGGAACCATGTTTAGGGTGTCTTTGAACCTCTCCCATGTTTCATAAAATGACTCTCCCTCTTTTTCAAAAAAGTTTTGGATGCTCTTTTTAAGTGCAATTGTTTTGTGATGAGAGAAGTATTTTTTGTAGAATTCTCTTTGCAGTTGGTCCCAAGAGTGGATTGATGCAGGTCTCAAGTTGTTTAGCCAATTTTTAGCTCGATCCTTTAATGAAAAGGGAAATAGCCTCATCTTAGCGGATTCTAGTTGATGTGGGGGACACATGGTTTCAACAATGTCGTTGAACTCTTTGACATAAAGGTATGGCATTTCTGACTCCATCCCATGAAAGGTTGGAAGGTGGTTTAGGACATGGGGTTTGAATATGTAGTTGGTGTCTCCTATGGAATTGTGTCTAATTCATGAGGGGGAATTGGTCTAAGCTAGAGTGAGGTAGTCGTTCGTGGTTTGATCGACTACATTCCCTAAGTTTGGAGCTTCTTGGTTTTGGTTTCCCATTTGATTCCCCCAGGGTTTACAATTTGATTTTGTGGATGACCCTCCATTGGACTTGTTTCAAGTTCTGACTTTGGGGGTTCAAGAATATTTGGATCTGATTTAAACAATCCCCTAGGTTCACTTGACTCCCTTATCCTAGGACTTTCCACCCTAACTAGTCTGTTTGAGAAATCGCGGGTGTAGGCGGACATGCGCCCAAAAAAAAAAGCGAGAAATGGACAAGATAAGAGATCTTGGGTGAGAGTAGAAGAATAGAGGTGAGGAAAGAAGGTTTTTTTGGATCTAAGGTACTTACTTGGTCCCTGGAAATGGCGCCAAAATTTGGTTCACGCCCAAATTTACCCAAGAGAAGAAGGGTAGAACGGTCCTTGTAGTGTAGCTTGGGTTGTCGATTCCACAGAGACCTAAGAAGATACCTAAGATACACAACCTAAGGGATGTATTTTTGGCTATGAAGTGGCCAACTTGGATTTGTTTTTAAGTGTTTTGGGAGAAGACTAATAAGCTTAGTTGAGTTCAATTATAATGAAATGGGTTGATCTTAGGGTTACACTTGGGTGGGTTGAATGCATTTTATTTCTTTAGACAAATTTTTGGTTTTATTAATTCTTGATGAAACCATTCTTCAAAATAACACTACCTTTATCATTTTCTGGTTAGATACTAACTAAACTCAATTACTAGTCACCAACACACTTAGAGAACCATATTCATGATCTCTCCAAGGTATATGGTCAATTTAGTAATTGGAATTAGCTTTTTCTAACACAGTGAAGATGAGGAGCGAAAATAATTGAAGAATGGAAGTCTTGAATTATTTAACCAATTAACAACAATTCACGCATTAAATAACATTCAATCCAGCCTTTTCATATTCCTAAGATCAACCCATTAAAGGGTTATCCCTCCATTTATGATATACTATCAATGGTGGGAGGAAGACGACTTACAAGAATTGAATTGAAGAGATTAAAACCGCGAAAATAACGAGCACTTCTCCATGTGTGTGAATGGAATTCACACCTATGTGTGAACTATATCACCAACACATAGAGTTATCACTGTGATTTTGTGATTTTATAGATTTAAGTATAGAAATTGGAAGAAGAGAAGAGAAGTAATTGGATTAAGAACTTAGAAATACAAAAAGAAACTTACATGGGGAAATGAAAGCATTACAACGAAAATTGAGCATAATAACATTACATGAAAGAAGGTATGAGTTCCTCCTCACCACCACTGCCTTAAATAGGCAAATTTGGATCCTTAGGCCGAGCTCCAACAGTCCAAGTCATCCCAATCAATGAGGGTAGGCATAGGTGGTGGAAAGTAGGTGGAGAGGAGACTTCTCCACCCTTGACCCGAGATGGCATCCAACTTGCATCCACTTGATAGATCCGATTCAAATTCCTTCTAGATGGCCGATTTGTAGTGGGACATAGAAGACAAAAATGAATCCCCGGATGTCTTCTAACCGACTGTAAAATATCAGAACAATTTAGTTTGTGGTTCGGGAGATATGGAAGCTTCATTGGAATGACATTCTGGGCCGCAGATTCTGGCCCAGATTCTGATCTTCCATTTGGGCTGCCTTGATCACCATCATGGAGACCGAATTAGCACTTTGGCCTGAATAGTGATTTGTTCCCTTTTATGTCGTCTATCAAAACTAGAAATTTGGGCTTCATTGGTCCAGTATTGTGGGACCCAAATCCTCAACAGTGGGTTGATATCCAATCTGCCTTCACCAGAATTGTCTCCTTTTATCCCCAAATATCTTCATCATCCTTTATGAATCATTCCTTGCTCCCTGAATGAGAAACATTTAAATTTGAAGTGAAGATACATTTCCAAAAATATAATATTAAAACATGAATAATTACATTCAATAAAATTAGATGAGTCATTGGGCCTAAATTGGTGTACATTAGGCATGAAGTGCACAATTGATGAGAGTGGATGTTTAAAATTAAAATGTACTAACTCAGGCCCATATGATCAAAAATGAACTTTTAATCCCAATAAAATGTAATTATAAAATGTGTTTTTATTGTCTAATCAACTTTTAGGGGTGGAAAGTCTTTCATGGTGGGGAGAATTATCACCTAAATAAATTATTTTAAAGGTAAATCTCATTTAATATCTATTAATTCTTTGTTTTTGGGTTTTTCCAATCATTTCTGGAGGAAATAGCGAGTTTTCATGATTTGGGCCAAATCGAGAGCCCATTTCCAGATTTAAAAACCGATTTTGATTATTTTTTAACTATTTCATTTTTTAATATTTTTCAACCATTACACTCCTAAAATATCATCCACAGACCTTTTAACACCAAAAATTCATTTTGGACCCCTTAGTAATCCATAACAATGTGGTATTTGGATTTTTATTTAAGAATTTGGCCAACCCGAAATCCCATTTTCCAGTTTTAAATTATTTTTTTAAGTTTTTAATAGCTTATTCATTATAATTATTTTTTTGGTGATTCCACCTCTCTCTCGACCACCAGAAGTCTAGACATGCTCCCATTTCATTTACTTACTCCTTGGAGCTCTTTGATATCGCGAATTAGGGAAAAACCTCATAGGGTGTCACAAATCGTCCAGAATTGAAGAGGTAACTTAATCCCTTCTTAACTCTCTCAATTCTTACTTTTTTCCCTCCATTCTAGTTCCTAAATGACATCCTAAATCTAGTTCTAAAATCCCTTGAATTTTGGCTGTTTTAAATTTCATCTACTATTGTTTTGGAGTGATTACTTCATAATACTTCAAGTAAGTGAGTCCCTTTCTTTCCTCTTTCAAATTGCTTAGGGTTTCATTTGTTTTTATTAGAGTTTATTATCTATTCCTTGAAGTCTGAAATGACCAGGGGATAGGGTTTTGAACCTAAGGTTTAACCTTGGGTTTTATTTTCCAATTCTTGTGGTTTTAGGTTTGTTCTAGGTCCTTATTGGTGCAGCCGTGGTGCGAATTACTTTTTGCATGGTGATTCAAGGATTTCCCTCAATTTAGTAGGTGATTCCATTATGCATGAAATTTTTGTGACTTATCTTGATGTGTTCATTGTATTTTCATATTTATTGGATTTTAATGTTTCTACAAAAATTGGTTTTAGTTTCAATTATAAAGCAAATGAATTTTAAGTTTCATTTTTTGGTGAAATTGGGCGATTTTCATACAAATCTTTTATTGGTTCATTTGGGCCTGACCAATAATTACTTAATGGATTTTATTGAATTGTATTAGGACTTAAAATCATGTTTTTAACGTTTATTCTTTTTGTTTGTTGATGCAAAAGTTGGTTTAAATGGTGTTTGGGAAGCAAATGGGCTTTAAGTGCCATGTTTGTGTGAAAATGGGTGTTTTTAAAAGATATAAGTTCTTGGTTCAAATAGAGCTACCCAAAAACTAAATTTTTGGTTTCATTAAAGGTTATTGAACTGAAATTTTGTTTTAGTGACTTAAAAGTGTGCCCATAGTGTTCAAGGTGGATATTTCAAAGAGCTTTGGGTGCAAAACAATGGGATATTTTGAGAGGTTGTTTTATTGAAAATCTAAATGTTTTGTTGTGTGTTTTAAATAGAATAAAGTGTGAATAGCTACTGTATTGTTTGTTTGTGACTAGTAGTGGTGTTTTATATTCAAAATTATGTGTTTTTTTTGATGAAATTGTTTGAGCACACAAAGGGGAATCCGAGGTACTTAGGTGGGCAGATATGTACTAGTACGACTAGTGAACCGGATGGGTTGTGTCCCTGTTTCATTGAGAAAATGGATAAAGACAACTCTAACTAAACTATGTAGATGATATTTGGGGACCAATAGGTTATGGTTATGTTCCCTACTATTGGATCATTCAGAGGAAAAGATTGTGACTTGGATACTTTACACCGAGGTACGAGATACATAGGGCCCGAGACTATCTAGTTGCCTAGGGGTGTTCCTGGATTTGGTGCTCATTAGATTTGTGGTATTTACCCTTGTATTGGGGTGTTTTTGGAAATAATTTATAGTATATCACACGTCTATTTAATTTTGTGAACATTCATAATTTTTTAGCTTGAAAACTATTATCAATTGAAAGTTTCATTTCTTGGATTTTATCACTACTTTTCTTTGCGTATTAAAACTGCTTGCTTTTTCACATTGTATTGCATTCTATCAGGAATCATTGGGTGGTATCCTATTGGGCTTAGGATCACACCCTAATTACACCCCTTGGGTGTAAGTAGACTTGGTTATGTTTGACTCAGGTAAAGGAAAGGCTAAGGGTGATGGCGGTTTGGGTTGTTAGTCCTCATCCTTGGGGCAGAGTTGTAGAGACGACTTGTGAGCGATGAACCCTAGTCATGTGGAGTCCTTGGTGCTATCTTTATTCTATATTTATTTGTATTTGGACCACTTGTAGTGTCTTTAAACAAATTTATTCAGATCTGGTTTTGTTAATAATTGTTTTGCATGAAAATTTCAGATTCTGATTGTTGTTTTTTTATGTTTTATGATTTCATACTCAGGTAAATCGTTCCCAAACCAGATTTTTTGATACCCGGGTACTTGTGCCAGACCGTGGGGATAGGGAACGCCCTTACGGCCTTGAAACAGTCTAGGTTTGGTACCGGTAATAGTGGCAACCAGATTCGGTCCGTGACAATCTCTGGGGTCATTAGTGCTGACTATAAAAAATCATTCCAACAATGTGTTGACCTATAGGGTCGAACATTCAATGCCTTGAATGGTTCTATACCCATGGTCGAAAGGTTGTTGTTATTGTATGAAAACTTCAATATGGGTAGGTGACCCTCTCAACTTTGGATATAGTCCAACATAAAAGCTTGCTACATGTACTCTAGGAAAGTAATGGTCCTCTATTTCTAGCCATCAATATAGGGGTAAATCACTATTCTCAAGAATCAACATGAAATATTGTTTCATGTTCTCTAATAACATAATGGTCCTCTTTTTCTGGCCATCAATCCAGGGGTGAAACATTGTTCTCAAGAGTAAATAAGTCCCAAATTCCTCCTTTATCTCATACACAATAGAGATGTCATGTGAGTATCATGTTAAGAAATGATCATTGAGGTATCTCCATGGATTTGGACTATCTCCTGCACATAGAGGCATCCCGAGATAGTTTATAAAATCCGCTCTCAAATACTAGGAAGTTGGCTGACTTGGTGTGTTTTTATACCATCACACAGATTGCATCGCATCCTCTAGATGTATATGGTAACCCTGTAATGAAGTCCATGTAGATCCCATCCCAGGTAAACTCTATCACCTCATGGGTTTAAGCTAAAACCTCTTGAACATGGTGCTCAACCTTCAATTCTTAAAAGGTCTGGCTTCAATAAAAAACTCTGCAACTCCATTCTTTTTTCCTAGTCACCAAAAACAATGTTGGAGGTCCTAGTACATATTTTTCACACATGGATATACCTCCAAAGGGGATGTATGTAACTCTTGCATCACATCCTCTTACATTATCAAAGTTACCATCATATTTACATTGATAAGGATATCATGCTCCCCATATTTAGAAAACCCATTAGTATTATTTCCTGTGTAAATTTTAGTATGTATGGTCTCATAGTTGGTGTCTCCATAATGAGAATCCCTAAAATGATATAAAATTAGCGGGTTAACAACCATCGAATGAAGATATTAAGCTCCTTACTTTTCCACCATGGATAACTACAATGAGGTATAATTCTCTAACACTTATGAAAATAACCGAGAACAATATCTCATACTGAAATCCTCTACCACCACGCTTCCCTTACTAGAAGAATATAAAATCTTAAATTCATAGTCCTAGAGGAACTCTAGAGATCACCTCTATCCCTATGTTTTGATCCTTCTATAAAAATATACACATGAGACTCTTTTTTTCATAGTAATTGATAAATCACTCAACCATTATCTAGTTTCACCACATCTTTAGTGTGAAGACTACCACTTCTTTCTCAAGCTTTTGGGACATGTAGTTCTATTCATGTGGTCTCAAATGAAATGAACCATAGGATATAACCACCCTCTTCAACATTTGAAAAATACCATGCATGTTCCCTGATACATCAAAAGACAATACGTTCTCATAAACCTCCTCTGGAAATCTCATGATTGGATTTCTCACCAAACTATTCCTTAGCTCCTAAAAATATAGCTGGAATCTTTCTATCCACATGAAAGGGTTCTCCTTTCATGTAAAAGATGTCCAGGGAGATACCACTATAAATAAATCAGCTAAAATCTTTGGATATTACCCTACTAAACCAAGTAAACTCAACACCTTAGTAAAAAGTTTGGATGGATACCAATAAAGAACTTCCTCAACCTTCTCCTTGTCCACTACTACTCCGGACTCTAAAATGATATATCCCAAAAAGTAGACCTCTCGAATCCACTAGTGACACTTTGAGAGATCCCAATAAATATGATCCTCTTGGAGTGTGTTCAGAAATATCCTCCAGTATTTCTCATGCTCCTCTATGGATGCCAAATACACTAGGAGTTCATCAATGAAGACCACAACAAACTGGTTTAAGAAAGGATGAATGATATAGTTCTCGAATCACAGGAACTTTGTTGGAGTGTTCATCACATTGGAAAACATCTCCAAGTACTCATTGTGAATGTAGATAAATTTGAACATCATCTTCTAAATATCATTATCTAATTATTTCATCTACTGATAAATTGATCTGAGGTCAACCTTTAATAACCATCACGCCACTCTCAATAGATCAACGAGGTTTTCGATCCTCAGTTGTGGATATGTATTATTCATTATTACCAAATTCAAGAACTTGTAATCAAAAAAGAACATCCAATATCCCATATACCTTATTTTAAAATAGTAATAGGGATGCTTTGGGGAAACACTGGGTCTCACAAATCCTTTCTACTAATTATCCTCCAACCACTCCTTCATCTATCAATGCTTTGTGGGAGCCTTTAGATATTCTGGACGAGATATTGGTGATGTCTCAGGGTGTACATCAATGTAGAAGTGTTGTTCTCAGAGGGTAGGTAAACTTAATAGGTGTTCAGAAAATATGTCATCACACTTCAACACTATCATTGGAAACTGACATTCCAAATCTTACACAACTCAAAGTGTAATGGAATCCATTTGGGGTGTAATTAAATACACTCTTCTATTCTTATTATCATTATACACTACTATATTTTCATTTTCACACACAAAAGAAAATCTCATTCCATCACTACAGATAGACCACATCCTCTTCCTAAAATATTCCACCAGGGAGGGAACTATGGATTAACATCCCCTACCTAATATGAAATTGTAAGGCCTCATTTCTACTATAATGATATCCCATAAGAATTTTCATATCCAAACTTCTTGAATCACAATCAGTATAAGAAAAAAATCACTGTGCCACTGCTTATCATAGTCTCTAACCACATGGGTTAAGGTAATGGCTTAATAGGAATCTCTATTTCTGAAACTTGATAAGTGGAAATGAAAGGATGACTTGTATTTGTGTCCATAAATACTACAACTAACAAGAAAAATGACCTATCATACATCATATCATCTCTAGAGCCTCAAGGTTATAGGTCTCTATAGACAAGAAATAACCCCATCCCTTTTAACCAGCTCCCTGAGCCTGGAATAGACCACCTGGGGGTGGTGGTTGTTATAGATTGAACATCCTGCCACCACCTACTTTCCTACCATCCCCTCTTCCACATCCACCACATAGAGGAGCACCTTGATCCCATATCTGTATCTACCTCAGTAGTATCTTGAACATATCACGATTATCTATACCATATGATAGACAATCCTAAGACAGATGTCACAGACCATTGTAAGAAAAATGTCACAAATCCATTATATAATTCAAGACACCCTAATAGCCCTGCATAACTGACCTTGTATCTTGGTATCACCTCCTGAATCTTTTAATGTGTTTGTTTCCCTATGTCTAACATCGGCTTCTAGATGTTGAAGTCTTAACTATGAGGTTCCTAATACTAGCACCCATTGTCACAGCCCTTCCAGAATACTCTCCCCTACTAAGTATTCATCAAGAACCCCAACATAGGCGGGAATCAAAAGGGATTCCATTGAATCCCTGATTTTCTAATATAATACTGGATCAATGGTCCGATCTCTTAATTACTGATCCCACACCATATATAGGTAGTAATGTGAGTGATCAGTAAACCATGTTGAGTACTCTTCCATTGTTGAACTGCCCTATTGTAGATATATTAACTATTGTAAACATGCTGATCACAATGTGGTTAGATAGAAATCCTCCTAGGAGAGATACTAAAATGATGGGCAGGTGAGATATATCTCATCGTGGTCAGAGTCACTATCCTCCAACATCACCTAATAGAGCCATAAAAAAGACTCATAATGGGGACCTCTATATAATCTGCATAAATTAATGTAAGGTGTAAAATGTGAGTGACTGCCTCGAGATAATCCTTAGAAAACTAGGGGTTTGGATCAATGTAAAATCAAGGAGTAAAATGACTATGAAACTCCTGAAACACACACAACTTAGGATGGTCCTTATATAGTACTTCCAGTGCTAGCTGCTACTCATTGTGTTGTGGTATAGCTGGTATACCACCCATGGCTTCTATCTTCAGTACTATCCTCTATACAAAAAAATATTGAAAATTCATTCCATTTGACTCAAATTATTTTCCAAAACTAATAATGTTTTCCATGTTATCCAATATTCATAAATATTCATATGGTGATATAATAAATTAATCCCTAAAATCACATCTAAAGTTTAACTTCTACCATTTCATAAAATATTTAACATTTTGACTCATCCAAAGGATCCTAATCCAAAACATGAGATATATTATCACTAAATTTCCAAAATGAACATACCATTAATCCCATACAAAACATCATGTATCTCATAACTAATACATACTAACCATGTGAATACCTTCAACCTGTGTACTTTTGAAATAGAGAAATAACCTAAATTAAAATAAAAACATATTAGAAGCATGAATTAGTGCTTATTCTTTACCAAAGACATAGATTATGAGATATAGTCCTTAATTCCAAATATGTCATAAAATCCATTAATGATAGAAGAAAAAATATTTCAAAAAATAATTAATATGTTCTAAGGCAGTCTATTCCATCCAATTTAAATTATCCATATCTATCATTTCATTATCCCAATATAATTATTTCAATACTGAGAACATATTAAAGGTTATCTTTCCCGAAATAATGTGTTTTCCAAGAAGATTATGTTTCCACAGAATCATTTTTTTTATTCATCCATACCATTAAACATATGTTCAGAAATCCTTAAGGAATAATTACTAAAGATCAGTCCTTATATTGTTCATACTTATTATAACTAGGATAAAATTAATAAAATATTAAATTACATAATTCTTGAATCTAAAAACAATCATATTAATCATTTAATTTTTTAATTTTTCAATAGAATAACCATGATCCATCAGGTTCTCTAGAGGGATATTTATATAATTCTTGAAACATTGATTTTCATAGTGTCCCATTTCTTTACAATGGAGGAATTTAGCATCAAAAATATCATTAATTCCCTTTAAATCATAATCATGGTGTAATTTATCTATAAACATGTACTAAAATCTCATTCATATTAATAAAAAACCATAGTGTCTCTGTCTAAAATTATAACATGGTGAAAGGTTAGTCATTCCCTTCTTTCCTATAACCTTATTTTTCTCTATCATCCTCTCCAACCTTTTCTTCTATTAAAATCCATAATAATTAGATAATTATATATCTAAATTTTTAGAATATGATACTATGACGTCATATGATGATAATGTTTGGGATACTAGTTCCCTTCAAAATATTGGAATAATACCATTAAGAAAACTAACATTCTTACTCATTAGATTATGCGCATTTATGCAGTTCATATTCCTTATACTAGGAACCATTTCTAAACAATAGAATAAACTATATTAGATTATATAATTATAAAACATAATTTACAATATAAAAACCAATGAAATACATTACATAAATTAAAATATTTATCCACAACAAATCAAATAATCATACACCTTATTTCTTTAGAGATATCATTTTTTTAAGACCTTGATAATGGTTTTTATAAAGAAATTGAAATATCCTAATAATATCCTCTGGTTGTGTCAAATAAGGTACAAAGTAGGAGCTATTATTGTTCACTAGGAGATGATGAGGTCATTTGCAATGCAACCTTTTTAGAGTTATTACATATTTTTTCCTCTATCCCAAAATAACATTTACTTGTAGAATATAGAAAGGGATGAATTTTAAGGAAAAAACCTCATAATATCAGCCATAAAAAATTATTAGGATGCTATTCTATAAATATCATCAAATTAAATCATAGGGTTATGATCCCTAATCTATGATTTTCTAAATCATTTTCCAATGGTTTTTACTAAAATTAATTTCATACAAACTATAGTGACACTAAGAAAATAGCCTAGAGCACGTGACTACATTATTACATTGGCATAAGACTCAAGTGATCTCACCCTGATGAACCAAATAGTTTAAAAATATTGGTAAAATGGATACAAAGTTGAAATACACATTACATTTTAAAATATAAAATACACCAAGAATTTAATTTTATAATTCCATTATTCCCCTATAATATCTCTGAATATCAACAAAAAAATAGATTTCTAAGGGAAAATAAAACAAAAGACGGGGTGATCTCAAATGCATAATTAGGGTTTCATTGAAGTAGCAGATATGAATAAATAAGGAATGATTAATATGGAATAGAAAATAGGTAAAACATATATCATTTCATCAATAACACGATAATAATATGACATGAATAAATGATGATAGAATAATTCCATATAAATAATAACATGTGCATAAAAATTAATATTGGATACTTTTACAGTTGAATAGTCATATGTAATATTAATAACTTAATTCATAATGATTTAATTACCAATTATAATTATTTAAAAAAAATTGTATATTCCATGGGACAAGACATATAATACTATCGAGGACTTATTCAATGATTTCTAATTAAGTGTTATGGCCTCAACCAAAACCATATCAAGTTCATCTCAATATACCTACTAACGCATCGAGGGGATATAACAGTCTACACTCACCACTTAATATATACAATTCATTCCTCATATAAAAGGGGTAAAATATAATAAAAAAAAACATTCGTATTAAGAAATATAATATGAAATATTACTAATTACCCCAATCAAATAAATCTAATCAAAATACATTTAGAGTAATATGGAAAATTCGAATAAAAAAGTACATCCTTAGTCAAACTGATCATAAAATATCTAAGTAAATAATATGGATGATATAAATATAAAATATTTCTAGAGGAATATAATTACAATTAAGTGATGGTGATGTTGATGAATTTAAATACCATAAAAATATATTCTAAATCATTTTTTGGAAAATACCTTCTTTATTTTGAAATTAATTTACAAAAACATTTTGTAAATAATTTTATTTTAAAATAACTTTAAAAAACTAATAATTTATTAAATATTAAGAAAAATATTTTATTTAAAAATATCCATGTAAAATTTCAAAGTAAGATTCAATGAAATAATAGTAACAAAATCATTTCTTTTCATACAGTTCATACATATTAAAAAGATGATACCTTGTACATTTTAAAAAGGATACAAAAGTTCCTTATGCATAAAATAAAAATAATATTATTTTAAAAAAAATTATAAAGGTAAAATTAGAAAAATTTATTTAATAATTCATTTGGAAGAGGATATCAAAAAATTTTAAAATAATTTCATAAAACCTATTTTTGGAAGAAAATGGATTTCCAACTAAAGAGAGAAACAAAATAAATGGATTTCCGACTAAAGAGAGAAAAAATATATTTTTTTCTTAAAAAAAATTATCAACTATTCTAAGTACCAAAAAGTTAAAATACAGTATTATTAATTGAAATATATCATGAATAAAAATAGTATAATAAAGTGAAAGGGTTTATTTAACAATGATCAAAAAATTTCATTCAAATTAAACAAATATAAAAAAATCTATATTAAAATGAGATTGTAAATTAACCCGTTCAAATATCATAGATCTAAAGTGAGAATTTTATAATGAATAGATTATATGTATTTATTTTAAATAAAAATAATGTAATTATAAACAAAAAATAAATATTAAAAACCAATTAAACATGTAATCTTAGGATATAAAAAACAATAAAGGAGTAATATATCCCAATGAAATGAAAATTATGTATGAAATTATTTTCCACTTAATAACATTTAATTTGAATACCCTTAGAATAAATATTTAAAAATAAAACATACGAAAATATTAATAAGGATGTATTTATGATGTTACATATAAAGTGGTAAGTAAATACACTATATACATAAAATTAGGTGCATATAATTATTATGTTTTTCTATGAAATGAAACTGAGACAAAATCCATTACGTCAAACTTTAATTTGATGAAACATGATTTAACCAAATATATAATAGATTTAAACATTTTATTAACTGATTCCATAGTAATAATAAAATTTATAATATCATACATGATCGATTTATAACATATTATAACCCACCTATTAATTTTCATTCATTATTTATGTTTCTTCTCGTGTTATATTCCTTTTTTTCTCATCCATTTCCCCCTCAAATAGCAGGTTCTTGAAAATATTATACAGTTTAGTCATATAAAGAATAATAATATTGACTTATTTATCATATTTATAAATCCAGTATACTTTTAAAAAAATTCATGAAATTTATCTCTTTTATTGAACTATGTTATAATCATGGACATAGTAGGTTGTACACACACATGAGTAACATTTCTATTTTTATATGATCATTACAGAAAAAATGTCACCTATATTTTTATCTTTATAAAATTATCACAATACCATTTCTAATTTTTATTTCTTAAAATATACTTATATATATCATTAATGTGTTGTGGTGATGAAATGAGAGTAACTTCTCATTGTGAAGGTGGTAGTCAACATCTACCCTAAGGATGTTATCATTATTCAGTGTAAGAAAAAAAGGATATATTCTATTTTTAAAAAAGATAAATATTTCATTAATATCATAATATTTTCATTTATATCAAATATAATCATAATCATTTTCTTTTTTAAATTATATGTTATGTATTAGTGAAACATTAATCATATCACTTAGCGACGCGGTATTCCTCCGTACTGACGAGCGATGTAATCATGTATCCTAAAGAATGAAAATAAAATATGTATATATAATATAATGAGTCCATTGGTATAAATTTTTTATAAATATCATATATATCATTTTGATCCATCAATATACACAATTTTGAAGGATGATAATGGAAAAAATGATATACGTTCATGAGGTGGATGTCCACCACAAACATGAAAAATGATTTCATAACTCATAGGATGGTAATGGAGGAGGATATAGAACATTAAATTATCATAAAAACATTTTATTATATGTATTAAATTTATGATATTATATAATAATTGTTTAATAATAACTTAATGTGGTAAAGTAGTAAGTAATATAAAAATTCTCATTGAAGAGTGTTACCCCTTTTTCAGGTACCTTCTAAATGTTTTCTCCTAAGCCATTGTAGGGTGGATTTCGGAAAAAATAAAGTATTTTAGGATGCGAGGTTAAATGTTAAGAATTTATTTGGGTTTTTATTCAAAAGTAAAAATGGTATTATGATGTGATGCATATAGGAGAGTTGCTTCCCCGTTATAAGTGAGGTGAGTGGAACACTTGTAATGTTTTGAAAATACTCAATCATACTCCTATTTATATCTTAAAAAATTATTATAAAATGAAAAATTAGTGAACATAGAATGGAAAAATTGGACATATTTACATCTAATAGTATTTATAAATGTTTTTAGAGAAATTTATCCCATACCTTTCCAGTTTAACCCTTGGTAAATCTAATTTTTCACTTATCTTTAATAAATAATTTTTACTATTTTTACTATTAATTTCATTAAATACATAATTTTAACTGATTATAACTTTTATATTATTATGATTAAAAATATCTATATTATTTTTCCATATTCAATCCACATAGTTGAAAAAAATTAAATTTAGAATTAATCCCGCAGATGAGACGAGAAAACGAGTTTTTAAAGAGATAATGTTAAAATATTTTTTATGTTTTCATATCAATATTCAATATAAAATTGATTAAAATGAACTAAATTTGATAAAGTGTTATAAAATAAACTAATTTTATTTTTAAACCAATTCGATATAAAATTTAAAATCATAAATTATTTAATAAAAAATATAGCTTGGAATTAAAATTAAGAATTTTTAATTATTCATAAAAAATTAAATTTTTTTTAAAAATACCAAAACATAACCTAGGATAATTTTTGTTTTATAATTTGAAAAAAATATTTTTATTATATCAAATAAATTATTAGAAAGTTATAAAATTTTATTTTAAATTATGTATGAAAATGGTGACTAAACCGTCTTTTTGAAAAAATATAGTTTTCTATAAAATCAATCAATTAAATTTAAATGATTATTATTTTATATATTATAAATAAATAACTAATAAATATGATTTAAATATATATTTTGATAAGTTAATTAATTATAATCATACCATCAATTCCAATGTCTAGGTGATAATAGTGAAATTAAGTAATAATAATAATATTATTATTTTGTTGTTCGATAAAACTTGTTCTTGAATGTAACAGAAGATAAAATCTGTGTTATGTGTTATATAAACTATCAAATTAAATTTTATTTGTTTATAATTTCTAGGATTTATAATAATTCATCAAAGTGCATAATAGTTACCCAACACATTGGAGAGATGTATCTGTGTCACCTGTTATCATAAATATTGTCCAAGGACCATAACATACATAAAACACATAAAATCATGAATTTGTATCATAATATCTCATAACTAATTCTATTTAACATATATAAAAATTTAATTTCAGGATTGATGCAAAAAATAATTATGAAATTTTTTAATTTTCAATAATCATTTAAATAAAAAAGCCACATATAAAGGGATGTAAGATATAATTTTGAAAAAAATTATCATTTTAGAGGAAGCTTCTTTTATAACAGTGTTCATAAATTTATGAAATTTCTCTCATTCTACATATGTTAACAAAATATATATTTCATTCAATATTTAAAAAGGTAAAAATTCATTTGCAAAAGGATTAAAAGGATTATTTTACAAAACTCACAATGAAATGAAAATAAGGTTTTAACTTACACTAAAAAATGATGTTTTTAAGGACATAATAGTAAGTTCCTACAGAACAATGATATATCGGAAAAAGTGAATAAATTTTTAAAAAAATTAAAAATATGGTTTTAAATAAAAATGTCTTACCTCATATTTGACTCACCACAAACATAATTTAACTCCTTATCTTAGGAAAACCTCCCATTGATTAAACCATAAGCCTTTATGAGTTATTATTTTTGATGGAATATGAGGTCAATGATCTGGGTATGAAATATTTTATGGTATTTGTTTATGGATTTTACAAGAAAAATAGATGAAAGAGTATGAATAATAGAGTATATTTGGTCATCTTTTATAATTTAGAATATGGGGACTCTTGTAATTTTTTAACGTTATAATGTAATATAAATTTGTAGTCTTGGGAAAATGTCCCAAAAAATTTCAATTTAAAATCTAATATGATAAGGGTTGATATCCCATTATCCAATAATATTTATGATGTCATTTTTTTCCAAATCACAAATTATTAAACTTATTTTACTTTATTTACCCCTAACTGTGGTGAAACATTTTTACCATGGTTATAACTCATATTGAAAAAAATATTATTTGTAAAATACCTTATACATTAAATAATATATTTCATTTATACTGTAATAAAATTTCACAATTTTTAGTATATTATTAATTTTTGATATTTAGATAATTATCTCACCACTATTACATAAAAAATATATCAAAAAGTTCACACCTCCCTCACTAACCATTTTTTGCAACAAAAATAATTTTAAAAAATATATTTTCCTTTCATAACAAATTTTAAAGAATTTAAACTCGACATATTCTTTTTCCCCACTATTAAACCCTTTGAATAATATTTTAAAACAAGGGATTAGTGAAAAAATATAATTAATGGACACAAAAAGAATAAATATGATATTGTAGTGAAAAACATGAAAATAAATAAAATATTTACTTTTAACACAATATATTCTTAGTGTAATATATAAATCAGTTTAATATGAATAAAACAATAGTTTTTCTCAAATTAAACATTTAAAACATGTAGAAAAAAAGATGAAAACCTTTTAATCAACTTAAAGAATTATATTTATAACCTCGGTCATAAATCACTAGTTTCTAGTCAAATACATTATAGAAAACACACCAGTTAACTCCCTCTATCTTTACTTTTATGAAAAGAAACATTTCCTAATCCATTAGATCATTATCGAGGTGCACACATCTTATAAGCAACATCGCTCTCAACCAACCTATAGTATATATCCATCTCACATATCACATAATTTGTATTGGGATCTCATGTAAAAATGTAGAATTATATTGTAACATATCATGAATAATATATTTTTAATCATTCAAATTTTGTCATAAAACCCTTGAATTCTCATTTTATAGAATACAAAATAAATTTTCAAATATAAAAATAATTTTCCCTTTTAAAAAACCATTTCCAACCTACTTTTCCTATAATAATTAGTTTTTATTTGAAGATATCATAGAATATTGTATTGAAGTAAAAAAATTAAACAATGGTGGAACTCGGGGGAAAATCAATAGATATGGTAAATGTTAAAATATGACATTCATTTTTTCATATTTGTAAATAAAGTCCAATAAATAAAAAGAAAATTATCTTTTGAAAAATAATTGAAAGAATGTGAAAGGTGACATACATATTTCATTTATAATTCTATTATTTCCATGTAAATATATTAACAATAATTTTTTAATAGGACGGACAATGGAGAAAATGTGTTGGAAGGGAAACATAAAAAGAGGATATTTAAAATAGAATCTTCTACCTTTAGTTAGAATGGAGACATAAATTAATTAAATTTTAGAATATTTTTTTTAATTATTTAAAGGATTATGAAATTTTTCTATGTTTATTTTACTGGTTATATTATTTAATACCATGTTTTTAAAAATATGTTTACCATTTAAGTTCACAACGGATGTTTTGACGATATTTGGCAAATATAACAAAAATGACTTTAGTTAGTTGAACATGGTGAAAGAGATCAACATTTCATCTTATCCATAATAATAATCATGAAATATTTATCATAATAATATATAAATTATAATTTTTAACCAATTATAAAGAAGGATTATGAAAATTGAACTATAATACAAGAATTGATAAGCTAGGTTGTATGGACGCATGCATAATATTTCCAATTTTCAAAGATCATGTTAGAAAGAAGTTAAATATATTTTTTTCTCATTATATAAATCTAATAATATGATAAATAACCTATTATTAGTTTATTATATATAATTATTTATATCATCAATTTGTTGTGGTGATGATAGAGGGAGCCCATCACTTTTTGGAGTTGGTAGTTAGCATGTACGGATGAACAATGTTATCATATTAAAGTGATTGAAAAGTTAAGAAAATGGATAATATATTTCTTCTAAATAATTATAAACATTTCATTAATATCATATATATACATTAGATCTTTCATTATAACTATCCATTATAGGGATTGATGGAAAATTAAATATAACGGTTCGCGAGGTGGAAGTCTTACACACATATGAATGATTGTTTAATAACGTATTTCAGGGAAAATTAGATGGATATAAATTATAAAATTAACATAAGAGTATATCAGTATATTTCATATATTTTTTTATTTCATCAAGGTTGAAGAAGATTTTATAGAGTTAGAATAAAAAATAAAAAGAAAATGCTTAGTTAGGAACTATACATTTTCTTCAGACAACTTCATTTTCATGACCCCTTAAGCCCTCTAATGTTTTGATTATGCTTGAAATAAGTTATCTAGAACCTAGGGATGGATTCTTTAATAGTATTTTTTTTATATTGTCTTATCTAAATGTCTCTTGATGTGTGTAGAGATAAGTATGGGGGGTTTCCTTTTTTAAGAGGTGGGAGGCCCACTCTCAATTTTTTTTAAAGATTCGAATTTAGATAAATTAAGTTTCCTAATAAAATTTCTCAAATATGATAATATGAAAATATAATATTACTATATGTATAAATAATCTCATACTAATAAAAACTGGTCAATTTTTGGTCATGTTTTCTCCCTTGTATTTTGGGTTCAACCCTTGTTAACCCTTTTTGATGGTTATCATGATAACAATCTTTTTTACTCTTTATTTGTATAGATAGTTACTATAAGAGGAAAATTAGATAACAAACTGACCATATTTTAAATTTTAAAATATATACATATCAATTTTCTGTGGAAATGAATTTTAGGTTTCTATATCTTTTAATGAAATATTTTCTAACATAAAATATCAGTATTTCCATTTTTTAAAATCTTCATTTAGTTTGAATTAAAAAAAATCCATACAAAGATGAATATAGAATACAAACCATTGAAACAATAAAAATTATGTATTTATAAATTTTTTCAAATATAATAATTTATTCAAATAATATTAATTTTAATATTTTCAAATTTAGTTATTGTATTTTCCCATTAATTAAATAGATTTTGTGTTTGTGTTGTTTAATCATTTAAGATAATTAATTATTATATAAAAATTATAAATAAATTTCTAGGATAAAATAACTCACTTATTTTTAAAATAGTTATTTTTTTCTAAAAATATCCTCCATTTATACCTATTAATAAAATTTACAGATAATAAAACAACCATAATGACATTTTTTACGATTCATTACATAAAATTTTATAAATGTAAAAATTATTTCCAAATAATAATAAGGGAGGTATATTGAATTTTTATATGATAATGAATCTTATAAACTCATGAAATAAAATTAATTCAATTGTTATGATCATTTTTGAGTCCTTATCATATTATTTTTAATATTAATTACCTGATTTTCACTCGCCGATGTGAAAAAACATTACTTTGGTTACTATTCAAAACGAGAAAAATAGGAGAGTCCCATTTTCAAGCCATAAATATACTTATACCGAAATTAAGTATACAGATGATTAAAATATAATTTTTTACATATTATCCAACTAAATAATTCTTATGTCTAATTTATATCAAATTCAGTGCACATTGGGACTTTTAAAAAATACTTTATTTACTGAAAATAATTTATAGTTTTACAAAATTTTGTATACTTCTATAGTCACTAAAAATGAATCCTTCAATAACAATCCCAAAAATTTACCCTATCTTAATCATAAAATGATTATTCAAAAAATTATAACATTTTTTAATACCATTTCTAAAAGAGGCTTAAATTTATTATATTATCCGCATAAAAAATCCATAAAAACTATTTGTGAGGGAAACATATATTTGAAGAATAAAATAACATAACTAAAAAAAGATTTATTTTTTACGATGAAATAATAATTAAATTTTTATGATCAATTCCTCTATATATAGATAGAAATTAGGTTAATCCAATGCATAACCACCATCTTATAAAATAGTTTATAATGATCATATTTGAATAATAATATTTCATAGTTCATTTAAACTCAGTGTTGGGTATCTTGTACTATATAGAACATGATGCTAATTTAAAAATCATGGGGTGTTAAATTTTAAACACATTAACCAAATAAGTTATTTAAATTTAAAATCAGTCTTTGTATTCAAATGTTTGATATTTTCAAATACCTTTTTCATAATTCTATATCAAAAAATGGGAAATAAACAATACATATAAAAGGGGAGAATGAAATGTATAAATGTTATCTAGAATAAAAAAGACTAGGTTCCCAAAAAGGATAAAATATTTAGGATGTAAAAATGTAGACTTGAAATAAAAGATTAATTTCAAAAATAATGAAGGATATTGGTATACAATAATGATCCAAATAAATTTAATGATTATGTGAATGTTAAGGACCACAAATCCAAAAATGTATGAGGTGTGAAAAAGAACATAGACTAATAAAAATTGAATGAAATCGATATATTATTTTCAATATTATTTTCCTAGAGGTCAGGTATTTCTTACCAACTATACTAAGAACATAAAAAAATATAGTACCTCATATGTAGAATTTCAACCTTTAATAAATTTCCTTCACAACCACATCTCTTCCTTTAAATGATGAGTATTCAAGAGGATTGTTTATACATGAATCACTGAAATTAAATTCTAATAAATCAAATAATATAAAAAAGGATAAAAATATATTCCTCCTTAATTTAGACACTATCGATAACCAAATTTGTTAGTAAATGATTTGGTAATCCCTGAAATGAATAAACCATCATATTAAAAAATAATAAATTTATATCCAAAATTCAACAGTATTACCCTAATTTCAAATTAAATCATTTTAGAAATAACTTTCATAAATATGATTCAAAATATTATCGATTATGATTCAAACCTAATAATTAGAATGAATTGATCACATATTCTTGCAAAAAATATTTAATTTTTGTCTCTAAATAAAATCAATCACTATTGAAGTCTCATACAAAAATGTATATTCCCTAATTATAAAATATAAAATATGTGATAATATTTTCCATAAATAAACTAAATTACCATAAATCCATATTTAAATTATTGATATTTAAAAAAGGTAATTCATCCTTTAATACTCAAAAAACAATATTAATATTCTATTCACCATTATCATATAATGTTCCCTAAAATTATTGTTTTCTTCTTTTAAATAACATTATTCACTTAAATAAAAAAATACATTATAAATGCCATGTTGATCTATATGATAAAAAATATGTTCCCTGAATAAACATAATATTTGACTACTAATTCATTTATGTAAATGAAAATAATGTCATGTTAACCATTACATCACAAAGGGTAGTTGTTGGGGATTCACCCTTACAACTCTTCGGTTATGTGATCATGCCCATCAAACTTTTTGGATATAATTTTTTGTCACCCAGCATGTAGGTTATCCATTTTCTAAAATTATATTAACATAATTTCTATAACATTACCAAAATAATATTGTTATCTTAAAAATAAACATAATTTTTTGATCATTAAAGGATATTTTTTCTCAATGGGTTTTTAATACCTTTTATCTTACATCCCCAAAATTGTAACAATATTCTTCTGAAAAAATACATCTCATTAAAATAAAGAGTCACATATACCTAAATTCTATAAAATAAATCCATTAATATCAATAATTACATTAAAATACAATCAGATAAAGCCTCAAAATTCGGCTGTCTATGCCTTTGGACTCATGATCTAACTTAAACAAAAAATCCCGAGATTATATCTATGACTCATGAAACATAATAATCTGAAAATTGTTCTAAAACTTTCCTATAATACCAACTATAATTTCTAGGCCTTAAACTTTACATAACCTTTTTTTATTTGGACTAGAATACAATTTCTCAAATTTCATGGATATTTTTGGGTTTAGAGTTTTCGAGAATTAGGTCATAAATCAAACATAAAAAACCATATATTATAATGTATGAACTTATATATAGTATCCATTTTTACCACAATATATAAATTGAAAAACCACAATTTATTTTCATGAAAAATTCCCATGAATTTATCTTGATATACTATTTTTTCATTCCCATCCTTAAATCATGTGAATAACATTTTAAAACATGGGATGATAACAAAAGGCTCAAAAGTGGATATAAAATTTGGAAATATGTTAGTCAAGTGAAAAACATTAAAACACATAAAATGTGAAAATTTATCACCATATTCTTTGAGAGTATTAAATAAATAATTTCCACATGAAAAAAACACATCTTTTTTGTCATAGAAAACCATTAATACCCATATTTAGAAAATGAAAACCATTTTGGGAATATTAGAGAATTATATTCCTAAATAGTGTTATAAATAACTGTGGAATAGTTAAATAAGTGGAAGAAATTGAACTATTTAACTTCCTCCATATTTCCTTTGAATACAAGAAACTTTACGTAATGCATTGGAGTTCTATCTAGGTGGACACATCATATAAGATATATCATGCTCACCAAGCGTATAAGCTGTATTTGGATCACGTATTTCCTATGATATATCAAGATCAAAAAAAATACTCTATAATTCTAAAATTCCAAATCATTAATAAGAAATTTTTATTTTATTATTTTTATCATAATACATTTGAAAACATTTTTGAACTCATATGGAATTTTTTTTGGATATTGAAATACAATTTTCTTTTAGTAGAAAGTTTCATAAAAAATCATTCACAACAAAGAGATATTCTTTAATGAATTCAAAAAATATTTTTATTGAATCCATACATCAAATAGTTTCTATGGTGGTGGAAAAAGTTATTTACACTATATAATTAAAAATAGAACATTTATCTTTTCATTTTTCTACAGAAATTAAAATCATTTCATAAAAAATATTATTTTTAGAAAACATTTAAAAGAATGTCAAAGAGGACATAATAATGTCCTATAATTTTTTATTTACATTTAAATTAATTAATTAAATATATATAAAAATATGTAAATGGAAGGAAAATGTATGGAATTGAAACATTAAAATTTTATTTTTAAAATAAAGTCCCATACCTCGAGTCTGCCATATCAAAAGAATTCTTTATCATCACAAATAATAAATTAATATTAATTATTAACTTGATTAAAAAAAATTCAAGTTAATTAAATATTTAATTTTTTTACTATGTTATATTAATTTACATAATCAATTTAGTTCATGTTTGAGATTTTGATAATATTTGACTTATATATCAAAATTGACTTATGTAGGTTGATTGTGGTCAAGGAGGTCATTATGCCATCATATATTGAAAAATAATCACTAAATAATTAAATAATTAAATATCAATAATAAATTTAAAAACAAACATAAATGATGGTTATGAAAAAGAATTTATCTTTAAATCATGGAGATGGTAGGTCATACATACGCATTAGTAACATTGCCCTTTTTTAATTAACATGATGCAAAGAAGGTAATTATTTTTTAAACAAAAAATAATGATTAGGATATAATAAATAAATTATTATTTCTATGTATATATAATTATATAAATACTCCCTGTTATGTGGTGATAAAAAATGGATCACATGGAATCTTAGAGGTGGTGGTCCACACATACTCACTAAGGACGCTATCATTTTTTAGTGAATGAAAATTTAGAAAATTATATGATATATTACATCTCCAGAATGATAAATATTTCATTAATATAATATAAATATATATATTAAATCCATAATTATAACCATTCAAGATAGGCGATGATGAAATGAGATTTCATCAGTTAGCATGGTGGTATTCCTCGGTTACACGACCAATCATTTCATTCTACATTTGATGGAATTTGACATGAGTATAGAATATTATATTAACATAATTACATATCCATATATGTATGATACTAGATTTATTATTTCAGCATTGTTGAATGATATTTTAATGATTTAAAAAATTAAATAAAATGGAAACCATTCTGTTTCTTTTAGAAATACGTGGATGAGACTTCACCAGATTGTTTGATTATCAAGAGTTCACTGTATTTTATAGTTTCTTGTATTGGTGATATAATTTTTTATTCTCTATGAACTCCCAATGGTTCCCACATTCATAACTAGGTAGAAATATTATTTCGATAGGAAGGTAGTCAGATGGGTTTTCAGAACTAATGGTTCTTAGGAACTGACATTGGTCACAAGTATGGGAGGTTAGGATCTTCACACTAATTTGGGGGTAGTTTTTTACTCCCTGAATTACATATATTTTTAAGTTATTTTTGGGAAATCCTTTCCAATATTCAATATTGGTATGGTTACCACTTTTATCAATAGCCTTATTAAGAACATGTATTGATAGGAGTGTTTTTTTGCATGTAACAGGTTCTCCATTACTATCTTATTTATTTATGATGCTTTGGTTTGTGACCACGTTTAGGAACTGTTGTGATTATTTCCATCCATGGGGAAGTTGGGGTCTAAGAGATGGGATTAAACATATATGATATGTCCAACTTATCCAATGAAAACTGGAATCAAAACACATATGTTTCATTTGGAACATTTTAAGGTCATGTGACTAGACCCATCCATAAAGTTTAACATCATGCGGTGCAGACATATATATTAGGATTAGACCTCAGTAAGGAATTTTATGTATTATTTTTGATACAAGAATCATATTTTACATAGTTCTTATATAGGAATCTATGTTGTGGAAGATACTACCAAGGAGGAAATATATGGGACTTTGCACATGAGACTGCCCTATATTGTCTCATCATGAGCATGGCCCTTTGAGTAAGGATTATATGTAACCAGACTTACATCTCATGATGAGGCCACACTATGGAATACACATCTTGTTGTTGTTATAATCATCACTATTCTATAAATCCTCATGGGTCATGATCGATGTGGTAAAAAAAGATTGAGGGAGATTAAACACATTGCATGATGGAGAATCTAATCAATCCTTACACATTAATGTTTCTCTTAGAGAGGTAATATTTTCTATCTCATGGATGATTTGGTATGAAACACAATCCTTAGTATAGCATTCTACATTTCTTATTTTCAAACAAGAATCCAATTTACCATAGTTTATTTGATCTGAGAATACATAGCGATGTGACCCTTTTATTGAGGGCATAACATATTATGCCTCTAATCAGGAGTTATACACTGCGGTTTCCCTTTGGCATACCCATTAACTCTCTTCTGATAGATAATGAGAGATGGTGTCCATGATAGGTTTCATTGAGTTCATAACACCAATAGGTTTGATTGATTGTGTAACCCGTTCCCATTAAGGAAACTTTCTTTTAGAATTGGCATGTGGAAAATGTTTTGGGTTGGGGGAAACATGTAATGGGTATAAGTGTATTTTCTAGATGTAGTTTAGATATCCTAGAGTATTTTCCTAACATGTTTTGGTTGCCCCGTAGACATGTATTGATTTTATTCCCAACATGCTTGGTGTATCATACTGGCATGGAAGATAGATCCATGGGTGACTGCTTGACATGTCAAAGATGCTTTACATGATCAGTTAACTTGTCTCAGATATTTTCAAATGGATTAAATAGACATGTCTATGATTATTCACATAATCAAAGAAGACATTTCTACTATCTTGAGGATGATGCAATTAATTTTCTTTGTTGTCATTTCATAATTAAGGAGGACATGTCCGGGGTATTACAATTGATCAGAATAGGTATTTCTATATATTGTCACTTGATTAGCCTGACTTGTCTTTGAATATCACATGATAATGTGTAAATGTCAACGAATAATTTCATGATCATCCCGACATGACAATAAGCTGTTATGAGATCAACATGACTTGTCAAGGTAATGCCTTATGATAATACAATCATGTCGAGGGGTTTTATACTGATCAAATGTTATGTCCATGGGTAATCTAATGACAATGATAATGTGTCAATAACTTATCACGATATGAACCTAAATCATTCAATGTGTTTCATGTGATGAACATAACTTTTACAGGGTCTCCTAAAGACATTTCATGATTATGGTTGAATATTGACATTGTGTGACCTAAAAAAATTCACATAGAGGGGTCTTGCAAACTTGTCTTTGACCATGAGTTTTCCTTAATGTTGGATTCAAATGTCAAATATGATATCACCTCATGTCCAAATAAATATTATCACCATAAAAGGGGAGTGAAGGGCTAGCTGTTTCATTCCCCAACCACACCTCATATGTTACTCATGGAAATGTGAGGGATTTACCAAGAGTCCTCATGTGAATAAAGGCTATATACACATTTATGGGAACCCTGGTTGATAACTCCATAAGAATTTCCTTTGTCCATGCGACTCACATGACCTCAAAATAAGTCTTCTGAGGGATTCTTCATCTAAGCGTGGGTACGTTTTTTTATTCCATATACATGGTTGTGGATGAACTATGTATGAAGAGGTTAAATGACATAAGGTTCTCTCATACTCATTGTTTTCTTTGAATGAGGATGGTTTCCCTCACAATCATATATTTGAGGACGTGTTTCATGATATAGAGGCTATTCAGGAAGCTCATCTATTTAGGTGAATTACAAGCATTCAAAGGGTTGTATCGACAGACTCAACTACCACCCCAAGGATTCGTAGGTGATGTTTCATGCTAAGGCATTCATAACCAGGGATGTTTTTAGGCATCAAAAGATATAGGGATCATAGTATTCATGAGATCAGAGGTTGGAATGTTCACTGGAATAAATTTTTGTGTAGTAGTATGGGTGCTTCGTGTTTTCAATGGATTTTATTATTACAACACATGAGGTTTTATCACTCATGGGACTACATTATCTGAGTGATGGTCCTATAGTGGGTCTTCAAAATGAGTGTAGGTGGTGCACACTAGGAATGACCCCATGGATGAAGTTCATTTTTTTGTGGAGTCACAAAGCCTAAGGGAGTGTCACACGATCATGTGAATACCTCTTATGAACCAGGCGTCGCATGGAACTCAGTTCATCATGATATATAATTATCTTTAAGAGATCATAAAACTGGTTCTTGTGATCACCTAAAATAGTTCTCCGGGGATGATCGCCTGCGTACAATATCCCCCCTCATTATTTCTCTACTTACCCATCTCCTCTCATTGTGTGTCTTTTTTTTGAAGGGGGTTTGTGTATTTATAGGCTGTGTTCAGATTAAGGTGATGTAACTTTACATGGGGAGTATGAAAAATATGTTTGACAAGGTGGTGGAGAATTTGTGGGTTTTAAATCACAATACTATAAGAAAAATTTTCATGATCTCATTCCCTCATATGACGACCCTCCCAAAATCACATGGATTATTTCTCTTGATGTCAGACTTGAAAACCACTACATTATTTCATGATCTTGGTTTTTCATGTGATGTATGATAAACAAGTTAGATGAAGGATATCAATTGTAGGGAAATATATTTTTGTTTCCTTGGGATTATTCAAATATTAATTAAGGATTGGTGATGGTAGAGATGTCTACTAGGCATAGGGTGTGTCTTGGGATGTCAAACCATGGCGTCATAAGGCCGAAGATGCAGTTTAGATCTATACTTGGTTCATATTATTTAGAATATTCGTAGTGTGGGATCAAAAACTTCAAATTCACCACATGAAATTTTATTTTATGGATAGAATAGATTGATCGAGTAGTTTAGATTAATAACGTGAACAATGTTATGAAAATTTCATCCCACATTTAAATCCCACTACACCATCCCTTCGATACATAAGATATCATGTGGATACTATTCTATTGATCTTGTAATGGGGTTCAACACTCGTACCACCTACACACACCACCACCCAAGCTTTGTCCATATATGTGCGCGTCTTTAGGTTCGTGGAACATGGTCCCTTTAGATGAGTTTTCCAGATAATTTTGGGTGTTATACCTCCAATAGTCCTATGGATGGAACAAGATAGCTCCCATTGGACGTAGTCAACCTCGGTCCTATATTAGCATTTGGTTAAGCTATGACCAGACTGGTTATTGGATTGGAAATATTTCTTGGATAAGGTAGGGAGAAATATTCATCAAAACATAGAATAATTTTCACTATAAACTAAAACATAGATCCAATATATGTTACTTTATAAATCGAATCCTAGTCCAGTTTCTTCAATGACGAAACCTTGGAGTGTTTCATCTAATTCGTATAAATATTTCTACATTGTATTCAAACTTCTTAAATCCTTAGTGGAAAGTTTCATATCACAAAATTATGGGTGTCAACATAATTAGCCACATTATACTGAGAATCATTCAGAATGAAAAAAAATCTTATTATAAGGCACATGTAGATTACTTTTTTATATATCTAAACATATTATGGACTGTGATACTGCTCCCCATGAGAGAATTTGTCTAGAGTGCTGAGTGAATAATTTTAGATAACATTAATAGGATATTTTTTACCATGAGTTCTTAGTTGGTTCCAAGGATTTAGACCTGAAAGTGGAGGAGTTGAAATGTGTATTATTTATAAGATGCTTCTAGAATTGGGTGAAAATTTACTTTTGGATGAATCTGAATTATGGTAGTTGGATGTCATAATATATATTATGTGAATGGGAATCAAGCCATATATAGTTCTGAAACATTTTCAGATCAAAATCATTCATATGGAATGTAGGTTCATTGATAAAGAACTATAAGAAGAATTTACTAACGTAGATCAAGATCATATGTAAGAAGGGTAATGTCACTTTCTTATGATGGAATAATGGGAGGAGATCCATGTTTTAGCTGGGATGTTGCTCAGATCATCCATTATACCCATCCTTTTTTAGTAATACCAAATAGATCCAATCACAAGGTTTTGAGTTTTTATAATTCAATATTTTTCTCTAGAGGGGTGTTACTGAATTTTCACTAACAAAAAATTATTCATTTATTAATCTTCTCAAGTTGTCTTTAGATCATCTAATTTACTATGAGAATTTGGTTATGATATTCTTCCTGAAGCTAAAATGCTATATATTCTACCTAATCGGGGATTTAGTGAGATTAGATTTATTTTTGAAAATTTCATATTGTAGGACCCACAATTTTTTATAACTTTATTTATTTTTATGGAAAATTTGCCTATGAATTATATGGAGGATGATTTAGTGGGAATATACGTGGAGTTTTTTAGGATTCCATATTATTAGTTTTCATCCTGACATGTTTTAATGCCTCAATTTTTTAGGAATGGTCAATATTTTCTAGATCACACATTCTGCATGTACAACGAGAAGAGACATGTATTTTAAATAGGATTCCCTTATTGTGTTATCACCCCAGATAGAATCAAGTCTCTTTTAGTTAGATATTTTAAGGTCATGAAAACTAGACCACCACTATGTTATATTTTAGAGTATTTCATCTCACACATTTTTTGTACTTTAGTTTACTGTCTTATTTTGTGAAAATTTGACGTGATGTAGTTTATGAACTTTTAGAATGGGTGTTTCATGTGATGTACTATATGGTCTCCTTGATCAGACCATTGTTGTGATATTGTTTATGGTCTTCTTTCCTGGACATTCTTTTTCTATATTTTAAGGTCTTTTAGATTTGGCCTGGGGATACCATATATTTTAATTTATTTCATTGAGTGGTTTATTTATGAATATGGAATAGAGAATACATGATTGTAATGACCCAAAACATCCTATGGTTCTGAGTTCTAATGTGGTGTTTCTGAAGCTCATGAGGATTGGACTTCCTTTCTTTCATTGAAGAGATTTCTTTTAATGGAAAGTCCAAGCCCTTATACAACATCGACATGGCCATATAACAGCATCTCCAATATTTTCCTTGGGATATGAATGATTTTGGAGATGGTATGAGTGGATGGAGAAAACATAAGGGATCCAGAGACAACCTGAATAATAGGAATATTGGTGGTGGAAATAATGTTACCAAGAGCTTGATTCATTAGATCATGGAATGGGGTATACATACTAGGGATGACCCAAATCACCTCATGTTTGTGTGTTCCCCCATGGTGTCAGCAAGGATCATGTGGATTGGGTTTCCTTTCATATATGGAGTATATTCCACTAGTTGGTAGGTCAGATCCATTATGGAAGATTCCATACGTATTACATGCATGGTAAAGTAGAGAAGATCACTAACCTTTTCCAAGGGTTATTAAATATTTTCGAAGACTCACGAGTCTAGAAAATGAAGTTGGATCTTGATAAAAATCTATCTAAGAAGGGTTCTTGAACCATAAGGTAGTTTAGCTCTTAATATGAAGCCTGATCTCTATGCCTTGTGGTTTTGAATCCCAACATGCGGGCCTTCAAAAGGTTTGAGAATGGAGTGTCCCATTCCTTGTTTGAGAAAGGGTACAATACATGATGACTCTATGTCAATGATATCAAATAATCATGTATAGTACCTCTAGGGAACATTAAATCATGGTATAAAGTTCTTATTCCATAAGGAAGATTTGGGGAAATCATTCTAGGAATGGCCCAGAAAACCCTCATGTCCAAGGATCTATCAGAGTGACTACATGCTCGAAAGAATGAGAAATCCATTTATATCGATCCATGATGTCTTTGATTGGTGGGTCAAAGAACTTATGCTTCAACAAATGGGTCAATCAGGGAGATATTTTTTTTTCAAGGTCCATGAAAGGATTGTGGTGACCTAATGTGATCAAATCCCAAATTTTGATTTATAGGTAATGTAATATTCAAGTAGGGTGTGAGAACTATAATCGTAGTTTCACCGCATAGTGAATATATTATCAATATGAGGAGATATGATAAAGAATTAATCTATTTTTTTCCTTGAACATGGTGTCCAATGAATATATCTTATATTTTACTAGGGATAAAATGTAGTTCTTATTATATATATGGCTTATTTATTTTTTCCTTAATTTTTTCATAATCTTTAAAGGTGAAGAGCTTAGCCAGGAGAGACTTGACTTTTTATCAGGCCTCCATTTTTGGGTTCTCAACTTGAAAATTTATGTATCAAATTCACAAGTAGTTTAAGGTATTATTATTTAAATAATAATATGATAGACCTGAAGGTCCTAAAGCATTTTTTGAAGTCTAGTCTGTTTAAGGTCGGGATGCACATGGACCAATCATGAAGGAGGTGTTACACAAGAACTTGATTAGGATTACTAGGGCCAAGAGTAATCTAAAATCCTTCTTAGAGGGATTTGAAAATATTATAAATCATGGACCAATATTATCATGTCATGACTACTGACATGAGAAAATAATGTCAGGGATGGCCAAGAGAACTCTCCGGTGATGAGTTCAACCATGGTGATGTCAGGCTCACAAGGATTATAAATATATTATTATATAGGGAAGATATCTATAATTGGTAGGTATCATCCTTTATACATCAGTATTATGGTCATGTAGAGAGGTATATTTTCTTTTCCAAGGGCCATGATAGGTTTACATCCACTCGAGGCATTGAAGACATGAAGTGTCGTAAATAGAGCAAGGTACTTAAAATATTATGTAAGCACCCCGTAAATTGGTTGCCTATGGTAAGGTTCTTGTGGTCCTTTGATAAGGAATGATAATGGGAAATGGCCGGTTCATATTAATTCCATTTAGTGGGGACTAAATTTCTTCTGTACATGTTAACGTTATGTAGTAAAGACATTTTTCTTTATTGTTTTATGAGTTGTTGTAAGGATGTATTTGTTGTGAAGTTTTAATGTTATGAAACTATATATTCTCCTTGTGGTTTAGTGTCATGCAGCTAATAAGTGAGGAGAAATATGAGAAAATGTGAAAGATATATTATATGCACAATAAAGACACACATAGATATGAATCATATGTTGGAAAAAATATATTTTTTGGATCATCCCATATGTAGTTGGGGTGAATGTTTTTATCAGTTTTTTGTAGTTTGGACCATGATTGGACATCTAGGTGTCACTATATATCCTATGATGATAGGAATCATGCCAGACATAGTAATTGACAAGAAGATATCTATGAAGGTCTGAATTTTACACCGAGGGGGGAATTGTTTATTTTGGTTGTTGTATCTGATATAAGGATTGAAGATTCATATATCACTACATTTTCAGTGATGACATGAATCAATACACATTTAGTTCTTGATGAAGCATGAAGTTTAACATCATGTGGAAAGGACATAGGCTTCTTATTGTTAAAAAGGGGTACTACAACTTGACCCATGGAGAGAAATTTGTGTGTCACTACATATCCAATAACAATAGGAATCAAGGCACACTTAGTTCTTAAATGTAGGTGTGCATGTATAAAAACTCCATTAATAGTGGTTCTATAATGAATGGTTTAAAATAATGTGTTTTTATATGTCATGAAAAGGATATTAATTGTGTATTTTAATTTCATGTAGTGAGGCCTCATGGTATGCACTTTATAGTCTTTCATTCAAAAGAATTATGAACCTTCCACAATCTCTTATGGCTTTTTTACATGGGGAATCCCTTACTAAAATTTCTAAGACCACATGAGATATTATTTTTGTGAAAAATAAGTAATGGAAATGGATCCTCTCACCATGTATAGGTGATTTTATATATGATATAGAAATTTTTAATCACACAGTGGATAGAAAACTTTATAATATTGATACATCCCAACATATCTCATTGAAATGAGAATCAAGACATATATATTTCTAGAAAAAATGATATTAAATGGTTTTTGATTAGTACATAATCCATGTAGTTTAACATCATGCATTAAGGATGTGGGTTACCGGTATGAAAGGGGAGGAATAATGTGGATCGGTAAATTTTATACCATGAGGTAAGGTCATATTCTATTTAGTTTAATGTCATGTGCAAAGAAATAGGATCACCCGGCATGAATGAAAAGGAATATTTTAGATAGTCCAAAGATGGTAGATTCTGGTTTCACTACATATCCTTTGAGGGATTGAATCAATCCAGAAGTAGTTTATGGATGAAGAGATTATCCATGCTATGATAACTCTCACAAGGAGATGGGGGAATTTTAGTGTTCCTTTTTATTGATCTCACTCTTGTGTGACGAACTATCAGTGAGACGATGATTCTTCTCCAGAGTTTAACATTGTGCTCTTAAAATGTGTTCCATGTAGTTTAACCTCATATAGAAAAGACCTATTCTATAGTATTTAACATAATGTTCTTAAGAATGTGAGGTGTTATGTAGTTTAAAGTATTTCTACTTGGACTTGGTTCTCCTGATATGACTGAAAATTAACCATCAGGGGACCCTTGAATTTTAACTTCAAGTGGTGAGGATGTTCTCTATATAGTTTAACGTCATGTGGTATGGAAATACATGTGTAGTTTAGTGTGATACGACTAGGATGTCATTATGTAGTTTAATTTCATAAAACTAAGGAAACTTAGTACAATTTAACATCATGTGGTCAAGATATGGTCTGTATAGTTTAACATAACGTTGTTAGGATGTGAGATACTATACAGATTAAAGTCTTACTATTGGGACTTGATCCGTACAGTTTAATGTCATGTAGTCAAGACATGTTATTTATAGTTTAACATATTTTTTTTAGGAAATATTTTATTTAGTCTAAAATTATTTTGTTAGGTTGTTCTCTATACATTTTAATGTTAAGTGATTATAACATATTCCATATAGTTTAACGTCTTGTGGTTAGAAAAAACTTTATAACTTTCATTTTGAAATTTTTTGGATCTTGTAATTGGAAGCAGAAATGGGTCTAGTAATTTTTGGGTTGTTTATTCCACCTATCACTCTCAATATATCCAAGTCATATGCTAATTCATTAGAGATGTATGTATTTACCTATCTTGACCACAGTTGTTTCCTATATGGGACACCTTTCAACTATGATGAAGTGCTGCTGATAGTTGATGGGGAACCCTATATAGTTAACCTTGATATTTTAAGAACCATTATATATGAGGGTGTCTGATATTTTTGGGGAGCTCTCTATATGAAGGTTTTTGGGGAAGGTGGTATTTCCTTTACCATAAGAAATATGAATGTGGGGAGGTTGACCACAACAGATGTTAGGATTAGAGAACCTATGATCCATCTCAACACTACTACGTGGAGGAAAATTGTTGTAATGTTCATCTTATACATTTATTGAAGAGTTGTAATAACATTGGAGTGTTGTGAAGGTGTCTCTCACAACCTCAATAAAATTTGGCCTGGAGCAGGTCAAGGGTATGAGCATCACACTACATCATGGTTGAAATATGATTTCCCCCTATTGTTGTTGAGAATGGATATAAGTACGATCTATAATGGCTACTAGAATATATTTATAGTCATCAAGTGATGTGGAAATATGATCCTACTAATGATAAACTACTAGAGTATGTAATGAGCTTTTCTGACAAGGATATGAGACTGTCCCAAGACGTGTGCCGCTCTCACTTAGAAGGCCTCAGTAGAATGAGGATATGATCCTGATCCAAGTCCTTTGAAATGTGTTGTTGGAATTTTTTGTTAGGTGAATGATCCTATCTTGATTCATGTCCCACTCTCACATGATGATAACTAGTTTGAATAAGAATATGATCTCGATCGAAATATGAATTTAGATTTGGAATATATTGATGAACCTATATATTTGGAAAAGGTATATGTCCATCCTCATGTAAGCTACTAGGATATTTATTGCATCTTTAATGATGTAAAAATGATGTTGTCTTCATGTATGTGCCACTCCCACTTGTGGAGCCTCATCTATAACGGGGATATGAGACCAATACTGAGACATTGGAGTATGCCAGTGGTCTTTTTTCGGTAGGGCATTTCCACTCTCACTCGGTGATCCACTACTAGAATGGGGGGTATGAGTCTGATTCAAGGCCATCAGAATATACTGTGAGTATTTTTTGAAGAATATGATCCAATCCCAGGGCATGTTCCAATTTTACTCGGTGATCCTTGGTTGGAATGGAGATCGGTTCCTAGTCCTGATACCGCTTCCTTTACCGGAATATATTGATAATCCTCCTAGATCAGAGTAATGATATGATTTTCATCCAAAGTATCCACTTTTTCATACTGATAAAAGTTATGTGACACTCTATATATTGATATAATAATATATTTTTATCATTACATCTTCACCAAAATATACTGGTGTATCCCCTATGTTATTGTCACAAAGCACTCACACTTCAACATGATATGTATAGGAATATATGCATGTATGACCAAAGCTGCAAGGATATTTTAGTCGATGTATTTGATTTAATTTGGAGATATATTCCAACTTATATCCTTATTGTTCCATTTTAATATACTAATGGACTTTATAAATATGGAAATGGATTCATACCTACCCTATGCTTGTGGTATGGATATGATAAAAGACTTTTCTTGAACTAGTATTGGTGTGATCGTACTCCTACTAGACCACATCATTCCACATTTGACAAGATGTCCATGATGTCTGAATCTTAGTTTTTGAGTTGGGGACCTTTTGGATAATGACCTTAGTAGTTGAATGAGATGGATTAGAAGTTTTTTGATATAGGTTTTATCGATATAGTATTGTATCAATAGTGATTTTGGAAACAAAAATGTCTCCCTGATGCTGATGATGTCTCCCAGATATTAATATGCCTCGTAGATTATTGTATCGTGACTGGGATGTGTTCCTTAATGTTTATCATCATGTGGTAATGACAGGAATATAGGCAGTCGGGACAAGATAAAGGATCCATGATTCCCCATGTATCTAATTAGGATGAGAATGAAGCTACAAGTAGTTCTAGTAAACCTTACAGTTTAATTTTGTGTAGAATGGAAACCACCTGTTCATTTTGTTATCTTGTGGTAAAAATGTGGCCCATTATTTTTAACATATTTCAGAAATGATGTATTCCAATAAGATCAACATCTTTCGGTAAGTATGAAAACTATTTAGTTTAATGGAATGCAGTAAAGATGAGGTCCATGAATTTTAAAATCATACAGTGAGGACATCAGTTATGAAGTTGAATGTCATACATTAAGGATTTTATTCATGTATTTTATCATCTAGTATTAAGGATAAGTGTGAATAACCTGTAAAAAGAGTGGTTCTTCTAATGAAGCATAAATAATATTATAAATATCACACGAGTTTCAGAATCCTTCGACTATATCGAGATGACACATACCTATATCTCTATCTAATCTATGAAGACAAAGAAACTCTCTACTGTGTCCCTAAGATGATGATGGTAATGAAAATAGTTTTCATGGATTTTAATCCCTGCATCATTCAGGTTCGTAATTTTTTTCTGTTTCAATAAACCATTTTCCAAGGCACAATAAAAATACAAGGGGATATTTTTTTGGAAAAAATAAAATTTTACAAAATTTTATTGAAAGATAGTATATTATCTTTGGGTGGTATATGTACCGTGCTCTTGTTTAAAACGTCTATGTCCTATTCAAATTGATCAGATGACTGTAGCTGGGATTTTGGTGTCTATGGATCAAATATTCCCATGTCCATATGCACTTGAAGCTAGTATTTAAACAAAAATAAACCTTCAATTTTGTACCCAAGAGAACGATGGTAGGGGACATTATTATAATGGACTATCATCCTTTAATCAATCAGCTTTCCCATCATCATGAGACATATCAAACCATTTTCCATGGAATTGTTGAAATATTTTGGTCTTGTCTTGATTGAAAAAAATATAATTTTCATTTTCTATCATTATGGGATGGTTGTAATGATTCTTCTCCAGCATGTTATCAATGCCACCAATGGGATGGGAATGCGATTTATTCTATATTATTGGGTAGAGAGTCTTGAACATTAATAGTATGGGGGTTTGTGAGGAATCAATGTGGGTATTGGATGATGCAAACACATCCCACTGATTAATTGATCCCAAATCACCTAGAGAATTTTTGGAAACGTTTAAGGTCTTGTAGTTCGAATAATATCTATATTGAGGCAGTAGAAAATATGGAAATTACCCCATATTTGTGTGTTGGGTATAGGTGGAGCAATGGATAGGCTTCACCCAACAAGGGGATAAAAATTATGAAAATTCTTCCATACTTATAAGCTAGGGAACTTTACTATGTATTGGTCTTCTATAGGAAGGTACCAGTACATTATTTTGAGGTATAAATTTCAGGTGTATTCCTAAAATTATTTCTTATATATACCTTTAATCACCTTAGAGCTAAGTAATCCATTTTTTTGTAGAAATTAAATTTTCATCATTAAGGGGATGGATAGTAGTGGCAATGAAAAAACCATTTCCTCTCTCAATGGCAATGAGAGTGGATGATGAGATGAGTTTTAATGTGGACCCAAGATATTGAATAAAATACTGACCCTAACTATATGGTACATTTTCATTACCCTCTGACCTAGAAACATTGTCAGTAACACCTTCTGTAGATTCTTGAATGTTTATATTTATCCTTCTTTTTTCTATTCCATTAGATGAAGGTTGGATAATATATTATCCCTAAGTTGATATCCAGAGGGTATGGTTGTAATATTCTGGAGTTTTCTTGTTATGTACTGATGAGGAGTCTTCATATCTAATTGATATATTGTTAAATGCGGCATAAGTGGTCTAGTTTTCCTTCTCAATGGAGTATGTTGTTTGATTGGTCTGAGAGCAATGTGAAATTTTGGTGTTCGGTTCCCACTATATAGTTTGAGGGGTTGGTTCCCATTGTTGCATTTGAGGGGTTGGTTCCAATATTTAATATGATTCTATGGTAAAATATGACAAATATTTCCCCATCATTTTTGTTTGGGGTGATCCCTAGGATCCCATAGTTACAAAGGCTATATATAATGATGTTAAATTCCCCACACTAGAGATTATATGAGAATGATTATATCCCAATTTCAGGATACACTGGAGGGACATTGAAAAACTGGAGGTAGTAGGGATATAAGAATACTATGGAGAATGATTTTATAGATACCCCTAATGGGTTATCATACTGGGTTCCCTAACTTGGGAAGTTGGTGCAGGCCTGAAATCCATTACAACTACATATGGAAACACAGTCACATGTTAGTGATGATGAGAAGAATAGATGGGAGCCCTCTTAGGAAGTTATTGAGTGATTGAGTTCACATGATGATTTTTCTCATCCACCTATATCTGGTAGGGAAGTTATCCATCACTATTCTCCAAGGATTGGCTCCTAATGTGGTTGACTATGACAACAAGGTCACTTCCTCTCGTATATAATTTCTTAGTAAAGAAAACCAGTGGAATTAATTATCTGTTGGATTTCATGGTCCAATTCTAGATTTTATATGGAGCTTCTGATTTTTTACACCCAAACCAAGACATTCACTGACTGGTACTAGAGTTATTGTGTCAGTGACAATGTGCATTGGGGCCTCGATGCCAAAGAAGCTTGTCAAATGATCTCAGAATCCACTCTACATTTGATGACATCCTTAAAAATATAGAAAATTAGGAAAATACTAGGAATGAAACAAGAAACCTAATTAGTGAAACATTATATATAAGAGTACGTTTTCGAGCAATAACTTTCTTTTTTAAAGGACAAATAGGTGATCCCTTATTTTCATGAAAGGTTTAATGTAGTTAAAAGAAATATATCAGGTTTTCCATTTTTTATGAAATGTTGGGAAGAAATGGACCCTGATAAGAACTGCTTAGTCTATCATTTTTGACCCATGAAATGAATGACATAGTTAAGGATATTTAAAATGGGTTCACCATTTTATTCTTGAGGAAATATGTGGATGATATTTTTCTGATTGTCTGATTGTGGGGGGTTCAATGTCCTACAAGATCACTCACCTCAATTTTTCCATTTTAATAGTAATCCCTATGAAATCCCAATGGTTCACACATTTATATCTATGTACAAAATTATTTTCTAATGTCAGGTGGTCAGTTGGGGTTTTAGGACCAATTTCACTTAGGAACATACATTGGTCTAAAGCATTGGAGGTTGTGATCATCACACCCTTTTAGGGGAAACTATTTACCATAGGAATATCCTATACATTTATGATATGATCAAGGAATCCTTTCCAGTCTTTGATAAATGGATATTTGCCCCTATTTCAACAGCTTGATTAAGAATATGTACTAATAGGATGGATTGTGTGCATGTCATGGTTTCTACATCACTCTATTATTTATTTATGATTTTTTGGTTTGTGGAAATGTTCGGTAAATCATGAGTTTATTATAATCTATCTGGTGGATGGTGTCTTGGAGATAGGTTTTAACCTCTACGAGGAATCATATTCATCCTGGGAAAACTTGAATCAAAACCCAAATAGTTCATTTGACATAGTTAATGGTTGTGTTCTTGGAGTAATCAATGATGTTCAACGCTGTAGGGTAAGGATATTAAAATCAGACTCAGGCCATAGTGTGGTATCCTACATATCTTGTTTGAGATAGGAATCATAGTTTACATTGTTGTTATTGGGGTTTCTTCATTGTGAGAGATATATCCATAGAATACTAAGATGATACTTATGCACTTGAGATTTTTCGTCTGAAGAATTATCCTCTGAGTGAGGATGATAAGGAATCATACTTACATCCCTATGATGGGCCCACAATGGGGAATCCTCATCACACTATTAATATAATAAAATAAAATCTCTAATCCCACATGAGTCATGAATAGTGTCGAAAACAAAATATAGGTGGATATTGGACACATTTAATGGGGGAATATCCACATGGGTCTTATACTTCAAATTTTCTCTTTGAGATTTATTATTTATCATTTATTTGATGACATGGTATAAAGCTCAATCCTTTGTAAGGTTTTATACATATCCAATTTTTTAAAAAGAATTAACTTTACCATAGTTAAGTTAACTGGGTCATACACATTGATGTTTCCCTTATATTGATGGCATGGTATATATGCCTATTTTTAGGGCTTATGAAATGATTTTTCCCTTTGAAATACCAATTATATGTTTTCTGACTGATATAGAGAGATGGTGACCATGAAAGGATTTTCAGTGAGAATTATTCCTATAGGGTCACATGAGTGTATAAACATTTCCCATTAAATACATGTTCTATTAAAAGTGGTATTCTACATAAGTTTTTTACTAATTTATACATGGAATGGTTATTGGTGTATATTTTGGATGAAGTGGAAAAATCCTTAGGGGTTTTCCTAATTTTTTTCAGCTACCTAATGGGCAAGGATTTTTTGTCTTCCAAATAAGTTTGAGGTATCAGTCTGACTTGGAAGAAACACTTAAGGGTGTCTACCTCACATGTACAAGATATTTCACTTGATCAATTAAATTTTGTTGGCAGTCTTCGAATGGATGAAGTGGAAATATATATAATTTATTGCATAATTACAAGGAACATGTTTGGGGTCTTGAACATGATCCACCGACTTGTCTTTAATGTCCTCACATAATCAAAGAGGACATGTCTGAGGTCATGTACATGAGAGTAATGGGGATGGATATATACTATCGTATGACTGAACTGATCTTTCTTTGAATAGTCACATAAAAATGATGACATGTTAATAGTGTAATACCCCGACCCTCATTACCCAGAGTCTGTGCATTATTACATAATATTGACATGATCAATAGAGATGAAGTCTCAAAAGACCAATTAGTTTAGTTTCCTTGGAAGTACTAGATACATACATTAGTTTTAAATTACATCATGAATTGGGAAAACAACAACATTGGGTCCCCTTTGAACACACATATATCCCTTATCCTATTCTTATAGGTTAATCATAATATAATTCTTCGCATCCTTGAAAAAATAAAACATAAGAAAGGGGTGAGCTCAGATGCTCAATAAGGATAACAATAAAGTGGAAGCATTCATAAATAAGCATAAAAATTTAAGGAAATGTATTAGACTAAAACATATTACTTTTAAACATAAACTTAAAAATAATATGGGAAATATAATTAAAATAATTCCATTTACTTATTCAAATGAATATTCTACTAGTCGAATAATCACATGCAATATCAATAGCCAATTTCATATTTAAGGAATGAATAATGATGAACATTATAACCACATATTCAAGGCCTCATTCTAAGAAAAAAGATAATATTTTTTCAAGGCCATGTGCAAAAAAACTAGTTTGTCTCATGAGACCTACCAATGCATTGAGGAGATTTAGCGAGCTCCACCCGTCACTTACTAAGTCCAATGCATTACTCATATGAAAAGGTTAAAACATAACATAAATATTCATATTAAAACTAGCATATGAAATGTTAATACTATAACCATAAATCATGAATGGTATAAAACTAATAAATCCATATTCAATCAAAACACAAAACCTTCAACACAATATGAAAGATTGTATCATAACAAATCAACTTCAAACAAGAGTAAAAACAATCAAATGATGTTGACATAGATGAAATCAAAACTATATGAGAGAAAAATATATTTAAATTTTCAAATAATTTAAAAGTCACATAATTATAAAAGAAAACCATTATATTTAAAATACTCTTATAAGATTTTAAGGTAATCTTTGAAGGTGTTATAATGGTGGAAAATAAACGCACCCACCGTATAAGTTAAAAAAATATTTTATCCTTAATTTTGTCGAAAAGGTCGCAATGGACCTTATTTGGAAAATGACAGAAAGATTCCACTATAAACATTCAATAAAAATCCAAACAATGGTATGAATGACTTTAACCCATAGTATATTAAATAGTAAAAATGTTTTGAAATACATTTTTATGAAACACATATGTGGATGATAAAGAGGTCCTAGTAGATATTCATGTATAAATAACTTTGGATAATGAAGAGATTGTAGAATTAACCCTTACCTTGTACTTTTCCTTGATCGAGGGTACATTAACCTTCTGGAAAATAGTTAAATCATTGTTATTAAATTATAGAAGAACCACATACATAAATAAGATATAATATATGATCTTCTAATATAGCTTTGTTAATAATATTTCAGTAGTATCATTTCTTTAGGTGTCAAATAATTTGTTTTCCTTTACATGATTTGTTATTTAAGACATGTTTGTATTGGATAGGATGTATTTTATTCATATCCATAACGATATTCATTTATTAAAATTATTTTTAATCATAAAATGAAAATTATTCTTGAATGGTTACGTTGGGGAAATGAATCTTATCGCGTTCCTGGAGATGGTAATCTGTGTGCACGCACGAATGACAATATCATTCTATTGATGGTGAAATCATATGTAATAGGATGTTAAATAAAATATACAAATCATTAACATGTTATATTTATTGTTTACATCATTTATACTCATTAATATACCCATCTAAATAATGATTTGTTGAATAACAAACTACACCATGACGTGGAGACGGTAAGCCGTATGTACGCACGTATGGTGACTTGTCATTCATAGGATGGTTAAAATAATGAATATGGTTGTACTATATTTAAAAAAACATCGAGATATGTTTATGGTACTGGATTTATTATTTTTTATGTAAACAACAAAGAAATAGAAAGTGGAATAAGAAACAGACTTCGAAAGAGGTGATGAAATTATTACCACTTCTTTAGGTTCTTCCTTTTGATTTGAACAAAAGGGAACATTAGGTTGGATTTAGGATCAATATAAGTCCTCTACATAGAATTGAGGGTAGTTGGAGGGATATTTGAGCAGGGGTTGGCTCATCTAAATGGCTTTGGAGGTGTGATTTTGATAGAAGGGGGTTTACCCTTTTATAAGAGAGGTGATGGTCAAATGAAGAAAAGCATGAAATATAATTTTATTATACAATCATATTCGGTTTATAATGGATCCAAAAGGATTTATTTCTAGGATAAGGTGGTTCTATGTTGAAAACCACTCAACCAATAGGTTTCAGATAGGTTTAGGTCACCATATTAACCTTATCTTTTAGGTTTAACTCTTAGTTTAGTAGTTTAACTTTTACAATGTCTTCTTGTATTTTTATATTACATGGTTAATAAACTTACTATAAAATGTAAGAGAACCCCAAGTGTTTCATTAATGAAATATATATTATAATATAAGTCCGTCGGCTGAACCTTAGATTTTTAGGAACACTATATCAATTAATAATATCACTTTTACCTTTAAGGTATATTTTAGTCAAAATACACCTATCCAATATAATTAGGACATGTATTAGGGTAATTATAATATCACTTTTACTTTTAATTACCCTATTTACTTTTAACCGTGGTAAATAAAATTCAAAAGTTACAATTCACGAAAAATTATTTTCATCTTATTGAACCACATTTTACTTTGTGATGGTAACTGTGTCTCTTGGATTTTTTAAATTCAATTTACAGGAGCGTTAAAATTATATTTTATGAAAATTTGCTAACATGCCTAGAAGATGGGTAAAAGGCGTTAAAAAATTCAATAAAATTTTATGCATCTATTTTTTTTATAAAATGACTCTAATGAATTACGTTAAACTTATATAGGTATTATGTATCTATTTTTACCTAAAATAAATTTAGATAAAATAAATAATTATTTAAATAAAATGTAGGTTTTAAATAATAACACACTGTTTTCACTTTTCATAAAAAAATGAATGTTTTTAGAAAAATACCAAATATTCACCCTAATCTAATTTTGATATTCTGAATCTAAAAAAGGTTCATTTAAAAAAAAATATATATAATTTCAAAAATTGGGTATTACTATTCATAATGTCTAGTTTGATTGGTCATGGTGTGCTAGAACTCAAAGTAGCATACAACATAAGCTATTATATTATTCAAAGGGAAATGTACCATGGATGCATGGGGTGTTACATTCTTCCCTCTAAATAATTAGTCCTCGAATGTTCTAGAAAACTACTGTGTAAAAAGATTCAGGTGGTTCTTCATTATAAGTATCTCTGGTTCCCACTTTGCCTCTTCCATCTTACTGTTTCTCCATAGATCTTTTACTAGGTGAGTCATCTAGTTTCTCTGCACTTTTTCTCTGGTATCAAGAATCTTGACATGCTCTTCACAATAAGACAAATCGGTTTCCAATTCTATTTCGTCATAGGTGAGTACACACGTTGGGTCAGACATGTATTTTCTCAACCGTGATATGTGGAACACATCATGAACTTTGGGGAGAGTTGGAGGCATTTCGAAACGGTATGCTACAACTCCAATTAGTTCTAGAAGTTTGAATGGTCTGATGTACTAGGAACATTATTTAATCTTCTTACCAAATCGTATAGCACCCTTCCATTGAGATAACTTTAAGAAAACATTATCTCATAATTGAAATTACAAATCCTTCCTTTGGTTATTAGAATAGTCTTTTGCCTATTTTCAGATGCTTTGAAGTAGGTTTGGATAATCTTCAACTTTTCTATTGTTTCCTCAACAAATTCTAGGCCTATAAGTTTTCATTTACCAATGTCATCCTAACAAGTTGGTGTGCGACATCTCTTTCCATATAACGCTTTATATGTTTCCATATGAATACTTGAATGGAAGCTATAGTTATAGGAAAATTATACCAGAGGTAAATATTGATCCCACATACCTTGAAGGTCAACTGAGCTAGATCTTTACATGTATTATAAGATTTGAATACTACATTCTAATTGTATATCAATTTGAGGGTGGAAGGAAATGTTCAAACTAAGTTCAGTATCCAAGGCCTTTTGAATAATTTTCCAGAATCTTGATGTAAAATAGGGAACACGATTAGAAACAATCGATAAGGGTACACCATGAAGTCTTAAATCTTCATTAATATATAGTATTGCTAAATGTTCAAGTGGTAACTCTTCTCTTATTGTAAGAAAATGTGCTGACATGGTAAGACGATCAACAATGACCCGTATTACATCATTCCTTCTAGGAGTCTTTGGTATCCCCATGACAAAGTCCATCGTAATATAATCCCATTTCCACTTAGTTATGTGAAGAGGTTTTATGACTCCTCTAAGATGTTGTCTTCAATTATTAACATGTTGAAAAACCATACATCTTGTCACATAATCAGAAATATCCCTCTTCATGTTGTCCCACAAAAAATGTTCCTTCAAATCTCCATACATCTTAGTGCTACCAGGGTGTATAGAGAAATTGGAGTGATGAGCATCATCCAAAAACTCCCTTTTTAGATCAGGTGTGTCGAGAACACAAAGTCTCTTCCCAAATTTCAAAATTTCATCTTAAAAAACAAAGTCAATCAATCTCCCATCATTCACAACTTTAATTTTCTTTTGAAGATCCTCATCATATGTCTGATAAATTTTTATCCTTATAGTAAAGATGGCTTGGAAACCATTTGAACCATTATTGATGTTTCACCTTCCATGATTATTCTCATATCTATATTTACTAGATCCATGAACATATGATCCATTTTAAATTTCATATTGTTCAAAACTCCATGATCCGTTTTGATCAAAGGATCTTCCATGTTATTTTCCTTCCAGGGGTGGTAGTGTATAGTGCAATCATAATCATTGAGTAGTTCAAGCCATCATCTTTGCATTAAGTAGAGTTATTTTTATGAGAAAATAGACACCAAACTCTTGTGATAAGTATATATTAGACATTTTTCTCCATAGAGATAGAATCTCCATATCTTCAAAGAAAAGATTATGGAATGTAACTCAATATCATGAGTGAGATAGATTTGTTCATGAATTTTTAGTTGTTGTGATGCAAAGGAAATAACTATATCATTCTGCATAAGGAAACAACCAAGAAATTTCATTGACGAATCACTATAAATAATAAACCCATCATTCCTCAATGGTAGAGTCAAATAGGAGCATTGAATAATATTTTATTCCATTCTTCAAAACATTATTCACACGCTTTTGTCCAAATAAATTTAACTTCTTTACATGTGAGCGTGGTTAATGGGTTAGCCAATCAGGAAAAATTCTAGATGAAACAACAATAATAACCTACTAAAACAATAAAACTACATGCCTCAGTTATAATCATAGGTGCTGGAAATTATTTATTTCTCTTTTCTTAGAAGGATCAATAGAGGTTACATCCTTAGAGACAATATGGACAAGAAAAGAAATCTCTTAAAGCCAGAATTCACACTTTCTAATCTTCCCATATAATTTATTTATTCTAAGAGTCTTTAAAATAGTGTGCAAGTGATTTTTCTAATCTTCATAGCTTTTGGAGTATAAAAAGACATCATAAATAAGTACCAATACAAAGTAATCAAGATATTTTTTGAAACACTCTTCATTAGACAAATGAAGACATAAGGTGCATTAGTCAGTCAAAAAGGCATTACTATAAACTCATAATTCTCATACCTAGTTCGAAATGTTGTTTTCTGAATGTCTACCTTCTTCACACAAAAATGATGATATCCAGATTGAATGTCAATATTTGAAAAATATTGAGCTCTTTGAATTTGATCAAATATATCATCAATGTGAGGTATTAGATACTTTTTATTTATTGTTATATCATCTATCTCCCTTTAGTCAATGCACAACCTCATTGATCCATATTTCTTCTTAACAAAAAGAATAGGGGCTCCCCATGGAGAAACACTAGGGAGAATATATCTTTATTACTCAATTCCACAAGTTGTTTCATTAGTTCCACTAATTCTATAGTGGTCATTCTATAAGGGGTCTCTGATATGAGCCTTGAATCAGGAATTAAATCAATGGAAGACTAAATTTCTCATTCTCAAGGATGTCAAGGTATATCCTCTAGAAACACATCAAAATATTATTGAAAAATAGGTATATCCTCTATTTCAAAATTCCATTCATCACCCACAGTTATTTCAATCTTTTACTCCCCAATGATGGAATTTAGTAGATCTAATGGGGGTGGATATAGATTAGAATCAGATATTGACGTTTTTGCCTTAAATATTAGGTACTCCTTATCATCGTCAAAAAATGTAACCTTATTCTTCTTATAATAAATTTTCTCATCGTGGTCCTAAATCCAATACCTGCCAAGGAATATATCAAATTCAATCATGGGTATGATGATGATAGTAATAGATAAATAATGTTTATATGCCCTAATGGGAACTGATTCAAAAAACTTTGTTGGAATGATACTTCCCTTAAGAGATTTTACTGATAACTCCCTTGTCAAATCAAATTGGAAATATCTAATTTCTTAGCAAACTAAGAAGATATAAAACAACGTGATGATATAGAATCAAATAAAGCATTGGGTAAATTTTAGGAAACCATTAAATTACATGCCCCCACATCATTTGGAGCTTCCACCTCAGTAGTTGTGATCTCATAAGCTTGGCCTTAATCCCTTAGACTTTTTTGAGGTAATATTCTCTGTGTTATAGGATATTCGTTTAAATAATTCCCTATTTCTCTACAATTTTAGAATTCAACATTGAAATTCTCTTTCATTTCCTTGTAATCACGTGCTTGGTGGCCTTTTTCATCACACTTGTAACAGACTCCCATTCCATTTAGGCAAGTATCTGGCTGTTTCATCCCACATTTACTGCCGGAAGAAAATTCAACTTCTCCCTTCTTCCCCTTATTTCCATTTCTAGAGTGTTCAGTAGATCTATTATTCTATTGATTTGCATCAAATCCATAAGACTTAGAGAAATACTTTTCTATCTTGATAGCACATGATACAAAATCTTTATATGATGAGAAGGATTGTGAGACTAATTCTTAATGGAGAAATGGTTTTAACCCATAAAAGAATCAATAAATCCTACTCCTTGGGTTACGTATATAATTTGCCGCATGCCTTGCTAACATTGTAAATTTAACCTCATACTTTGTGACATTTTTATCCTCATATTTCTTCAGACTCAAAAATTTCCTTTCCATATCCGCTCGATGGTTACAAGGAATGCATTTTTCTAGGAAAATATCTTTAAACTCTATCCATTCAATATTTGATAATTCTTCATTCTCCTTTGTGTTTTTAATTAATGTCCAAAATTGATATGTATCTCTCATGAGGTGATAAATTTCCATGATAAAATTTTCCCTTTAGCTACTCCCCAAAGCATGAAATATTTTCTCTGAGGAACTTATACATTGATCAGCTACAAATGGATTTTAGTCCTATTGAATATTGGTTATTGTTTCTTCAGGAAGCAGTCTAATATTGATCCTCGGCGTTGTGGATCAGGGTGCTCTATATGGGTAAGGTTATTATTAATAACCTAAGTGATTTGTCCCATAATGGTTATAAGTTGTTCAACACCGGTTGCATCACCAACTCCACAATAACTATCTTGGGTAGGAGGGAAATTCCTACACGAATTTCATGTGTTGATATGGTTTCCATTCCTACCAATATGCACGTTTTTTAAACAATGACATACACTAGATTAGTTTATGAATCACAAAACATAATTTCTAAACTAGTAAAATACCTAACATAAATTGTATATTTTATGAATATAATCCATAATCATAAAAAATTTTTTCTTTGAGGAAGTATTTACTTATAAATCCTTTTTAATGGTTTGATATTGAAAATGTGAATTATCCTAAGCGTATCCCCTGGGAGCGTCATAACCAAGAGTGCTGTAAGGTCTGTTGTCATGTACTGGGATACCCCTAGTCAAGCCCGAAATTCCTTGATGGAATTTTCACTCTTAGATACATCTGTTTCAGAGCCACATCTACCTGATCGTACCTTGAAAAGTTTGTATTATTTGGAAAATAGAAAAAATCTTTACATTACCAAAATTCTTGGAAGTTCTTCTATACTAATCATTAATGTCTATCTTAGGGAAATGTTCTATAATCATAGTTTTTCTAAATCTAGCTTCCAAGGTTTGTACTAAACTTCATCTGATACGAACTGTAAGGCCCAAACCCTAGTTACCTAGTGTTGGTGCAGTATTACTTAACATTGTATTGATCACAAGAGATCAATTCTCGAAATTCTGATTAGTTTAGTAGACTTGGTAGTACTATATACATACATAAGTTTAACAATACATCATGAAATGAAAAAACAACAACATTTTGTCCCCTTTGAACACACTAAAATCACATATCCTATTTTTAGAGGTTAATCGTAATATAGTTCTTCACATAGTGGAAAAAATAAAACAAAAGAAAGGTGTGAGCTCAGAAGGTCATTATGGATAACAATATAATGGAAACATTCATAAATAAGCATAAACATTTAAGGCAATGTATAAGACTAAAACATAATCCTTTTAAACATGAACTTCATAATAATATTGAAAATATAAATCAAATAATTTCATTTACTTATTCACATGGTTATTCTACTAGTTGAATAATCACATGCAATATCTATAGACAATTTCATATTGATGGAATGCATAATGTCAGACATCATAACCACATAGTCAAGGCATCGTTCCAAGACTACAAAAAATATTTTGTTAAGGCCTTATTCTAATACACTAATTTGTCTTATGAGACCTACAAATTCATTGAGGAGCTATAGAAGGCTCTACCCATCACTTACTACATCTAATGCATTCCTCATATGAAAAGGTTCAAATATAACACAAACATTTGTATTAAAACTAGAATATGTAATGTTAATACATTAACAAAAAACCTCGTTTGAAAAATGACGGAAATATTCCATTATAAACATTCTAAAAATAATCAAAAAAGGGTATAAATGACTTTAACCCATTGTCTGGGAAATATTAAGAATTGTTTGAAATACATTTTTAAGAAACATGGATGTGGATGAAAAAGAGGTCCCAGTAGATACTCACGTATAAATAGCCTCAGATAATGAAGAGATGGTAGAATTAACCCTTACCTTCTTATCTTACTTAATTGAGGGTATGTTAAACTAAAATATAATAGTTAAATAACTGTTATTAAATTATAAAATAACCACATAAAAAAATATGATATCATATCTGATCTTCTAATATAGCTTGCTTAATAATATTTTAGTAGTATCATTGTTTTGAGTGTTAACTAATTCATTTTCCTTTATAGGATTTGTTACGTAAGTCATGTTTATTATGGATAAGATTTATTTTATTCATATCCTGAATGATATTCAGTTCTTAAACATTATTTTAAATAAAAAATGATAATTATTCTTGAATGGTTACGATGGGGAAATGAATCTTATTGCGTTTGGGGAGACGATAATCCGTCCGTATGCACGAGCGAAAATATATTTCTATTGATATTGAAATACTATGTAATTAGATGGTATATTATATAGACAGGTTCATTAACATGTTATATTTATTATTTAAATAATTTATTCTCATTATTTTACCAATCCAAATAATGAAATGTTGAGTAACAAATTACATGACGACCTGGAGATGGTAAGCCATAAGTACTCATGTATCGTGACTTGTCATTAATAGGATGGATAGAATAATGAATATGGTTGTAACATATTTATAATAACAACAAATTATGTATAAGATACCGAAGTTATAATTTTGGTTTGGAAACAACAAAGAAATAATAAGTGGAAGAATAAAACAACGTTGAAAGAGGTGATGAAATTATTACCTCTTATTCAGGTTTTTCCTTTTGATTTGAACAAAAGGGCTCAATAGGTTGGAGTTATGATCAATGTAAGGCCTCTAGGTATAAGTGAGGATAGTTGGGAGGATATTATATTAGGGATTTTCCGAGAAAAATTGGTTTGGAGGTGTGATTTTGAGGGAAGGTGAAGTACCGATTTACAAGAGAGGTGAGGGTCATTTTAGGAAAAGCCTGAAATATTATTTTATTATACAATCATATTAAGTTTATAATGGCTCCAAAAGGTTGTATTTCTTGGATAAGGTGGGTCTAGTTCGAAAACCACTCAAAGAATAGGATTTATATATGTTTAGGTCACCATATTAACCTTATATTTTCAGATTAAGTCTTGGTTAAATAGTTTAACTTTTATAATATCTTCTTGTATTTTTATATTACATAGTTAAAAAACTTACAATAAAATTCCAATATAACCCAAAGTGGTTCATTAATTAAATATATATATTTATATAAGTCTTTTGGATGAAAATTATATTATTAGAAAAATTATATCAATTAATAATATAGTATTTGTTTTAAAAACTCATTTATGTCAATTTTGACACTATTTAGTATCTGGTTTTGGTGAAAGTCATAAAAACTTTATCACCTCGAAATTTTTTTATTTAATGAACGTTAATGTGTCATATTAACCTATAAAATTTTTGTAATACATCAAAATTCTCAAATTACAATTATATTAATATTTATAATATCAGTTATTTTAATCATTCCATAATAAGGTAATTAATAAATCATCATTGTGTCATAAATAAATTGAATTATTTAATTTATAAAAATTAAAAATAAAAATTCATTATGTAGGAAATCTTTTTAGATTTATAATTAATTTTATAGTAAAATTAATCTTTTTTATAACCCTATTTTCATTTTTTTAGTTATTAAACTTTGAATTTAACACTTTTAACCCTTCTTTAAATAAAATAATAAAAAATGTTCTAATATAATCCAAGTGTTACAAAAAGGATCATATTTTATTAATAAGGTTTATTTTGGTCAAATTACACTTATCCAATAGAATTTGGACATGTGTTAGGATAATTATAATACCATTTTTACCTTAAATTGCACATTTTACTATTAACCGTGGTAAATAAAAGTCAAAAGATACTATTCACCAAAAATTATTTTCATCTTATTGAACAGAATTTTACTTACTTATGTCAACCGTGTCTTTCGAATTTCTGAAATTCAATTCAAAGGAGTGGTAAAATTATGTTTTATGCAAATTTTCTAACATGCCTAGAAGGCAGGTAAAAGTCGTTTAAAAATTCAATAAACATTTATACATCTAATATTATTATAAAATGACTCCAATGAATTAAATTAAACTTATGTAGGTATTATGTATCTATTTTGACATAATGTAAATTTAAATAAAATAAATAATTAAATAAATAAAATGTAGGTTTTAAACAATAATGGAGTGTTTTTCACTATTAATAAAAAATTGAATATTTTCAGAAAAGTACCAAAAATTTACCCTAATACTATTTTGATATTCCGAATCCAAAAATGAAGTCCATTTGGAAAAATAAAATTTATAAAATTTCAAAAAGTGGGTATTACTATTCAAAATGGCTAGTTTGATTGGTCGTGGTGTGCTAGAAATTGAAGTTGCGTACAATGCAAGCTATTGTATTATTAAAAAGGAAACCTATTGTGGAAGAATGCAATGTTCCAAATGGGATATATAATTATAATTCCAACATTTTAATGGGATGTTGTGAGATCTACATGAATTTTCTAGATCCTATTTTTGACAATACAGATTTGTCAAAGGCTGGTGACTTTCTGAACTTGTCTTTTAATTTGTATATTTCATGCTAATGACAATATTTCAATAACCTAGCTTGATATCCAGATAAATTTTCCCCAGATTATAGCAGGACCAACATGAAATGTCTATGATCTCTTAATGAAATTGCATGATTAGTGGAGAATCCTTCGATTACATGACCTTCAGGTAATCACTTGGTGGGGTCTTGTGTATCATATCTATATAAACATTGAGGGGAACCTTACAAGATGGGTCTTCATGGTGGTACCCTATTCACATGACTCACAAGACCTCATGTAGGTATTGCGATGGATTATTATACCATGTTTGGGTTTGTTGGTAGATTACACATACAAGTGTGAGGATGAACTCTACATAAAGGTGTTCCATAACAAATGGGTTGCACATCCTTAGTTTTTCCTTGAACGGAGTTGGAATCCAACTTGATTGGGTATTAACAAGAGTGTCTTACATTACAAAGGGTTCATATGAAGCTCCATTTTATACAATTAGCATTCCTTCAAAGGGGATTGTGATGGGATTTACTACCCCTACAAGGACCGAGGAGGGGTTCTGCCTGCCAATGAATCCATTTACAATGCCTCATGGAGGCAATAAAATAAAGAGGGATCCTGGTATTCATGAGATTGTAGGTTTCCATGTTCACTGGAATATACTTGATAGCACCATTATGGGTGATCTATGCGTATAATATTATCTTATTTCATGAGTTTTTTTCTCTGATGCAATCATGTGATCTAAGTGGAGATCATGTCAGAGGAATTGGTAATGGATGATGGGGGTGAACTCCTGGATTGTCTAAACGGATGAAGTTCCTTCTTGGTGAGGTCATGAAACAAAAGGTGGCATCATGCAGTCATATGAATACCTTGTATGTTACAAGAATTGTATGATGCACATTTAATCATGTGATATACTTATCTTAAAGAGATCATAAAACATTTACTTACAACAAACTAAGGAGCTTATATGGGGATGATCAAGAACATACTATATTCCCCTCTATACTTTTCCACTACTCAAAATCCCCTCTTAATGTGGCTGAATTTTATGAAGGGGAGAATGTGTATTTATAGTCTCTGGTCGGCCGAATGTGGTGTTGTTTTGTACATGGAGGAACCCATGTGCCTCGTACAGGGCAGAGAAGACTTCATGGAACCAATATCACTTGGCCTAAAGACTACTTCATGTGAAAAACATTCCTTCATGCAACATCCCTTGAATGACATCATGATCAGATTCTCACAATGGCATACCACACAGCCTCTGCATAAACACACTATATATAGTATTCCATGCGATGATACTCTATACAATCACCAAGGGCCTAATGTATTGTATTTTACATCATCACATGATCATTTCATTGATCATGTGTTTATTTAGTTTTCTTCTATGAGGTAGCATGGTAGATTCAGATAAATCTGAACTAATTTTGGTAAAAAATAATACAGTATATGGAAGGGTCATGTGTTCATCAGACATCATGTGATAATTTATGTAATTTTTTTCCATTTATACTATGATAAAAAATTATCATGTGATGTATTCATGCTTTGGTGGAAGTTCTAGTGAAATGACAACAGTTCTTGTGATATTATTCAAACGACGACTCGTGTACATTTCGGATGGAGGATGTTATTCCCTGGGACAACCGTGTTGGATTTATTGGTCTCATTTGGAAATTAACATAGGATTTTTGATATCTATTTTGATGATTGGGCATAGATCAAGTCTTATGACGTTGAACTACGATGTCAAAAGGTAGAATATAAGGTTGATCACTATATAACCTAAATTTAATGATTAAGTGTTCGGGATTAATTGTGTGAATACTATTTCAAAAATCCCATCCCACATTGAAATCCTACTATGACTTCCCTATAATTTATAATAAAATCATTAGATTCTATTCTATTATGCAATAAATTAGGCTTGGTACCTATACAACCTACAAACACCACTGCCTAGTATTTTTTCTAGAATATGCATGCCTTCAGGCTTGGGCACCATGGGCCCTTTACATAGGCCCACCCACTCCTTTTGTATACAATTTCTTCTACCATCCTCTAGCTAGCCTGGGTTAGATTTTCTTGGTTGTGGTTGTCCTCTATCATACATGGGCCTTTAGTTGAGTCATGGTTGGGCTGGTAAGATGATTGGCCATATTTTTTCTAAGGTGTAGAGAAATATTCATCAACACCTAGAATATTATTCTCTATAACATACAATCAATCCCCAAAATATATTCCCTTAGAAATCCAATCCCAATACATATTCTTCATTTATGTTTACTTGGATTCATTATTGTTAATCATATCAATATTTATTAATTTTCATCAAACTTATAAATCCCAAATAGAAATGTTCATATCACGCAATTTTGGGGTGCAACACCTTGGTTACGAATTGTTCTTCTTATTGAGACAACCTCATTTTATGTACTACATAATCCCTCTATTGTTAATATTTTTCCAAAACATAATACCACTAGAGTGGGGATACAAATTTTATAATGATATTTTTGTGTATTTCAGATTATCAAGATTTATATTTAATTGTGTAGAAAAGAGTAGAGGGGTATCCCTTTAATAAGAGAGGGGAAGGGCACTCTTGGAGTTTAATAAAATTTTAAATTAATATAAATTATCTTTCAAATAAAAATGGGACCAAATTGATAATATTAAAATCTATGATGAGTATGATTATATATCCTCTAATAAAATATAATTTATACAAATTTAGGGTTTTTTCGCTCCTCTTTCTTTTTAACCCTAAGAAACCCTTTTTAACAATTACAATGACAACAATGTTTTTTACTCTTTAGGGGTCAAAATAGTTACTATGAAGGGAAAATTGGATTGTAAATGGACTATTTTTTATATTGTAAACCATATCCAAATCAATTTTATGGTGGTGTAATTTTATGATTTTGAAATTTTTCAAAAAAATATTATTTAACATAAACTATCATTAATGAAATTTTTGACACAATTTACATCGATTGATATTAATAACATCATGAAAAATAAGTATACCAAATATAAAATTTTAACACACCAAAATATGATATAATTTTATATTAAATTTTGTTAACATAATGATTAAATCAAATTATATTACATTTAATATTTTTAAAATCATTTATTTTATTTTCTAATTTATTTAGTAAATATTATGTCGGTATTATGTAAGAATTTTTGGTAATTATTTAATCACTAATAATTGAAAATAAATTATCCTGACAAAAAATTTTATTTCTATATTAAATAAATATTTAGAACAAAAAATAAAATCTTTTATCCCCATTTCTATAATTTATATATAATAAATCAAACATAATGAAATTTTTAATATTTCAGTACATGAAATATTAGAACAGTCAAAATCAAAGGAAAATAGATAAAAAAATAATATATATTATAATTTTACAAGATTTTGGATGATATTTACCCATTCAATAAAACAAATTCAGGTGTCAGGTTCACTATTTACTCCTTACTAAATTATTTGTAACCTAAATCACCCAATTTACCCTTACATAGTTGAAGTTTTTTTACTAATGTAATTATTCAGAATCACAATAAAGGGTCCTATTTAATTTTTTTCCTAATTATTCATAATAAGAAATCCATTTTAAAAAATTAAATTCAATTATTTTTCATAATATAAATTATAATTAATCCCGTAAAACGTGGTGCAAAATAGTTTTTCAAAAAATTATTTTGTAATCCCAAAAATGTAATTATTCCAAAATTAGGTGTAAATATGACTCAAACATAATTATATATATTATATATAACAAAAGAATACTTATTTTAATTTTAGATAAAATTTAATGTGAAATGAAACTTTTAAATTACATGATTTAATGAAAATAAATTGCGATTTTTAAAACATATACATTTTCAATATTTTTTGAAAAATAAATCCTTTCCAAAAAATTACCAAATATCTGCATAAGATAATTTTGATGAGGTAATTTGAATAATGATATACTTTTTATAAAATAATTTTCTAATAGGGGTGTATGTTAATTAAATTATCTATACAAAAAATGAAATAAATACAATTTTTGGGGAAAATATATTTTTGAAAAATAAAATCACATTGCAAAAAATTGATTACATATTTATTTAGAATTATTCAACCAATCTAAATTGATGAAGATATTTATATATATTTAAAAAAAATTTGGTTGTCTTTATACCTATAAATTCAATATCTAGGTTATGAAAATGATATTTATATAACAACATTGTGTGGTTCATTTAAGCTTGGTGTTGCATATCTTATACACTATCAAACATATGATACCTTAAGAAATATCAGTGTTACAATAATAAAACTAACATAATTAAAAAAATATAAACTCAATTATTTCAAACATGGAATCCATTTTTTTGGATTTTATTTTATGAAGTGGATGAAATTACATTAAACATATGTGTGAGAAACAAATTTTTTTTTGAAATCTTTGTTTAAATGCATAGGAATGAACTTATTCCAAAATCATAAATAATGTTTATTTGAATTTTGAATTATATATATTATTTCAATCCAATTGGTCTTATTTTAATTTAAAACAAAGTAAAAAACTGAACAATGCATTTAAATTATAGGATTTAAGGAAAGGAAATGATAGATTTGAAAAATCGACATTTTTCAATATTAACTCAAAAATAATTTTTTTTAAGAAATCAAAAAATAACTATGTAATATATTATATATATTCATCTAAGAATTGGAATCCATTTTATCTAATTATGATTCCTTTATTTATAAACATATCATTTAATTAAAACCACAAAATAATTTGAAAACAATTTTGAATGTATAAAACTATTTATATTTTGATTGAAAAATTACATAATATTATTATAGTGAATATGAATTCATAAAATCTAATAATTATTGATAATATTACATGAAATGTATTTATTATTAACACTACCTATGATTTTACTTTCTAAAATTATTAATAAAATTTTATCATCAATTTTTTTTGTAATCATTTAAACTATGAGGGATATTTTTCCGTCATATCATTTTAGGTTCCCATACTCATTTCCCATTCTTAAATTTATTGAAAAAAATTTAAGCAGGTGATTAACATTATTTGGTAACACCATGTCTATGTGACCTATAATATACATTTTCTGTTCATTAGAATTAATATTCTATTCCAAATATACTACATCATGGATCAAAATATAAGATGCATTAGGTATATATTTCCTTAACAATTAAACATGATACAAATCATATAGCTGATATAATCATAGAGGAAATGCTACATGGTATGAATTGGATTCAAATTTATGAATTTTATACAAACCAATAAAAAATGATATTATATTTCATTCTATTACAAAATGAAAATATCTTTACAATAAGGTGTTTTATGAAATACTAGAGCACCTACCTCAAATAAGAGGTCTCTCTTCCTATTATCTATATAAATAATTCTCCTTCCCTAAGTTACTCTTATGTGCTGCTGGATCATCATTACGTTCATATATATTTACTCTACCGGTTTATCTTCTAATAAATTTACTTTTCTAAATTCACCATAAAATTATTGAGTCTGACACAACATTATATATAATACCTCAAATAGTGCCTATGATTTACTAGAATGAAAACTATTGTTATATAGAAATTCAATTAATTTAAGATCCTGATTGGATATTCCCGGGTAAAAAATTGAGACATCATGAATCATATCTTCAAAATTAATAATTTTTCATTCCTATATTACATTATATTATGGATGAAAATATGAAATGAATATTAATATATAACCCAATTAGTTGTTAAGACCCCTGTAGAGATTCAGCACAAATCTCGGAACAAAACTGGGTAAAATTTAAAGGGGGACTCGATGTAGTCATACCATATCTATAATATAAATCTTTCATGTTGAATCAATAAAATATAATATTTATAATAATACACATTTATATATTTGTTGAAACAATAATTAATAACCAGAATCCAATTGTTATCTTGATATGTATTTTATAATCCAACATAAAAATATATGGGTATATTCTCTAATTGAAATTTAGGAACTAGAAAAAGTCAATGCATCCCATTTGATAGTTTTCTCTATGATTTAACCTATTTAATAGTAAAAAATTTCATAGTAAAATCAATAATTACATTGTTCCTTCCACCAAAGTAATAATATTCTTGAAGTTCTATATTTGTCTCAATGTTGTCAATATTAAAAGAATATGGTGGGATATGTTAGCTTCATTCCCTAATTACTTAATCAATCGGAAATCAATTATAATTCACTACCTCCTTCCAAATCATATAAAAACTTCTTTGTAAATGTTAAATTAAGGAAATAAACACCTCTTGGTCAATTCCACCTTTTCTAGAACATTATTATATTCTTTTTTAAAATGCAGAATTCTATCTGTCAATGATGATTTAACTAATATCTGAACAAAAATAGAGGGAGTTATAACATGCATAAATTACAATCCATGAATCATAAAATCATTTAAAACTATATCATGTTTCAAATATAGTATATCTAATGAATCATAATCTTTTCACCTCAAGGAAGCAACTACCTTGTTTGAATTAGCTGGATTGTATTGAATTTTTAAATCATTATCCTCTACTAGTTACAACCCCAACCTCTTCCACATTTTCAATGTTTTTTGAGCAAATATATACATAAAATATTTATTGTTGTACCCTAGACCCAGAGTCTTAGATATGGTCCAGAAAAAATGTATATATATTGTCTAAATATTTTATTTTGAAGTCACTAATAATAAATAGACTTATATTATAGTGATATTTTAGTATATATTCTTCTATTATTATGATTATTTAAGAAGAAATTATCTAAATATAATATAATTTTTTTAATCCAATTTATTTAAAGGAAATGTCCTCATCTCTCTAACTAAAATACTTGACTGTGAACTAAAATCAATGATACTTTTACTCAAAAATATTACCTGATGAATAACATATTAAAACATGGGGTGATAAAAATAACCACTCTGAGTTTTTGTAAGTATTGGAGTAAACTAGTTAGTATTAAAAGTACATTAAAAACCTTTAGAACATTTTAGTTAATATAATATTAAACATTGATAATGATAAATAACTTTTTAAAAATAAATACAATATGATTCTTTTGAAACAAAGGCTCTGAACAAATATAGTGGTTTATATAAAGCACTTCACTATCATAGAAAAAAAAATGTTAAGTGACATTGAATTTTGAAGCCCATATTGGGAATACCCATCACATGGAGGATAATTTAACTTCAATATCTAGATTACTTCATATTTTATATTTATTTCCAATGTTCAAGATCCAATTTTATCAAAAATATTGGAAGAATTCCCTTTTTTTCAATTATAGGTGTCCATTATTATTAATTTGTTTAACCATTAACTTATTTTAATAAAAATATTTTATAAATACATTTATATATATATATATATATATATATTGTATAAATAAATAGTGGGAAAATAGAAAATATTATAAATGATTAATTTCTATTAAAAAATACATTGAATGCTGATGATTACAAAATAATATATGACCATACTATAATTTAGACATAGAAAATATCGATGATAATTTAAGAGAATAATTAACCCTGAAAATTATATTATTAAAAATCATGAAATTATAATTTCTATAACATATTTAAAAAAATATATTTATTTAGAAATATATTTTTTAGTGATTATTTTATTAATAAATAGAGAAATTCTTTAAAATATACAGAAATAATAATTTCTCTTATGGGGAGGATCAAGTTCCTAAAAATTAGAAGTGGAATTTTTTAAAAACCATTCTACATTTGAAGAACGATTTTAAAATCATTGAAATAGAACATTTTAAAAATATTTTTACCTATAGAAAATAAATATGAAAAGATATTTATGAGGATGTTAAGAAATAAGAGGAGAAAAACCTTTATTTTGTTTCATCAATTGAAATCATGTTTTTCTTATTATCATGGGCTGGAAGATGATTTTTCAAAGACATAAGTTATTTTTTAAATTTTAGAGGCCAATGTAGTGTTTTTGAAAGCATACTAAAAAAGTAATTGTGGATCAACCATAACATACTTGACCATGGTTCATTGTAAATAGTTGAACCATAACGAAAATGGACACTTCATAGAAATTTGTTAACATAATGAGACTGACCTATCATTAGTATTCAGAAGTTTTAGACTTAAATTTCTAGTACACAATTTAATTTTGGAAATCTATTAAAATTTAATGAGTTAGTCAACTATAAATGGTATATGGAATTCAATAGGCCTATATCAAAGGCCCATCATATAGGTTTATCCCTCCAAATTCCCAAATTCTCCTCCTTGTTCAAAGTAATTACAAAGCTATGAAAGACAATAGTCACAACTCAATGTAGTATTAACAACTCTTACCATGGATTGGAGATATCATGACCTAGTTTTACATTAAAGTTACTCTTTTTTCATAGTAGAGGTTGACATCTGTTTTTTCTCATGCCATTGCCTTCTCACAATTCTGTCAATGCCATTCCTAGTGCAACTCTACGTTATAGTGTACAAATTACATTATTATGCTTGGTCAAAATACATATCCATTCCATATACTTATTTCACGCACTCTAGAGACCCAAATTTTCTAGAATCTCTTATTAACCCTTATTGGACCGACCTTCGGTTTCCTATTTTAAATCTTTCGATCTCGGGTATATTGGTTGGACCTTGTTGATCTTGTTTCATCCTGTATTTTCTCTAGATCTAGTGACATGTTTTTTATAACTATTCTATGATATATTGATGTATGATAATATTCAGGTTGCTGTGAAAACTTGACTCCTATATTGGAACATTTTATGGACCTTGAAATGGATGTCAATGAATTATGGTAGGATGTTCTATACCGATTGGGCTCTCATTTAGAGATGTTTCCATACAATTTTTTATGTGTTATCTTTTAAGATACAATGATTTATTTTGATTTTGTTTATGGTTTAGAGGATAATTACAATATATTATTTGGTGTCCCCAATTATATTGGTATACCTAGGATACATCATTTGATTATCTAATGAATCATACTAAAAACAATATTGCCTACTAGAAAAGTCGGTCTCTATCTTTTGGTATAAAGATTAGTTTTGTTAACTAATTTCTCTCCATTATTCCTATATCTATGATATCTATTCCTCAAACTACCAAAATTTTCATATAATATATTGAAAATATGTTTGATATATTTTATTTGGGATTCTAACTGTGATGGTAGATTTCAGTGGGCATATTGGAGTAGGATGGACAATCCTTTTGGGGATGGGGTATTAATTTGTGGAAAGTAGAGGAATCCTTCTCCATTCGTTAGGAAAATCCTACATGAGATATTTTGGAATCCAATTCACTTTTGGTTTAATTCATGTTGGGAGAAAATTAGTTCACTGATTATTTCTATTCTCAGTTTCATGGTAGACCATCAGATCTTTGGGTATGAATGAGATACAATTTTTTGACTCACCAAGATTAGTTTATTTGGATTTTGGGGAAGAATGAAATTAATTTATGGAGGTATAACTCTGTGGGTAAATGTATCTTTTATCTAGGATGTCAAATTCTAAATAATACTCTTCTAGAAGCCATTTCTTTCTGGAAGTTTATTCAGGTAGTCCTTAACAATGATCAAAAATAAATTTAAGATAATATTTTATTTATGAGGATAATGACCGGTGAATCTATGTTACTTCCATGTCTGTATCTTTCAACATTTAAATTATTCATATAATCTTTCATGTGGAACTTGGTGAAAATGATGGGGCTATATCCGAGAAGGTTTGGTGCAAAGGTATTCCTAGTCAATAAAAATTTCTGATTTAGTGTATCAATCATCATTCAATTCTTATGGACAATGAGGGGGAAAATAAATTTATAAAGTTGGAATCATGATATAGATGTTTCTCATTTTCTAGTGTTTAAATATTTTCACAACATTTTTTTGATGTATAATGGGAAGGCTTTATGTGGAAAATTCAAGGGATCTTAGTGGGTTGTGATCTGCATGTGGATAATATGCATTTTTTTTGTAATAGTGGTTGTAGGATAATAGTGGAATTGGGGGGACAAAATGGTGTTCTCTTATGTTTCTTTGGGGTTTTGGGTAATTCTGGAAGCGTTAAATAATCCCACTTTTAATGATTTTCAATTTTCCTTCCTTGTAATAAATGTAAGAGAAGGATGCTTCATGGAAGATCTTGGTGGCATATTCATGTGGTGGGATAGGAATCCTATTCTCAGATACCTCAATATTCATTCAGATTCCTAGTTGGACTCTCTTAGAGGAAGGGACTATTGGGTGTATTGGAATAGGCTAGTATATGGCTGAAACTCATTATGAATGAGTCCTATGTACAGGGGACTTGAAGTTGGGTGGTTTGGTCAGGAATAGTTGGGGAGATATTAAAGTGGGATTTAATACGTTTTACGAACCACGAACCTATCATATGTATATTGATAAATCCCATTTCAGTGGGATCCTTCTTTTTTAGGCTTAATAATATCATAATTCATGTTCTTTAAATGGATTCTTCTTTGTAACTAGGATTTATCATATGTTTGTTGCCCCCAAATTGGTTAATTGATTATTATATTTGATTGTGCAAGGAAATGTTGGATTATAGTGTTGATATCAATAATACATTACATTAGGGAAATAGAGAGGAAGACGTTTTGGCCTCACAGGGACTCATTTGGAAAATATTTTAATTCTTTTGTACTGGTTTACATTGAAAATAATATATTTTTAATTTAAGAGAAGATGCATTTAGTGTCCAAAAAATCAAGACTTCTTGATTTTCCAAGGCTTGGACACTCCTTTAATAAAATTTATTATTTAGTGTGTGGAATTGTGATACATGTGCATCTTGTTGACATGATTGATTGTGATCACATAGTGTTATGTGGGATGACATATAATAATGATGTTGTATAAGGGTGATTGTATGAATCAATCAGTATGTGTGTTACCATGTACTTGTGGTTATTATTGGAACTTGATACATGTGAAATATCATTTCATTTTTATCCCTAAGATGGGTAGTGTTCTTGAAATGCGATGAAGATGATGAGGTAGGTGAGAACTGTGTGAAGGTACAAGGTAGCCATGGTTCTCTATTGAGGATAACTTGAGGAAAAATAGATTTTCAAGGTTCCATATACCACAAGGTAGCCTGGCTAATGTGAGTAGAATATATTCTCTACTGGAGGAAAATGGGTGAAATTGTCTTTATAATGGATAGATGACCCATTAGTCCCATGTTCAAACTAAATTATGATAACGCAATACATGAGAGAATTTAGTTATGAAAAGATCACCAATTTCCATTCTTGTATAGAGATTAAGAAGGTATGAATGGGGGTTCATGGAAGGTTGGTTAAACGATGAATAAATAGTTTTCGATTGTATTTTTATTCTTTTTTCACAGTTATTATTATAATGGAATGAACTTTGAATACATGAGTACATTTTTTTGGACAACACATTAGAGGTGTGATACTACATCTTGTACTGACACCTTCATGATAATTTTAATGCAATTTTATATATCATGGGATAAAGGGTAAATGGAAAGGGCCTATTATTGAAAAATTGAGAAGAGAAGGATACTTCATGTAATGGAATGAGATATAATTTTGTGTGATTGAAAGTTATTTGTTTTTCATATTTGTTTATAACTTCAAACTTTCTTCCCACATTGGGTTTTATAAATTTATATGATATATATTATTTTTATTTTGTTCAACATATTTATTGGTTTGATTTATTTTATATACTATAATTATCAATCATATTACAGAATATAGAGTGTATATTATTTATAATGACAGTTTTGGGACCCCACTACTAGTTGGTATCTTCTTGCATATGAGAAGGCACACGTGATTTTTCATATAAATCAAGGTCAAATAATGACTTTTTTGTGATATTATGGTGGAGGATGTTCCATGGAGTTATAAACTACGCTATAGTAAAAACTTCCATGTTAGTTACAAATGGAAGGCTGGTTTTTAGTATTCTGGAGTTTTAGAATGAAATGGATATTAAAAAATTAAATTTATATAATTGTTTTGAATTTAATTTTTTCTTCAATTCTAAATTGAAGAGTTAACTCAAGATGCCTTAATTAAGACCTTCCACATGGGTTGTTCCCTCCAAATTGTAGGAGTTATCTCCCTATTCTAAGTAATTACATCTCCAAAGGACTGGAAATTCACCTCCGCACCACCGTACAAGACTTTACACCACAATGGTTTATATCACAACCTATTTCTGTCACAAGTTCCTCTATCTACACTACATATGTCAACCTTTAGTGTTTCCCACATTGTATCATGCCACTCTACATCATGGAGGCCATTCATAGAACACCTCTATGCCACAATATATACATTACACCATCATTGTTGGTAAAAGTACACATCAATATTGATGTCTTCTACCTTACATCATGGAGTCACCTATTTTTGTAGAAGATCCTCTTCTCTCCTATTAGACTGACCCTGTGGATCCCTTTTGACAACTACCGACTTGGGGTATCTTTTTTCAATCCCTTTCTTCTTGATTCCTCATTAACATTCCCTGGAAATTATTACATGTTTGATTAGACCTATTCATAGAGATTATAGTGTATGATCATATTACATTTGGTGGGTGAACGTGACCCAAATATCAACTCCTTAGACAAACCATGAAAAAATATTAATGAATTATGGTAGGATGTTCCTTACATCTTAGATTCTCATTCATACATGTTACCTTAACATGATTTTTGTGTTGGATTATATGATAAAATTCTTGATTACAATCACACATGTATGTGTCTATAACCATTTGATCTATAATGGTATTTCAATTCTTGAGTGATACAAGTGTATCATTTTCAATGTTTGATTGAGATTAATTACTTTTCTATTGGATTATATATAGAATTGATATAATATAGGGCTACTCGTATACTTTACCTTGTATGTTTGTTATCATGCCTTGGTTGTTGTTAGTGGTACTTGCAATAGGTGGACCTTCATGACTTGCTTATCCCATAAAGGGGTAGTGGACATGAATTATGAAAATAGTGATGAGGGACATAAATATAGGATGGTGGTACGTGGTATCTATGGTGCCTTGTTGAGGATGTACATGAGGTACCCTTAATTTTCTAGGTGTCTCGTACAATGATGTAGCCCAGTCATTATGATTAAAACTTATTCTTGACTGGATTTCTCTGGGTGACATGGTCTTGTTGAGGGATATATGATGTCGGGTTGGATATTTGCCTAAAATGTTCAAGACACAGTATAAGGTATAGTTTATTAATACCGAAATCTTCCAATATCTTTCTAAAATGGAGTTAATGTAGGTACAACTGGGGCTTTATGGAATCTTGGTTAGCCCCTCACCACTCGGTTTTGGATTCTATATTTATTAATGTTTCACATTTATTATTATAATGAAATCTACATTTTATACATGAGATCATTTTGTTTAGGATTCATTTGTGGTGTCCAAAAAATCCTATACTCAAAACCTTATTAGAAATTTCAAAGTGATCATAAATTTTATGCAGTATCCATCAAAGTGAAGGGGAACTATGGTGGATAAATAAACAAAGGCTATTGGAACTAGTAGTGTCTTAGGACAGACTGATGTAGACCCCATTGTTATATTATTTATTTATCTTATTTGATTAATCTATAATGGGTTTTCACATTAGAGGATGTTTCATTTATATGGAATGTATTCAATTTATTTAATTCCACATGATTACTATGATGATATAAAGTTTTAATAAAAATGATTATCGATATTATGAAATGATATAGAGGATATATTCTTCCCATTTACATACTCAAACCCTCACCGCTAGTCAAACAAAACCTGTATAGGGGGAAATGTAAATAAGGTCATGTAAAACCGTCCTTCAGATCTGCTGGTTCTGGTCAGGCATTTAAAAAGTTGAATCAGAGCATCATTATTCATTAAAATGCATTTCTATTTTACATAGTTTGGGATAAAGTAGACAAGAGATATAATAGTTGGGGCTCAGACATTGGAACTATTATAGTGCCTATCTAGCACTTTATAGTGGACCTCTAAGTTTCCATAATCTGAGAAATAACATTATTCTTTTACGATGGATTAGATTCCCCATGGGTGATTCACATGATGTTTTCACATTATTTATTACATTTCATGTGTGTTCATGCATAAGGAATAAACATATAGTTTCACATTCCATATATATACTTACAGATGTGCTATATTATAGTTATTTAATTGTTTTCTTTGATTGTTGATGTATATTTATGATGGTTTATAGTTTTGTGATATATCTCTATTGACATGTTATTGTGATTTATCTTGGTTATAATTATTTATTCCAATTTATGGTGCTATTTTGGTAGTGCATATATGATGAATATGACTAACATAAAGAGATTAAAACCTGGATTAGTACTAGGAGGGTCACACAATAGGTTGAGTGTAGACACTTTGAAAATCATTATGTGTTCCCATAAACTAGTTAGGATATGTTTATGTTCATATTGTTTCTTCAGTTGGAGAATATCACACCTCAAAGATGTCTTGTGGGAAAACCATTTGACTCGGCTACTCCTGAGCATATAATCATACCGACCCTATTGGTACATGTAGTGGTTTTTTCCGAGAAGCCCCTAAAATCCATTAATGATGATAAAAATTATCTCTAGATACAACATCCCCCAAGGAATTCAAAGCACTATAGTATACTATGATGCTCATGGTTGGGGGGACACCATAGAGAGCATCTTGGACCCTCTCAAGACAATTCCAGATATTAAGGTGAATCTGGTATCATTTATGCTGTATGGACCCATTATGGATTGGGGGAGTTATGTGTTAAGCCGGATGTTAAGAAGGAATGTCAAGGGATAATTTTTAGAATGTTTTTTTTCAGAGAGTTCATCCCCAATAAGATAATTAACAACTAATCATTGGAGTTCCTGAAATAGTAGCATGGATCCATGATAATAGTATCATGATCATCTCACATTTCTAAGATCCACCATTTCAAATTCACTCTATTTTTTAGTGGAGAATAAATTGATAGGACGTTTCACATTTTATGTTGACTGGACATTAGAAAACATTTTTATATCATCGATATAGCTTTAGAGCATGAGGTTTATTAGAAGGAGCTAAACAATGAGAGTATTATAGAGGATGGATTAGTAGTTGGTCTTTTCCTACTGATCACTACTCATATGGGTGGTCCTTATACTGCTAACATTGTTTCCACATCTAATGGTATGAATATGAAGGTCAAATATATGTAGTGAACCAATAGAATTCTTGTGTAGTAGAGTTCCTTTTTTTTAGTTGCAATCGGTGGACCCCGGTAATGCTTAAAATATGGCATTTTTAGAGGCTATAGGTGGTTATTTTTTAGAAATCTGGAGTCAGTGACCATAGTGTGGTAGGAATAAATATCTTTACTAGTTTTGTTTTATAGTTTCAACTTCTTGGAAGAGATATCCATGAAAATAGGAAAATATGCTAGGCTGGGTATCTCAATAGTATACTCGAACATATTATGTACCTTAGAGATAGGTTCAAAGGGATGAGGGAGGTCACGTCTAATGATCAGACATTAACATGTGGTGAAAAGTTTCCATATATGGTTTGTGGTACTGTGTTGATCTAATATACTCTTTCTACAATATTATTTGGTTCTATTGCTTCATATTCCATTATATCTAAACAAGTAGTTCCTCTAATTGACCTATCAATCATGTTATCCTATGAATTCTTTTCCCTTGATACAACATTGGGAAAGAAACCATACCATATCCTATGATGAACAGAATATCAAATAGTTATAACTGCCTATGGGAATATATTTAATTTTATGATTTTGGATATGAAAAACATCCATGTGATACTTGTATTGGATTAGATGACTAGATTCTGAGCACAAATAGGTTGATATTGGAGGCATGTTTCATTATCTCCATTGAAGGGTGATAGATATATAGTGACCATAGAGTGAGAGTTAGAAGTAGTTAGAGTTAGAACCAACATGAGTTATCTTGGAATGATAAAAAAATAGGTGATAAATATGAGCAAAAATACTATCAAATTTTCCACCAGTCATCAATCTCAACCAATAATTACTTTCAGATAACATCCTCAGAAACCCCCTAAATAGTTGAGTGGAAAATGAGATTGAGCTGTGCAAGGTTCACTACCCATTCTGATACCCATTTATATTATGGTATCAACTAAAATATAGTAGATCATGCTAAATTTTGATGAATTATATAGGAAGGGATTTATCCATACAAGTACTTCACTATGGGTTGAAAAAATGTTATTCAATAAGAAGGTAGATAGTAGTCTTCAAATCTGCATTGATTACAAGAAGATGAACTAGATGGAGATAATGAATTAGTATCCCGTTCCCATAATTAGTGTCATTTAAAAAAAATAAATTTATATAGGTTTTTTTGAAATATTTATCTTTGATTTGTATATAACTAATTTAGATTAAGAGAAGAGGAAATTAAAATGACATGATTATAGAGAAGGTATTGACTATATGATTACATGGTGATGATGCTTGGACTAATTTTTTTGATGTTTTCGTGGTTCTATTGAACAAAATATTACACCCATACATATTTTCTTTTTTTCATTGTGTTCTTTGGAAACATTCTCATAAACGTTTTGACTCCATAAGAACATGATCAGAGCATTGAGGTAGTCCTCAGTACACTTAGAGCACACTAGATTTATGCAATGTTTTAAAAGTGTGTCTTTATGAATCAAGACATGAATTTTCAAGAAAATTTATTGTTTAAGAGGGGTATATCCATGTAAATATAGTATGTTGACGTATACATATCTTGGACATGTCCTGATATAGTGTTTGAGATTAGATTCTTTATGGGTTTGTTAGTATTTTATCCGAAACCTATTTTTGACTTCTTCCAACTATCAAAACCCATGAAAGTGCTGAGAAATATTGGAGTAATGATCTTTTGGTCAGTATAGTGTGAATAGGTATTCCATATAATAAATTTAATATTGATGACATCTCTATTACTGATAATCCTTGAGCCTCATATTGGTTTTGTGGTGTTCTATTATGCATTAATCTTTGTCCTGGGAGTGGTATTAGTAGAATGGGAAAGGCAGTAGCCTATAGGTCTTGTCTATAATAACCTATATGGAATAAATAAACAACCCAAAACATTGAACTTTATGTCATTGTACATAGCCTAATGTTTTTCTAGCACTATGTCTTTAGTGATAGATTATTTTTTTACACAGACCACAAAATCCATCATTATATCTTCACGTAGAGGGACCTGAACCTCGGCAGAGTTTATGGGCTTCAAATAAATATAAATTAAAAATTTATAAGTAATATTCACTTATTATGGTTAAAATTTCATCAAAAGATCTTATCTATAAGAAATAGTTAGGAAAAGAGATTGGTGAGTGGCCTTCCAAGTAGTAGTGGTGTCTGATGAGATTATTGTCCAATTTTAAGATCAATACCTGAGAGGAAAAGTGTATAATGAATTGTTAATCCCTATTAGTTACATATTCTCTTATGTACAAGGTGAGGAATGTACAATATTCTTACACACAGTGTGATGTGATGTGGGAACAACTTGGTAGAGGTGATCCAATACCAAGGTGTTCCTTAAGCAATAATGATATGATTATGGTTCATGGGAGAGTAGTAGTCCCCAAATCTAAAATAGAGGAGATAATAAGGGATACCCATACCTTTAAATGGAAGTGTATCTTGGTGAAATAAAGATATAAAATTATTTTAGTTGACTATTATAGTATCCAAGGATGAAGAGAGAAATTACAGGATTTGACTCTTATTGCCTCACTGATTAGAGGGTGAAGGTTAGAAACTGATATGAAGGTGTTTTTCTCTACAAATATTTAGTTCCCATGTGGAAGAGGGAGGAATTCACAATGGTATATTTTATGGATTTACATAGGACACGAAGGATATGTGTCACTATTTAGGTGATTTTTGATTGACTGAGGAAGAGTTTTAACTTTTTATCGATCAGGGAAACTCGATCGGCTGGATAGCTGAGAAAGTTGTACATTTATGAGATCATACACTTAAATGGAGTTCCATTTTTAATTTTTTCATAAAGATAAAATCCATTTACATCATGGTTTTGGTAGGTTTTTTATAAATTTTAATGGATTCAATTCAAGTTTATCTTAATGTATCTTCATTAGACTAATAGACCATCCAAATTTACTATACATGTATTAGAGGATATTCCTTGTGCTCACGTGCCATAATTTGGTAGATATTTGGATGATTATTAATCCTTGGTTATGTTTTCATACAAAAAAATTACCAATATTTGATTTAGATGTCACCTTATAAGGCTATTGAAGGGAGAATATGTCGTTTACCACTCTATTGGAATGAGATGAGTGAGTCGTAGTTTTGGGACCCAATATGGTTCAAGAGACCTCAAAGAGAAAGAAGATTATTTTGAAGAGGTTTATTACCACTCATAGAAGAATAATATATTATGCCGACAAGAGGAGGAGACCCTTGGAGTTCATTTAGGGTGATCATGTTTTCTATGTTGTGACTCCTCATTTAAGGAATAACAATTTGAGGAATCAAGGGAATCTATCCCCTTATACTCTTGGAATTTTTTAATCAATATGACCATTAGTAAATAGGCCCACCATCTCAACCACCATTCTTAATACCAAGGTATGTATGATGTGATCCATGTGTCAAAACATCAGAGGAACACACCCGACCATACACATATTATCAATTGTGAGAATATTAATATAGGGGATGATCCATTTTATTAGGATCATCTATTGTAAATAGTAAATCAGAGAAAGAAAATCCTTTGAGGGAAGATGTTAATACTTTTTCAGATTTGGTGACCTCATGGGTAGTTCCTGGTGGAAACTTGGGAATGAATGGTTGAAATTATAGCTGAGTGTCCTGAATTGTTTGAGCATGACCCCAAGGGATGCTTCTAATGGAAGAGACGTATTTAGAAAGGGATAATAAAATGCCCTAAAATAATTGATCTTTTATATAAATATTTTTTTATATTTTCCATGGGTTTGACCATTATTGATCAATTAACATATAAATTATGGATTTTTTGGAGGCTTAAGTTGTGTTTTGGAAATATTTAGGGAAAATGTGTGGTTTCATTGTAGTACACATGACCATGTTGTAGGGTAAGAGGTAGACATATATTAAAAATGGCTTTGAAAGAACCATTTATTACGACGATACCACATACCAGAAAGAAATGATACATAATAGTGGTGCTATTTTTGTAGAGACTATTCTATAATTTTATGGACCACACAATAGTGTCAGTTTCCACATATATGATATATGGATGGTAGGTATTCATTAATTGGGGGTTTCATCCTTAAATTACCATTACATGATTGAATTTTTCAATTCATTTCAAATTTAATGAGTTATTCAACATGGAAATTAAGATGGAATTCAATAGGCCTTAAATAAAATAATTCTGTTCCAATAAGTATTTAATTGACTTGATTATTCTTCTCATTCGAAGGAATTATAATTATTTGAAAGGATGTAGATGAAACAATACACCAAAATTTCATCCCTTAAGCCATAATGGTGCATTCCATGACATGGTTCTCTATGATAGTTACTCTTTATACACCATTTAGGTTGACCTACATTGTTTCACAAGCCATATCGTTCCACACACTATTGAGAAGATTTATCCTAGTGAACCTCTTTGTTATAACATATGACTTTCTCTATTTAGGTTGGTCGTATTACAACTCCACACTACAAACTTCTACCTTGCTCTGTGGATACCCCTTGTTTTCAAAAATATTTATTACTCCCCTCTTGGTTTGACCTTGTGGATCCATTTTGATGGAAATTAACCCAGGATAAGTTGGTAAAACCCCTTCGATAATGTTTCCTCGTTGAATTACTTTATAACTAGTGGAACATTTTATTGGACCAGTTCTTGTTGATCAAAGAGTATGATTATATTATAGTTGGTGTGTGAATGTGACTTAGATATCAGGACATTCAACTGGACTTGAAACAGACATCAGTAACTTATGGTGTGAAATTACTTACCTCTTGGGATCTTGATTACATCTATTTTCACACTATAATTACTATTTTTTTTATTTTTGATACCATTCATGAGTATGATCACATGTGAATATGTGTATAGCCATGAGACATGTTGTGGTATTTGATTCCATGGTTAAATCCAGTCTTTCTTATTTCAATGTAAAATTTTACTCAGGTGATGTTATTTATGATGTTATATACTCATGATGTCATGTAGGCCTGATTTAACCAATCACCCTATATGTTTGTTTTAATACCTTGATGGTTGTTAGTGGTACCTGAAATTGGTGGGACATCGTAACATGTTTATCCCTTATAGATGGAGTGAACTTGACTTGTGAAAAAGTTACCTAAGAAAAAATTGGAGGTATGACATAGCCATGGTTCAATGATGAAGATGCACTAATGGTGGAAATGATTTTATAGGTTCCCTGAAAAATTAAGTAGCATAATTGATGTGAGTACTAAAAATTCTTGTTTAGAGGACATCGAGTGACATGGTCTTCATGTGGGATGGTTGATGTCGTGTATCATGTTCACACAACATTTTTAGGATATCATATAGTGGATTTTTTTGTTATACCAATATTTTCCAATATATTCCCATGATGGAGTCAATTAATGTACTTCAGGGGTTTGTGGAATCACTGTTGGAAGAAGACCAATCCTTTTTGGATTGAAGGTTTTTTTCCAATTATACAATTATTATTATGGTATGAACATGTTATAATTTAGAACATTCATTTTGAGATGCATTGGTGGGGTCATACCAAGACTTTTATTCATAAACCACTTGGGCATATTGCAGATTTCAAGTGGGATCTGATTAATGGTAAGGGCATACGGTGGAAAGCTGAGTTGAGGAGGATAGATCTTGTAGTGGACCACAAAATAATCTGATGGTCCTCACACTTCTTTTTTTGTTTATATTCTTTTATTATTCTATTAATTCATTCCATATTAGGGGATGTTTCATTTGTATTACATGTATCCAACTTAATTATTTTTTTCCTGATTACCCTGATTTTTATTGATTTCTTTTTTGTTATTTTAAACCCAATGACATGATATAGAGGGTATAGAATACCCATTACAATACTCAATCAATTTCTTCTAGTCAGTAGCCTTGTGCATATGTAGAGGTACACATGAGTCCATGTAACACACATGCTTGAACCCGGTACTTTAGGTCTATTCCTTATTGGAGGTTGTAAAAAATTTGAAAAATAAATTCTATTAATATAATTATACTTATAAAAGGGTTTTGGGAAAATTAAAATTAGAACTATATTTTTAATTTAGTATTCCATATACCATAAAAATCTAATCGAAATTTAACTGAATTCTCTTAACTTAATACATAGGGAAATTAATTCCTCTATATTAATGTTTAAACTCACTCACGTCCTCTCCCAAATCAGTAAATTTTCATTATTATAATGAAATGAACTTAGAAGAATATAATTTTTATGAGTATTAGGGAGATTGATGTCTGATATTATAATCCCAAACATTTATTATATCATATAATTTTTTATTTTTGTATTTTATATTTTTTAAACAAATACTTGGGAAATTACAAAAATATTAGTGGCTTTGTTCCATTCTTTTACATTCCCACTAACTAAATATCCCTTTTTTGTTGATTTTTAATTTTTTTATATTTTTTAAAATTTATTCACTCTACACAACCCATATTGGATATATATATATGTATATATATATATTCTATTTTTTACATTCTATGAATCACAGATATATATATATATGTTATATTTTTTATCCTTTCTATCACACACACAAATTCACACACACACACACACACACACACACACATATATATATATTATTTCCCCTTTTGTATCTTTACATGACAAAAGCATTTATATATATATATATAATTATTTTGTATTTTTTTGACAAAATATTTAGGTGTATATATATTGACTTCATTCAATGTTTTTTTAATATCAAACATAAATGTTAACTTTTTTATGTAAGTATAATTCGTCATTACTATTGAAATTTATATATAAGTAAATATATATATATATATTTATTTATGTTTGTATGTATCTCTATTAATACAATTATGACTAGTTTTTGGAAATTTAATGTTTACTATATACGCCTATATTTATAATTAACATATATTTTTTAAACACTTATATTTATGTATAATACCCACAAAAAAATATACATATGTGTATATAGACATGTATGTATAAACCTATTTATGTGTACATATATTATTTTACTAACACTGTTATTATTGAATTAATTTTAAATTACCGTGGTAAAAAATATTACTAATTTGGATTGTTGACATAATAATATACCATTATAAAATTTATTTCTCTTATAATTGTCATTATAAATTTATTTCCAAGAAGTATAATATAGAATTTATATTATTCAATAAATTATATTTTAATATTAAAATTTATGATACATATTTATGAATATCCTATTTATAATTTTCAATTTGAAGTATTGATTAAGTTATATCATTATTTTTGTATAACATTACACTTATATTTATAAAATTATTTTCAAAATTATTATATTAATATTGACAATAAAAAAGTCCCAAATATATTAATGAAAAATTTATTTTTCTGGAAATATTTTTTATTATTATTGAAATTTATACTATCATGTATTGGAAAATAAAATATAAATCAATAATGAATAATTTAATTAATATATTAAATATAGAAAATTGAATACTTAGTATCTCATAAATACTATTATTATTAAATTATAAATTTAAAATAAAAAATATAATTATAAATATAACAATTATATTAGTTATTATATAACATAAATTAAAATATAAATACTTAAAATGAAGGGACCACGACCCCGACATCCTAGAGATGATGCCTACTACCATTACATTGGAATAAGTTGCAAGGAAATTGCATCCAAGAGGACAGAAAAATTTAGTAGTATTGGTAAACTATATACATACATGAGTCCTGTATTAAAAACGAAAATAAAAATTATAACATAATTTCTTTTCTTTTCTTTATTGAGAATAACTGTATTCCATACAGTGTATCCATTCATATCCATCATAGCTATCTTTATGGAGTACCGAGGAATGGAAAAAAAATAAGAGTGAGATCAAATGATCAGGAAGGGTTATGTGAAGTAGAAGCTTTCATAAATCAATAAACATAATCAACATGGTTTGGTAGATACAGAAAAAAACCTGAAACATAAATTTATGGAAAAGGTATAATCAATATAGAAATTTAAATAACTGAAATAAAATCCATTTAATTAATAAACCTGGAATTAAATGCATTTATTGAATTTATCAGATAAAAAACCTCACATATTATAATAATACGTGAATTCTCAATGAAGGAAATGTCTAAATATTGGAAACCATGTTACCTAGGAACACATAACATACACTATCACGACCTTTGAAAAGTTGGATTAATATATATTGGGTATAAACCCATTTGATTGGATAACTGAATCATCTCATGAGACTACTAATGCATCAAGGGGATTACATTAAATGATTCCTAAGCCATTTCATAATATTAAAAATCACTCCTCTTATATAAAATAGTGGATTTAATTCTGAAACAATGCACGTTATCAATTATCCATATCGGGTAATGAATACTGATTTGTCAAAATTTTCTCAAATAATAAAATAAATTTTAAATTGAATAATCTATGTAAAAATTATATATATTTAATAAATAATTATATCTAGGATGAATAGTTTTCACATTTTGGGGAAATTTAATGATCAGTTATTATTGGAAAGTGAATAACTCTAGCAGAAGTAAATGATAAAAAACATGATTCATGGAAGTGAATGTCAGTACAGTCCTTCTTCAAAATAATCATAAGCCTTCCAGTGTAAAAATAAGGATAATATTAATAGTATATATACCCATTGGAGTAAGAATAAGGGTTTTTTATTGGTTAAATAAAAAATATTTCATAAAACCTTCTTGAATAAAATATCATGTTTTTGAATTTTTTGTTTAAAAAATTTCTCTTCGAAATTAAATTTTTTTAAAAAAGTTTTTTAAATGGTGAAAATTATTTTGATAAATAATTTTTACAGGGTAAAAAAAATTTATAAAACGTTTTTAGAAATATTAGTGTTGGGATAGAACATATTTCCATTCAAATAGAGAAACGAAATGGGGTTTATTCTAAAATATTTTTAAAAACATTTAAAGTACTACAGTGTGAAAAAAGGAAGTGCTAATCGAAATTAATCATCAAAGACTAGGGGAGAATTATATTAAATGGTTCATTAATCAATTATCAAATAATCGTTTTTAATATAAATTTAAGTTCAAATAAGAGTGAAAAAAATGATAATGGGAAGTAAACCCTTGCAATGGTCAAGAAATTGAAGTGAGAAATAATCTATGAATCAATTATGTATATCAACTATAAATAAACATAAAAATTTTATTTATGTCAATATATATTCAAAATTAATTATACAAATAATCATAGAATATTTGCAACAACAAGAAAGTAATAAAACTTAATGAAATGGAATTGAGTTATGGAATATCTTATCCATGTGGTTAAATTATATTCAAATCCACATAGATGAAATAATTCAAAATTTGACTAAAAATAACCTTAATAATGAATTATTAATTATATTATAACTCATATTTATAGTATATACATTGTATGAAAGAATATAGAAACATAACATTACAATATTCCTTAATGAAATGAAATTAAGATGCAATACCATGCCTCGATCTTTACATTTGGTCAAACTTGATTTAACTACATATATAATAATTTTAATGATTTTATTATCTTATAAAATAAAAATATTAATAACTATTATATCATATATTATCATTTTATAACATATTTTTTCTGTTTGATTAATTATATTTTATTATTTTTAGCATTTTGGGTATTAAACAACTATGTTTTTAAATATATTTTGAATTTTTATTTTAATGTTACTCTTAAAAATATAATTTTTTAAACATATAATGAATTTAAACAATGATTTAAATATTATATACATCAAGTACATGTGTATTTATAGTAATCTGAAAAAATGTATGATAGTAAACAAAATACACCATTCATAAAGATTATTGGACATACGTATGCATGAATTCTAATTTTATTTTATTTTAATATGAACAGATAGAAAATTAAATTATTTATATGTATATTATTATTATAGTATAATTTGTTTCCATATATTTCACATATATTTATTAAATACATTCTCAATACATTCCATGTGAAGGCATGAATGAATCACATCGCTTCGTGAGGTAGTTCTCCCCTGTACACATGAACAATGCTATCATATTCCCACAAAACATAAATAATGAAGGTATGTGTTATATAATAATTCATAAAATTAAATACATGATAATTTTAATTTATATCACATATAATATTATTTCCGACATTATTCCCACCCTTGAATGTTTGTAATGGAAAAATCAATGACAACCATTGGTGAATATTACATCTTCTTCGGGTATCTACTTTGGGTTTGCACTAAATGACATCCTTGGGTGGATTTAATAAAATATTAGAAATTGTATTAGGAGGATAAGATATTTTCAATGTTAATTGGTCAGGTTTTTGATGAGAGAAATCACTATTGAGGTTTTAATAAGTTAGTGGAGTGAGTTCCCTTTTATATTGGAGGAGTGGTGTTCTTGTAAATACAAGGAAGTAAACGATATTTGGTGGTCAAAATTACCTAATTAGAATTTAATAATAACCCATATTCATGAAATGAGCTAATATTGTTTAAAAATTGAAATCTAATGGGGTTGGGTGAAATTTGGGCTCTTTTCCATATCTAATATGTTATGATTAACCACTACTTAAACCCATTTTTACCTTAATTTTTGTAATTAATTTTACCTATTTTCACAAATAAAATAGGTAAAAAATTATGTATACCAAATAATACATTATAAATTTTCATTATGAAAAATATTTATACCATTTTTCAAAATCTAATTCATATAATTGAAAAACTTAATTTAATATTAATATTACAGATGGGATGAGATGTGAGTTTCTAATGTGAAAATGTTTAAACATTTTTTTATGTTTTCATATATAAATTCAATATGATAATTATTTTAATGGAATAAATTGGAAGAATATATTTTTAATTAAACTATTAATACTTTAAACCCTTTTCAATTTATAATTTTACATTATAAGTTATTTAGATGAAAAGTTCATTTTCAATTAAAATTCAGTATTCTTTATTATTCATCAAAATATGAAATTTCTCATAAAACTACCAAAAAACCATTATAATATAATTTTAAAATTATAATTTAACAAATTAAGTTTAAATTTTCTAATAAAAATTACAAAAGGGTAAAAATTTAGTTCCCTAAAAATAATGCCTTTAATGTTGAAATAACTTCCTCCAGAAAAAACAACTTTTTATAAGTAAAATGTTATTTGTAATTATCTTTTGCCTATAAATTATACAATATGAATGAATTTTTCTTAAAATAAAAAAAATCTCACTATAAAAATACCCTATACACATATTTTAGAACCATGGGTATCACCCCTAAAAAAGTAGGTATATGAAATACACATAGTTTTAGGTACCAGGGCATTGGTAGATGGCCATATAGAGATATACCCAAGTTTTTTATAGAAAATACGGGTATATAATCATAGGATTTTGTCGTATACAAGTTTTAACATAAACTGTAGGCATATATCTATACCCACGGATCTCTAACCCATTGATATAACTTTTCCCAGCCAAAAAAATATAACCACAGTTCTCCAAACCATGGGTATAGGTAGCTGTACTCATTTGGAATTAGCATCAGTTCATCTACCCCATTAACATGTAAATAATATAAGAAACACAATACACATTCAATGAAATACAAAAAATTTATATTTAGTAATCAACCAACAGCTTGTAACCATTAACGATACTATAACATACATATATATCCATATAACCTAACTATTAAATTCATTATTCAAAATCCACATGTATCATCACTAAAAATTAAAAAATAGAGGGGGTCAATATCTCACCCATCACCAACATTCCCATCCTTAACACCATCATCTATATCTTCATCCCCAATAACATCATCTAGAGCACAATTAATAGTTGCTACAATATCATCATCATCTTTATTGCCCCCACCATCAGCTCGACCACCACTAGAAACCTATTTGAAATCACATAGGGAAACATTTAAAGAGTGTATTTCTTCCATATATGAATCAAAATTAGTATCATCCTCCAACAGATGTTATTTTCCTATAGCCTGCATAACGGTCAAGAAGTGTTCAATGATCAATTTACTTCTTCCATGCTCTAGTAAATCAATTTTTTTGGACACATCTACTTTGATAGAGTTATTTGTAGTTTACTGGTCTAATAGGATTCCTAGGATCCTGATGAGGATGAATACCTAGTAGGGTAATGTTTTTCTTAGGTCTACATTGGACTCTCCTTTGGTTCTCCCCACCAAATACTTGACTCAAATGATTACTTGGCCTGATGTTTGCATCTTCTTTTTCATTGAGGGCCTCTAAGGGAGACTATTGAAATTATAAACAATATATTCAATTATGAATTTCATATATGTATTTGAAATATAAATAAAAATACTTACAATATTTTCTTGTGATTTTGTATTTACTGAACTTCCATCCCTTTTATTTTTTCTAGCATAAAATAAATTTTCCTGAGGACCATGAACATCGATTTAAAATAAAACTTTCTAAAAATGATATTAATTAGTATACACATATTCATAATATAATCATGCTATAATATTGAATAATAATAAAAGTTATTTACTTTTAATTGAATTAACATTTCATAAATTTAAACATGTGATAAACATTCATGAAAAATTAATAAATAAAACAAGTCCATAAAATCTTTTTAGTTTTCACTACTCATTATGAACATTCCATAATCTAGAATATGAATGATTTATATAAATTTTATAACATGAACTACATATAATTCATCATAATAAATTTCCTTTATATATGAAATTTTTATTAAATATAGTTATTTTATATTTCACTTTATGATACAAACAATTTATATAATATAAATTTAGCATAGTTAATAATTTTTAATCCTTTATTGAATCAATCATCAAAACTCAGTTGACGTGGTTTCAATAATATAAAAATAAGTCCCCTAATTTAAATAAATCAAATTATGTATTTATTAATGATTCACAATAATTAAATATAAATACATCATTTATAAATGATAAGGAATTACAATTGGCTAATGGACTAATGGTCATTAGGACAATTTTCCAATTGGCTATTTGAAAACTAATCCAATTGTCCTGTTGGACAATTGGATATCAGTCCATTAAGAAAATTTTCCAACTTTATATTATGCTATTTGGTCAATTAGTCTAAATGGTCATTAGGCTATTATACCAACTAGCGAATTGGCCATTAATAAAATTGGACCCTAGGATAATTGGACAATTATTCATTAGGCCAATTGGCTATTAGGACATTAGGACATTAGGTTAATTGGAATATTTTACAATAGGACAATAGTCTGATTGGACAATAGTCCATTGAACCGTTGAGCCTATAGGCCATTAGGAAAATTGTCTGTTAGTCCATTAGACCATTTTTTTCAAATGGCCAATTGGATTTTAAACCACTAGGTCATTTTGATCTATAGGCCATTAGGATGACTTGCCGTTTGGCCATCTAGCCTATATGCCATCTGGACAACTAGCCATTAGGTAATTTGACAATTATGCCAATCATTTAATTGGTATTTAAAAATATTAACCATTTTCCATTATTCCATTAAGATAATTTTCCAATTTTCCATTATACAATTAGGTCAATTGTCCAATTGGAAATATATCCATTATATTTTTAGACCATTAGGTTGATTGGACATTACGCCTTTAGGCCATTGGGCTGATTGGCCATTAGGATGATTGACCATTAGGGTAATTGGAAAATTGGCTAATTGGCAATTAGGAAGTTATAAAAATTGGATATAATTCTATTATGACGATTGTCCATTAGGTCTTTAGAAAAACTAGACATTAGGAATTTAGTCCTATTAGCCATTTGGTCCTTAGTCCGTTAGGAAAATTAGGAATTTGGCCTTTAGGAATTTGGGAAAATTGGAAATTAGGCCATTAGAACACAAGCCCATTCGTCTGTTAAGCAGATTGGCCATTAGGACTTTAGGAAAACTGGTCATTAGGGCTTTATTCACATTTTCCATTAGGCATTTTGGCTGTCAGGATGATTGTCCATTTGGTCTTTTGGCCTCTTGGAAGTTTGTTCATTAGGAATTTAGTCCAATTTTCAAATTGGTCATTAAGTTGTTAGGACAATTGGCTATTATGAATTTAGTTCTTTTGGATTATTTGAAAATTGGCCATTAGGCCATTTGGTTAACTAGTGATTTTTCCATTAGGCTAATTGGCCAATTTTTCATGAGGCCATTAGGCCAAATAGACAACATGACAATAGGTTATTATTCGCCAATTAGACATTAGAAAAATAGTCCAATTGAACTATTGGCCATTAGATATCCGACCAGGTTTCCATTAGGACAATAGTCCAATTGACCAATTGTAAGTTATTCCAATTTCAAATAATCCATTAGTCTACTTATCTATTAGGTTGTTAGTGAAATTTTCCATTAGGTTATTAGGAAAATTGATCATTAGGCCATTAGTCCAATTTCATGTTAAGACAGTTGAAATTTAGCAAATTAGTTCAATTAGCCATTATGCCAAGTGATTCAATTCTACATTAGACCATTAGTGCATTAAGGAATTTGTACCATAGGTAATTATGTTGATTTTCTATTAGGTTGTTTTTCTATTAGACCATTTGGATTATTGTCAATTAGACCTTTAGTCCCACTAGACATTATGTACTTAGGTTGATAAGAGAATTGACCAGTAGTACATTGGGATATTAGGCGAATTTTGAAATTTCCCATTTGGATGTTAGGCCAAATGACCATTAGGCCATTTGGATATTATGACAATTGGTCATTTTACCATTAGTCTGTTAGGCCAATTGGACATTATGCCTCTAGGAAAATTGGTCAGTATGTTGTTTGGCCAATTTTCCATTAGGATATTAGTCCAATTGTCCATTAGTATAGTAGTTCAATTGGAAAATTTTCTATTAGTAAATTATACCATTGGGACAATTATCCAATTGGCCATTAGTCCATGATTCCTCCAGACTAATTATCCATTAGGCCATTAGCCCAATTTTCCCTCATATTGTTAGTCCAATGGAATGTTATCTCATTAGGCCAATTATCCAAATGTATATAAAGAATTTTGGGCATTAGACCAAGTGGAAATGTATCCTTTAGGCTATTAGTCCAATAATTCATTAGGCTTTTAGGGCTTTAGGCATTTAGTCCAGTAGGTCGATTGTCTATTAGGCCAATTAGGCATAGTAGAAAATAGGTCATTAGACGAGTGTTCCATTAGGTTGTTAGGCCATAATTCTAATTGGCCAATTGGCATAAGGCCTTTAAGAAAATTATCTTGTAGTCCATTAGTCCAATTGGAAGAATCTCCATTATTCAATTAGTCCAACTATCCATTATACGATTCTTCCAATTGTCTAATTGTCAATTAGGATAGAAGTCCAATTGGGAATTTTTTCATTATCCAAATTGGCCATTAGGGTGTTAGTCCAATTGGTCATTAGGACATTAATACATTAATCTAATTGGACAATTCTCCATTATTCCATTAGTCTAATTTTCCATTAGGGAATTAGTCTAATAATGCAATTAACTGTTTGGATATTATCCCAATTAGCCATTAGGTCATTATCCCAATTGGCCATTAGTGTAGGTTATTGGAACATTGAAAGCGTGCGATGGGTGGTGCCCAAATTTAATTTTTTCTGTATTCAATAATCAATCTTGGACCTATACAATTATGACAACCTTACTCTTTATTTCATAACTAAACATTATTTATTACATAAAACCTTCACATGTTACAACAAAAAATATCGAGTGGTCTAGCGTCTTTGGGGCTAAGGATCATTACATAACAACTTGGAACATGAAATACAACATCATTATTGAAAAGTTCCTTTACATGACCACTTTATTCCCTCGTACTTAGCATTACTTGGAATAACCTGAGGACATGCATAAGAAAAGGATGATCTATAAAGCTTAGTAAGGGAATAAACACAGAATAACATGAGGGATGAAATACATGTCAGACGATAGGCATATAAATGTATCACAAGAGAAACATGAACATAAAGGCATGATAAATCATGATAATCATCAACAACATTTAACATGGAATTAGCATGAGCCAAGGCTCATTACACAAGGAGCATGAGTAAACCATCATTGCACATGAAGTACGAGTAAAACATTGTTTCACTTGAATTAAAATGAGTCAACACTCATTGCACATGATGTATCATACTATAATTTACCCAATGCATTGGAGAACTATCAGGGCACAACCTTCTTAAACATTTTATTTCATGCATAAGTGTGCCACATGGATCATATAACATCGAATCAATCAACATCATAAGTAATTAAATGACTAATTAATTTAAAATAAATACTTTAAATTTGCATTAAATATGTATATGTTAATAAAGGTGAATACCCTTGATGGATACATGGGTATGGTATTCACTACATAATGATCTTGGCTTGAAAAATGTGGTGCAATTTCGGAAGCATAACGATGTGACATAAGGATTCATGAAAATGGTTGATGAGAGATAAATGGGTGTATCATCATATTTAAATGAAATGTACAGTAAGGGGGTCATATATATACATGTCCCAACAAATGTAAGGGAATTTATATGCATAATACAAAATAATTACTTGGATGTAAAAGAGGAGAGAGAAATCCCTCATGGAATTTTGTCATGGTAACAGGTGTACATAGGTTGAATTAATGAGAGAGAAAGGGGTATCCAATCATCCAAACATAAATAGGGAATTATGGAGGATATTTTTAATCATACCCCGACATTTATAATTGAAAAAAAAGGGCATAACAACTTAAATAAAATTTGACAATAATAAGAAAAGAAGAAATACCTTACTTGGAAGTGTGATCCCAAAGTCTTGGGAGAGGCTTGAGAGAGGCTTATTGGGAGATTGAGAAACCTTGGGAGAATTATATAGAGAGGAGGGTAGAGGTAAGATTAAATACAAAGGCATTGAGTGAAGATGAAGTGGGAGCTTGGGTGGGTTTATATTGGAAAAGAGAGGGAATTTATTGTTATTTAGGTTTGGGTCCCCACACATTAAACTAATCAATACCACGATCCATACCATGGTTTTCACCAATGATTTTTTCCAAATGGGTGTGGAAAACAATATTTTATATGGCCAATGGACGAACATCTTAAAATAATAGGGATTCTTATGTAGAGGCGAGTCATACTCTCATGAAAAACAATTTAAAAAGACAAAATGTTTACAAGACTTGAGGGGTCCACCAAGGCTTTGTAAAATAAATAAAACAAACCCAAATTACATTAATATAATGGTAAAACATATACTGTCTGAAAAAAATGTTTATAGTATTTTATTATATCACTACTAGGTCATTATGATGTCATAAAACACATTATATATTTAAACGATTTGTAATTTTTACCCCAAAATTCAACTGTCTCTGAAAATTATGAAATATTCAGAATTGGATAATTTCAACGTGCTGATTTCAAAAATAACATTCATTTTATATAAATAATTTTCTGATTATTTGAATTATTAATTATAAAATCAAACCGACATTTATCGAAAAATTCATGGGTTTTGAAAAAAACAGCTTTCAAACCTTAATAAAAATTGCAATTGTATTTATAAAAATTTTGCGATCATTTATATTTATTAAAAAGTAATTTTATAATAATAATAATATTATATTAAAATATTATTTTATTCAAAAATCCATTAATTCATCAAAATATATTTGTTAGTAAAATATTATATAAAAATATTATTTGTGCCTTAAAAACTATTTAAAAAGTAAAAATAATAAAATTAATGTATATTCGTTATTATAAAACAAAATAATGCACATAATCATAGTGGTAAGGTTTTGTTACATAACCACTTATAACACCCGCATAATATTGAAGGGTAAGGTGTGCGATGGTGACAGACTCTTGGGGTGGCTCAGATAACAGCGCTCGGGTGGTATTCTCTATGAACTTCTAATTATCCCGTAGTTAGTTCTTATCAAGCTTAATGTGTTCATGGTCAGCTTGGGATTGGTCAAGAGCAAAGCCCAATGATGCCACCTCCTTTCCGAGCTCTAACAAATGGGCTTCGTAAGGGGCATGTCTACTGGATGAGGCCATCGCTTACTTTGTCTGAGTAAATTGGATTTGTTAAAGCCCTATATTTATACTAATCATGTGATCACGGTTCAATGCATATATTAGCAATGATCACAATTCTTAACAATATTTTAAAATCCAAAAACATAAAACCAATAATGTTTACATTTATATAAACAATTTACATAATGATAAATTTATCAGATCAAGAAGAATTTTCATTAATGAATGTTTGGGTCGTTACAATCTTTCCCCCTTAAGAAATTTTGCCCCAAAATTTCATTTTCCCACACTAAAACTGGAATGGGTAACTCTACTTCATCACTTCCTCCAATTCCCACTTCAATTCTTCGAACTTTTGGTTTCTCTATAACACCTTGATGAGGGGCATTATTCTATTTCATAGAACTTTTTCCCTACAATCTAAGATCTTCACTGGTTTCTCCTCATAAGTGAGTTCATCCTCTAACTGTACTACCTCTGAAGAGAGTAAATGTAAAGAGTCTGGTATGTACTTTCTTAAGAGGGATACATGAATGATGTCATGTAATTTGGCTATGGTAGGTGGAAGTCCTAGTCGATAGGCCACATCCCCGACTTGATCAAGAATATCATAGGGGACAATGTACCTAGGACTTAACTTACCTTTATTTACAAACCTCATAACCTTATTCCATAGAGAAATGTGTAGAAATTATGTTTCTCTAAATTAAATTTAAGGTCTCGTCGACGGTTATCTATACAACTCTTCTGTTGACTCTGTTCTGCCTTGATATGCTGCTGAATTACTTTCACCTTATCCACCATTTCTTCGACCATTTCTTATACAAGAAGCTTATGCTCACCGAATTCATCCCAACATGTCAGTGTTTTTCACCTCTTTCTATACAGGGATTCATAAGGTTCTATTCAGATGCATGATTGGAAACTATTATTGTAGGAAAATTGAACTAAAGGAAGAAGTTGATCCCATTCTCCTTTAAAGTCCTTTGAGCATGCTCTTGACATATCCTCAAGTATTTGGATAGTCCATTTAGATTTCCTTCAGTTTGAGGGTGATAAGCTGTACAGATGTTCAACTCAGTATCCATAGCATGTTGAAGACTCTTCCAAAACTTAGTGGTGAATCTCGGATCGCGATCAGATACAATAGATAGTGGTACTCCATGCAGCCTTACCACTTCCCTAATATATATCTGTTCCAGTTGATCCAATGAGAAATTCTTCTGAATTGTAAGAAAGTGTAAAGACTTTATAAGACAATCCATAACAACCCAAATTGCGTTGTTCCCATCGGATGTCTTCAGAAGTCTGGTGAAAAATTCAATGGTTATGTTCACCCATTTCCATGCTGGTATGGGTAATGGTTGCATCATTCCCTTAGACTTATGCATCTCAGCCTTCACATGTTGACACACTAGACACTTTGATGTAAATTCAGCGATCTCCTTCTTCATACTATCCCACCAATAATGCTCTCAGAGATGTCGATACATATTTTTGTTTCCTGGGTGAATAGAGAAATTTGAACTATGTGCATCATCCAGAAGTTCATTCTTCACCTATGAACATGATGGAACACATAATCTTTTCCAAAATCTCACAATTTTTTCTTCATTAACATTTAACTCCGAGGGTTTCCCTTTTCTGATATCTTCTATATTCTTCTAAATTACCACATCATCCCTTTTAGTATCCTTTAACCATTCCAAAAGATATGGTAGAGAAATAATTTTTGAAAGGATTGATGATATTCATTTCATTATGATTCCCATTTACATCTTCATCAAATCTAAGAAGATTTGATCCTCCTAAATTGTCATCAATGATGGAATCACTTGGTCATTTATACTTAAAGAATTTTCCACCTTTTTCACTTTCCCAGGGGGGTAATTGATTGAGCAGTCATTGTGTTTGATCAACTCCAACCATCATCATTGGCGCACGTTCAACTCTTTCTGTGTGAATTTATACTTGAGGCTTTTTTAGTTCGTATATATTTTACACTTCTCCCCAAAGAGATAATGCCACCAAATTTTTTAAGGTGAAGATCACTGCATCCAACTCTAGATCATGCGTTGGATAATTCTTCCCATGAACATTCAATTTCCATGAAGCATAGGCAATGACTTTGTCATTTTTCATCAACACACAGCCCATTCCCTTCTTCGAAGCATCACTGAATACCATAAAAAGTACTTCAATTGTGGTTAATGTGAGAACGGGCGCAGTGATAAGACTCCTTTTCAAATCCTTGAAGCTTTATTCTCATTCATCAATCCATGATAACTTTACTCCCTTCTAAGTTAACTTGGTAAAAGGGTTAGAAAATCATGATAAATTTCTCAAAATTCATCGATAATATCCAGCTAACCCCAAGAAGCTACAAATATCTGTTATCGATGTTGCCCTTGGCCACCCCAAAATTGTAGCAATCTTGGAGGGATCCATAGATATCCCATTTATTGTGATGATATGGCCCAGGAATGATACCTCCTTCAACCATAACTCACACTTGTTGTACTTTTCATAGAGCTTCTACTTTCACATGGTCTCTAGTATAGTTCTTAGATTATACTGATGATCCTCGGTATTTTAGTATATGAAAATATCATCTATAAAGGCTACCAAAAATTTGTTGAGGTAATCTCTAAAGTCTCCATTCATTAATTCCATGAAGTATGTTGGAGCATTAGTGAGTCCAAAAGGAATTACTATGAATTCGTAGTGCCCGTATCTTGTATGAAAAGAAGTCTTGGGGATATCTTCTTTCTTAACCTTTACTTGATAATATCCTGACAACAAATCTACCTTGGTGATGTATTGTGCTCTAGGAAGCTGATTGAAGAGGTCATCAATTAGTGGTAGAGGATACTTACTCTTTATAGTGATTTTGAGGCACACGATAATCGATGCAATAGTGCATTGACCCATCCTTCTTCCTGAAGAAATGGACTGCTGCACCCCATGGTGAAGCACTTGGGTGTATAAATCATTTATCTAGATTCTTTTGTAGAGGTTATTTCATCTCCTCAAGCTCCACAACAACCATTCTCTATAGAGTCTTGGATATTGGAAATGCCCTAGGTATAAGATCAATTGAGAATTCAACATCTCTTCTAGGAGGAAGACCAGGAAATTTCTCGGGAAATACTTCAGCGAATTCCCTCACAATAGGAATGTATTCAAGAATGTTTTCCTCCTTAGACTCAATCATATAAACTAGATATGGATGCTTATAGGATAGTAATATCCATGCCTGAGATGATGTAGCTAAGAAAAATTCATCTTCCTTCTTTCACTTGTATAGAATCAGGGGTCGATTCTCTACATGGAGAGTGATTTCCCTCTCACGAAAATTTATGTTGGATCTATAAAAGAAAATCCAATCCATGCCAATAATTACATTAAATTCCACCAGTGGGAGTATGATGAGGTTCTCCGGGGAATCCAATCCACAGATTATAACAGGGGAGGAGTTATATTCATGCGATGCAATGATTGCCCCATTTGTCGTACTCACCGATATCTTCACTTCTATGATTTGGGGTGGTGCTTGGATTGTTCTACTCAACATTCAGGATTTCAAGAATGATTAGAACCAGAATCAAAGAGTATGTTTGTTATTCTTGAATGAATAACTACAGTTTATATCACCACTTCATTATTGGGGTTCACTTCGGCAATAGTGATGGAAAAATATCCCCCTAGCTTCCTTATAGGTTGTTGGTTTCCTTCAAAAACCCTTGGCTTAGGGCACTAATTTGCACGATGACCTAGGTTTTTGTAGTTGAATCAATGAACACTGTGTTGAGAGTCGAACAAAGTATTCCTCTCCTCTGTTTCAGCATCATATTTTTCTTGGAAATAGTAAATAGCATGGTGCCCTTCTCTTCCACACCTAAAGCATTTACACATCCCATTCAACTAATTTCTAGGGTTCTTGCTTCTGCACATTTGGCATGTGTGGTGATGGATCTTCTTAGCACCATTGGATTTATCCGTTGAACTACTGGCATTGATGTCCACCTTACAATTCATATCCCCATGATACCCCTGAGATTCTCTGATCTCCATTTCAATCTTGAGGGTACATTAGAAAATTTCCTCATTGATGTTGAAGTCATGAATTGCCAGTGATTTTTGCAGGCTAGGTTTAATCCCACCAAAGAAGCGGTCAACCATGCATTCGGTGGTAACGAAAAAGTCGGAGGCATATCATGCAAGACTTGTGATGTTTTCTTCATACGCTCTAACAGATTCATCATCTTTTTTCTTTAGGGAAAGGAAGTCCCTTTCCATCTTAAGCCATTGGGTGCGCTGAAAATATTTATACAAAAACATATTCTGGTAATACTTCCATTCCAATGCCTCGATCTCCTCCCCATGCTTCATATCAATGTCCACCATTCATCATCATCACCCACCATATGATAAGAATCCAAAATAACCTTCTCTTGTTCAAAACATTGAAGGATGGAGAAGGTCTTTATAATGAATTTGATCCATTATTCGGCGATTGAGAGATTGGATGATCCACTAAAGTTAATAGGCCTTTGTCTCATGAAGCTATCGATGGATACTTGTTATTTTTTGGAGGGTTTTGAATGTTCCTATTGACCCATGTTTCTATTCTAATATTGAGTTAACTGAGAGAGAATCATGGAAAAGTTTGCAATTACCACTCCCATCAGATTGGGCATCTCATTAGCACTGTCATCACATTGATATTCACATCAGTTGTTAGCCTAAGTTCACCTATTACAGGCCATTGGTTGGAATAAAAGAAAACTTAGGTGTAACACATAAAGGGTAATCCAAGGACAAAACAGATGACTTATAAATAACTTTTATTTCCTTAACAAATGAATCTATAGGCTTCAATCGATGCTATTCATGATATACTTTCAAACATATATTCTTAGGGGCATTATTTTATTTCCCTTAATAAGGGTTCATACTAATCTTATGAATTTACCAAAACATGTCCCCTAGGAGTGTCATAAACAAGAGTGCAGCAAGGCCCATTTTCATGTACCAGGATACCCCAGGTGAAGCCCGGAACTCCTTGTTAGGGTTTTCACCCATAGGCATATCTGTGCTACAGCCACCTCTACCTGCTCATATCCCGGCAGAGATGTATTTGATTAATAAAACACTTACTCAATACCCACCAAAAAAATAGGGATTTTTTATTATACTTATTCTTGTCTCTAAGGCTTTACTAGGGTTTTATAATCCTAATCCCAAAAATAACTAAACCTATCTTCTGATTCCAACTATGACTACCCTGATCTTTATTTCATACTTAAACATGATTTATTACATAAAATCACCACTTGTTTCAACATAGAAAATCTATAGGTATAGTGTATTTGGGGCTTTAGATAATTAAATAACAACTTAAAACATGAAATACAACATCTTTATTGAAAACTTCCTTTACATGACCACTACATTCCCTCGTACTTAGAATTTCATGGGATAACCTGAGGATATGCATAAGTAATGGGCCAGCTATAATGTCCAGTAAGGGAATAAAAATGGAATAAAATGATTGATAAAATAAATGTTAGAAAATAGGAATATCAATGGAGCACAAGATAAACATGAACATAAAGGCATGATAGTGCATGATAATCATAACATGAAAATGTGGCAACAACACTTAACATGGAATTAGCATGAGCCAAGGCTCATTGCACATAAAGCATGAGTAAACCCTCATTGCACATGAATCATGAGTAATCCATCATTGCACTTGAATTATAATGATTCAACAATGATTTCACATGTCTTATCATGATACTATACTTTATCCAATGCATTGGAGCGCTATTAGGGCACAACCTTCTTAAACATTTCATTTCATGCAAAAGTGTGCCACATGGATCATATAACATGGAATCAATCAAAATAATAAGTTATTACACGATTATGTAATGTTGAATAAATACATGAAATTACCATTCAATATGTTTACTTTCATAAAGGTGAATACCCTTGATAACGACAAGGGTATTGTATTCAGTACAGAATGATCTTGTCTTGAAAAAACGTGGTGAAATTTCGACAGCATAACAATGTGATGTAAGGATTAATGAAAATGGTTTATGAGAGTGAATTGGGTGTCTCATCATATGTACATGAAATTGATCGTAAGGGGATCATATAGATACATGTACCAACAAATGTAATTGAATTTAGATGAAAAATTTCAAAGAATTACTTGGATGTAAAAGAGGAGAGAGAAATATCTCATAGAATTTCGACATGGTAAGAGGTGTACATGGGTAGAATTAATGATATATAAAGGGTTCTACCATCATCCAAACATAAATAGGGATGTACAGTGGAGTTTCAAAATCATACCCCGACATTTGTAACTGAAAACAAAAGGGCAGAACAACTTAATGAAAATTTTACAAAAAATGAGAAAGGAAGAAATCCCTTACTTGGAAGTGTGATCCCAAAGGCTTGTGATAGGCTATAGAGATGATTATTGGGAGATTGAGGCACCTTGGGAGGATTATAGATAGAGGAGGGTAGAGGGTCGATGAACTACAAAGGCTTTGAGTGAAGATGAAGTGGGATCATGGGTGTGTTTATATAGGAAAAGAGAGGGAATTCTTTAATATTTAGGTTCGGGTAATCACACATTAAACTAATCGATACCAAAAACCAGACATGGTTTTTGCCCATGTTTTTTTCCAAATTGGATTGGAAAAAAATAATTTATAAGGCCAATGGTCGAACATCTTAAAATAATTGTGTTGATTATGTGGAGGTGAGTCACACTCTCAAGGGAAACAATTTAAAAAGACAAAATGTTTTATAAGACTTGAGGGGTCCACCAAAGATTTGTAAAATAAATAAAACATACCCAAAATCACATTATTTTAATTATAATAGATATATTTTCCGAAAATAATATTTATAGTATTTAATTACATCACTATTGGGTCATTATGATGTCAAAAAACACATTATATATTTAAACGATATTTAATTTTTACCCAAAAATTCGACTGTTTCGAAAAATTTTAAAAAATATCTTGTTGTATAATTTTGACATCCTGATTCCAAAAATAATATTCATTTTATCTATAATTTTCTAAATATGTGAATTTTTACTTTTAAATGAAAACTGACATTTATCAAAAAATTCACGGGTTTTGACAAAAACAGCTTTCAAACCTTTATAAAAATTATAATTGTATTCCTAAAAATTGTATGATAATTTATATTTAATAAAAAGTAATTTAATAATGATAATAATATTTTATTAAAATATTATTTAACTCAAAAATCCATTAATTCATCAAAATATATTTCTTAGTTGAATATTAATTTAAAATACTATTTGCGGTTTAAAAACAATTTACAAAGTAACAATAATAAAATGAATGTATATTCATCATTATATACAAAAATAATGCACATAATCATTGTGATAATGTTTTTTACATAACCCCTTATAACAACTGCATAAGACTGAAGTGTAAGGTGTGCGATGTTGACAGGCTCGTGGGGTGGCTCGAATAACATCCCTCGGGTGGTAATCTCTATTAACTTACACTTCTCCTATACTCGGTTCCACTCAATATTAATGTCTTCAAGACTGGATTAGGCTTGGTCAAGAGGGAATCCCAATGACGCCACATCCTTTCCGAGCTCTTGAAAATGGGCTTCATATGGGGAAGCCTACTGGATGAGGCCATCACTTCCTTTGTCTGAGTAAATTGGATTAGTTAAATCCCTATATTTATACTAATCATGTGATCACTATTCAAAAGCTATATTATCAATGGTAACAATTCATAACATTATTTTAAAATATAAAAACATAAAACCAATTAAGATTACATTTATACAAAAAATTTACATAATGATACATTTAATCAAATCAAGAGGAATTTTCATTAATGAAAGTTTGGTTCGTTACAATGATGATGAATGAAATTAACCATGAAAATGAATCAATTAAATAGGTAAATAATAATTATAGTAGAACCTAGAGAAAAGTATTTACACATATTTATTATAATTAATTCTAATAGATATTGAATTACTTAAGTAATTATTTCATTGTTGATGTTTATACAAACAGATCTACGGTGAACCATCATTGTGTTATAGAAACTAAGTGTATATTTCCTTTAATGGTGATCCACATGTGTATGACGAATCTCTAGCCAATGCCTAAGGAGTATTTGGGTGCTAAGAGAGAATATCCTTGCTCTTGTATCATATGACTTCGATCGCCTTGAGAACCACTTCCAAAGTGTTATACTTGATTTGGTGGTGGTGGATTGCTCTCTGTTCTTGAGATATTTATTGTATAATAGATCTCTATAGGTTTGGTTTTTTTTCTCCAAATCTATTTCTCACAACTTAATAGGCTAATGAGAAAATTATATAATTGGGTATTTTTAATACTAGGTTTAAAATAAAGTAATTTCACAAGTTCCCTTATGATTTTTTTAATCCTTGAAAACACCATGTCAAATAATAATAGTTATATTACTATTTCTAATAATTCTTTGAAAATGATAACTAATATTAAATATTATTTAATTATATTATATTCAATATTATCATTTCTAACCACACCATTAAACACGGTTATCCATTCCTCCAAAATATTTATCGGGCCTTGAATAATTTATATTTATTTATCATATAAATATCACTGAATTATTCTCTAATAAATAAATAAATATTATATTTTCTAAATATAATATAAATATTTATATGCAATCAAGAATACATGAATAATTATGAAACCACATGCAGGAATAATATTTATTCAACCTATTAAATAATAAAAAATAATATATTATTTAACTGAGATTCTAGATACACTTAGTGTCTTATCATATATGCCACTTTATCAGTGGAATTAGGTGAAGCAACCTAATGTCCAATGATAGAATCTAGAAACCCACAAAAAAAACCACAAAGAACGAAGTTAATTCCACAAAAACATGTCAGATCATATGAATTCTTTCCATGTAATATAATACCATTATTACAACATCTCTAGTCAAGCAGGTTTTATTCATGTGTCATCAACCAGTGTTATCTATATCTCTTTCTTTGACATTCTTGAAATAAAACATGCCTATAGAACACTATGGATATCTATATATTTATGTTATATCATTTCCATCAAAGGGAATGAGATATGAACTTCTATTAATGAACAGAATGGATTGATCCTTTATCACATTATTCATTAATGTAGTATTATTTTTGAGACACCCAACATATCCAGTTTTGGTACGAACATATATCATCACGATTTTCATCAATACATCTAATTTCAGGACTCATAATACTCATTAATAAAATTATAAATGTCTATTGAACAATAAAAATGTTTGTATATAGGAACATCCAATAACACATATAAATGTGGATTTACTACTAGTGGGATCGTTCTCATAATATGTATACTAGACATTACCATGGGAAAACACCATGAGCCCCCTGCTATCTTATATGATTTGTTTCCAATAAACAATATCATCTGGATATAGGACATATCTTTTTTAATATTGTCATAACAATTATGGTTTCCCATCATAGTGGGGAACTGCTATGACCTTTTAGTGAGAAAGCTAATTATAGGACATTATAACATAATATGTTATGTAGAAGAACAATCATGATGTGGTAAAGAGTTTATTACTATTCAAACACCATGAATAATAAATTATAATAAAGTACAAATAATTTGGTTACAGGGCACCAAATCCAATAGAATTTCACTTTCACTATATCCAAATCCTAACAAGCTTTAGTCTGTGAGCTCTAACCTGATACTCATGCTTCTTATAAGAAAGGAATTTAGTTTAAGGGTCCACTATGTTCTCTTATGTGGGTACTTTTCTTATTGAAAATTCACCCCTATTATATAAATCCCTCAATAGGTGATACTTATAGAGTATATGCTTTGTCTGTTGGTGTGACCTTTGCTCTTTTTCAAGATCCATTTCTATTGTATTATCATAATACAATGTGATAGGGTTTTTACTTTAAGTCACCACATCAGTATCATCAAAAAATTTATGAATCCAAATATATTCCTTGGATGCATCATAATCTGTTATATACTTGTAATCCACTATATAATCAACAAAAAATAGCTACATTGTTCTTCTCTTACTTATAGATCCTCCTTTAAGATAGAAAACGTATCCTAATTGTGACTTTAGATCATTTTGATATGTCTGAAAACCTTCATCAATATGACCACAGATAACCAGCTCCTCGTCTCCTCCACACACCTGAAACATATCCTTTCTTCTTTTTAGATACATAAGGAATGCATTAACAACAATCCATTGATTTTATCTTGGATTTAATAATATCTTCATTCCATGCCCAGTGCATAGGAAACATCAAGTCTTGTACATAACATGACATACATGATTGATCTTATAGTTGAAGCGTATGTGATCTTACTCATTCCCTATTTCACTTATTGTTCCTAAGGATACATTTTATTAGAAAGATGCAAACCATGCAAAACTGGATCTAATCCCATCATATATTTTTCCATACTAAATTAATTTAGTATCTTGTCAATATATGTACTTTCACTTAGTCCAATAAGCCTCTCAGATTAATCAAAAATAATCTTGATCCCTAGAATATTGGCCTTTTCACCTCAGTCCTTTATGAAGAAACACTTATTTAACTGGTCTTTAAAATATTTTAATACATGTATGTCATTTCCAATAAGTAATATGTCATCAACATATTCTACTAGGATAAAAAATTCATTCCCATTAAACATTTCGTAAACACATGGCTCACATTCATTCTTAATGAATTAAATTCTCTTATGGCTTCATCGAATCACATATTCCATGAACTGGATTCATTCTTCAATCCATAAATGGTTCTATGCAAGTTGTAAGACCTTTTGGCATCATTTGTTGTAATAAAGCCTTCTCATTGTGTCAAATAGATATCTTCCAAATTGTTTCCATTAAGGAATGATGATTTGACATCCATATTCCAAATCTTATAGTCATGGTAATATTTTATAGAAAGTATAATTATATGGAATCAAAAAAGGAAATTAGTGAAATTGATTCACCATAGTAAATAAAATTCCACTATTTAAAATCATTAGCCACTATCATTTATTTATAGGTACTTACATTACATTCCACATAAAATTTTCTCTTGAATACCAATTTAAAACCAATAGGATTTACATCATCTTGTGTATCGACGAAAACCCAAACATTATTCTGATACATGGAATCAATATCATAATTAATAACTTCTATCCATATTGAAGCTTCTGATATCCCTAATACCTTTTTTAAGAGAGAGTTTCATCATTGTCAAAAATTAATGAATGGCAATCCTCAGTGAAAAGAAAACGACATCTATTGGACTTCTGTACATCTCTTACACTGCTAAGAAGTTCTTGTGTTTTAGGAACTACTTTTTCCATGGGGACTTAGGAAAATTGTTCGGGTACCAACTATTGTGTATCTTGGGCATCAACTTCATCGAAGTCAATCTTTCTCCCACTATCCCTGTTAAGGATGAGATCCTTCTCAAGAATGTTGTCTTGTCAGGAGATAATCACTTTCTTTTCAAAGGGGTTGTATAGGTAATATCCTTATGTTTCCTTGGGATACCCTATAAAGATACACTTTGTACCTTTGGGTGCCAATTTGTTTCTTGAGAAAGCCTTAGAAAATTCCTTAAAACCCCATAAACATGTATCTGATAAAATGGGTTTCTTTCTACTCCATATCTTGAATAGAATTCCATTTTTGCACATTAATTTGTACTTAGTTTCATATATATTCCATAGTTTAAAATGAATATCCCTAGAAGGATAATGGATGATTTTTAGGACTCATCATTGACCTTAAAATGTCCAACAAGGTACAATTTTTCTTTCACTAACACTATCCTACTATAGTGTATAAGGTGGATTGAGTTAATATAGAATCAAAAACTTTAGTAGAAATTCAACAAACTCTTGGTTAAGATATTAAAAACCTTTATTCGATCGAATATTCATTATATTTTTACCATATTGATTATCTACTTCATTAATCAATTCATTGAACTTATTAAAGGGCTCGAACTTATACCTCACCAAGTAGATATATCCATATATATTAAATTCATCAGAAACATTTATGATGTAAGAATATAATTATCTATATTTTACTGAATGTGGTCCAAACACTTCAACGTGTTCTAATCCTATAGGCCATATTTCCCTGTCACCATGTCCACCAAATGATGGTTTGTCTATTTTCCTGTGTAAATAGGCATGAAATATATCAAGTGGTTTTAGCTCAGAAGAGTCTAAATAATCATCTTGATCATGCCTTTTCAAATTCTTCTATATCACATGACCAAGATAGTGATACCAAAGATGGGTGTTATATGAGTCATGTGAAATAAATTCATTATCCATTTCCAAAACATGGTTTTCATAATTTAATATATATAAACCATTTTTTAAATGTTCTATATGATAACATTTGTTGTCCTTATAAAAGGAAAATATTTTATTTAAAAACATAATAATAAAAAAATCTAGATCTAAACCCAATAGAAAAATTAGGTTTTTGTTAATATTAGGCATATAATAATAATCACTTAAAAACCAAAATCATTCTAGTTGGCAATGAAAAGTATTAGTCACCAATGACTGGAGCAGCCAACCTCTCAACATTGTATGCTCGTAGATCCTCCTCTGCTTTGGAAATTTTTACAATCTATGTGGTTCCTACATTTGGATATAGATGTGAGCACCAAAAGATGTATCAAATACCCAATATGTATATATGAAAATATTTTCCTTAATAACAAACAAACCATTAGTTTCCCTGACATTTGGGTGCAATTCCTCTTTTAGTGGACTCACTTTCCACATGAAAAACATATTTCTTCCTTTTCTTTAGCCTACCTCTGGATCTTCTTCTTATTGGTAGGGTGGTTCTTGGGGGCTCTAGACTATTTTTAAGTATTGGGACCCTTTTCCTTGTCCTTTGTTTCCCTGTTCACCATAAGGACTATGGGTTTGTTAAACACTAGGTACTTATCCACATGGATAATTAATTTAATATGTTCTGAAAGACTCTTCTCATTATTTCATAGATTATAATTCACAATAATTCTAGAGAAGGACATGGGTTGTGATTAATGTATGGGATCTGTATGAAACTCATCCAGGAATTTAATCCCTATGATTTCCAGGCATTCAATGTAGCCAATAATCATGACTAAAGGATGCCAAGATGGCATAGAATCTTAAATATTAGTTGTGAACAACGAATATGAGATATCATACCTATTTTTCCATGCCTTCTCTTGATAGAGATCCTAAAGTTGAGACAAAATTATATAGCATTCCACATCCTCATGTTTCTGTAAAACCTCATTCGACATGGGTGATATCATGAATGACTAAACATTTGTAGGATCATTCAGATATTTTTCATAGAGAGACTTTTCTTTACCACCTTCCTCATTTCCAGGTGCTACTCGTAATGGTTCTTCCAGCACATACAATTTCATTTCATGGAGTAGGATGACCCATTTGTAAAATTCCCACTCATGGAAATTGGTTCTGATGAGTAGAATTTCCTTCTCAATTAGGGATCATGATGATATGTTTGATTTCATTTTATTTCCAATTGTACAAAATAACATAAGAATAATTTCAGTACTTTATCTGATAAATCAAGAAAAATAAATAAAAATTATATTTATTAGTCTCCCAATATTTAATCAAAACCCAATAGGCCTCACCTTTATCTTCAGAATATCTTATTTCTTGGGAATTCTTATGTCAAGGATGCACATTCCCCTTCTCATTTCCCAACCATTGGTTGGTCAAGATACATGAATGGTATTAGGTAGGGATTCCAAATTCCAACTTCATTAACCCATAGTTCCTTGATCTTCTGAGTGGACTCCCCGTTCCTAAAATCAGTTATTATTTATTTTCTAAAATTTTTCCTCTATTTACACCAAGTCATACTTTGGAAGTCTAACCTTTATGTGATCCTAGTAATATAACCCGAAACCTCATGTTAGAATTCCTTGATAATTTAAAGCACCCCAACTTTGGCTGGTCAAGCACAATGTACTATGGTTTGATTCCAACCGAAGTAATGGAAGTCTATAAATACATAATATTTTATTGATAGATTTTATCCATTATGCATAAAATGCAAATTAATATATCGATTACATGATTGTTAATATTAAGTGGGATTACATAAGTGATTAACCATGTCATAGATAGTATTTATTTGTGATCTAGTTTATTTTTTTTATATCTTTTACTTATGTTGATTCATTAATTATATGATCCAGAAAATACATACATAATGAAATAACCATGAAACTGAAATAAATAAAATAATGGGTTTTATTATGATCTTATACCACTAGTTTTTTTATCAAGTAGTTGTTAAACTGACCATTGACCTAGGGGATAAACACTTTGAACTATTGGAGGTTCATGTTTACAGTTTTCCACCTGTCCACCTTTGTTTCTCATTAGATTGGTTTCACCTCGGATCCAAACATGAACCACCTCCAGTGCCTTGGGAGCTCCATCCATTATATATTCCATTTAATCTAATTGAGGTGAAAGGAAAAACAGTTTACATGAAAGAAACCATTAACATGCTGGCTATACATAATAATGAGGAGAGAAAGAAAACTAGCCAACAATTTAATTTAATAATAATATAAATGAAACCAATCATATACAAAATGTCTGGTCTAGCTCATGATCATCCACATGTGTGCAACGTATTTTGAATTTAATAAAAATAGATTTCAATTCATTAATCATTATTATATAATATTAATCATGATCAAATTGATTTATTATTATATTTAATTAATGAATAATTTTATGTTAATTATTATATTAATTTTCATTGAGATTATCATTAATTATATATTTAAAAAATTAAATAAAATAAATTAAAATTTACCTTTTATATAAATGTACCATTGAGGAAACACAGTGAATACTAGTCTAAATATACCCAACATGTATTATACTCGTATATTGTTTTACTCATGTGACATATGGAATACACAACTTATCACATACCTTCACAACATGTACTTCACATATGATTACATTGATTTCATTATTTTCTAGTCATGTGTAATGCTTCAACGTATGTAGAGTAACAACTTGTAATATGTATCATATATGATATGAAGATCTTGAACATTATGTTGTTATTAATTAAACATTTAAATCCCTATGTATTTTAAACCCTATCAGATAGATTGTCATATATTTATGACAACATGCAAGTGCATGTCTCAAGGTTTTCATAGTAAAATAATCAAATTTTAAATCAGCATTACCTGGTATAAGTACATGGTGTGTATTTCTGATCTACATGGCCTGTAAACCTCTCACCATCTATCTGAGACACACACCTTGGTAATCATCATGTAGTTTGTGCCTTAGAGAATTTGGAGTGAATAATGTATCCAATGGACCACACAATGTGTTGACTTTATGTTACATGGTCACCTATTAGGTAGGTTGTGTATTAAATACAAGGTCTATCTTTGACTTAAAGGGGCCACACGCCATGTCAAATGGTTTACATGGTGTATGGTCTTAGTAACCATGTGGTAGTCTATCCAGATCAATATGCGATGTAAGAATCACTACACCACATGTCATTAGTACAAATAAGTTGATTAATTTCCAATTAAACACCTGGTGCATTGAACACAACTACCAGGAACATATCTTAGGTTATAAGGTGTGTACTATTATATTATTTGGGAAGAATTCTAGGCCCTTCTAAATGATTTCCTCAATTTTATTTTAATAAAAAAATTAAACATCAAGATTATATCTTTTAGAAAAAAATAATGAATAAGCATATCTCCCAATTCCGATTAAACGAAGGATTAAACATAAATTGAAAAAATAAATTTTAAATACGTAAATCTGCAACTATTTTCAAATAATTATAAACTGTTTTGTGCCCATCTGATACCAATTGTAGGTTCTGGGCATAGAGGAAGCATGTGAAGGGTGGATCCTAAATTTAATTTTATCCATAATAAATTATCAATCTAGAATATATAGGATGATGATAGATGTGATCCATGAAATTGTGTCAAAGAAACAAAAAAGATAAATTTCTCCAAAACCAAGAGAGAAGGATCTACACATATTGTTTATAATTAGTTTAATTAGTTATGGAATTACCTATAAGGAATTATTTTTTTTCATTGATGTGTCTTGTGAAAAATCTACGGTGCACCTTCAATGCATTGTAGAATCCAGGTGCATATTTCCTTTAACGATAGTTTACACAGGTTCCAGGAATCTCTGGATATCACCGATGGAGTCTCTGTGGGCTATTATTGAAGATCCTTGCACTTACATCAACTTCCTCAAATATCCTGAAGAACCACTTCCAAAACGTTCCACTTGATCTAATGGAAAAGTATTTCCCTCTGTTATTGAGAGTATTATAGGAGAATAACACTCTCTAGGATATAGAGGGTTTTCCCAAAATTAGTTGTTCACAACCGAATTGGCTAATCATAAAATAACATAATTGGGTGTTTGTATTTATAGGGTTCAAAAAAATAATTGCACAAGTTACCTTATTATTTATTTAATCTAAGAAAAACCCCATGTTAAATAATAATAGTAATATTATTATTTCATGACATGTGCTAAACTTGTGAATTAAATTTAAATATTACATAGTTAAATAATATTCAATATTATTATTTCTCAATAGACCCTTAAAATAGGTCCTCTATTCCTCTAACATATTTATCAGGCCTTGAATAATGATTATTTAAATATTAAATAAGTACCACAATATTATTCACCATGAAATATATAAATATTATATATATATTAAAAAGTAAATATATATTTATATTTACTCAATTATACATGATGTTAAACCATGTATAAGAGTATTATTTATAAAACCTATTAAATAATAAATAATAATATATTATTTAACTATGATTCGGGATATACTTATTGTGTAACCATCTAGGCCTTTTTCTCAGTGGCATTAGGCAATGAAACCTAAATTCCTGGTTAGCATATAACAATATGACAAGACACCTATATAGAAATAATTTAATGCTGAAATAATATATCACCTCATACCAACACATACCGTGTAATATAAAACATTTATCACAATATGTTTAATTGAGCTAGTGGCATGGCAGTGCTATCAACCAAGGAGCTCAATATCATTTTCTTTGACATTCCAGTAAAAGAAATTTCCAATAGAACACCATATCCATGTATTTGTTTATTCGATATGATTTCCATCAAAGGGCCTCAGATATTAGCTTTTGTTAATGAAAAGAAGGGTTTAATCATTTCTCACATTATTCATTAATGAAATATTACTCTGGATGCACCCAACATATCCTACTTCTCTGTGAACATCTATCATCCCAATTTTCATCAACACATCTAAGTACACAACTAATAATAATCCTTAATAATAATATTAATATATAAGGACCAATACACAAGTTTCCATATAGGAAAATCCAATGAAACATAGAAATGTGGATTTTGTAATAGCAGACATCGTTATCATAATATCCATACTAGACATTAACAAGGTAGTACACCATGAGAAGGTTCCTCAATGTCAGATGAGTCTCCACCCCAGATAGCCTGTATCATTTGTGTTAATGAAATGATATTCTCTAGCTGTAGAACTTAAATTCAAGAATAGTGTATTAGTACTTCTAGGATCTCATCATAGTGGGGAACTTCTAGGAGCTTTTAATGTGAAAGCTACTCTTAAGACATTATCTCGTACAATGTTATGTAGAATAACAATCATGATGTGATAATGAGTTTATTATTATTCAAATACAAGGAATACAAGTTTATCATAATGTAAAAAGATGTTGGTTTTAGGGAACCAACTCCAACAATTAGGCAATTATACCAATTTTCCAATTGTATGTGAGTAAATTTGTTCAATTGGACAATTTTCTATTAGGCCATTTGGCCATTTGGCTGATTGGACTTTAGACTATTAATCCATTATTCCAATTTTCCATTAGGAAATTTTAAAGGGGTATTTTCAGACTTATATTAAAGATAATAAATACATTAAAACATAAATTCCAGCATGAAAATCTATCCAAGTAAAAATATTAATATAGATATTAATTATTTTTATATGGACACACATGATGATTCTTATGCTTCTAAATTATAGTCTACCCCAATGGGTACAAATATTTCATTAAATCTTTTTTCTTCTTGGTTTTGGTCAATGAACCCCAAAAGAATCAATTCACATAATAAGAATTAAATTTTAAATGGAAACCATTTTTGATTCAGAATAACTTAATCTCATCACTTCTACTATATTTGATCATTTTCTAATTGGGTTGTTGGATATTCATGGAATGTGGGTACAACCTCTAAATCAAATTGTTGTATACTCCTCCAGCCAACATATAACTCATACTTTTATGATTTCGAAAACTACTAAATATACATAAACCATTCAACCTTACTAGCTTCAACATAGGGAAAGTTAAACGGATGATGCAACGAGCATGTTAAACTATATAAATATAATAATAATATAGATATAAATTTAACATATTTTCTTTATTTTATCTCCACCCATGATTCTTCATTGATGTTATTTCAAATGTTTCTCCATGAGAATAGTTTAATCCAAATGATATCAAGGTACTTTTCTAAATTTGACATTATACCTCTACATTTCCCAGATCTTTTACCCATCATCTATTTTTTCCATTAAAACCCACCACTATTTGTTTTTGGTGAATCCAGGATTCCCGTATATGGGTTTATCCATGTTTCCCACTATATGATCCAAATAAATAAGACAGAAATAGAAATATAAGAATTAAATATGTTTAAAATAGGGAAAAATGATATCATATAATTTGAAACACTTATAACAAAAAAAACATGATGCATACTTCTTAATAAGATCTAAGGGATCTATGGGTTGTCCTAGATTGGTAGCCTCAAAAGGACGTGTCTTTTCCAATGCATGATATGGGTGATCTATATGAACTAGAGTGGAAGTTGTAGGAACATAATCATCAAATAATGTATGGATAATATAAAATGGATGTCGTATAGACGTGGAATGATATGGATAGTAGGGATATGGATACATAAAAGGATATTGATGTGGTAAAGGTGTAAATTTCCCTTGAGGCGGTGTCGACATGGTATGGGAAGAAGATTCTAAATGAGACGATGATAGAGGCATGGGTTGGAACATACCTTAAGGGCCAAGTGGGGGATGGAATGTTGTGGTACAAGGGATGTCCACTAGTGGGTTGGGATGGGAAATGTATGATAGGTGGTCTGTTTAGGTATCAAAGCATCACCGCTCATACCCATGCAACTTTGATGAGGAGGATTCAAATATGGTGTAACTGAATGTCCTCAATTTTTTTAAAAAAATAATAAAAATATGATTTAAACTATTATAAATATTATATTCACTAAGAGAGGAATAGGAGGAAACCCATTCCCACGAATATGTTGATATACTTCAAATAATAAGTTCCTTCAAACTTCTATATTTTTTTTCATATTCTACATAATAATGAAATGTAATTTTTTTTAGAAACACATTTTAAAAATCATGTATATAACATATAAGTTAATGAAGTCATTAAAATAATCATAAAAAATTTTAGTAACAATAATTTAAAACAATGTTATAAATTTTTTAACACCTAGTTTCAAACCAGGGCAATGGAATTAAAATGAACTAAATTAAATGCAATGATACAAAACAATACTAAAATTAACATATCATTCTAAAGTAAAAATAAATTCATGTTATTTTAGTAATACTAACCTGAGAAACCCATGTCAAGGTAGAATAAGTAAAATATGAACATATATAGTTGCTTCTATATATTACCCACCAATATTTAAAATTCAAAATCAACCCTCACAATGCGACAACTTGAGTCTTCAAATGAAATATTTTTTATTTACAAATAGGGGCATCAATGGTGTCAATTTCAACACCAGTATCCTGAAAAATAAAACTTGGGATTGCTTCATTAATGACATTATAATCAGGTCTCATATGATATTTTTCTTTAAAAACTTTATTACTATTGATGCCAAATTTTATGGTTCATCAGTAGATAGAAATTGACTAATTTTAATTACTCTGTGTCCACAATCATCAATAAATGTATCATGGAACATCATTAAAGAAAACCAGGTACATTTCATCATATTTACTTGACCTTGAGAGTTTTAATCCAAAAAAATTATTTTTTCAATAAGTCTTTAATAAAAAAACATTTTTATATTGGGATTGACTATATGATGCACTCATATGACATTTTATTATAGTATTTAACATAATTCCATCATATTGTGTTCTCATTTTCACTACTTCATCAAATATAAAAAATTTATACCCATTTATTATTAAATATTTACATTCATTAAGAAATGAATTTGGAAAAAAATACAACTCTCTTAATTCTTGAGTAACAGAGTAAATTGGTAAATTCAATAGCTAAAATATATAGGAATAATAAAATTAAATGAATATATATATTTTATGTTAATTAATGTAATAGTAATACAATTTATTTCAACAAAGAATGAAAATATTGGATATGAAAATCTTATCCCATTCTCAAAGGAAATGATCAATGGAATGCACTTATAATTTTTTTATTTTCCGTACATAAAATGATAATAAATGATTAACATTTATGTGAAATTAAATTCTATGAGACATCATAAAAATGTTCAAATTTCATACTTGATATAGTCATAAAACAAAACACAAATAAATAACATTGTGTGATGTTCCTTATATATATCTTCATGGCACTATGTAGCTAATGTATATAACGAAAGAATTACTTTTGTTTGGGAAAGATATGGAAACAAAGGAAAAATTTCCCCCTATATCTCATCTTCATTTCTCATTGGACTGTTATGTCTTGTACTCATATCAGATATATACAGTGAAAAAAACTATACATTCATGAGCTAGATAACCACTCACAATGGAATATTTAGGATGACACATGTTTCAGACATAATATTTTTTTTGTGAACAAATTTGTTTCAATAGGATACATCAATTGAAAAGAAACTATTCTACGATGTAGTGTTTTAGTTGAAATATGAACTGTTAAATACAACCTTCTAGTGAAAAATGGAGGAATTGTTTTTCGAACTCACACAAAATTAATGGTTAATCTTTCATCATTTATATCAAGAAATAAATTTATAACAATTTATAAAAATAGTCTAGAAAAATCTTGCTCAAGCAAATCACTATCACCATTACATTATTGGATAGAAAATTCTGAATTTCTATAGGAATAAATTTATGAATAAAGATGTGATGATCATATGTTTTTAGGTATTTTAGTTTAATATCACATCTATTTACACATTTTGATATTTTTATTTAATATTAAATAGGATCTTTGATATTCTCTAATACTTTGAGAAATTAATTTTTCTCTACAAGTGTCATGACATAAGAAGAATAACAAACATTTCAATTGTTTTCACCAATATGCACATGATGCAGTTCTATTCGAATACCCCAATTCAACAAGTCTGGATGAGGCTAGAAGTCATATTTAGTAATCAACTTTACATATATAATAATTAAATGAAACATTTCACATACATGTGTTTCCATGTTAATTACATATAAAAAATGAAATAAAAAATTGGTAGAATAATATAGGTTCTCAAAAAGAAACTTCTCTTTCTCCAATTGTAAGTGGGTTTAGGGTCAAAAATTTTCTACTATTCTGATTTCTTCTATCATTTCCCTAATGAGAAACTAAAAATATTCAATTCATTAAGAACATTTGTTCCAAACATGCATTTAGGTTATAGTTCATTGTCCATAGTATAATCATTCATATGTGGATTCTTCTTTTATTGATGATCAATTGTAGTGAATTGTTGATGCCCCAAGAAACTGAAACTAAGAAGATAGTGAATCCTTCTTGATTATTTATTCTTCAAAAAAATAGGACATAACAATTTTACATTCATTCCCCTACCAAACACAATTTCATAAAAAGGGAAATCATTTATTGCCTATATAAGGGAAACAAACATCTAAAATATATATTTTTTGGATAAGCATCAAACATGCACACACCCTTATCCCAAATCGGATTTAACTCATTTATTAATGGTTTCATGTTTAAGTATATATAATTTAAAGGATAATAAGGTCTAGATATTCATACAATTAATAAAGTGAATAGTTTTTTATACACATACACAGAGGAATATTAAAAATATTAACAAAAACATTACATAAGATTTGAGTAGTTAATATCTATCCAAACAGATTAAATCAATCACACAGTAAAACCAACCTAACAATACAAACCTCAGATGAAAAATAATGATGTTTTTAATCAAATTAACACCATTATAATCTATAATAAGTATGAACCAACTCATCAGTACCTTTAATTCTCTTAGAATCATTCCCTCTCATATTGGATAGGATTTTTGTAAACAAGAATAAATTTTGAATCATAGAAATAAATAGTAAATTCCACATGAAATTCCATGGAACATGAGATGGTGTTCCATTTACAATTGAATTAAATTTATATTTAACACATTCTTTATAGTCATTAAGGTTAGTTGTTTCCTAAAAAAATAAACTACAATCATTCAGATTAGCATGAATTTTTTTAGTATAAAATCAGAGCTGCTTAATTAATATCCAGACCAAATAATGTTTTGAGGGAATATCTACACCATCTAGATGAACTTTCTCCAAAAGGAAAGAATATAATCAATATAGGTATTAAAAATTTCATACATGATTTTTCTAGGTAATAACCACATTACAAATTATATCTTTCTTCATTATAGAACAATCCTAATATATATGTGTTATGTAATCATCAATTAAAAATTTCACTTTCTCAACATAATCATATTTAGTATTTTCCTCATTTGTGTTGATATCATTTCCTTCTTTCATTGGAATACTATATATCTTGTGATGTTTCAGAAATGGAAATAAATCAAATATTAACCTCTTTATAACACTTAATTATTTCTAATAATGAATAGTAGAACACTGTCTCATCTCTCTATTATGATACCAACATAATAGTTTGTTTTAAATCTAGATTTGGTATATCATAGGTAACTTCTTCCCACATGGACTATGGTATTTTATCACAATTATAACATGGAAACTTTATAAAAACTCTATATAACGAATTATTAAATAAAACAATCTAAATGCATTTTAAAATTCTCTTGAAACTTGGTTGAATTCAAATAAGTATCATAAATATATCATATATTATTTATATTAAATAAAAAATATTTATGTTCTAATCAAAATTATAAACTATAATAAAATAATATCAAAATATAGGTACAAATAGAAAGAATACTGTAGAGGAAATTTGCGATCACTAATAGGAACCCCAGTTGAATACACTACATGATTTATGTGACCATTAGAGAATACTCTACTATTAGTCCCATGAATGAATAAGGTATATGATATACAAAAACCATGGTATACTCATTGAAATCCAAAATAGGTGGGTGAATTAAAATAATTTACAATAATAAAAATGTAGTACAATAATGTAAATTTACTATCTATACAATTATTATAATTTTTGGACATATTTAAAGATATCATTTAGACATGAAATGATTATATTTAAGGTAAAAATTAATTTTATTATTCAACAACATGGAAATGTATGGCATAATGGTATACATTATCTCTTAATTATTTCCATTCATAAGTTAAATTATATAATTAACAATTAAAATAATTATATACTTCACTATACAAATGAAATCCTAAATAAATTATATTACATATTCTTTATATACTCATATTATGGGTTATATAATAGCAACAAAAATTTACTTATTAAATAGGAAAATATAATAAATGGTTAGGAATGGATTCTTAGTATGTGATAAAAAATAACATTACATACATAAATAAAGTCATGATTCTAGAATAAATATAATTCAAGATCATATGATGAATATAATTAAAAAAATAACAAGAACCGTACCATAATTATGGAAATGTAAAATTTTATATATCATAAATATAAAATTTAGGCCCAGTTCATTGAAAACAAACCTATAGTGCATGGAAAAACCCTATACCTTATATTAATTGTCACATGGGAACTAAAATTTAATTAAGATGTTATATTTCTATAACCCCTAAACATCCTTATAAAATATCTAAGGAATTCTACAATCAAAGACAAATGTGCGAAAATATTCATTATCAACTTGGTTTCAATTGATACTTAAAATATTCAGTAATTACTTAATTAAACTTTTATAAATAAAATATTATTATACCATTAAATGATCACAAAATATAGGGATGTTATTTATGACATCCTTGATATAATAATTTATCTCCATCCTATATATTTATGAGTATTTATGATATAAAATAGAATTTAATGTTAATTATCAATTTATAGGATGAATATATCGATTATTATTGCCAAAAACTAGGTGATATAGTTGAGTTATTATCTAAATAAATTCACATCCTTTAAAATGACATGTTTTAATAATCATTAGGGACAAATATTTTTATCTCATAAATATAATAAAGTGTTACAAGTTAATGAAATTATTTTTTATATGCATTAACACATATAATAAATAGTTAACATCAAAGCACACCAAAAGCTAAAAATATGCTTTAGGATCAAAATTGAATCAAAGGATTCAATTAATTAAAGTAGTAATCAAGTGAAAAACTTATATTTAGATCATATGTAATCATCAGCAATCCACAAAACATAATAATAATTAATAAACAACAAATAAAGTTAATAAAAAATATTAAAATACATTTGATTTATCTATGTCAACACATATGCGAATCTAATGCATCAATAAAAAATAAAATAACACCCGATAGAAGTGATGAAAGATTTAGGCCTCACTAATCTGATGTCATTGGTGATTAAAAAAATCATTGAATTATGGTAGATAGATATAGAATAGAACCGATCATTAAACAGTTAATGGGATATGAAATAACTGTAGTGATGGAAAGCTAGAATATCATAATAAAAATTTCTAGAAATGGATGAATATTATCTACTATTGGAGAGAAGTGGTTCTGGAGGATAGGAGAGGGGATGTCGAGCTCAAACAGGGGGAGTAGAATAGTGAATCAAAAATGGGGAGGAAGGGGGATCTTGAGCACATTCAGGAATTTCTAGAATCTATTCCCACATTTTAAAAAAACTATTGGTATATCTTAAGCCATACCAATGGTTTTTAAACCCCATGGGTATAAAATTGAGTACAATATCTATACGCATAATATCTCTAACCCATTGATATAGATGCATTAATAAAGACCCAGTTTCCAGCATAGTTTCATTAATATCATTCACCTATAGTAATTAATTTAATTTAGTAAGATAAAATTTCTTTGTCACATAAAAATAATTTTTCATAAAAGCATTTTCTTTATATTCAATTTGTTTTGATAATCATTTATAATTAATGGGTATCTAATGAATTCAACCATATATTTCCATAAGTTATATAATCCAATTAGTGACATAAAATTTTATGGCTAGGAGGGTATTTTTATTTTTCAATAATAATATTAATAGTATATTTTATTTTAGAAAAATCGAGTCTCGTGTGTAACACAAGCTATCGAAGAAAGACATTATTGATTGTAACAAAATCTAAAATCAATATTCGATGTAACACATGATCAGATCATATTTTCTTGTAATTTAATCTACAAAATAGATTGAGTTTATTTTAAATTTTAAATATATCTTAATATCTCAAGATGTTGTTTTACTTTATACACATAATATTTTGTATCATACACCCCATCTAATATGATGGCCATATTTTAAAATTTGTGGGTGCTAAATTATCCCCAAATATAATAAATTGTTTAATCATAATGTTAACATAATCTTGGTAAATAAGGGTTCAAAATTAGGATTTTTTTAGGAAAAAACACATTGTAAAGTGGTTAATAAATTATCATTTTCATAAGAGAGAAATTAAAGTAAAAACATCACACATAGAAACAAATAACTATGTTTCTAAGTAAGAGAACATGAGTTCAATGTGATGATATAAACCTAGAGGAAAGGTGTACATAATTATAGTTAGTGACTAATAAATAATAGGTAGTGTGTTTAGGTCCTTAAAAGGATCACACTTCTTCCACCTTGGTCTTGGGGACTCGAAACATTGGGTCACATGGAGATTCCTACTTGGATGAATTAACCAATATACTAGAAGTAAAGAAGAATTCGTATAAGCAATTGGATGGTTGGAAATTTGTAAGATATCAACCTAATGATCTAGGTACTTAATTTTATGTTTAACTCTATCAAGGTGGTGACGTTACATCTGTTTATAATGCACAGAGTTATAATTTAGGAGTTTCCTAGGATATAACGTCTCCTTTTGGGGTTGCTAATTCATAGAATGATTGTAGTGGTACTCCTTATATAATATTGATTGAAGATGGGGTTGAGATTCAGAATATTCACTTGGGATATGATGTGTTTAAGGATAGTAATATTATCCTTCAATATAATGATGATGATCCAAGATTTTTTTGGAGACTGGTGGGGATGTGGATACCTCTTATTTGCTAGTCAAGAGCAGCATAAATGGAGGATTGATTTCATTAGTAATGGAGTCTTAATTTTGTTGATTGTACTATTTAAATTTATTATATTTCTTCCTTTAATAGTAAAAGTGAGGTATTTCTGTATGAATATGAGGTTATGGATATCCAAAAATCTATCGAGGATACCAAGAAAAATTCTAGTTCATCAAAATTTGAAAAATTGGGTAACGTCTTGGATAATGGAATTGATAGAGGAATAAATGATCTTATTGGACATTAAATTACCTACAAGAAGTGTTGATGGTTCATTTATAGATCCTCAAAGAATTTATTGAGTGATTATTATACTCTACTAATGAATATGTCTTCCAGATCATCATCCAAGGCTCTAAAGGTGAACCATACCCTAGAGCCGGAAATGTCGATGAGAGTGATGATAATGATTCTAAATCATTTTAACTCATAGTTAGTGTAGGAAACTATTTATAATTCTCATGAAGGATAAAATAATTATCTTTCATTTATGAAACATAAATTGGTTCTCGATTAGGGAAAGTCACTCTGTTTGACCCCATATGTTTTCATGTTTAATGTTTCATTAATCTTTTAATAAATGATCTAGAGAATTGATTCTAACTACACCTTTTTAATCATTTATATCATTAAAAAAATGTAATATGATAATATTTTTCTTCAAGATATTTTCTATGAAGTAAAATAATTATTTTACTATCTATGAATATAAAGAAATATAAAAAATTGATATATTTCTATTTTATAAGTACGATTTTATCTTTGATTATGGAATGACTAATTTCCAATTCATTGCATATTCTAAGAAATAAAAATCTATAAATGAATCGTTTATGCCTAAAAAAAAAATTTCACTTTTAACAAGTCCTATGATCCACAAATTAGTAAATTATTTTTTCTCTATCTTTAACCATTTTACAAAACCTATATGATAAATAAATTAATATATAGACTTCAAAAGTAACACTAATGGTTCATAATTAATATTTATTATTTAGATTGTTTATCTAAATATAATTTCATGTTAACCACGAAATTGTGTTAATCATTGGAAGGCGTGAAACTCTTATCATTATTCGATCATGGGTTCAAGTCCTATGATATTGTTTAATATGATGGGTTGTAACCAGGCATACTAATTTTCATTTTTGTAAACAATATTCGAATAATGTTACAAAAAATATTATTGTAATCCTTGAAATAAAATTAATTATTAAATGTCATTTTCAATGTAGTTTATAATTAAACTATTTTCCAATAAATAATTATAATTTTATTTCTATATCAACCCTAATGTTTATAATCACCTTTAAACTTATGTAAATAATATGTAAACTTAATATTACTTAAATAATATTTCAACTAAAACATGTACCAAAAAATGCATTGAATTTAAAAAAAAGCATCTAAAATATACTTTGTCTTGGAAGACTCCCATCACATAAAACCTAAAAGGTTTATTAAGGCATTGATCATATTTAAAATTTTTATCACATTAACCCAGGATCATATCAATACATATTAGGTTAATTAATTCCCAACTTCCTCTAAAATTTGATTTAATATATAGATCCTTCGATATTATTATAAGTAGAATTCCATTTGTAAAAGAGTTATAAAATTTAATTCTTGAAATCTAATACATGAATAATTCATCCATTATATTTCAATACATATCCTTTTCATCTGGGGTCTAACAATATAATCATTTATAGGATATCTAAACCATAAAACCTTATCATCAATCTATGATACCTTAGGTTTAACCATTGTTACTCATTGTAATCATTTATTTGAATCCATCTTAATAGTTTGTAAGTGAAAATAGAATTATCTTAAGAATACCCATGGGAGTTTCAAACAAGTTGCATAGTAGTGACCATTGTCATGAGCAAGGTCATACTCGAGTCAAACCCTATGCACCCTTTTCAATGTTACTAACCATTTATACATCTTTTCTAGAACCAAATCCATAGTTAGTATTCATATAGGGATGTATTTTTTAGAAATGCATCATAATAACTACCTTACCAAATCATTGGAATGATCTTCTATATTTTTCCTCAGTTTATATCACATGGTTACATTCCCTAATATTTTTATTTCTATACATATTTTCCACTATTTATATTTGAATTACTCTGATACCAACTATAGTGACCTTGATTCCAATATCATGAAAATGGTTCCCACATCCATTACATTGAAATAAGATACAAGTAAATCACATACTATGGGAACTAAACGTTTGGTAGTCTTGGTAAACTTGATATATACACAAATGTTATATTAGAAATGAATATAGATTACATAATTTTTTTATTTTTCGTTCGTTTTTGAGAATAATAGTATTTCATACACCATATCCTTGCATATTTGAAATACGATACATCCTTGAATTTTGGGGAAAGTTAAAAAATTAGGGCGAGATCAAATTATTTTTAAGGGTTTAATATAATGGAAGCTATCACAAATCAATAATCATAATCAACCTAAAAATGTTGATAACTGGAAACCCATGCCACATAAATATCTGGATAAGGAATAATAAATATAGAAATGTAAATTACTGAAAGTTATTCTAATTAATCAATTCTCTAAGAATAAAATGTATCAAAAAATTATGTCATAAAAAAGATCATGGATAAAAATAATTATTGAATTTTCAATGAAATAAAAATTATTAAATATTGAGTTCCATGTATCCCAAGAACATATAAAATTTATCATGAAGAACATTCACAAGATGGTTTGAAACATATCAGGTACAAACCCATATAATTTGAAAAAATGATTCATCTAATGAAACTAAAAATGCATCTAGGGGCTTAAATTAAATGGTACACAAACTATGTCATAATAGTCCAAAAAATTTGACATATATCGAATAAATGATTTTTTTATAAACAATGTTCCACATCAACAACACCTATCGAGTAGTGAATATGGATTTATCAATATTTAAGAAAATAAATAACAAAAATAAAATTGAACCCCATATATAAAAATATTATACAGTTTATGGAATAATCATACCCATGATAAATTATGTGGATATTTTGGGGAAATTTAACTCTTAATGTCCATTTAAAAGTTAATATCTAAAGATTAAGTTAATGACTAGAAACAAGATTCATGGAAGTAAATTTTAATACTAACCATAATAAAAATATTCATAGTCCAACGAGATGAAGAATAAGTATGGTATCATAATTATGTTTACCCATTTTTGATAGAATAATTGTTGCTATCAATAATGAAATAATTTTTCTTAAACATTCTTAAGGAAAATATCCTTTTTGTTTTGAAAACACATTTTAAAAAAATCATTGAAAATAACCTTTAAAATCATAGTTTTTTTGTAAAGGGTTAATATGAATTTAATAAGTCATTCTTAAAAAGGTTAAAAACATTTTTGAAATTATTTTAATAAAATATTCTTTAGGATGAAAACATCTTTCTTATCAAAGAGAGAAATGTAGATGGGTTTTTCTAAAAACATATTATTACCCATTATTTGTACCAAAGTAGAGAAAAATGAAGCTGTTAATTTACAAAAATCATAAATAACTTGGGGAGAATAAAAATAAATAGTTTTTTTGAACAATGACCAAATAATTTTATCTTATGGAAATTCAGGTGGAAACAATCTTGAATAAAATGATATTATTCAGTAAACCCTTACAAAAGTCATAACATTTTAGTAATAATCAACTAATGAATAGATTAAGTGTATAAAATATAAATACAAATAAAATAAGGGTAATTATAAAAATATACTTCCAAATTAAATAATACACATAATCATAGAATATTAGTGATAATAAAGAAGTAATATAACCCAATTTAAAGGAATTGAGGTATGAAATATTTTTACCACTAGGTAAATTTAAGTTCAAATACACTTAAATGAAATAATTAAAATTGAAATTTAAAAACCCTGAATATTGAATAATTCATGATATTAAATGTTAAATGGTCATTATATACACCATTTAAAATAAAATAGGTACATACCATTACAATATGGATCAAAGAAATGAAACCCGAGAAAATCCCTAACCTCAAACTTTCCAATTGGTAGTACTTGAGTTAACCAACATTATAGTGGTTTTAAATATGTGATTAACTTATAAAAAAACCATATTAATGTTTAATATATTATATATGATCATTTTTAACATATTTGTACCCATTAATTAATAATCTTCCTTTATTTTCATTATTTCGAGTAATAATATGCTTATTTTTTTGGGTAATTTTTCACATATTAATTTTTTTCCTATTTATTTAATCATGAATTCATCACCTGCATAATTTAAATAAGGATATAAATACCATATACTTTCCATATCTACTTCTTTTGAGTGATCCAAAAAATTTTATGATAAGAAATGTAATACACTTTTCATGGAGATGGTTTGACGTACAAACACTTTTCATCGAGTAATGATGTTTTGTGTTTAAATATAATTCTAAAATAATTAGAACATATTAAATATAATTTATAAAAAATAAAATAATATTTCAATCATTAATACCAACCTTGATATGCGGTAATGTATAAATGAACAACATCAGTTTGCATGATGGTAGTCTGCCTAGGACAAGAAAGAAGATTTTATAACCAATTTGATGAAGGTGTTTGATTTTGTAGTTCTTACCCATAATATCACATAATATTAGTTTTTTAAAGATATTTGGGTTATTATATATGCGTGATCTGAAAATTATTTATGGGTTTTGGGAAAAAAATATTACAAAACATTCATTGATTATCCATTCCTCTTCTTTGGGTATTACGTTTGTGTTTCTTCCAAAGGCCTTATTTGGATAGATTTCTACCCAATGAAAGGATTATGTAATGTTTATAAGGTATTTTTGAAGTGAATTTGGCAGGGGTATGATATGAAAATTCAATTATGAGGTGTGAATAAGTGAGTGGAGTAAGTGACCTTTCATATTGGAGGAGGAGTGCTATTCTTGTAAATAAAAAAATTATAAACACTATTGGGAGGCCTCCCTTACCTAATCTGCCTTCAATATTAATCCATTTTCAATCTAAGAGGAAATATGGTCAAACAATCACCATAAAATTTTGATTCTACTAAGGTCAGGTCATATTTACTCTTTACCATTTTGATTAACCACTAAGTAAACCAGATTTCACCATCATCACTATAATTAATTTTAACTCTTTCACTAATCGTTATCATTAAAAATAAATTTATTATTAATCCCTTAAATGGAATGTGACAGTAGGGGTTTTAAGTGAAAATATTTGAAATATTGTTCTTTTTATATATCTAAATTCAATAAAATACTTATTAAAATAACCTAAATTGGATTAATAGATGAATAAATAAACTATTATATCATTAAAACCAATTCAAAATATAATTTAGGATTATAAGTAATTTATATGAAAATGATGTTTTCAATTAAAATACAATATTTTTCACTATTCAATAAAAATGAAAAATAAAAAAAAAACAAAAACAAAAACATAACCCTATGATAATATTAAAATTATTATTTAAATAATAACGTTTATTTTTTAATTAAAATTCATAAAAGTTTAAAAATTTATTTTTAAAACAAGTATTCCATTTAATGGCATAAAAAATGTCTGTATAAAAAATACATCTTTTACACATAAAATTGGATTTGTTATTATCATATTCCTATCAAATCCATTCAATGAATTTCTATAAATTTTATATAATATATTAATATCATTAAGATTATTTAATAATAGTAATTAGTAAAATTTACTAAGATAAAATTCCTTGATCACATGAAATTTGTTTTTTATAAATACAATTTCTTAATATTCAATTGATTTCTTATTCATTTGTAATTAACTGGTAACCAATGAATTCAACCATATATATTTTATAATTTAGTTATTCCTTTTTACGATAAACAATTAAATGGCTGGGAGATAATTATCATTTTTATTAATGAAATAAATATGATATAGTAATTAGTAATAACAGGTCTTATGTAGGACACATGCTATTGAAGAAAGTCATTGTTTCATGTAAACGTTGTTAAAATCAATGTGACAAGAAAAATATGATAAAAATATAATTGCATGTAATACAAGATGTACAATATATTGAGTTTATTTAAAATATTAAATATATCATTAAGTCTTAGGATTTTATGTTCCCTTCTATTCATGGTGTTTTATTTCATACACAATATTTTATATGATGTTTATATTTTAAGATATCACGGGGTTACAAAAAACATGGGATGTTATAATCTACCACCTTAAATATGTTTCATCATCACAATTTTAAATTTCCATGAAAAATTTTAATTTGTAATTAATTTTAAATAATTTTTTTATATTTTTAAATTAATTAGTGTCTAACTACATAATAATAATAATAATGATAATTATTTTTAGAAAACTATAAGAAATTATTACATTATTTTTTTCAGTTTAGAAAACTGAAGAATAACTTGATTGTAACTCTAAAATTTACCCAAAAATATTCATATTTCAATTCATATCTTATCATAAATATCTCAAACATGAAATATTTTTTTTGATACTAAATCCACAAGTACTCGAGAGGGAGGTGAATTATCTTATTTAAATTTCTATATATTAAAACCACCCTCTTCATGTTATTTGGGATGTGTTTTTTTATTTATGTAAAAAAGAAGAAAAAATAACTACATAAATAAAAATATCAAGCCAAAGAAATTTATAGTGGTTCTGGGAAGATATATCCACAAGTAAGTCCACTATAATTCAACTCTACGAGGATGGTTGTTTTCACTATAATAACCCTTTTCCCATAGTCTACCAAGCAGGGTGCAATCCACAATGTTGTGTTCATGGTCATTCATAGGTAGAAACAAGCTGGAGATGAATATTATTTTGTGTTTGCTTTCAACCCCAAATTGGTTGATGATGGAGTCTTCAAGGATATAGATCACAGAATATCATTGGATTTAATGTTTAAGGTGGTGTCATTTCCTACTTTTTTTTTCAAATTTTTGGATCTGAAAATTGGGAGGAGGGTGTGATATTCATGATGTATTTTTAGTATTGACTCTTGAAAAATATTAAAATGTTACATTTTTTTATTAATATTAAGTTTTGTTGATGATTTGGAGCATCAAAATGAAATCTGGTCTCATGAAGGTTTGAAGGTTTGCAAAATAAGCATCATGAAAAATGGAAGAGGTGAATAGAGAAGATGGTAAGTTGGGTGATTATGAGAAGATTCCCAAATGTGATTTTTATGAATCTTTATATGTAATTTGAGCCTCATGAAAATTGATGAATAAGATCAAAAATTGATACTAGTTGGTGTAAAATTATCATGAAGAGGAATTATCTAAAAATAGGTAGCCACTAATTATTTGTGGCATAAAGGTAGACAAAGTTTAGAAAAATGGAGAAATTATCTAATATCACTACACACATTTGAGAATATAATTATTCACAAATGAATAAATCTTCATGAGAATAAAAATAAAAAAGTATTGGTTCATAACTAATTGACACTTAGGAATGTCAGAAATATTAGATTCATTAAGAATGAGATTCTAGTGATGGTTTGGAGTCCTATGATAGTGGAGAGAATCTAAAAGGCTAGGATATTCATAGAAATATGTATAATCTAAACACATGATTGATCAATGAACCCAAAATTTTCTTTCATGGAGGATGATATACTCCAAAACCATAATATTTAGAATATAGTTTGAGTGAATAGTGCATTAATGTGCATCAATTAAATACTATTGTTCATGTAGAGTCTCATTCTAATTAGAAAAAAAGACTTGTATGCCAAATCTATTGAGGAAACCTTTATCTTGTTGAGCTATGTAAGACTTCACCCAAGTTAGTGAGTAAGGGGAGTTAATGGATCTGTTTAGTGGGAGGTTGTTTTTTATGCATAAATGTGTTGTAAATGAATTGAGACTATCATAGAGTCATAATATCTATTCATTTTAAATCAATAATATCTAATGAATATTATTGGATTCAGGTATAATTTATACCCTATCAGCATAGTCTCATTGCACAACCCCTTTGTGATAAACCAAGTTAAACTGATGTGTTGTGTTTTAATTAATCCATGTGGGTGTTTAGTATTTTTAAAATTCCATTAGATAGTTTTATCAAGTTCCTTTAGACAAGGGGACAATATCTATCTCATTGATCAAAAAAGTGTTCACATTGATTCACCCATACCTACTCATGGTGTTCATGGTTCTAATAATCTATTACTTTTTAAAAAATTTCAATCTATTTTAATCATGAATGCATTTTTCAAGACATAACCACGACCATATCACAATCGACTTGAGTAAGTGTAGATAGAAATGGGGATGAATAAATTTTTCTTAGAAAATGGTGTAGACAACAGTTTCAAGTAGAAACTAAAAAAAGATAAAGAAATGTATATAGAATATGGGAATATACTAAGATTTTCAATGGAATTAAATTTATTGAAAAATATAATATATTATACATAGTAACTGTAGAGAAAAATAATATATTATAGTTAGAGAGTATTATATGAAGAATGAATTGCTTCCTTATTATATATATTCATCTCGATGTTATTCTCTATGTTTTTTTATGTTCTAAAAAACTATCATATATATGTACAAAAACACTTCTTATTAATATGAAAATATATTAGTTCATAATAAAAATGTCCTTGAAGAAAATCCTTTTGAATGTTATAAGTGACATAAACTATATTGAAGGTTCCCATTTTCTCCAAATATAGAATAAACTTCTATGATAGTGATAAATAAATCTTTCATTCTTATGTCATTACACTCATGGTAAAAATATGGGTTCACTATTTATGTAGTATATTTTAATTTCTTATGATATCATCTTACTGTTGTAAATTAAATGAATTCTTTATCATTCTTTTAACTTGAAATGACTATTCGCATATGAAAATTTTCTTTGTAAGATAAAAGAGTTCATTGAATTTCCACTTGACATTACCTTCTAATGTTGAATTTATCATAAGATAATTTCTATAATGTTTAGGATAATTTACTATTGTAGTAAGATATTATTTTATTTTATTTATCCGTAAGATACTATCATTTAGAATATATTATAAATTTCTATGTATAATTTTTTAAGATAATTTATCTATGTGTAAGAGAATTTTCACATGAAATATAAAATTTATTTGCAAAAAATTGATTTCTAGTTTATATAAAATGAATTTCTTTTTTCAGGAATAAGATAATATATATTATATTTGACTCTGAAAACATCCTATAATCTATTTTTATACCTATACATAAAATTATGAAATAAATAAGTTATACTTTTAAGTAAGTAAACAATGATTTTGAGATTCATAAAAACAAATTAAATAGAGAGATATATTGGAAAAAAATAATAATCTCCAATAATATCTCATTTTTTGATGATCACAAAACCCTTAATCAAATAATCAAGAACGAAGATATATTGTTTTGAAATTATTTTAAATTAAATATCAATTTTTTTTGGTTCAATTCAAATATAGACAACGTTCGAACTAACATCTTCCATAAAATAGAATATAGATTTCATAAAATTTCCTCGAACTACGATTAATCATACATCTACCCCTTGTGATATAGAAAATAAATAGGTATGTTGAGAATATTTATTATTTCACATGAACATATTTAAATATTCATAATATGAAACAAAAATAATATTATTTGAATACGGGGGTTATGATTCAGGGCGATAAAACATAGAAAAATGAAAAATAAACACTAAGAATATGCAACAAAAAATAAAATATATAAAACCCAAAAATAATAATGAAAAATAATGAAATATAAAAAATAAATATAAAAATTCAGAATTTAATAAAACTGGGAGTCAAGTAAAAATTCATGAAACAATTAAACAAAAAAAATTAACACACATTCAAATGTTCTTGAAACAAAATCCCAAAGTCTCATCAGTTTATCCATATATAAGAATAAGAATAAGTCTTGTTTCGTAGTATGATTCTTGGTGTGTAGCTTCATGATCTATTGGGGGTTTTAGTATGTAAAAATGTCGTAGGAAATATTGTGTTAGTTCCCATTCTAGTGACACATTAAAACCGAGCATATGATATAAAATAACTGCTGAGGTTGGCTCTGTTCGTTAATACCATCCTTACTATGTATGATTTAATATCTATAAAGACATGATGACACCAGGATAGGACAAAATGAATTGGTATAATAAAGGGTAGCTTAGTTTTGGTTGTAGGATATATCATCAATGCTTCAATAAATATTTTTTCATTCTCACCTGAATAAAGCATAGTTAGATAAATTTTATCATTAAATATCTAGGATCTTTAGGCATGGAGATCAAATATATCATCACTCAGAATCAATTTCTCTAACACTTCTTACATATTATCAGACCAAATCAATGAACTGGCATTACGAGTTAAGGTAACACACACTACTTGATATTATTTAGTATTGAATACTTTTTACAATCAAAGAGTTCATACTTCACTATGAGTTCATAAAAATAATATTCCATCTCAGAGGAATAATCTGAAATAATGTATCATATGATGAGCAGATGGTGGTGGCCAAACTTGTATTCTAAGAGTGGATATTATTTTCCAAGGATATATCCATGGGACATTATCTTTGAGCAGAGTAAAAATCTATTTCGATAACCAATGCACATTGATCATGGGCCTTCCTTTAATAATTTTAATATATTTGATTTCATGATCTAAACTATTATGGGGATCAGTAAAAATGTCTCTTGATGTTAGTTCAGACTGACTGAAGTAGACACCAATTGTATGAGTGTTTACATCATGAGATAGATCTTCCAGTTTTAGTTTTATCAAATTGTAATAAAAATATCTATACTGGGGGATTATCTATCCAATTCACTTAAGATTATATATATGTTGAAAATAGGAATAAAACTGTCACATCATCCAATTAAATTTTTAAAACTGATGTTTCACAAAAAATATCATTCTTCTGCATGGGACTCAACTATCTATATCTTTTACTGGTCAATTTTCAATATCCAATCTATAATCCTTGAATGGATTTAGTAATAAACAACATTAATCTCCACTATAGGTTTTCATAGGTATTGCAGTCTGTAAAACCATACTAAGAGACTTATTGAGGTGCTAGGACCTCCCGATACTTATTAACATGCTCACTTCCTTCAAGATTATAATGTTCATCAACTAGCGGGACCAATTCAATGTGAGATAGTTCATTAGGTTCTCAAATTGGATTTATTTTTTCAAATGGAACTGTATTTTTATGAGAGCTCTCCTATTTTACTGCATCAACACAAAATATGTGACTATTTTAAAAGCATAAAATTTCCCTTTCTACTCTGTATCTTGACCAGTAGGGTCAAAACCATTAAATAGATGAATGGATACTACAATAGTGGTGATATTTATTTCATGATAGATAATGACCAACCATATAATAGTTATTTGCAAGCATTCTACGTAGGTAAAAATTGGTAATGTAGGATGTTGAAGTGGATAAATAGTTATCATATCCATAGTAACCTAATAAACATCTAATTACACTTCTTGTGAATATTCTTTCAGACTACCATCACAATGATGATACTTATCTAAAATAATATTTAAAACTCTAAATCATTATTCAACCATATTTAGTTTGTCTAAATGATCATCATACATAGCCACACCTGTAAAATATTTTTTTGGTTCCTCAGAATAAACTATTACCTGAGATGAATCCCATAAACATGTGCATGGTTAAAAACCATTTATTCTTCTATAGAAAGTATAAGAAACATCCTCACTGAGAGGCTCTAGACCAATACATGGAGTTTCAATACCCCAGAACACAAATTTATTAAATCATGGCATCGAGTAGTTGTGGCCTCATCTAGGAAGACATAGGGTTCGAAAAAAACCAACATTAATAGAAATTCTAATTGATTAATCTTAACCAACATGTTTTATTGTGGCACATGTACCTCATTATAAAATATTCACTATTAACATGTTTTTCTATCAGTAATAGATATAATAATGCAAAATGTTGAAACCATATTTTCTCAAACACCATATATCTCTAGGAAATTATTTTTTGAATAAACTTCAGTAATACCATCCATTGTTTCTCTAGTTACTTGATGAATGTCATTTCAAAATATAGCATACTGAAAAGGGATTTCATTATCCGTAGAGGGATAAATCCATCAATTGTATCAAGAGAGGTTTTGAAATAAAAATTACCTTCATGTAGATGTATAAACACATTAAAAATCACGATTGAAGAAACTTAATGATACTTCTAATTTATAGTCATTGTAACTAGGTATTTATAATCACCAAAATAAAGCATGATCGTTTCATAAAACTCATGAACATACTTATTCAGGAAAAAATATGTTCTATTATCTTTGAAAACATATTCCTATCCATGATGATTTATATCTTTATTTTTATGTATCTTAGTTCTATTGAACCAATATAAATTACTTTATTTTCTAGAAAACATTTCACACATTGTATTTAAGTATTTCCTATTTCTTGAGATAACACTATATAATTTCTTGGTTTTCTCCATTATTAAAGAATGTATAATGGTATTTTTCTAATTGTATTCAAAGATAATAAATATGATAGTTCTATGGTTTGAAAAGGATCATCACATTGGATAAATTTACTTTTTTTTTTGTTTTAGGATAACCGATGTGTCTCCTATAGTAATGTGACTTGTAATCCTAACAATAACTGGAAATGTGTCACATTATGATATTGTTAAAATTAAAGGGATGGATTTAATTATAGGATTGAATATAGAATATAAAAATTTACTAAATATATACTCTTACATGATATATTATGAAACAAATAAATTACATTTAATTATGTAAAAAAATTATATAGATTATATAATATCAAATATATCCAAAGGCATATGTTTTGTGAATTTTTCAGTTAACTAATTTCCATTATAAAAAAACATCATAATATATATCAAAATTTGTGCATTTATTTCTTAATATATGAGGCTGTAGATCTATGTTATTTTCTAAAAATAAATTATTGAATTATTTCAAATATTGACAAGATGAATTTATCAATTATTTTTGAATTACCATTAATATAGAATCAAAAATCTATCCGAATGTGTTTCATCCACAAAACCTATGAAAAAGAATATAAATTTATTTTATACCCTTATATAGTAGTTGAAAATTAAATACAGTGTTTTTCATTACTATTCTATGATACAACAAATTTATCAAGGAAAATATAGGTTCTAACTATAACTTTACTTATTTAACACAAACCAATGTTTTCATCAGAGAGTGAAGTTAAATTAGAATCATATGTTTTTTGAAAAATTATTTAACATGTGAAAATCATTTTTAAATTCCTTAAAAATTAATTTTTTCAATATTGGAATGAGAATATTTTCGATTGGAAATAATTTAAGCACCAATACATAATGAATACAAAATATATGAAATAATTGTAGTGAGATGAAGAAAGATACCTAGTATTCTTCTATATGACTTTTTTGTCTGATAATTTTCTTGTCTCCCCTTGTAATGTTTTGTATTATAATTGACTTAATTTGAGTTAGTTTATCTATTTTCAAGTCGAAACATTTTATGTAAATGGATAATGTGTTTTATTTTGTAAAAATCATTTCAAAAAAACTTCTTAATAAGCATGGAAACTGATAAAATAATTATCTCCCCCATCGTACTCATTTTAATGTTTTTCCATGATTTTTAATAATAATTACACAAATTTTTATTGGTGGATGAAAAAAATAACATCATACACATATATTTTCACATAAAAGGGACCTTTGAATATGTATTCTGAATAAGGATTGTCATCTTTTAATACGATAGTAAAAACAATTTATAATAAGGAAAATATAATCTGTAATACCTGTATATATCTTCTTTTTTAAGGACATAAATATTTTATTGTGTTTAAAAATATAATTGTTAAAAAGGGGTCCTTGAAAAGGATGATTTTTTTGAAACAGTGCAACTATGGAAAAGTTCTATTCAAAATATATTATATAGTATTGATTATATAATTTTTAAACTAACCATGGATCATTTTTAGTGATCATGCATTGACTATACAGTTAATTACTAAATATATATTTATTTCAAATAACTGGATAGTTATTTGGTCTTTTGACTAATTCAATACCCTATTCCTCCTAAACTGGTTTAGTTCTTCAGGAATTTCTAAAACGCAACTCCCATTAGTTGAGTCTTCTTATATGATTATATATTAAAGAAGAGATAAGAAAAAAGGAAATTATACAAGGTTTCATGCACTTATTATAGTTATAACACCAATATCTTGATATCCTATTATGAATATCCAATCCCAAGTATCCCAAAGATGGTAGTTACATTCTTACAATGGAATTTGATATAAGGAATCACATAATAAAAGGCTAAATATATTAGTAGACATGGTAAACAAGATACATACATAATCCCCATATTACATTTGAAAACATCATTTAAAACATATTTTTTATAAATAAAACTATTACCTCTAGATTATACTTACATAACAATTATAGTACACTTTATTAATTTTTGGGGAAAGAAAATAAAATAAGGGAGATCTAAAATGGCATGTAAGGGTCATGCACAACAGAACCTATCATAAATAAAGAAACGTAATCAACATGAAAAGTTAAATTAGGAAAATACATGTCATTTAAAAAACATGATTATCTTTTTAATAGAATGACTAATCAATACGGAAATGTAATTAAAAAAAACGCATCATTTTTAATGAATAATGAAGGAATCAATTCATCAATAGATAATATCATAGAAAATATATAATGGATAATTATAATGATTAAATTATAAAATAAGGAAATTCTAAATTATAATATTTCTTGTCTCTTGAACATGATACCTCTCTTGTCGATACCGTTCACAAGATAATTTAAAACTCTTGGTTAAAAATGATCTGATTTGGAAAAAATTAACTCAACATACATGACTATTAAAAAGATAGGTTAAAAATACTAGGTTTAAACCAATAAGGATTTTCCAATAGATTTATCTCAATCGACTTGTTAATGCATCGAGGGGCTATCTATAAAATATCCCCATATATACTTTCATTTACAAAGAATTACTCATATATCAAATAATCAATTTAATTCATGAATCATTATTCCATATTAACAAAAATATTCATTCAATAATGTATACTGATTTATTGAAATTTAATAGATAATAAAAAATCTTTTCTAAAAAACACCATATGTAAAAATGATTTTATTTCATGGAAATAATTATTTCAATGATAAAATAAAATGAATGTTTAATAGAAATGAAATATCCAATGATCATACATTTTAAATTATTTAATGTAAGGTATAATTTCAATATATTCATAGTGGTACACAATTAAAATAATGGTTTGTTTCCATTTATGAATAAAAGTGTAATAAAAAGATCATTAGAAACATTTCTTAGAAAAAAATATTTTTTTCACTTTTAAAAATAAACTGTACAAATATAAAGAAAAAAAATTTCTTTTAGAATATCCTTATAAACATATAAATGAAGTTTCAAATCATAAGGAGTAATGATTATTGAAAAATACAAACATGATTTATAAGTTAAAAAACATCCCTTTCTCATCTTTATTGAAAATTTCACAAAGTATCTATGTTGGAAAACAATTTAAATATTACTTTTAAAAAATTTTGAAAACACATTTTAAAAACCTGTATATGGAAGATAAATATTCCCCAGTGTGGTCTTAAACATAAAAAATCCACAATAGTGAAGATATTGTGATAAAATCCCTTAGAACTGGTTTTTATTTTGAATCATAATACCCATGAGGGAAATATATAAAATTAAACATTAAATAAAATATAGTTAAACAATTTCATGATATAAAAAATTGAAGGAGCTGTATATATACTTCACAAAAGAAATAAGGGGGGAATATCACAAATCTCTTATAAAAGTAAAAGTGATATGAGAAACTCTTACCAATTATTAATCATTTGAATTGTATTTCACATGAAAAAAATATCATTTAAAAAAATCATTAAATTTCTGTATAATAAGTAAATTCTTCATATAATATTCCAAATAGATGTTATATACGTAACACCACATGATTTTATGTTACACAAAATAATGAGTTTATCTTGTATTACACACCATACTGAGTATAATCGAAACAATTCATAGTATTAAAATGTTATTATTTAATATGATAATCATCACCGAGGGATTGGAATATAGGTTATAAATAAGATTAAATAAATTATTAAAATATATATTTTTTACACATATATATTTGATTAATTCTTTAGTGACTAATTAATTTGAAATAAAAAAAAATCATTTTAATATAACGAAAATCACATTCCAGAAAACTGTTTTTATGAAAATAAACATGTTTGACCAATATAAATTATATAAATAAATTTTTGTTAATGATTTTAATGATATTTATATATTTTATTTTTAATAATATTTTTAATATTCATATGATGCGTTTTCAAGGAAAGAAATAAAAATAAATCCAATTTTATGGTTAAAATTGTATTTTTCAAAAAACCGTGTTTGTCAACTTTTTTTCATAAAATTAATTTATAAATATTTTTTTACAATTTAATAAAACATATCCTAAAAAATATCTATAATTTTTGAAATCATAATATCCAAATTATCTTAGGGATAATTTTTATGTGTTTTCTAAAAAGTACATTTTTTTGTTGATAGTGAAAATTGCAGAATTTTCATTGGAAATTTATTTTTTGATTAATTTATTTGTAAGGATAAGTTATATATTTAAAATTGTTTGAACTTTTTATTAGTTCAATAATATATAAATTAATCTAATTTAGAAACTTTATAATAATTTCCTATTGAAATTTGATACAAATATTTTTTGTAAACTTTTATTCCTTTTCTCTTTAATAAACCCACCTTCTCATCACATATGCAAGATTAGTTTTAAATTTTTTTACAAATTATCTGAATGGTGTAAAGAAAAAATATTTCTTTTATTTTTATTCATAATAATTTATAATTTCTAATAAGATGAACATAATTTTTGACCAAAATTAATAGTAAAAACTCTAAAAATTATTTACCTCGGCTAAGGTAAATAATCATTTACATGGGTTAAACTAATATGAATATGTTCTAAAATGACATAAAGACACGTAAAAAACAAATTTGTAGATATATTGATACCATATATCTTCTAGGTTTTATAAAATACCACTTTTGGCAATATTGGAATGATATAAATGTGGAATGGTTGAATCTTTTTAAAAAATAATTGGTGCGCCACTCTCCCAATTATAAAAGGTCACCCTGATCATCTATTATTCAAAAATTAAAATACTTTTATATAATCTATTTCAAAACAAAATAACTTCCCTAATTTCATTAAATTATCACAAGGGCCTTATTTTGGTAATTAAACCAACAACGAAATGCATTTTGTGCTAACCTAAGATGGGTACCCAAAAAAGAGAAAACATTCATTAACGAGTGTTCTTTGTTTTATTTATTCCTCCAAATACTTAAATTATTATTATACCTTATTCATATAATGTCCTCATTATATCCTATATACTATGATGTTATTATGTTATCATAATCATATACAATCATCTCTAGTTTCATCAATTTGGTTATAGAATCATCATTCGTGTGTATGACAGACTACCGCCTTACAAAACAATGTAATTACTTATTAAATTACCACCTATCAAGTATGGACATAAATATTTATTTATTTATTATATATGACATTTATAATGTCATTATTATTCTTATATTATTATATCTCATATAAATTCATACTCTCCATTTTGTGGGAAATGATAATGCCTATCATGTTTATGATAGTATACTGCTTCATGAAGCGAAGAGAATCATTCACACTTTATATTGATGGTATTAATGATGGGTTTAATAATAATATGTGATATATAGAAAATAAAAAATATTTTTGAATTATATTTTATGTATTATTTATCTTTATTTTTTTCAAATAATTATGAAAATGGAAGCAACGTTCATGCATACATATGGCATGCCGCATCCAAAAATGATGGATTTAATTTTATATAAATAAATTTAAAGAAGTAATCTAAATTAAAATAAAATTAATATATATTATATTTATATTTTTTTTACATTTTATAGATGATGAAAATATGATCAATTTAAGAGGATCAAAAAAAAAATTCAACAATACACTGAATACAAAATAGTCATTGCTTGAAACTTGCCTTTACCATAGAATTATTAATAAATGGGTAATAAAAGAAAATATGTAAATCATATATATAGTATAAATTTTATTAATGTGGTTTTGAAATAGATTTATAATAAAATAATATTTCTTAGACAGGATGTTTGAAAGAGTGCGATGGATGTTAAGACTTAATGTGAGTGATTTTAGTCTCAATTTTCTTTCTTTGCAATGTAAGTTATGTTATGAACTTATGTTCATTCAAAAAGTGTATAAATAGCCCCATTTGACATGTAATATCATGAATTTTTTCTCTTGATTGTATTTTATGTTTCATTTTAATTTATTCCTCCATGAGGCTTATGATTCATTGGTAACAAAGTGTAAACAAATTAATGCTGCATTCTCATCATTTTTCCCGATTGTTTATGATTATGTATCCCATATCAAAATATCACCACATAAATATAATTAAATTAATTAATTGTATTATTCTCCAAATATAATTATATTTAAAATAAATATTACCATTTTCTCAATCATTCGTTCTATAAATAATTGAGAAATATTTTTATTGAAATCTGTCCCGTTGGTCGAAAATCTATCTTCTTCCAAAACAATGTTTTATAAAAATAACATCAAAAATATTTTAATATTTTCCTATTTTTTTAAAATAAATTTGTTCCCATGTTTTAAATTATCATTTTTAATGGATCCTTCATGTCATTTTCGAAAAAAAGTTACTTTTTGGATTTTTCTAAAAATTTAAAATTAATATTTGATTTTAACATGTATGAAATGATTGAAAATTCCCATCGTCATGATTTTTATTTTCAATGAATATTCCATTATAATTTTTAAATTTTATTTTCAATAGTTTTTTGTTTTAAAAATTGGTTTTCAGATTCGAAAGAATATTTTAGTCAAAAATTGTTTAAAATGATTTTTACCGATTCCTTTAGAATTATTCAATATTAGTTTCAATTAAATGATGTTGAAAATGTTTTTTGTTTTAAAAATTGATTTTAATAAAATGGTTATTTTCTACAAGAAGGGTTCCATGTGATCTTTCAAAATCCATCTCCGTATAATATTATATCCTTTGATAAAATTTATGCTTTAATGGGGATTTGAACCAATAATGACATTTTTATTATTTCTTTAAATGGTTTATATTAATAAAGAAAATAATTTTATGAAACCTATTTATCTTACATGTTTTACTCCATTTAAAAACTCATATGAATCATGCTTCAATTCACATGGTACGTTATGATGAAATAAGGAAATGATTATGAGACATGACTCTTCTCCATAATTTAGGATATGATGAAATGTTTAGGAAACCCTTTTCAATTCATGGGTTATGATTTGATATTTTTTTTATGATATTTTGGAACATATAAGTACTATTTTTATTATATGATGGTGGTTATCTTGTAAACATAGATGGTGGTTATCTTATTACCAAGGCCGGTGGATATGTTTTAACCAAATGTGTGAGGGACCTATATGTACCTCAAATAAATTAGATAAATATTTATATCTCATGATATTGAATGTAATGAAATGGGTAGTGAATTGGTTTCAGTAATAGAATACTGGATTAGTGAGTGAAGGTTGTTCAATAAGATAAGATTGGAATGTGGAGTGTCCCCTGTTCAATAAGGAATGACGGGAATATGGAGTGAATGCAGTTCAGTAAGGGATTGTTTCTACTGTGATTCAATTTCGAGTGAACCTATACAATAATGATGGATTTGAAAGTGAATTAATTCCTTTATTATATCCTTGGCTGTGATCCTTGACTAATATGGAAATGATTTTCTTTGCTTTTATCTATTGTAAAAATCAATTTCCTATGCTCATGTTATGATCTCATGAATAATGTTATTTTATTACCTTATGATTAATCTCTTATAAAATATCTATATTTCTTCTTTGAGTCAATATTATGATATTTGATATATTTTTTATTCTTTTCAAATGTTATATTCAGTTTCTCATACACTTTTTTTTTTCAATTTATGCTTATGTACCTCTTTTTTTAACCATACTGAGCATATGACTTCACCCATTCATATTTTTCCTTTATTCAGATTATGAAGAAACATTTTAAGGATTAATAATGGGGAATATATTTATCGGATACATTTATGATCTTTCATGAATTAATAAAATTGTCTTACATGTTCCAAAATTCGCTAACCTATTACAGTCTATGGGTGTGTTCTTTTAAATTGTATATAGTATTTATATAAAAAGATGAAATATGAGTGTATTAAAATCCTAGGTTGTTATAGTTAGTAAGAGGAGAAAGGTTTATTCAACCATTGCAATTTTGGATGAGAAAACATTATTAAGATTCCTAGTGATATTTTTATGTATATATCTAGAGATATATATAATTATATGTTTAAAGATGAGTCAAAGTATTGGAATTTTTTTTGAAATATTATTAAAGGATGGAGCAAGTGGTTTTCAAGAAATTACACCCATGTATGGATTTTACAATTGGATTTATCTTAATATAAAATGTTCCTAGGGATAATAACTCCAAAAATGGAGCATTATATTGACTCAATCATCACCCCGTGAATGAAAATGTAACCTTTTTGACACCTGTTTACACTTTTGATTAATATGATTTGGAAAGTTGAAATCTATTTACGAACCAACATTAATGATTTAAATAGATTATTAATATGAATAATATTTGATAAATATATTTTTCCATATATTGGAAATATAGTTTCATGCTTTAAAAATATTGTTAGTAAATGTTCTTTATTATGTTTTCTTCCACTATGATCAGTTTTTCTCAAACATTTATTTTTGGTTTCAGTTAATTATAGGAACCTAAATGAATCCAGATGATATGTAATATGATTAAAAATTCCGTAACAATGAGAAACCTAATTGGATGATGAATATGTTTAATGATATTGAGATTATTCCTAATCTGTTTTCATGGAACATGATTAACAATTTTGATCCTAACCATCTCTTGGATAGACCGAAGAAGTGAATGATAGATTTTTCTGATAGTTTTAGTGGTGGAGAACTTAGTAAGTAGAACACCTATATGATAAGGATGTGGTAATAATCACACAATATAATCTCTCAAAGGAATGAGATGATGCATTGTGCGTGGAAAATAAGGAAACAACAAAAGCATTTTAAAATAAAAATGAATCATTTTTTTAAAAAAATGGATGAGAATTGTGGGATGCATATGATATCATCTAATTTTGGGTGTTTTAAAATTTTAATGTATGTGAATTATTCAAATCAATGGCATAAGGGTAAAGCAAATAATATTATCACAAAGGTTCTACAAGTTTTTGTTTTTCATTTAATGATGAAGAGACTATGAAAGACTTACTAAATGATAGAGGTATTAATGAATATGATAATAAAACTTTGTTAATTACTTTAGAATGATATGGGATGATTGAAGAATCTTTGAATTATAGTTCAAGGATTTAATTATATAAATCATGAAATTTATTAGTATTGTTTAGTATAAATTTTTCATTATGATGTTTCAAAAATATGTTAGATGGTATTGATGGAGTATAAAAATGATTTAATAGATGGTGATACATTAATTATGTAATTATAGCCATTAATATGTTCCAAATGTTGATATAATGATGTTCATATAAAGTGATGTTGGATTTGAATAAATCATATTCAATAATACTGATTACCTAGGAATTATTAATTATTTTTTGAAAATGTGTTTTATACTATCATGGAAGGAGTCTAATTTATTTTTTTATTTAAGGAATATATACCACAATTTTTATTTTATGTAATGATGGAATAAGAATTCTTGTTTTCAATAAGGTATTATGGAAATTAATTTTATTATCATGTTTCAAGGGAAAACATGATGAAGGTAATCATATATTTTCTTTGGGAGAATCTAGAGCCACATGTTGATAATTCATGGGATAATGTTTAGTTAATTTTGAGAAATTTAGTCTCCATTTTTTCTAACTTTAAATTTTTGAAGTGTTGTATGGTAATTTTTTTTGATTGGTTTATGTTGGACTTTGGAAAAGGTTTTCAATATTAATGTATTACATCACAAATTGATGATTTGTGTATATTGGATAACCTGTTTCAGCCATTTTTATATGAGGATGACTAAATATATATGGAATAACTAATCTTTTTATCTGTGGGTCTTATGGTATATTAGTGCTTCATGTATAAAAAATTTTAATTAATTTCTTAGAGTATGAGATGAATTATAAACTGATCATTGAAAAAAAATGGGTGATATTATTCATATTAAAGGTAATGAAATCAAGTAAGTGTATCATCCCATGAAAATTCTTCAATATTAGGAAAAGGTACAAGAAATAACTTTTTTTCTTATTATCAACATATTTGATGATATCAATGACTTTTTGATCTGTCTTTGTTCTATGATTTCATGGTAATGAAACATCTCTAGATCACCCAATTTTTTTTTATATGTTATCTTTATAACTCTATATAAATATTGAAGCATTTATTTCAGGTCAAAATCAACACTACCCACCTACATTATCCGATGTGGAAGCCTGGTTTCGAGTTACTTTGGGAATCCCTTATTTTGCAAACGTTAACTTTTTAAAATAAATTTTATTACTCTATTGTATGTTTTAGGTTTTATATGATGTAATTTTTAAAATGATAAAACATTTATGACTAAAAATAATATTTATTTTGAAACCCATTTTAAGGGGGTAGAATCTGATACCCTGAGATTTCGTAAAATATATAATTTTTAAATATTTGTATTGTTTTCGTTATTTTACAATACATGAAACAATGAGTTTCCCTTTAAATAAATACCAGAATAAGTATGGAAGTTGTTACAAAAAAATAAAGAGATAACTTGAATAAATACAAACCTAATTTTGTGTTTTGTTTCATATAATACAGAGTTTAGCATGCATTTTCTATAACACCATGTTTAAATGAAATGTGACTTTATGTTAAAATATTATTACTTAATATTATAGTTCTAATCTGACCATTAGAATAGATGGAATGAATAGTATTAATTAATTTATAAATATATATTCTTTAAAAAAAATTATACAATTAATTCATTGGCGATCAATTAATCAAAAATAAAAATAAAATTCTTCTGAAAATGATGGAAAACTTTTTTTAAAAAAACTATTGTTCTAAAAAAATGAATTTTACAACAATAAATTAAATAAATCATTTTATTTATTAAATTAAATAAACTAATATGTTTTATTTTCAATGAAATATTTTATATTAATTTTATGTGTTTAATATGTAATATATATGAACAAATCAAATTTTACACTTAAAACTCTAATTACTAAACACAATTTTGTAACCATTTTATGATGCTGTTAATTTAAAAATATTTTTTTAAACCTTTATTTAAAATATTTCAAAAAATAATTCTCAATTTTGAAATCGGACTTTAAAAATTAGATTATGGTGAATTTTGGGGTTTTTTTTAAAAAAGATTCATTTTTTGATGAATAGTGAATAAAATGAATTTTAATTTAAAAAATTCTTCATTTAATTTATATTTAAATTTAAACTATATTTTAGATTTGTTTTAAAGTTTAATTAGTTCAATAATAGATATTTTAATACAAATTAGTTTATTATAATTAATTTCATATTGAAATTTGATATAATAACTTGGTAAATATTTGATCAGTTTCGTTTTAAAAACCCACTTTCTAATCACCTGTTTTGGATTAATTTTAATTTTTTTTTTCAAATATTATAATTGGAATTTTTGAAATAGGATTCCATATTTTTAATCATTATAATTTATAATTTTAAATAAGCTACACTTATATTTTGACATAAATTAATTGTAAAAACAATAAAATAAATTTTTTGTATTTAAGATAAAAACTGATTTACTAGGGGTTAATCTAAGATGAAAAGGTTAAAAAGTGACCTAACAGATTTTTAAAAACTCTTTTATGGGTCATATTTCAACCTTATCGATTCTACGATCTATTATGGCCCTTTTTGGAAGCTTTTGGAATGATAAAACATTGGTATGATTTAATCTTTTCAAAACATTATTAGTGTACCACTCACCCTACTCCCCCTATCACATCTTCATCACACATTAACACCCATTGGTTTGGGAAAATACCTACCCAAATCATAGTCAACAATACTAACACTAATCTTATATCCTATAGTTTATTCATAAATCCATCATAAGAAGGCCACTGGGGAAAACCTAAGGAGGATACCCGAAGAATATGTAATGTTCATTAACAAGCATAGTTTGCTTTATTTCTCACCACCTCCTTCAATTATTATTACCTGAGTATTATATTTTATCAAAATAATATCATATAAAATTAGAAAAATTAATTTTTTTGATAATATCAAACCATCTCCACTTCCATTGAATAGGTTACAAAATCATAGTTTGTCTGTACGGAAGACTACCACCTCTTAAACCGATGTCATTCATTTTTCTGTTAACACATATCAATTCTGGACATAATGATATAATTAATTTTTATATATGATATTTATGTTTTCATTATTATTATTAAGTTTTTATATAATATACATGTATGAACCAAGATCTTCTTTTCTGGTTTGTTTTCTTTTTTATGGTGTTTTGGAGGAAAGGAGGAGTTTCTGGAAATTTTTTAATTACATGCCGTGTACATTATGAGTACACAATGTATACTTGGTTACCACGCAGAGTCATGTGCTAGCCGTGTAACGGTTGTGCACAAAACTGTGTGTGGTGACCTGGAGACCACCTAATGCGGGGCCAATTAAGAAAAGTACGCACTGTGTACTTATAAAGTACACGTCGTGTACTTTTTTTCATTAAACGGACCAACATCACGTCTATTTGGAAGAAGTGCATTCTTATTCACCTTTATCGACCGAGATCATTCATATGGAACTAATCCTTCCCCGAGACCCTGATTGAGCATCCGTTCTCTGAGAGCTCTTGTACGGTGGTGATCTTCCTCTGAGCCCCCGACCGAGCATCTGATCTCCGATTTGACCATCATCGATTGCATTGGAATAACCTTGGTATACTCTTATTTTGCTAGAGTCTCATTTCACGATTCCTCCTCTTTCTCAAGTTATCCTTAGTTGAATGTTTTAGACGTTATTGTATATCTACAGTGTTCTTGGGAGATTCAAGGCTTGAGGTTCATGTACAGTGATCTCCCAACACTGAGGTAGGTGGTTTTTTCCTTTCTGTTGAATGTATTTGAATTATATATACAAATTCATCCAATAAATTTGAACGAGTTATTGCGTGTTTTCCGTTTTAGCCCTGATAATTGCATTATATGCTTGTATACTTTAATAGAGGATAATTGAATATGAATAGGGTGAATTGATATGCTTTGGAAGTTTTTTCCATGTATGTTTCTAGTTTTGACCGTTTGGTCTAGTTTTCATGTTAGGAAGCTGTTTAATTTCCATGCTTAGTATTGTAGGATGGTGTGACTGTTGTTATGACAAGCTATTATGCTGTAGACCGTTTAGCCAAGTTGTTATTGAGGTTTATTTCGGCCGATACATGCTACTATGATTGCTTGACATACACTGGGCTGTGTGAACCCGGTGTAGTAGACCATAGGGATAATGGATGAAGGGGCTACTTTAGAGTGTCTATTTTTTCTTATGATGCAAGACCATTGGGGGAATTGACATATGTTCTTACTTAGAGTTTCAGTAGTTCCTCGGCACAGGCCACATGGGTAATGTGATGTAAGTGCTTCCCCAGAGTGACATTAGTTACAGATACAAGACTATATGATGAATTTACGGCGAGTGCTTTCTCAGAGAGTCTATTATAATGATGAACCATAGGGGTTAGACAGAGTGTACTTCCCAGAGGGTTACCTATTGTGTTATTAGCTTGTTTGTGTTTCTAGGTAGGACCATAGGGGATAGGTTGTGAGTACTTCTCCTAGGGTTACCTTTTGTGTTTAGCTGCTTGTTTGTGTAGGTAGGTAATACTAGAGGGGAAGGGCTGTGAGTACATACCAAAGGGTTTCCTATTTGATTTTACCTACTTTGGTTAGCTGTTGCTTGAGTTATGAAACTAAATTCTTTGAAACTGTGGTTTGGTTTCTACTGAGTACTTCCTTGTTTTCTACTTCCTGTTATTTATTACCTGCCATATATTCACTGACTGTTAGGCACAAATCTTGTGGTGGTTTTTTATTGGGATTTAGTCTCACACCCTACTTATGCCATGAATTTGGGGCCAAAAAAATTATATTGTTGCAGCTATAGATAAGGCCATGCGCCCTTCTACTTTAGGTACTTGATTGATAAGGAGATGGAGAGCATGGGACCAAGCTGAGGCTTGCGATGTGGAGGAGTTTACTTGTTTTCTTTTGTACTTTAGATTAGTACTATATTCCAGCATTGTGATGGGTTTTGTCTACTTTTCTAGACATATGTACCATGAATCATTTTTATATATATGCCCCAATTGTTTATTTCTTCAAAATTACATTGTTCTTGTTGTTTGATATTATTACTGCTTCCGTTATTGTTATCTATTTATCTTCTGCTGTGTTACTCTGCCAATGAGGGATTAGTTTCCCCACTATCACACCCAAGGCCCTCGCTTCTATTTAGTAGCCTCTAGCATTAGGTAAAATGTGGTTGAGTCCATGTGACCAACCCATTACGGGGTGCCTCTAGGTGGATTTTCAGAATTGTGACGTTACAGAGTGCTTCCTAATAGAGTCTTTGAACACACATGACTACAGGGGGAATTGATGTTGAGTGCTTCCTTAGAGAGTATTTGGTATATCATTCCTTGTTTTTTGAACCATAGGGGTTAGGCTGTGTGTACTTCCTAGAGTTTTATCTACTTATGATTACCTGCACACTTGATATCTAATAATTGAATGCATTTGAAACTATAGGATTGTTTACTTTTGAGTACTTTTTTGTTTACTGATTCATTTGATTATTTTCTGCCATATATAATAAAAAACAATTAGACATAGATCTTTGGGTGGTTGCCTTCTGGGATTCATCTCACATCCTATTTGGGTCATGATTTTGGGCACAAATAGATTATATTGTTGCAGGTATAGATTAGGGAAAGAGCCCTTCTACTTCAGGTACATGACTGCTTGGAGCTGGAGAGCATGAGACCAAGATGAGGCTTCTGATGTTGAGGAGTTGTTTCTTGTTTTTTTTGTACTTTGGTTCTGTACTGTATTCCAACATTGTGACTTGTTCAGTAGCTTTCCTATTCATATGTATCATGTATCATATATATTTGGGCTCTGGTTATTTATATCAACAGTCTTCCCTTATTTAATGTTTTATGGTATTACACTGCTTCTGCTATTGATATATGTTTACTTATGCTATGTTACTCTTCCAATGAGGTCATAGTTTTACAACTATCACACTCAAGGCCCTCGCTGCTAGTCGGCAGCCTCTGGCATTCTAGTAAATGGATTTGAGGCCATGTGACCAACCGGGTACGGGGTGCCTATGCGCCCCCCTGAACCAGGATGTTTAAAAGTGGTATCAAAGGGATTCATTTATTCTTGAATTACTGTTTGGAGCTTATATCCATGGATAAGAAGGAATAGTCACTTTGTAATAAGCGGTTTCTGGGAGTAGCCAACCTGTGTACAGGAAAAAACCAATCTACCTCGTTTATTGCAATTTTTCTAGTTTTATAATTTTATAGTTTATTTGATTTCCCCGTTGGGTGATTAACATGTTTTGTGCTGTTATCATTGATGTTATTGAGGTTCTATTTATGTTGCAACTGGATGAGAGGAGTGTACGCCATTTCATGCATCATATAGGAACTTGCTAAAAATCACATGTCATGCATTCTTGCGATACCATTTAGGGTGCAATAGTGATTGCATGTTGTCGTGATAGATGTTGTGTTGAATATGCATGATGCTATGATAGATGCTTTGATAGAATACCTAATTTTTGATAAGGTTAGTGGATTGTTCAAATTTTTGTTTGAATAAATGCCAAACTTTGGTTCTCGAGGTGTTATGGGCCCTCATGGACTGGAATTTGGTGGATCATTGCACTGTTATCCTCGGTTATGACATGTATGAGATGCCAAAAATTGATTTGTGGGGAGTATGGGCCCCCACCAATCGAAATTTGGCACATTAATGTTTTTTTAGTGTTTTTTGGGTTCCAGATTTTTTTCTGAGGCTTAATGTATGGAAAAACCCAGAATACACGGCGTGTAATGTTGGACACACATGTCGTGTATTTTTCTATTACGAATGAACTATTTATCTTAACTACACGTTGTGTACTCTATGTACACATCATGTAGTCTTTAACTATTTTAGTAACTGCATGGGAAGAATTACGGGGTTAGGAAATGTTGTAGAACACACTGTGTGCGGGATGTACACGCCGTGTGGTGTAAACCATGTGTGCACCCAAGTAACTAATGACACAGATGGATAAAAACATAAGTTATACATGCTGTTTCAACCTTGAACATGCCTTATTGTATAATCTATGTATCTGTCCGTGTAATAAGCAACACAGGTCAGTGAAATACTTCTAGAACACACCATGTCTATCATAAAAATGACATGTAGAGTGAGCCGTGTAACCGGATGTGTAGCGAACAACATGGGTCGGTGCAGTTCGTCTAGTATATGCCATGTCTGTTAGTAACATTCCATGTAGTATTGTCTTAGGAGAACCATGTGGCTTAGCCATGTAAAATAACTTGGGCAGGGGAAGATGATTTAAGTGCGCGCCTTGTGTTAGGAAAACACACCGTGTGTATGGGGTGTTACACGACCTGATTTGGAAAAAGTGCACGCCCATGTGAAGGCTTAAGGGAACTTGTCATGTAGACAATATACATGACGTGTATCCAAGTTTGAAAAAAACATGAATGATTTCATTCTCTTATTCCCTTCTTACACATAAAGTTTCAATCCCTGTTGATCTTGATCTATGGTGTGTGCTTGACCATGCAGAGTTATGCCACTGATATGTCCTTCGGTTTTCCACCAGTTATAGGGCAGTGATAAGACATTGAATATGGCTGATCTGGGAATACCAGTAGATCCTCCAGTTATGCCAGTCATCGCAAAAAAAATCTTTCTTTTCATAGGTGCTAATTCACAGTTCCAAGTGGGATTTATGAGGTTTATGAAAACCTTCCAGGGATTACCACCTTCTGCCTCGTCGATGGAAGAATTGGTGCGGGTCTTTCTGCCACAGAATCCTCCCAACCTCTTAGAATATGGTGGACCCTAGAGTATAGAGTCACGACTTGAATCCATGCTGACGATCTTCATCCATCAGGAGATGCCTACAGAGAGGAGGGTTAGGCTCGCTACGTATATGCTTAGGGATTTCACCAAGCAATGGGTGGATGCGATCTCACGGGCAGGACAACAACCAGATATGTCTTGGGAGGAGTTTCAGCATACCTTCTACGATTACATCTATATGGAGACCTTGAAGGCCTATCGAGCCCGAGAGTTCATGATTTTAGAGTATGGTACTCTTTTTGTTATAGAGTATTCTCCTCGCTTCACTGATTTTTAGTGATTTACAACATTTCTATGGGAGATGAGTTGTTCCTAGCGAGTAAGTTTGAGGATGGTCTCAGGAAGGACATTCAGGCTTAGGTGAACATATTCAGGTTGACTTCCATCACTTATATAGTCAACCAGGTGCTGATCATAGAATGTAATATGAGGGATTCTAGATCCGTGAGCCAGGGCGGTTCCACATCCAGAGTTAGTGTATCTCCGAATGATAGTATAAATCATCGCAGGGAGTCTACACATGGATATCTGGGTAGGCAAGATGCATCTTCGGGTAGCTAGGTTGTATGAAACTAGTGTGGGAAGGTTTAGAATACAAGGACACATTTCCTGAGAGACCCAGTTGAGTGCCAATCTTGCAGAAAGATAGGCTATATTCAGTGCTTCTGTTAGATCTTTTCACCAGTAGCTGGTGATAGGGGTTCTTCAATGACTCCTCATTTGGGAGCAACACCACCAGTTTCTCACCATTCTGGGAAATGCAGTTCTTCGATCTATTTAGGCTGAGGTGGAGGTCATGGTTGTGGTACTCAGTAACCACGATTTCAGTGACAGCAAGGTGGAATGGCCCAGAGTGGTCAGGCAGGGTTATAGGGCTGTAGTGTAGGTCAGAATTTTTTGGTGGAGGAGACCCAGCAAGAGCAGGATCCTGGAACCTCAACAGTTAATGGTACAATCCTAGTTTACTCAGTTTTAGCTTCTTCTCCTTTCAATACAGGGGCTTCCCATAGTTTTATATCTATTTCTATTTTGGAGAGCCTTGGGATCTCTATCCTTTATTTTATTGAGTTTTTTATGCTTAACACACCGTTGGGGACAATAACAGCTAGTGGATGATAGTGCATGGAGTTCCCTCTCGATGTTGGTGTCTATCCCTTTTTATAGAACCATTATTTCCTATAGATGATAGGTTATGATATCATTCTTAGAATGGAATCATTAGTTCCCTTCAATGAATTTGTCGATTTCTATCACCATAGGGTGAGTTTCACATTTCCACAGTGCGGATCATTTTTTTATAAAGGAAAATGGAATTTCAAGGTGAGAAGACTAGGACATGACCATCATGGGTTGGGAGGAGTTGCAACCCAAATTTCTAGTATTTATCTGGATGACTAGGGGACTTCATAGATGGACTTTCCTCTAGTGGTTGATCATTTCAGGGAAGTCTTTCCAGAGGACTTTTTAGGTTTGCCTCCGGAGCGAGAGGTGGAATTTTCTATTGAGATTATGCCAGGAGTGGTACTGGTGTCAATTAATCCTTATAGGACGGCTTCACTAAAGTTACAGAATCTCAAGAAGCAGTTGGAGGAGTTACATGTTAAGGGGTTCATCTGACCTAGTACTTCTCCTTAGGGTTCACTTGTCCTGTTTGAGAAGATGGAAGACAATACCCTTAGACTTTGCATGGATTATTGAATATTGAACTAGTTGATGGTCAAGAAATGATATCCACTACTGAGGATTAATGATCTATTTGATCAGCTTCGAGGAGACGGGGTGTTCTCGAAGATTGAATTGAGATCTGGTTACCATCAATTACACGTTAGGCCATCTGACATACCTATTACTACCTTATGGAGTAGGTATGGTCTATACGAGTAGGTGGTCATGTCGTTTGGTCTCACGGATGCGCCTGCAGTCTTCATCGCTCTGATGAAATGAGTGTTCCATCCATAATTGGATTAATTCATGGTAGTCTTCGTGGATTATATCTTGTTGTACTCTCACACTTGACACGACCATGTCACACATCTTGAGATCGTCTTGAGTACACTACGAGAGCATCAATTATTTTCTAAGCTCTCAAAATGAAACTTTTTGATGGACCAAATTCACATCATGGGTCATGTTATCTTAGAGCCAGGAGTATCATTAGACCTATAGAACATCAGAGCAGTAGTTTCCTAGGAGCAGCCAAATAATATTTTTGAGGTAGAGAGTTTTCTAGGGCTGGCTGTTTACTACAGACATTTCATACAAGACTTTTTTATGCTTAGCAGTGCTACTAACGTGCCAGACTAAGATGGGTGTGAAGTTCTTGTGGTCAGATTCTTGTGATTCAGCCTTTTAGGATCTGAAATGGAAGTTGACTTCAGCACCGATACTATTATTTCCAGATCCAGGAAAGAGCTCTAATATATACTATGATGCGTCAGGTATTGGGCTTGGAGCAGTGCTTATGAAGGGGGAAGTAGTCATTGTGTATGGGTATCAATAGGTGATGCCACATGAGAGGAACTACCTAACTCATGATCTCAAGCTGGATGCAGTTTTTCATGCTTTACGTAGTTGGAGACACTACTCGTTGGGAGAGAATTTTTTGGTTTTCAACGACCAAAAAAGTTTCAAGTATATATTTACTCAGTGTGACCTTGATTTGAGATGGTGAAGGTGGGTTGAGTACCTCCAGTCCTATGAATTTGATTTTTCCTACATGCCAGGGAAAGGCAACATAGTGGCGGATGTGTTGAGTAAGAGGACTTAGATACATGTAGTTAAAGAGGAATGTAGTTAGTGGAAGCTTAGGGGTATGTTCTCTAAGATGCATTTGGAGATGCATGACAGACAAGGGGAGACATATCTTTATTCTTTAGCAGTTACCTTTACTCTAATTGATTGAGTGCGAATGAGGTAGCCATCAAATTCAAAAGACCTAAACCTAGGGGAATGTGTGATGGGAGAGAACCCCATTTCTTGATGGGCCATCGGCAAGGATGAGATCTTGTGTTTTTCAGGGGTGCGTGTTGGTGTCAGTAGACATACGCGAGGAGCTGATGTGGGATTTCCATTCCTTAGTTTGGGTAGTTCATCCTGCTTTCCACAAAATGTATTGTGATGTACACCATCAGTATTGGTGGCTAGGTATAAAGAGAGATGTTGCTGGTTTCGTCATGAGGTGCTCCACCTGTCAAGAGGTGATGGCAGATCACCAGCGACCAGCAGGGCTTTGGTAGAAGTTACCCATTCCTGAGTGGAAAGGGAAATATGTCATGATGGAATTCATGACAGTTTTTCCAAGGTCACCTTGAAGGAATGATGTAGTTTGGGTTTTCATTGACAAAATCATGAAGGTTGAACAATTTTTACCGATTAAGGAGAAATTCAGTGTTGATGAGTAGGGAAAGTTGTATATTCGAGAGATTATACGTCTACATGGGGTTCCACACTACATTGTTTTATACAGGGATGCTCATTTTACTTCTAGGGTCTGGGAGGTACTTTAGAGGTATTTGGGTACATAAGTACTTTTGAGTACCACTTACCATCTTCAGAATGATGCCCAGTTTGAGCGTACGATTCAGGTGCTTGAAGACGTGATTCGAGCATGGATCCTATATTATGGAGGTTAAAGGGAGAATCAAATACATTTTTTAAAGTTTTCCTACAATAATAGTTTCCAAGAAACTATTCAGATGGAACCTTATGAGGATTCATATGGTAGGCCATGCCATTCATCGTTATGCAGGTTGGAGGTAGGAGAGGCAGGTATGTTGGGTCCTCGTCTTGTCATGGAGACCACAGAGCATATAGAGTTGATTCGTAAGAGGATGGATACTGCAGAGTCTTGACATAAGTCTTATGTTAATCTACAGAGACGACATCTGAAGTTTGATGTTAGAGATCACGTTTTCTTGCGTGCCACACCAAGGTTGGGAAACAGGAGGATTATAAGGCAGGCTAAGCTTTCACTGAGGTACGTCGGGCTGTTTGAGGTGTTGGATAGAGTTGGGATGGTTGCCTATCGATTGCAGTTACCTCAGAGGTACCGGGCTATTCATGATGTCTTCCACATTTTCAGCTACGACATTACTTCTCAGACCCTCTCATGCTTTTCAACCCGAATAGGTTGGGTTAGAGGTGGAAGCCTCTTTCGAGGAGTTTCCTATCCTGGTTGTTCGTAGAAGTGTGATGGTTCTCCAGGACTAGTCTATTCCTCTGGAATGAGTGCTATGGAAGCAAGGGCGCGTACAGGATAAGACCTGGGATAGGGAGACTAATGTACGATCATAGGGGCTGAAGCTTTTCGAGGATTATTATTCTACACCAGCTCTGTAGGGAAATTTGAGGAAGAATTGTTTTAAGGGGAGAAGTTTGTAAGAACCCAGATCTTCTTTTCAGGCTTGTTTTCCTTTTTCTAGTGTTTTTGAGTAAAAGAGGAGTTTTTGGAAATTTCTTAAATACACGTCGTGCACTTTATGAGTACACATTGTGTACTCAGTTACCATGGGTAGCCGGGTGCTAGTCATGTGACGACCGTGCACATGGTCGTGTTTGGTGACCTGTAGACCACCCAAGATAAGGGATGGTTAAAGAAAGTACACGCCGTGTAATTATGAAGTACAAACCATGTACTTATAATGTACATTCCCTATACTTTAATTTTTTTCATTAAATGGACCGGGGTCGCACCTATTTGGAAGAAGTTTCTTCATATTTTCTTTCTTCGATCGAGAGTGTCCATATAATGCCGATCCTTCCCCGAGCCCTCGATAGAGCATCCGTTATCTGAATCGAACTCCATTAGTTGTGTTGGAATGACATCAGTGATTTATCTCTTCTTATTGAACCTCGTTTATATATTTCTATTCTCTCATGAGTTATCCTCAGTTGAACATTTTTGACATTTTTGTAGATCTACCGCGTTGTTGGTTGATCCAAGGCCTGAGGCCAGGGTATATTGATCGTATGATGCCAAGGTAGGTGGTTTGAGACTTTCCGTAGATAGTATTTGAGTTTTATTCTCAAAAGTTCCCAATACCATTGTTTAGGGTATTGCATGTTTATGTATTTAACCCTATTATTTTCATGCTATGACTTGTTTGTTTGGATAGATGTTAATTGTTGTGAATAGGGTAAACATTTCCATGTTATGGATGTTTTTCCCAGGTTTTCTTGTTTATGACCATTTGGTCTTGCTTAGATTATTAGGATTATTTTCTTTCCATGCCTATTATTGATAGGGTAATGTGATTATTATTTAACATACTATGATATGATGTAGTTTTTTATCCATGTAGTTCATGAGGTTTACATTGGATGCTGATTATCGTTGTGAAAGATTATGTTACACAGGGATGCGGGAACCCGGTGTAGTGAGACCATATGGGAAATTGACGTTGATAGATTTACCAGAGGGTGTTATAATTATCACACCGGGAGACCATAGGGGGCATTGATTTTGAGTGTTACCTCAGAGTGTCTATAGTTACATTATGAGACCACACGAGGAATTGACATTGCGTGCTTCCTCAGAGTGTATGTTGTTTTCTGCGAAAATACTATTGGGGTAATTGACAGTGAGTGCTTCCTCAGAGTTTCTTTAAACAAACATGACTATAGGGGGAATTGACGTTGAGTGCTTCCTCAAAGAGTATTTGGTATATATTTCCTTGTATTTTGAACCAGAGGGCTTAGGCTCTGTGTACTTCCCACAGGGTTCCCTACTTATGATTATCTTCTTACTTGATATCTGATAGTTGAATACATTTGAAACTATTAGATTGTTTAATTTTGAGTACTTCCTTGTTCAATTCTTCATTTGATTATTTCCTTCCATATATATTCACTGATTGTTAGGCACATATCTTTGGGTGGTTTCCTATTGGGATTCTTTTCACACCCTGTTTGGGTCATGCTTTTGGGACCAAATTGAATATATTATTGCAGGTATAGATAAGGGCAATCACCCTTATACTTTAGGTACTTGACTACTTGGAGCTGGAGAGCATGGGATGAAGATGAGGCTTGCGATGATGAGGAGTTGTTTATTTTTTTCTTTTGTACTTGGGTTCTGTACTATATTCCAAAATTTTGACTTGTTTGGATGATTTCAGAGACATACATATCATTCATCATATATATTTGTTCTCCAGTTATTAATATCTATAGTCTTCTGCTATTTACTATTGTATGGTATTACACTGCTTCCGCTATTGCTCTATGTTTACTTCCCATTGTGTTACTCTGCCAATGAGAGAATAGTTTTCCCACTATCACACCCAAGGCCCTTGCTGCTAGTAGGCAGCCTCTTGCGTTCGGGTAAATGCTCTTGAGGCCATGTGACCAATAGGGTACGGTGCACCTATGGGTGGCTCCTAGAACCTGGATGTTACATTATACATTAATACTCCACATTTTTTGGTTATACAATAGAATTCCTCATTTATACTTTAACGACTACCTCACGAAGCGATATGTTTCTTTGATGATTTACATAGAAGTTATTAATGATGGGTTAAATAAATATTTGTGATATATATGAAATAAATAATATTATTGTAGTGTTCAAATACAAATCCTTTATTTTTCTTTATTTCAAACCTAAAAGAAAATTTAAAAATCGTCCATGTGTATATACAGATTATCCTCTCTATGAAAGATGTATTGTAGTTCATATCACTATTTTTATGGATTAATACAAATAAATGTATAATAAATATATATGAGAGTCATGTAATGTTTTTTATTCTGGATATTATGGAACCATGATCTAAGGACAAGAAATAAAAAGTCAAAACATACACAAAAGAAAAACAGTTATTCCCTAAAATGCCAGTTTAACATAGAATTTATAATAAATGGTTAATAAAAGGGAATTAGTAAAACATAAATGGTATGATATATATGAATATTTATTTTTAGTATAGGTAAAATAAAACTGTATTTATTATACAGTATTCCTGAAAGAGTAAAATGAAATTCAAGAATTATGAAAAGGTATTTTTTTTTTCAATTTTCCCCATATGAGACATTTGTTATGTTATGAACCTATATTAATTAACAAGGTCTTTATGCATTCCCTTTGACATGTAAGATCATAAATTTTTTAATACTCATGATATTTATGTTTCATATTATATTATTCCTATATGAGTTTAATGATCTAATGTTACCAACATTGTGAATGTATAATGTTAAAATTTAAACATTTATAGATATTTTTATGATTATATATCAAATGATTAAATATAATGATACAAATATCATGATACTCATGAATTTTATTATCCTCTGGATATTGAAGACATTGAATATAAATATTATCATTTTTTTTCAAAAATTGAAACCTAAAATAATTGAGAATGTGTATTTATAAAAATCTGACATTATTTCTCTCTTTGTTTTTAAGTCTATATTATTTCAAAACTATGTTTTCGAAAAATGTATTCAATAGTGTTTTATTACTATCATTTGTTTTTCAATAGATAATTTTACACATGGTTGATTTTTTTAATGAATTTATTTAATGTAATTTTCATGGCGTTTTAAGAAAAAGACTATTTGGATTTTGTTAAAAATCTAAAAGGAGTCTCTGTTTTTAAAATTTATGGAATGAATGAAACTTCTCATCATCATAAAAATTATGATATTTTATGATTCATTTATATTTTTTCATAATTTGTTAAAAATAAAATATTTTTTTTTTGTTTTTAAAATAGTTTTTAAAATACGTGAGGATATTTTCCTCAAGAAATGTTTTAATTGGGTTTTAAAGCTTCTATTATGGATTTTCATTATTAATTTGAAAGAAAAATAATTTGAAAAAGTTTAATGTTTTAGGATGAAATTTTCAATGAATGTTTATTCTATATAATAAATTTTCCATGTTATCTTTAAAAATCCTTCTCATCCTAATATCACATAATTTCATATTTTTTTATGAGGAGTATAATCCAAAGGTGAAATTATTATTCTTTATCAGAGTGTTTTATATTTATGATGATAATATTTTTTTGAAACTCATTTATCTTCAATAAGATTTACCATGATGGAACATTGAATTAACCAGCTTCTTTAAATAGTTTATTATATGATGAAATTATTTTGAAATGAACATGATTTCCACAGTTTAGAATATAGTTAAATGATTATGAACCCCTTTTCATTTCGTGTATTATGATATAATGAATATTTTATGATCTTATAGAAGACATGTGTATGAATTTCATTATGTGGTAGTGGTTATGTTATGAGCAAGGATAATGGTAATGATATAACTAAGGATGATTACTACATTTTAACCATTGAAACGTGGGACATACATCCTCATCCAATTCATTGTGAAATGATTTATATCTACTAAGATATAGACATTAATGGAATGGGGAGTGAATCTAATTCAACATGAGGGGACTGGAACTTGGTCCGAAGTTAGTTAAGTAACATAAGAATAAAACGAGGAGGGAACCTAGTTCAATATTAATTGACTATAATGGGGAGTGAAAACAGTTCAATAAGGGACATTTTTATGATATGATTATCTTGGGAGTGAAACCTTACTACTCTGAGGATTTGTGGAGTGACCCAATTCCACTATGATTTCCTTAGAAGTGATCCCAGTCTAATTTGAAAATTATTTTCTCGTCTTACATGTATTCTAAAAATCTATGTATTAAGATAATGTGTTAATATCATAGATAATGTTCCATGATTCCCATATTATTCATGTGTTTTGAACATCCATTATTTATTCAATGAATCAATAACATGTTCTTTGATATTTAGTGTGTGGCATTTATATGTTATGTTCATGTTAACATGACCTTATATTCAAGTTACATATATATATCAAATTTTTTCCCTTACTAAGCACATAATATCACCATTTTTTATTTTTTACTTTCACTATAAAGTAAATAAATTTTTAATGTATGTGAAATAAAGGGGACGATCATCATGTGAGACATTGAAGACCATTCAATGATTAAGAAGATCACGTTCCACATTTTTTAAATAACTAAACTATTATACTCCTTGGTTGTGTAAATTTATAATGTATACAAAATTCATCTAAAAATAAAAAAATATATATGTTTGAAAATATCATGTCATTTTAATATACACCTCATAAGATAATATTGTTGTATAACATAAAAATATCCCTCAATGAATAAATATTGAGACAATGTCAGTTACCTATAGTTCTACAACATTTGCAATTGTTAAAATATTTTGGATGATAAATATAGATTTATTATAAATATATTCTAGAACTATACACATATATATCACAAATTTTTTTATTTGTTTATAATATTTTATCACCCATTTATTATCAATTCATTGTTGAAGATAACAATTTTCGATTGTAACTACATCATTTTTCATATATATTTTGAATTGGTAGATCCATACCTTATAATTTTATCATAATTAAATAAACACTAAAATATTAATTATAGCATAACAATAATATATGTGAAATATAATTTTTTTTCATCGTTTAATATAGTTATAGTGAAAATGAATTACACCATACATAGAGATGGTAGGTTATACGCAAACATGAACATTGTTTTCATTTTTTCAGGGGATGGAACTAAATAAAGGTAATGAATAATTAAATTTTATAGAAATATAATTTTGTCAAATATATAATATGTATTCTTTATTTCGTTATTTTTAACCATCCCCATAAGGTTATGATGAAAAATGAATTACACCACTACATGGAGACGATAATCCATCTATACGAATAATTAATGTTTTCTCTTTTTATAAAATGGAAATAAGATGGTATATAATGTCCCATAATCATAATAATTAATAAATATATTTATGAGATTTTATTTATTAATTATGGAAGAAAAAAACATTAAGATTATGTAGAATATGAAATAAACATCAAATATTTAGTAATGATGATTACCTTTTCTTCAGAGGACTTCCCTAATATCTCTTATTACATTCTCTAGGTTTGGTATTTTTCGATGACAAGTACCTATATAATGTGAGTGAGGAAGTTTATAAGAAAATTTTTCTGGGTAATTTCAGGAAAGAAGGATCTATGTGGTGTTAATAGGTGATGTAATGGAATCACATTTATAATTGAAGGGATGATCATGTTGGGAATTTATCAAATGATTAAATTTATATAAGACTATCCTAGATCCAAATGATTAAAAATTGAATATAAATACACAAGAGGTAAAATATCAGAGATTTTATTATCACCAAGGTGGTAATATAATATTTTTATTATCTTTAATTAATTTAATAAAAAATTATTTTCAAAAAATATCATTAATGTCATATTTTACATTATTCATCAATTTGACTTTAGGAATATAAAGATATAAACAGATCTCAAAAAAAAAATTTATACATATATAATATATCATATTCATCTATATGATTAGTACATATTCTTAATTAATTCAGATTGTATTTTTTTAATATATTTAATATCAATTATATTACTTTTCTATTAATTGAATAATTACAAAATCATTATTGTGTAATAATTTATGTTAATTATTTATTATATTAAATTTGATATAAATTAAAATGATATAGATAAATTTTCTATATTTAAAAACAATACTAATTTTGAGAAACATCATAAGCATAACACCATATTTTAAATATTTCACTAATTAAAAACTAGAGTGTGACAAGATAGACTTGTCATTAAATAAAATAATAAAAAGAACTTGTAACACCTCGAGATTTTGTGATTTTGTTTTTCAAATTAATTATTTTTTTTAATATTTTGAATTTTATATGACATTAAAATAATAATGTGAGAATATATTAAATGAAATATTGACCTTCGATGATAGCTTGTGTAACACGAATGATCGAGTATTACCTAATTATAATATAATATTAAAAATATTATGATAATGAGATAAAACCTCTCTGTTAAGTTGATTGGTATGAATATTATTTACTAAATTTTGATTTTTTTTGTTTACACAAATATAAGATGAATTCATAGGTTTACAAATAATTATAAATGAATATGAAAAGAGACTAAATATAAAGAATAATATTATTTTTGTAACAAATGTATTTGAACCTAATTAATTAATTTAATTTAAGTAAGTGATAAATATTAATGTAATACATATTTTATTATACAATAAAAAATTTATATATGCATTCAATAGATTATGTATACATAAGATAAGAACAAGTAAAATTTCATGCATAAAAATATTTTTTTATAAAGGTAGTTTTACCATATATTAATGTAAAACCCTTTTAAAATATAATATCATGGAACATTTATAGTTTTTATATGTCAAAATAAACTTAATAGTTGGAATAATGACATAAAAATAAGGATATGATAAATATTTTGTATTTTTCGTCTGGTTTTATTTTTTAATGATTAATTAAAAAGAATGGATTTTAATTTAAAACCACCTTTTCATATTATTTTTTAATAATATGAAATTATTTAAAATTTTCTTGATTGTTTACATATATAATATAAAATCAATTAATACAATTTAGGTCATTGGAACCAATTTCACATTGAAATTTGATATGAAAACATAGAAATATTTTGGATATTTTTTTGTTAAAAACCCACAATGTTATCCCATTAGTGTCATTAATTTTAAATTAACTTCTGTAACTCCTCTGATTATTATTTTTAAAAATTGATTCTATATTTTTATAATTATTATTTATAATATCTCATAAGGTCATCTTTGTTTTTGACCAAAAATATTAGAGAATCTGGTTAAAATTAATTACATCGGTTATGAGAAAAATAAAGTCAATAAAGTACTAAACAAAAAATAGAAGACCAAAAATGGCCTAAAAACTTTTTAAAAACCCACTTTATAGCCATGAATCCTAAATTAAAGTTCCATTATTGAGTTATTTTATTTTTATATTAATTTTATAGAAAAAAGCATATGTACATCTAACTTTTAAAAAAAATGAAAAGTGTGTCCTTTACCCTCCTTATAATTAGAAGCCACCTATACCCACATCCTCATACCTATAAATCCCCTTTTCTAGCCCAAACTATACTCAAATAATCTCCTAACCTTCCTCCCGTCTTATAGATGCCTTACCTTGGGTATAATGCTCCACAAGGGAGGATTTTTGGCACAAACGAAAACGAGTTACCTGGTTAAAAACGTAATTTCTTCTCTCAAGCACTTTCCATTATTTTTCTTCTCCACCACCTCAACTCTATTTATTCAACTATTGTATGAAACAAAATGCATGATAAATATTCTAGAAATATTTATTGATATGTTTTTGAACTAAAAAATAGACACGTTGTAATGACCCGCCAATTCTCATTGGCTTTAGATTACCACGAGTCATTACTTGGCCTTAAGAGACATCTCCTAGGCACCAAAGGCTGGTAATAAATTCTGAAGGGTTTCAAGTACAAGTAGGGGAAAATTTAACCTTTAAGAAATAAACCCATAAACCAATCATAACCAAACATTCACTATATGATTCATGAACAAATGAAAGACTAATAAACAACTTTATTTATAATAAACCACATCAAAGTACACAACAGCGGAAGACCAAACTAAGCATTAAAGTACACAACAGATGAACAACTCAAGACTCTCAAAAGACACTACATCACTATGCACCACAAGATACAAGCTCCACAACATTTCCCAAGTATCACCATGAGCCACTAAAAATAAGATGCTTTACCTTTACCTGTGTTCCAAAATACGACATGTGCAAAAGCACCAACGTGCCAAACTAGGGGTGAGTATAGAACTCAATAGGTTTTTCCCAATGACTTCTCTACACACACCAGTAGGATAGAAGATTTACCACATTTATATAAAAATATTTATATAAAACATTTTATCAAAAGAAGTTTATAACTAAATATAAAGAAGTTTCTGAAACCATTCATAACAAAAGGCATTCTAAGAGAAATTGAAACCAATTTTCCAGCAAGTTATTTTTCCAGAAAAATAACCAAACAAGCTTAAGAACCATTTGACAAACATTCCTTTTTGGCATACCCAACCATTTACACAAACCCATACAACCAACCATGCATTGTACCTGGAAGAGGGGAGAATCCCTAACCCTTATCCACCCCAAACATGATGGGGGGGGGGACTTCTTACCCTTATCCAACCCAAATGCACATGAATGCTTGACGGGGGAGAGCCCTAACCCTTATCCATCTCAACACAGATGTGGGAGACCCCTAACCCTTATCCACCCCAAATGCGATATGAATGTTTGATGAGGGAGAGCCCTAAACCTTATCCAACCCAACACTGATGGGGGAGACTTCTAACCCTTATCCATCCCATATGCGTGTGAACACACACAACCATCATGTCAAAAACCAGGTGTGTTCAACCAATTCATACCATTTCAATGCTTAACAATTTCGTTTCCAAATCCTATAAAAAAACTCCCTTTTTATTGAAAACCAAATCCATCAATGTCATTTCAATCTCAAACTATTTCAATAAAACACCCTTTTTATTGAAAAATCATTTTTGATCAAACCATCTACAATTTCATCAAATCCATAATTTAAAATCAACATTTTAAATTCTACAAGCGAAATCACTTTGCACAACAATTCATCAAGATTTCACAATCTCATCAAATCCATAAGGCATCACTAAAGAAAATTTATTCTATGCGTTTCACAATAAAATCCATTCAAATAAACCAATTTAAATCAAAGACATTAAATTATAGAAAGAGGAGTTGAGAGTGAATCCTCTTACCTCAAAGGTTTTGACGAAAACCACAACGGTCGAAGAATGCTCAAGAAACCTGGGTAGATTCTCCAAAAACCTTCCTTAGATCTCTTCTCCTAGGAAGATCAAGACCAAATCACATCATATTTGGAATCCAAACACTTAGATCTACCCATAACGGGTGTAGATTTATTAAACTAAGAGAATAGGAGAAGTATATCTAAGTATATCTAAGAAACCGATCAAGAAAGAAGAAGAACGGTCACATACCTCATGAATCCGGCTTCGATTCGCCAAGAGAAGTGTTCAGATCGCCTCCGGAATGATGGGAGAGCCCTCTTTGACCTTAGGAGAAGACAAATACCGAGTTAGGTCCACTTATGAGCTTAAAAAAGGCATTTAGAGGCAAAAACGCGGGAGATCCACAATGTAAGGATCTTATTTAAGTGCCCGCACGGTTTGTTCGCACAGTTTGAAAAACTGTGCGCTAACTGTGCATTAGCTACTCTCTCGACCACCCTTCTCGCTTAGTTTGGCCACATGGTTAGACAAAACTTGCGTCGACTGTGCAAGAGCTACTGCCTCTAAGACCGACTACGCACGGTTTGGCCGCACGATTTAGACAAACAGTGCGCTGCCCTTGCGACTTCCCCTTTACCTCAAAACATCATTCCATGTTCTCCCGACTCTCCCATTCAACACCCTTAACATTAAAACCATGAAAATCATCAAGTAAGGGTTACATACCAGAAACCGGGGGAACTAAATTCTACCCACCATTGTTCTTTCCATCCTCAGTAAGTAGAAAACATTCACCTAAATGAAAGAGTTCTGGTCAATACTCTTTCATTTACTTTTTGTGTTCCCAAGTCTCTTCCTGAATCTGACCATGCTACCATAAAACCAGCACTGGACCGATGATTTTTCCACACAAGTCTTTCTCTTGCCTATCCACAATCTGTACTAGGATATGTGTCAATGAAGCATTCAACTCTAGGTCAATGTGATCCCATCTGATCACATGGTCAGGATCAGGATGATACTTTTTCAACTGAGATACATGGAATGCATTATGCACCAAACTGAACTATGGTGGTAATTCCAACTGATATACCACCTCTCTAACCCGTTCCAGTATCTCAAAAGGGACAATTTATCTAGGATATAACTTGCCCTACTTATCGAAACGACGATGTCCAAGCCTTGGAGAGATCCTCAAGAAGACATGATCACCCACAACGAATGGCAATGGTCTTCGACGGTGATCTGAATAATATTTATGATGACTCTAATCCGTCTCCATCATATTTCTAATCAAGTGGATCTTTTCTATTGTCTCTTGGACAAGGATTGGCCAGACTAGTGAAGTTTCACCCGATTCCACCCAATATAGTGGAGAACGACAAGGATGCCCATACAATGCTTCAAACGGAGCCATGCGTATCGAGGCTTGATAGATTTTATTGTTTGAGAACTAAACTAAGGGTATATGATCCTTCCATGAGCCACAAAAAATCCATTACACAAGTCCGAAACATATCTTCGAAAGTTTGTATTGTCTGCTCAGGTTGCCCATCCGTCTGAGGATGATACGCCATGCTCATAGTCAACTGAGTTTTGAGGGATTACTGTAATGATTTCCAGAAATGATATGTGAACCTCAGATCTCTATCTGAGACTATATACAATGGTACACCATGCCTCTTTACCACTTCTCATATATATATTTTTGAAAGATATTCCACAGTATGAGTTTCATGAATTGGGATGAAATGGGCCTACTTGGTTAGACGATCCACTATCACCCAAATGGAATCGTGTTTTCGGGCCATTCTTTGAAGACCTATAACAAAATAAATTGGTATAAGATCCCATTTCCCTACTAGGATAGGTAAAGATTGTAACATACCAGCTGGTCTCTGATGCTCTACTTTAACCTGCTGATAAGTTAAACACCATGAGACGAACTCTTCCACCTTCCTTTTTATGCCTCTCCACCAAAACTGCACCTTCAATGCCTTATACATCTTCTGTGTACCTGAGTGTACAATCCATCTTGAATGGTGATAAGAATGAAGGATTTGTTCCTGAAAAACCACAGGTACAACCATTCGATCTTTGAAACATAAAACTGAACCCCCATCAAGTTTCCAGCCATCAATGGTCTCCCCACCATTGAGTTTTGAACTTACAACCAGGAATTCTGCATCAGATATCTGTGCTTATTTGATCATCTTCACTAAATCAGGAACAAGTGTAGTTGAAAAGAAAACAACAACATCACCTCGATTTTCATATTCCAACTGCATGTCAGCTAAGACAGACATCAACTTCCATTTATCTAAACTTCTTTCACTAACTTAACATATGAATTTCTACTCAATGCATCCGCCATGAAATTCCCTTTTCTTGGTGAGTATATAAATTCAAAGTCAAACATATGAAGATACTACATCCATATCCTTTACCTCATATTCAAATCTCTCTGTGAGAAAATGTGTTTCAAGATTTTGTGATCCATAGACACGGTAAATTTCTCACCAAAGAGACAATGTCTCCAAGTTTTCAAATCATGGACGACTACAACCAACTCCAAATCATGTGTTGGGTAATGTTTCTCATGCACTCTCAACATCCTTTTACCATAAACAACCACATGATATCATTGAATGAGAACACAACCCAACCCTGATCCCGAAGTATCAAAATACACCACATACCCCTATTAGGATTCTGGATAGATCAAGATAGTTGCCGATGTAATCTAAACATATATTTCATGGAAAGACTTCTGACATTCTTATCTCCATTTTAATGGAGTATTATTTTTCTCAAAGATGTCATTGGTGACGCTAGTCATGAGAAATCATGCACAAAGCGTTGGTATTAACCAGCTAGACCAAGAAAACTTCGTATCTAGAACACATTCTTCAGTGGTTTCCAAGAGATAACAACTTCTATCTTTTGAGGATCAACAGAAACACCTTTCTCAGAAATTACATGGCCAAGTAAACGTACATCCTGTATCCAAAAATCACACTTCCATAATTTGGAATAAAAATTATTATCTCTCAAGATTTGTAACACTATTTCCAGGTGCACCTCATGATCATCCCTTGTCTTTGAATAGACCAAAATATCGTCCACAAAATCCACAAAAAAAGAATCTATATATCGCTGAAATATCCAATTCAACATATCCATGAAGACTCCTGGTGAATTCGTTAGACTGAAAGGCATGGCTACATATCCGTAGTGGCCATATCTGCTTCTAAAAAATGTCTTTGTAATATCCTCCTTCTGAACTCGCAATTGGTGATATCCCGATCGCAAGTCAATCTCGTAGAACCATTGATCTCCCCTTAATTGACCGAATAGGTCATCAATAAGAAAAAGTGGATATCTATTCTTTATCGTAACTTGGTTTAGCTTACGATAATCAACACACAACTGAAGAGTTCCATCCACCTTATTCACAAACAACACTGGTGCTGCCCATAAAGAAGTACTTGGTTGAATAAAACCCTAGCTCTCCAGCTCCTCTAACTACACTTTCAATTCCCGTAACTCTGTTTGTGCGAACCTATAAGACGGAAGGGAAATATGAATGGTCCCCGGAAGGAGATCAATTGTAAACTCCACTTCCCTTAGAGGTGGTAACCCTGAGAAGTTATTGGGAAAGATATCTAGAAATTGATCCACAACAGCTGAAAAACTATTGTCCTCAATCTCTTCCATTGATGCCAAAGTCAACAATTCCAGTTTGTAAGAGATCGTTCCCACTATTGGTTCCAACAAGCTCTTTGCATATTTCTTTACTATCCTCTCTCCTCTGAAGAGATGATCGATTCCGTCCACAGTATTGAAACTAACTATTCTCTTATAACAGTCTATGTGAGCCTTAAACATTGTCAACCATTCCATACCTAGGATTACGTCATAGACATCCATGTCTAACATCGAAAAGTCCCATTTTAACTTAGCTCCATCAGCAATTATCGAACATGCTCTACTCACAAAGTCTTGTCGTTCTCTTTCACCAAGAGGAGTTTTTAGTTTCAAAATAGAAGGAATGATTTCCAGTTTTAAACAATGTAAGTCAACAACACTAGAAGCAATGAAGGAATTCGATGCACTAGTGTCAAAGAGCACTTGGACAAAGGTAGAATTAAAAATAATTGTACCTCTCACTGTAGATGGTCTAGCCTGACCATCGACCGTCATCTTCTCAGCTCCATACAATTGCTTCGTCACTCCACAGTTATCCTTGTTGCCTTACTAAGATTTTCCTAGTTGAGGATTCATGGTATTTCGAGAATCACCATGGCTAGATCTATTATGCTGACGAGACTGATTCTGCTGTCCACATCCCATAGAAGCATATGATGCGTGTGACACCTGAGGAGTGTCCCGCACCCCCACCTCGGTGCATTCCTACAATAGCGATGTAGATGCCCCATTTGATTGAAATTGTGACATGCTCTAGGTTGCTCTGTACAATCTCGCCTTTTGTGGTCAAGCGAACCACATTGAAAACAACCTGCTTTGATCTGGGGTCATGGAGGAAGGTTCACTGATCCCACCGTCTAGTTCTGATTTGCACTCGCACCATGGAAATTGGTATCCCTTTTCCTCTTGTTCCCAACAGTTGATTTCCCACTGTTTTTCGTAGGTATCATCATTCCTCCTCCTATAGATCCCGAGATATCATGTTCAGAAATAGTTGATCTATTCACCATTTCTGTAAAATCAATAATACAGAGCACCACAATCTTCAATCAAATCTCCGACCTTAGCCCCGATTTGAAGATGTGTGCCTTCAACGACGCACTTGCCGCAACCTCTGATGAAAAATGAACTATGTTCATGAATTTAGACAAATAATATGTGACAGAGAGACTATATTGATTCAGGATGAGGAAGTCCATCGTTTTCTGGATCTTGAATGTGTGAGGATAGAATTGTTTGTTGAACAATTCTTCAAAATCCTCCCATGTAAGGCCTTCATCTAATTTATCATGCACCGCTAAATCCCACCATTGACTTGAAAGATCCTCAAGCATATACATCACCAAATTGACCATGAGCTCTGATGGTGTGCTGATGAAATCGAAGATATGAATCATCCTACTTATCCACACCTTCTCTTTTTTGGGTTCTGCATCACCCGAAAAGTTCAGTGGATTCTGCTTCATGAACTAGATGGTATGATCCACATGCCTTGGTTCATCCCTCCGGTTCCCCATATCCATATCTTGAAAAGGTTGGAAAATACTCTGAACCAACTCTTGGTTCACACGTGGTTCTGGTGCAACCACATTCTCCACATCTTCTTTCGGTTGGTTCCGACGATGCCTACCTGGTGCCATTTTCTAAAACAACAACAACCTCCGTCAATCTCATTCTCTAGAAACTGATGGATTAGCATTTCAAATTCTGTCACATCATCTATCACAACATTGTTTTTCCAAAAACAACCTTTTTACTTGTTCAAACATTTTTGAAAACATTTAACATACTTTTTTAAAAACAAACCATTTTTAAAATACACCAAATATCCTGTTTTCAAAGTCTGTCACTTTAAAAATATTTCTTCATTTTTCAAAATTGGCACCGTTCACAAAATCCTTACTCATTCCTCACAATGAAATATGAAATCCCAGTGGGAATTCATTCCTCTATAATGCATTTCATGCTCCTCTCATTGGCTAAACTCATGCCAATAAGATTTCCAACATTCTAGAAGTGTATCCAAAACACTTATGTACCCAACACCCAGGTAACTTAAATTTCAGCATAAACGGGTTAGCTATGTCCTTTTATGCTATACATTTCAAGTTCAGACAATCCTACTCCAATCTAATATTTCGACCCAAGGAATAGACAAGAATGAATTTCAACTCCAAGACCAAAAACATTGATTACCACTTTTTAGGCAAGGACCAAACAAGCTGATACCATTTTTAATGACCCGCCAATTCTCTTTGGCTTGAGAGTACCATGAGTCATTACTATCCCTTAAGCGACATCCCCAAGGTGAAAAAGGCTGTCAATAAATGCGGAATGTTTTCAAGTACAAGTGGGGGACTATTTACCCTTTAAGAAATAAACCATAAACCAACCGTAACCAAACATTCACTATATAATGCATGAACAAATGAAAGACCAATAAACAAATTAATTTATAATAAACCAAATCAAAGTACAGAACAATGGAAGACCAAACTAAGCATCAAAGTACACATCGGATGAAAAACTCAAGACTCTCAAAAGACACTATAACTCCATGTACTACAATCTCCAAGCTCCACAACATCTCCCAAGCATCACCACAAGACACTAGCAATAAGATGATTTACCATTACCTGTGTCCCGGAATACGAGATCTATAAAAGAACCAATGTGCCAAAGCAGGGGTGAGTATAAAACTCAGTAGTTTTTCCAAATTGACTTCCCTACTCACACCACTAGGATAGAAGAGTTAGCCACATTTCTATAAAAACAGTTATATATATTTTTTTCTCAAAATCTGTTTATAAATAAATATAAACAAGTTTCCAAAACCATTCATAAGAAAAGGCATTCCAAGAGCAATTGAAACCAATTTTCCAGCAAGTTATTTTTCCAGAAAAATAACCAAACAAGCTTAAGAACCATTTAAAAAACATTCATTTTTGGCATACCCAACCATTTCCACAAACCCATGCAACCAACCATGCATGCAACCTAGAAGAGAGAAGAACCCCTAATCCTTATCCATCCCAACCATGATGGGGGAGACTTATTACTCTTATCCAACCCAAATGAACATGAATGCTTGATAGGGGAGATCCCTAACCCTTATCCATCCCAACACTGATGGGGGAGGCCCCTAACCCTTATCCGTCCCGAATGAAATATGAATGTTTGACAGTGGAGAGCCCTAACCCTTATCCAACCCAACACTAAAGGTGGAGACTCCTAACCCTTATTCATCTCACATTCCCGTGAACACACACAACCATCACGTGAAAAACCAATTGTGTTCAACCAATTCAAACCATTTCAATTCTTAACCATTTCATTTCTAAATCATTTCAATAAAACTACCTCTTTATTGAAAACCCAATCCATCAACGTCATTTTAATATCAATCCATTTCAATAAAACACCCTTTTTATTGAAAACCCATTTTTTATCAAACCATATACAATTTCAGAAAATCCATAATTTAAAATCAACATTTTAAATTCAACAAGCCAAATCACTTTGCGCAACAATTCACAAAGATTTCACAATCTCATCAAACCCATAAATCATCACTAAAAAAGAGTTATTCTATGATTTTCACAATAAAATATATTCAAATAAACCAATTTGAATCTAATCCATTAAATTCTAGGAAGAGGAGTTGATAGTGAAGCCTCATACCTCAAAGCTTTTGACGAAAACCACAACGGCCGAAGAACGCTCAAGAAACCCGGGTCGATTCACCAAAAACCCGCGTTAGATCCCTTCTCCTAGAAATATCAAGACCAAATATCATCATATTTGGCATCCAAACACCTAGATCTACCCATAACGGGTGTAGATCTATGAAACCTAGAGAAGAGGAGAAGTAGATCTGAGTAGATCTATGAAACTGATCAATAACGAAGAAGAACAATCACATACCTCAAGAATCCAACTTTGATTCGCCCAGAGAAGCCTTAGGATAACCTCCGGAACAATGGGAGAAATCTCTTTGACCTTAGAGGAAACAAAATACTGAGTTAGGGCGGATTAGGAGCTTAAACAAGGCATTTAGAGGCAAAAACTCGTGAGATCCACATTTTAAGGATCTCATTTAAGTGCCCACATGGTTAGTTCACATGTTTTGACAAACCATGTGCTAAACGTGCATTAGCTACTGCATCAACCACCCTTCGCACACGGTTTTTCCACACAGTTAGATAAACCGTGCACCGACTATGCCAGAGCTAATACCTCCAAGACCCATTGCACACGGTTTGGCCGCACGGTTTAGACAAACCATGCGCCGCCCGTGTGGCTTCTCATTTTCCTCAAAACATCATTCCAAGTTCTCATGACTCTCTTATTCAACACCCTTAACTTTAAAACCATGAAAAGCATAAATTATGGGTTACATACTGGTAACTGGTGCTACTACACACATCCATCTAAAGTGTAATGAACATACTGATTACATGTATGGAAAACTACTTCCTCACTAAACAATGATTGTTCATTTCACTGTTACCACCTATTATGGTGGAAATAACAATTGATAATATATTTATATATTTAATATATCATCTTTATTATTTATTTAATCTTATTTATTACTTTTTCAATAAATATTATTTTACTTTCCATTTGGTGTAATTATGAAAATTTTGTTGGAGGAAGTGTGGACTACGAGCCCCTTAATGTGATGTCATAAGTTCACATACTACATGGTATGTATTAAATATGGGTTTAGTGAACTTATATGATATATATAAGATTATAATTACATTTTAATGTCATTATATATATATATATATATTCTTTCTTTCTTTTAGTATAACAATTAAAAAGGAAATAGTGTTCAGACGTACGTACAACTTATCGTCTTCGGGAACTATGTATTACATTTCGTACTCTTATATTTTATTTATTTTTATAATGAAAATATACTTTATATAATAGATATTTATATTGAGGTATACATTCTGGAGTCATTATATATGTTTAAGGACCACTAATATGGAAAATAAACACACATGCGAAGAACAACGTGAGTTTTACACGAAGTAAAACCTTAACAAAGGATATTTAACAAGAGGGTAATATAATATCATAATAAAAAAATATATGGAATTATGTATAAGAATGTTATTATATAATTTTTTTATAATAAACTTATATTTACTATACTGGAATGTTGTATGAGTATGAATAGAGAGTCAAAACACAAGGTAAAGGGATTTCATCTCTATTTTTTCTATGAGACACATGCTATGTTTTCCATTATTTCTTTTTGTGTGATGTGTGTTCTTCTAATGATTTTTTTACATGTATCTGATACTCATATTTATTTTAATTCACATATCCATATTATGATATTTTTTTCATGGGGAGTAATTTTCAAATGATACCAAATCGGTGAAATTATTTTTTCTCTATTTTCCTTCATTGAGAGTACTATTTTGTAATGCACCTAAATTCTCTATAAATGTCTATATACCTCCATTTAACCTATTATTTCATGTACCTCCTTATTCTCAAGAATGTTTAATCTTTTTTTAATTCTATTTTATTACATGGATTGTATTTTCCCAAGTTACTAACTAATAAAGGTTTATTGAAATAATCTCATCACTTTTCTAAATTGTTTATATTTATTCTTCATCTGTTGAATTCCTATGTTACATATCTCAAAACATTCATGAATTTTATTATAATACAATTATTTATTCTATTTTAATGTCATGGTACCATTTAATACTTTTTTGTACAAAAGGTAGTGAGTAAAGTGTTTTTATGAAATCTTGAATTTTTTCTCTCTTCAGTTAGAAATCAGTGTTCCTTCACAACCATGTTTAAAAAAAAAACGGTTTCCGGGAATATTATACTAATAACCTATGTTCATTAAAATAAATATTAACCCTTTGCCCATTTAATGCTTTTTTAAAGTAATCTTCTTATCACTTTCCGAACAAGGGAAACTGTAGATCCTTTTTAACGTGCAAAATGAATGTTATTTTTACCTCAAATGAAATGTATAGATTTATCCATAATCAATCATTTGAATTATTATTTTCATGTATAAAGGATATTTTTTAACAAAAATTTAAAATTAATTTTCCAAAAAATGGTTTTCAAAATATGTTCATGCATCTTTAATAAGTTTTCAAGAAATATTGTCTTCAAAACATTTTCCAGATTCATTTATATGTTTTCAAGAAAAATGGTTTTCAGTATTCCATTATTAGTTTTATATGAAAATGGATTTCAAAACATTTTCAATTAATATTTATCTGTTTTTGATGTGTTTTCTATTAAACGATTTAAAAAAAATCATGATTTTTTATAAGTTATCATATTGTTTTTTATGAAAAAGGTTTTTGAAATGTTTGGCAGCTTATTAAGTTGTTTTTGAGGAGAAATGTTTTCAATGATTTCACGTCTTATTTATTGGTTTCAAATGTATTATCGATATAAAATATTTTCAAATATTGTTATGTATTAAAAATAATTTATCAAAAATGAAATGATTTTTTCCTGAAGAAATGTTTTTGAAAGATATTTAAAAATTATTTTCCATCTAATTTGACATCCATTGATGCTACTCAATACCATATAGAAATGATATAATGGTTCTATTCATATAATTTATATTAATGTGTTATTTTTTAATTTCATAGTATTTATGAAACCCATTTCACTTTCACGAGTTATATGTTTATAAAAATTAATTTCTTTTCCATAAATTATATGCTTCTAAAACCCACTTATTTTCATAGGTTATGCTTTTACAAAATTATTATGAAATATATAACTTTTATATATTTTATGATGTGAAAAAATGTTAATGCAACCCATTTTATTTCATGGGTTTTGATTTTTTTATATTACCCATCTATTTTTCATGTTCCATGATTTGATGAATGTTTTATGGAACATGTATATATGATTTCATTATGTGATGGGTGGGACCTATATCTCCCCCCAATGTATCGAGTAATGAAATTTTATTTTAGCATCTCAAAGGTTACATGTGAGGAAATCCCAATCCACAAAAAAGAGGGTACATGGGATGAAATCTCATTCTCGAAACAATAGGTAATATGGGAAGATATCCCAATCCTGAAACAAGAGGGTAAACAGGAGGATATCCCAAGAGAGAAACAATAGTTTACATGGGCAGAAATCCAAATCCTGAAACTAGAGAAAAGACTAGAGGACATACCAATACCTAATATAGTATATGGATAATTATCCCAATCCTAACATGTTACAAATGTCCTTGGTAGGCCGCCTTGACATAGGGTTTTTATATGGTTTTCTATTTTCCACAATTCGATGTTTTATAACTATATATTGTTTTCTTGTATTATGTTAAATATTTATTAGTTATTTATATCTTATGAACTATGAGTATTTATTATGATCTTTTATAGTCAGGGTATCGTATCTAAATGTTATGATCATGTTCCATACCCTTTTATTTATGTTATGCTTATGCATTTTCTTTTTTAAAATTTATTGGGCATCTAATCTCATACCTTTCTTATGTTTCCTTCCTCTATGTAATGATGAAAGGTTTTAGGATGAAGTAATAATGGTTTATATCTTTATATAGTATTGTGATGATCTTTCAATAGTATATAATATTTTGTTTCCATGTTTCAAAATACTCCAAACTATTACGGTCCTCGGTCATAATTTTTTTCAATTTACTAAATATTCATCTAAAATGATGTAATATCCATGTATGTCAAGCCTACATTTATTTAGTAATAATATCGTCTAAGTGGCATGAAAAGGTTATCAATTAGAAAAATAGAATATTCTATTCATTAGATACTCTTAAAATATGTTTTTGGTATGCTTTTTGGGTTACTATTACAGTTCTTATCATTTTCATTTTATATTTTTTAAAACATTCTTATTTATTTTTTTCTTCTTGTAAAATAAATAGATCAGTGTTTTATAAGAATATATATTAAATATTTCATAAATAGGAATTGAAAGTAAATAAATTATGCTTAATAAAATCCTTAAAATTCATTGATTTTGTATATTTACACTCATCTATGTGAAGCGAACTTATTTTACAAATTAACATGAATTTTATAGCCTTGCATATGAATTTCATAATAATTTGGGTACAATTCATATTATATAACTCCAAAATTTGATATTATATATCCAAATAATAATTAATCATTGAAATTTAACAAAATTAGGTAAAATTACTTGTTACCTCTCAGTAATTTTCTATAAGACACTTAATTTAACTTTTCCAGGGATGCATAATGACTATGCCAACATTGAGAGTGATATTTCTGAAATGAATTTCAATTTATCAAATAATTTATCTAAAACATCAACAAATTAATTATTACATTCACCCCTAAAAAGAAGAAAAAAAATCATTTTTTATGAAAATGGTTTTCCAAAGAATAAAATGAATTCACTAAAAATTACATTATTATTTTCTAATAATTTAAAAAAAATTATATTTTGTGAAAACTATATTTTTATTTAAAATATTAGTTATTCCTCTTTATACCTACCAAATTAAGGGCTAGGTTATAACAGTTTTATTTAAATAATAATATATTGAGGTTCATTGATGCTCATTGTTATGTGGAACATAGGTTATCGAACACTATTTAATTTTAAAAATATCAGGATGTTACATTTTACCCTCCTTTGATAAATTGTTTCCTTGAAATTTTATCTTATTAGTAGTAATAATGGGGTTAAAATTTGGAATAATATTTATAGAAATACCACATCACAAATTGTGTTAATAAAACATCCCATTAAAAAGAGGTAATGAAAAATGTGAAGGTCAAAAAAATTAGGATTCCAATTTAGATAAAAATAATGAGAGGTGGAAATATTAATATTAAATAAAAATTGTAACTATCAAGGATTATGGAGAGTGAAATAATTCATGATAATGATAAATTTACCATTAGAAAATCGTAAATCTATGATTTTTTAAAAGGAAATTGATTTCTTGGTAAGAAAAGTAAACAAATAAACTTCTAATTTTAAAATAATTTTCTCAATGTTGAGGAATGATTATAGTAACTATAGTAAGATTAAAAGGAAATATACATATAGAAAGTATAAATTTCATCCTTTAACCAATTTCGACCACAAACCCATCATTTTCCCCAAATTATGAGTATTATTTTTTCATTCCTGATACACTATAATCAATATCTATGGATCAAAACATCCACAAAATAAAAAAATCTATATTCATACTATACATGTAAATTAACCATTTTTTTGTATAAGGTAATATAATTACAAAAATAATAAATCCTCATTTGAGGAAAACTACATTGTGCTCCTAAAATCTAATAGTAATTCCCAAAATTCCACATATATCATTCAAAAACTAGCTATCCATAGAATCCATAAAAAATTATTCAAACCGAGATTGAGACCAAAAAATATAAATGATTTTATCATATTTTCATCCATGATAAATTTAATATTTATCCTCAGAAATGTGCGTCATCTATATATAATCTCAATGATAAACTAACCATTTTCATAAATAACAGGAATAAAATCTTATATTGCATCAAAATAAAATTTGGAATTTATTCCATAAATAAAATTCCTCAATATAATCTTTAGCTTAATCATATAGGGTTCCCAAAATAATTAGCATCTTCCAAAATCACATGAAAACAAACTAATTTACAATCCCATTGTTATATATATTATTAGACATATTCTTACAAAATAAAAGTTTCACTGATATGACATATCATTCATATATGGAAAATATTTGTCATTCTAACCACAACATCACATAGGCCAGTGGAAGGAGATTCATCCTTCCCACCCTTCAGTTAAGGTTTCAATCTCAAAGGTCTTGTTGGACATGGCATGTTTTCACCCAGTTGTGGGTTTTACATTTTCTAAAATTATAAAATTTATATAACACTATAATAAATATTATTAATATCATTAAAATTTATTTTAATAATTTAATCCATAATGGTAAGGTTTTATCCTTAATGGTAACCTTATACATTTTAATTTATATCTTAATATTTAACAACTCATAATTACCTAAAAATTAGAGATAATGTAAACCATAATGTTATCCACATATTTAGACTTATGTCTTTGAAAAATCTTGTAATTATTCCCCCCAAAAAAATTCATTTTAAACTAATGGTTATATGTAACTTAAATATTTTACAAAACTAGAGGACTCCCACAAAAATATAACCTTTTCCTTACTCCTCCATTCAAAGGTATCGATTCTATCAATCTTATATTTACAAATTTTTATATCAACTTTTTTTAAATAATACACATATGGTGTTTTTTTATTCTCATAATAATTATAAAATATCACTATATAATAATTCTAATAACTACACATATTAAAAAATACTTTATTCATCATCCTTATTAAACCATTAAACATGATTTATTATTTTATTCAGTAAATATTTATTTCTATAAATCTATGATATAAAATAAATACTTACGATTCCTCAATATAAAACTGAAAAAAAATCATACTATGTTTTTTCAGAAATAATTAAGACATAAATGTATTCTTTAATACTATTGATATCTCCTCAATTTCTATTACTTAAAACACAATATGAGTTCCTATTAATTTGATCAGATTATCTAGAATATACTTATTAACCCACGATAATAACTAACAATTTTAAAAATCCTTATATAAATATAAAACTTATTGTCTATGGGAAGATTATCTATGTATGTCATAGAGTATAAGGTTGTGCATTTGTCAATAGCCAAATAACTAACTATTATTAATGATAAAATAGATTACAAGAGTATAAAAATGGGATTTTTTCCATCCTTATCATATAGATGAAGTAAATCAATAGGGAGATCATCCAAATGGGTAATGTCATGTTTGACTCCCATATTAAAAAGACCATAAACAACCTTGTTCACTTTACAAAAGGCATGAGTGAAAATATAGATAATATCCATAAGTGATTGAAGACATTCCATGAAACATGTTGTAAGAGGCTATGCAAGGTGAACTACATCATTCCAAAGGGCTTGCACGATATTAGTCGAATCACATAGAATCTAGATATTGGTTCTACCATGTTACTTCGAAAAAGATATTTCATTAATCAAACTCATTATTTCTTCCTCTAGAGATGAGAAAATTCCCAAAATTCCATAAAAGACCGATATTTCTTCCCAAACTTGTTTATATAAATTGTGACACAACATGAGGGGAACAAGTTTCCTTTTGAGGAACCATCAAAATTAACTTTATTCCAGCCTGGGAGTGGAGATTTCCAAAAAACTTTTATAGTGTGTCTTGGATGATAATAAATAACATTAATCCAAATTTATCATAGAATCCCAATGTCTCTCACTGTGTTATTGAAATTTCCCTTTTGAATCGATGATGCTTTTTGAATGGAAATGAGGATCCACATACAACCTAAAATTTAGCTAAATAAGGAATTATTATGAATAAGAGTATTATTTTCATACCAAATCACATATAGGAGCTCTGTAATTAAAGATTAGAAGATATTATAAATTTTTTGAGAGCATTATATACACACACAATGTTGATGCTGAGAGATGACTAGGTCATTATGTAATCATCTACACTCAAAAATATTGAAAACATAATTCTAAAGAGAAGTAATAGCATCACAAGAACGAAATAAGTGGTTAATGAATTCCTAATTCTGGTTATAAAGATGAAATTTTGAGGGAAGTTGAATTAAAAAATATTTAAGAAAAATGTTAGTGGGAACCCTGTTGTGAGAAATCCATCAAACAAGAGTGTTTCTTGAGGGATTTAACCAAATTTTATCAAAAATATTAACCTAATGAAAATCTTTATCATAATTAATAAAAAATGGTTGTAATTTTTTTGAACAAAATAATACCATTATAAGTAGGTTCCCAAAATTATAAGTCATCAATTTTGGAAAAGTGGTATTTTTGAATGACATGAAGAACATTTATAGGTAAATTAAAGATGTGAAGGTTTAAAAAATATTCAATAGTAATCATTTGAAATTAATATAAGGATGTAATATAGTGGTCACATGGTCTAAAACATTGGAAATTAATATAAGGATGTAATATAGGGGGTCACATGGTCTAAAATTTTTGGTGCATTTAATATAACCATTTGAAGATCCGTTAACAGGGATGGTAATAATTGTCTAATTTAATTGAGATTTAATTCTACTAATAACGATTCATCAAAATCAAAGCTCTAAAAAACCATGAAAAAAACTCCAATCCATTGTATCAAAATCTTTTTGAATGTGATTTTCAATGGAAATATTAACACCCCTACTATATTTATTTAATGTGTTAGTGTGTTTAGAGGCCAGACATAGAGTTATGTCCCATATTCTAGATTTTTTTAAAACATGTTCCCAATGTTTCCACCAAATATCAAATTATACCATCTATAAATACCCTTAACATAGTATCCTATATTAGATAGTTACTTTATTACATTTTAATAAGATAAAATTAATCATATCGTGAAGGACTGAATAGTTTAGTACTTTTGGTAAACTAGTTTCATTCATGATTAACATATTACTTATTAAAACTCCAATTAGAACATAGTTTTACTTTTTAATAAAAACATTATTCCATCTATAATATTATTTAATAAAAATCATAAAACACAATATGGATTTTTAGGGAATGTAGATAGAATAAAAGTGATATCAAATGCTCATTAATATTTAACTACAACAGAAGGTGTCAAAAATAAATAAGCATAATCAATATATAAATTTAAATAACTAAAATCACATTCCATTTAATAAATTTTACATACTTTATATAATAAGTAATAATCAATATTGAATGGTTTTTAACTTAAAACGCAACTAATTTTACCAATATCTGAGATATAAATTCATCAGGAAATTATATCCTAGTTAAAATATCATGGATGATAATAATACCTGAATTTTAAAATAAGGAAATTCTAAATTATTGGGCTTCATCTCTCAGAAACCTGATACCTCTCCCATTAATAAATTTCACTATACTATTTAAAATTTCTAGTTAAAACACAACCAGGATTTGAAAACATTACATCAATAATAAATACATATCAACAGATAGTTTAAAACATTTGGGTAAAAATAGTTAGGTTTTCCAACTAATTTTTTTAACGAGACATGTCGATGAATCTATGGGTTTTCTATAAACAATATCCCCCTATACTTTCTGGTCCAAATAATTCATCATATATTGAATAAATGAATTAAACCGTTATTCATGATACCTTACTAAAAAAAAATACTAAATAAAGGATATTTAATTTTCAATATTCCCCAGTTAGTCAAATAAATTTTCATGTAAACACCGTAATTAAAAATTGTGTACTATTTATGAAATAATCACATTCATGATACATGAAAAGAAATATTTAAGAGAAATGAGATAACAAATTATCAAAAGTATGTGAATGATTCAAATTATGGTATAATATCATTACATACCCATTTGTTAATAAAAAAATAATAGTTTGTTTTCATTGATTAATATAAGTACCATAAAAAGAGCATTAATATTTTTTTCAAGTAAAAATATCATTTTGACATTGAAATTCACTTTGAAAAACAAATGGTGAAAATATTAAGGAAATAATTTCATTAAAAATAACAATTTAAACTTTTAATGTTTGATTTAAACAATTATGGAACTATAGTGGTGTAAAAATATTCTCATTTTGAATAAATTTAAATAGTATTCATTTACTATTTTTTTAGAAAAGCCAAAAAGTAATTTACTTAAAAAATAACAAGAAGATTTCTTGTTAATCATTTTGAAAATAAATAATAAATGGATTAAATTTACTATTAATTTTTTTTGTGAATTTTAAAATTATTTTATAAAACAATTTTATATAAAAAGGACATTGAAGGGAAATATTACATATTGGGGACTAAAAAACATTTCCTGAATAATGAAGAGATTGTAAAATAAAGCCACACACTTGGTTTTATTTTGAATCATAATAACCCACAATGAAATAAATTAAAATTAAACTTTAAATACTCTCGATATAAATAAATTCATGATATATCAAATTAATGGATAATTATATTCCCCATGAAAAGAAAATAAGTGTTGAATATGACTTATGTCTTGTAGAAGTATAAATGAGATGAGAGACCCTTATGACTTTAAAACTTGTTAAATCATATGGCGTGTGAAATAATAACACTTAATAAAATACAAAATATCAATTTAATTAGTAAATTTAAGATATAATGTGTCAAAGTAATGTTATATACACCTTATTAGTTTATATTAGTGCATAACATCAAAATATTCCTCAATAAAAGAAAATTGAGATGAAGTCTCTTACCAAAGGTTTGACTTCATTTGTACATAAAAAATCTACATAATACTAAATAGAGATTTATTATACATATCTTAAAGAAATATTATCCAATATATCATAACATATATTACTTATTATATTTTATCACCCATTTATTGTTAATTCATCGTAAAAAATCACTATATCGGGTGGAAAATGTATCGTTTTTTATTTATCCATTACTTAAAGTTGTATCATAGTACCATTATTCACATAATTTTATTTACATTGTGATAATAATTTTATATATATAAATATACTTATATTTATCCATAATGATGGATATATAAAAAAATGAATAACACCGTTCAATGAGATGGAAGGTCGAATGTATGCATGTACACTATTTTCATTTTTTAATAGAATGAAAAAAATTAAGGCTACGAATAATTACCCCTTCCAAAATAATTATTATGCCATAGATATCATATATATTCATTAATTCCATATTTTAAACCATCCAATTAAATTGAGGATGAAAATAAAATTACACCTCTATATGGAGGCTGTAACACCCCAAGATTTTATGAGAAGTATTCTTTTTAATTTATTTGATGTCTTGTGTTGTATGATACACCAATATTATCTTGTGATATACACAACACCATATTATCTTGCAATATACACAACAATATTCTTGGATTGAGTTACACAAAATTTCAAGTTCGTTTGATAGAAGTTAATCTACGCAACATTGAGTGTGTATATATATATATACATTTAATGTATAAATGAAATACAGTTGGATTCTATTATACACAACAACAAATGAATCTTACACTACATGAAACCCTGACTTGGCTTGCTTTACACGCAATCATGACCTCCCACGATATAATATGTTGTACGCAATACCGTGTTTCACTAAACAATGATATGTTATTAAAATATTATATAAACTAGCCATTATGAATAGTAATACCCACTTTTTGAAATTATATAAATTTTATCTTTCAAAATGGACTTCATTTTTGGATTCAGAATATTGAAATTATCCTAGGGTGAAATTTTGGTATTTTTCTAAAAACTTTCAATTTTAGATGAATAGTGAAAACACTGAGTTATTGGTTAAAACCGACTTTTTATTTAAATAATCATTTATTTTATTTAAATTAATTTTATGTCAAAATAGATACATAATACTTATATAATTTCAATGTAATTGGAGTCATTTTATAACAATTTTAGATATATAAAAATTTTATTGTACTTTTCACCGTCTTTTACCCACCTCCTAGGAGCATTTATAATTATACATAAAACTTAATTTTACTGCTTCTGTGAGTTAAATTTCAAAAATCCGAGAGACATGGTTAATATCAAGGAGTAAAATGTGGTTCAATAAGATAAAAATAATTTTTGTTGAATAGTAATTTTTTACTTTTATTTACCACGGTTAAAAGTAAATAGGGTAATTAAGGGTAAAAATGATATTATTATTACCCTAACACATGACCTAATTCTATTGGATAAGTGTAATTTGACCAAAAACAACCTTAGGAATAAAATATTACCCTTGGCACACTTGGATTAGATTAGGACACTTATTATTATTTTATTTAAAGAGGAGTTAAAAGAGTTAAAATCAAAGTTTAATAACTAAAACATTTTTAATATAAAGTTATACATAAGATAAATTCGATAATAAATATTCATTAGATACCTTATTAATGAAATATTAACATAATTGATGTTATAAATACCCAAATAAATGTAATTTGAGAATTTTTATGATAAGGTTAAAATAGTAACCTAAACTTGTCTAAAACCTATTGGTTGAAATGATTTCGACCCATCCCCACTTCAGCTTCGAAATAAATCAATTTTGAGCTATTATAAACTGAATATGACTTTATTATAAAATAATATTTTACGTTTTTCCTAAGGTTCCCCTCTCCTCCCTTATAAAAGGGAACCTCCTCCCTCTTCGCTTTACACAATTTTGAGCTTTCAAGATCGGACAAACCCTACCCATTTCCCTTATCAACTTCCCTAGAAACATTATAGAGGTTCTGGTATCCTCAAAAGACCAAATCTAGTGCCTTAAGAGGAAGCTTAAAAGAGGTTCATCAAAGAAGAGGTAATCTCTTCTACCGATTCTTTCAAGTTTATTTCTTATTCAACTTATTCTTCTTTAGTTGTTTCATTATAAAGTAATAACATCAGTATCACTAATACAATGATATTTTATTATTAATATGAAACAACCCCATTTCACCTTCTATCCATCCTACGGAAAAAGAAATCACCGTGCGTGCATACATACAGAATACCATCTCCACGCCGTGGTGTAATCTGTTTTTCCTCCACAACCATACATGGATGGGTATAATGGTGTAAAGAATAAAAATATATAGTTATTATAACATCATACTAATTCTGAGATATTATATCATCCACTCCTGTTAAATTCAGTAATTATGGGAACAATATCATCGCTCGTGCATACGTTCAGATTACCGTCTCTACAACGCGATGAGATTCATTCTCCATGTTAAACATTAAATAATGATTATAAAGTATATATAATGAATAATAATGAAATATATGACATGATAAAGATACTAGATTTGTGTATATATATATTTCATCTACTTACTTCCATTCAAGTCAATAAGGAAAGAAAAACAACGTTTATGCGTACGTACGACCTACCGTCTCCTTGAACGGTGTATTTAATTTAATTTATCTATAATATATATATATATATACTGAATATATACGATATATAAATCATTATTTTCATTTTGGAAGTAAGTAAATCATGATATATGTAATAATAATATCAAGAACAATAATTCAAACACGTACAATAAATAAAACGATTTTACCCAAAATGCTGCTTTAACATGGAATTTACAAAAGAACGAGTAATATAAAGTCATAAGTGAACCATAAATGATATAATAACAATGAATTTGAATCTGTAATAAGTCAACAAAATAATATAAATCATTATACAGGAGGTTCAGATACGTACAAAGAATATCAGACCTAAGGTAAGGGATAACTATTCCAACCTTGTTCTTATCTAAGATTGTTTTTTCCATCTAAGATGAAATTATTTCATATGTTTATGTTTCAAGTATAATATGTCTATTATTTACATGGTTTTAATTTTCTTATGATGAAATGATATATATTTGGTTTATGTGGATTATGTTATAATGTGATGATGTTTATGAAACCCATTTTTATTCTTTGGGATATGATGAATTATTTATGTTTATGTTGTGGCATAAGTAATAATGATTTCATTATGAGATGGGTGGGACCTATATCTACCTCAAATTAATTGGGTAAAGATTTATATCTCTTGATATAGAAATGGATGGAACGGTAAGTTAATCTGATTCAGTGATACAGGATTGGAACAATGAGTGAACTCGATTCAGAAAGGGACTTCGTCCACTAAGATGGTCATGGTAGTAATGCCTTGGCTACTATGGAAATCATATAATGTGATTAATGGTTTTCAATAATTAAATGTTTTATTCCCATGCTATTTTTTCATGATTTATGTTCCTTTATGACCTATTCCTTACGTACTACCAAGATTTATTTCACAACTCAAGATTTTGATGTGTATACTTTATGTTCATGTTTTGAAGTTAAAATGTATATGGTTTGTTTTATTTTCTCCATGATTACCCTTACTGAGCATTTGATCTCACCCTTTATATGTTTTCTTTCCCCAGGATATAAGAAAGGTTTTAGGTAAGAAAAAAAGGGAAGATCTTTATGGGGGACATTAAAGATCTTTCACCAAGATTAGAAGATTATATTCCGAGCTTCCAAAAACACTAAACTATTACAGTCCTTTGGTGTTTGTTTTTGTTATGTATTAGGTATTTCGAAAAAGAAATGTAATGTCCATGTATGTCTTGATTGGGTCTCTATAGTTAGTATCAGAGGAAAGGTTTAGTTAACCTTTGGAAACTAGGATGTTAAAACTTTAGTGAAATCCCTAGAGATATTTATAAGGTATGTATAGGGATGTCTCTAAGGATAAGTATACATATAGGTTATAGTCCTAGAATTACGATAAAGATCTTAGAATTAAACCTAAGATGTTATATATTGAAAGTAATCCCCATTTATTATGCAGTTTTCCTAGCATGATTTTTGTCTCTCACACTGTTCTTTTTTGGGTTTTAGATGATGGATGGAACCCAAAGGAACCGTGTTGATCAATGTAATAGTCAATGCAATGATTTTCCTCTTGAACAAACCAATTTTATGGGAGATGGAGTGTAAAATATTATTGCTATACTTACACAAGCTATGAATTATTCTGGACTTCTAAATGAGGAGATAAAGGAACAATATTTTATTGAGTCCTTCATGAGGCAACACCCACCTTCTTTCAGTGGGTTGTATAATCAAATTGTTGCTGAACAAGGGATTAGTACCATTGAAAAGATATTTTCGATACTTTGCTGTTCAAAACATGAAAAAGTCATTTTGGCTGTTTACCGGTTAGAAGGTGAAGCAGACCAGTGGTGGAATGTACTTAAGAATACAAGGCCCCAAGATGAAATTGAATCAATGACATGGGATGAGTTCAAGAACTTATTTTTGAATAATTTCTTCCCTCGTATTCATCAAACAAAGCTGAAAAAGGTGTTTGTTGAGCTTAAGAAAAAGTATGATGAATCTGTTTGTATATACGAAGCGAATTTTACAAGGCTTTCGAGGTATGCATCTGGCTTTATCATCCAACCTAAAAGTCAAGTTGATCGATTCTTCAGTGGCTTAAAACCAAGTCTTCCAAGGGCATTAGCTATAAGAGACTTCAATACCTATAAATAAATTGTGCATTGTGCTATCAAGGTAGAACCGAAAGTTGGTGTTACATATCCACCTCAAGGTTTTGAAAAGAAATGAAAGATGGTGTTCAAAGAAAAATCTCAAAACAATGGTGAAAAGAAGGTGGATGTTTCTTTATGCACAACGTGTGGAAATAAGCATGGTGGAGATTGTCTAAATGGTACTAGAAAATGTTTCAACTGTGAAAAATAAGGTCTTCGAGCAGCTGAGTGCTAATGTAATGGGAAAAAGGTTTCTAATGACATGGATAGAGAAAATACTACAGATAATGCTCCATCAACACTTCAAAGCTACAAGTGCTAGGAAATGGGGAATTATGCTTACCAATGCCCTAATCCTAGGTTTAATGATGATCGACCTCAACAACATCTTAAGGTAAAGGACAAAGGGAAGTCACATGTGATCATTATTGGCGATGTTGAGTATGACAATGACATAGTGTAATGATTATGTGTTTTTGTAATGGGATTCCGAAATATTGTTGTGGAATCTCATTTATAGTATTGTGGAATATTGGAATATTTATGTGTTGGTTTATTGTGGTTTTCAATAATTACATGGTACCGGTAACTATTAAAAGTGATTCAAATATTTTGGAAAGTAGATGATATGTGCATAATGAAGGGATAATGAGAAAATGAAATGTTTGATAGTATTCACAAGCTCATGAATGATATAAGGACAAAGTGATATCATGGTTTGAGTATATATAAATTTTTGGATTTTGGTATGTGGAAAGAGTTAACTTTTTACAGCACTCATGTTTTCACTAAGGTTCTATGGTAATACATGATTAAGGTATTTAGTTGTTTGTAATGTGACGAACAAGATATATCTTATGATATATGGGGGATAAATGATGGTATTCACGTCCTTGTTATGCGACCTTTCAAGTAATTGTTTTCTTTAGACTATGAGATTGGACATATGTATTTTGGATAAGCCTAAAGATTGGAATGGATTATGTTGGACATCATATTTTATTGTTTAAGGATATAACTTTTTTTCGGTATTATTTCTGGAATGTTATAATAGCGTAGTTTTAGAAAAAAGGACAACATGTAGGATGAGAGACGACCCGTCGCGTCGGACAAGGTTGCGGGAATCGAACCCACAATCGAAGTGCGACATGCCTTTAGCGCCTACCTCTGGCCTACAGGAAGTCCCTAGTTAGTATAAACTAGTTTTATTTTATTAAGAGGTATGATAGATGAAGTATAAATCCATTTTTGGAACCATATACGATTAATCTCACCATAGATGGACTTATGTATATAACTTTTACTAACCTTATGTTTGAGACAGATGGAATGAACTATCATTCTATCACATGATCTGCTAACACTTTACAAAAGACTAATTCAACTTCATTTCTTTAAGAGGGGAAGTGGAAATTGTTCGAGGCACGAGCAATGGTAATATTGTACCAAAATCAAGTAAGTATTTATTTTAATTCAAAAATTATTTAACATTTGGAAAATGATATTAAAAACCAAAAATGTTTTCCTAGTTCCCTCATATCTGATAAATCAGATGGTACCTTATATAATCACAAATTTATGGCTTTGTGATTGTTGGCTTTTTCATAGCCATGTCCTCTACCACTCTTCATCAGAAGTTGATGGTTATATTTCTCTTCCATATCCATATTTTCACGTATGTTCTTCTATGTGGAAACTTAGTGATGTGTTAATTTGGGTAACTGTTATGTTTCATACATTAGTTTTTAAAATTGAGTTTTAGTATTCCTTTTTACGATGTGGTTTTCTATGAAAGAAACTTTCAAGTAGTAAACGATTTATAACCCCGACGAATTTCAAGGGAGAAATTCATTTTAAGGGGGGTAGCATGTAACACCCCAAAATTTTGTGAGAAGTATTTTTTTAATTTATTTAATGTCTTGTGTTGTATTCTACACTAACATTATCTTGCGCTATACGCAACAACGTATTAGCTTGTAGTATACGCAACACTATTCTTGGACCGTGTTACACAAAATTTCAAGTTCTTTTGATAGAATTTATTCTACGCAACACTGAGTGTATATATATATAATCAATGTATAAATGAAATATGGTTGGATTATATTATACACAACAATAAAGGAATCTTTCACTACACATAACCCTGACTTGTCTTGGTTTACACGCAATTGATACCTTCCACGATAGCGTGTGTTTTACACAAAACCGAGTTTCACTAAACAATGATATGTTATTAAAATATTATATAAACTAGCCGTTATGAATAGTAATACCCACTTTTTGAAATTTTATAAATTTTATCTTTCAAAGTGGAATTCATTTTTGGATTCGGAATATCGAAATTAGCCTAGGGTGAAATTTTGGTATTTTTCTGAAAACTTTCAATTTTTGATGAACAGTGAAAACATTGAGTTATTGGTTAAAACAGACATTTTATTTAAATAATAATTTATTCTATTTAAATTTATTTTAGGTAAAAATAGATACATAATACGTATATAAGTTCAATGTAATTCATTGGAGTCATTTTATAATAATTTTAGATATATAAAAATTTTATTGAACTTTTCACCGTCTTTTATCCACCTCCTAGGAGCATTTGCAATTGCACATAAAACTTAATTTTACTGCTTCTTGGAGTTTAATTTAGAAAACCTGAGAGAAAAGGTTAATATAAAGGAGTAAAATGTGGTTTAATAAGATAAAAATAATTTTTTGGTGAATAGTAACTTTTTACTTTTATTTACCATGGTTAAAAGTAAATATGGTAATTAAGGGTAAAAATGATATTATTATTACCCTAAAACATTTCCTAATTCTATTGGATAAGTGTAATTTGACCAAAAAAACCTGAGGAATAAAATATTACCCTTTAGGTCCACTTGGATTAGATTAGGACACTTATTATTATTTTATATAAAAAAGAGTTAAAAGAGTTAAAATCAAAGTTTAATAACTAAAACATTTTTAATATAGGGTAATACATAATATAAATTCGACTATAAATATTAATTAGAAATATAAAAATATTTCCTACATAATGGTATTTTATTTATAATTTTTAGACATTAAATAATTTAATTTATTTATGACACAATGATGATGCAGTAATTACCTTATTAATGAAATATTAACATAATTAATGTTATAAATACCCAAATAAATTTAATTTGAGACTTTGTATGAATTCAAATAATTTTATAGGTTAATATGACATGTTTTTATTGATTTTATTAATTTTTTTAGAACTAATCATGCTGTTAGCATTTTCAAAAAAATCAATTACAAAATAGTTTCATAATTGACATAAAATAGTTTTTAAAACAAATATTATATTATTAATTTTTATTCAATTCCTAAAAATCTAAGGTTTTAAAAAATGACTTATATAAGGTTCTATATATTAATAATGAACCACTTGGGGTTCTTTTTTCTTGTTATAGTAATTTTATTAACCATATAGTGTAAGAAAACAAGAAGACACGGTAAAAGTTAAATTATTTAACTTAGAGTTAAATCTAAATGATAAGGTTAAAATAGTGACCTAGAATTGTATAAAACCTATTGGTTGAGAGGATTTCGACCCATACCCACTTTATATTATAAATAAATCAATTTTAATCTATTATAAACTGAATACAACTTTATTATAAAATAATATTTTATGTTTTTCCTAAGGTGCCCCTCTCCTCCCTTAAAAAAGGGCACCTCCTACCTCTTCTCTTTACACAATTATGAGCATTCCAGATCATCAAACCCATGAAAAGTTTCCTTATAAACTTCCCTAGAAAAATTATAGAGGTTCTTGTCTCCTCAAAAGTCCCACTCTAGTGCCTTAAGAGGAAGCTTAAAAGAGGTGCGTCGAAGAAGAGGTAATCTCTTCTACTGTCTCTTTCAAGTTTTCTTTCTTCTTCAACATCTTCTTATTTAGTTGTTTCATTATTAAGTAATAACATCAGTATAAATAATATAATTATATGTTATTATAAATATGAAACAACCCTATTTCACCTTCTATCCATCCTACAGAAAACAAAATCACCGCACATGCGTACGTACGGAATACCGTCTCCACGCCGTGGTGTAATTTGTTTTTCCACCACCACCTTACTTTGATGGGTATAATGGTGTAAAGAATAACTATATATATTTATTATAACATAATAATAATTCTTAGATATTATATCATCCACTCCCATTTAATTAAATATTTATGGGAACGATATCATCGCTCGTGCGTACGTACGAATTACCATCTCCACGTCGCGATGAGATTCATTCTCCATGTTAACCATTAAAGAATGATTATAAAGTATATAAAATGAATAATAATAAAATATATGACATTATAAAGCTAATTTATTTATGTATATATATATTTCATCTACTTACTTCCATTCAAGTCAATAAGGAAAGGAAAATAGCGTTCATGCGTACGTACGACATACCATCTCCATGAATGGTGTATTTCACTTCATTTATCTATCTATTATATATATATATATACTGAATATATATGATATATAAATAATTATTTACATTATTTAAGTATGTAAATAATGATATAAGTAATAATAATATCCAGAACAACAAGTCCAAACATGTACAATAAATGAAACGATTTTACACAAAACGCTACTTTAACATGGAATTTACAAAAGAACGGGTAATATAAAGTCATAAATGAACCATATATGATATAATAACAATGAATAAGATTATATAATAAGTCAATGACATTATTTAAATCATTATACATGAGGTTATAATATGTACTAATCATATCGGACCTAAGGTAAGGGATAACTATTCCAATCTTGTTCTTATCCGAGATTGTTTATTCGTAAGTTTTTACTGGGGTTATATTTTTCATCCATGTCCATAAAAAATGTTTTTCATAAAGTGTTTAATATTCTTCCATGTATTTCTAAATTCATGTTTACCCCTCTTTGAAATTTACTTTGTGTTATGTAAGGAATCTTTCTTTTGTTTACCATATGTGGTACTTTTTGACTTTTCCGTTAAATTTACGAGGAGAATGTTTTTTTAACTTATACGGAATGAACGGATTTCTATGGTTTCATAAAACTTTATTTTCATGAAGTTTACTCTACAATATTTCAGGTTTATTTTCAATAAATCCCTTTCTTTTAAAATTTCATGGCATTTTGTTGAAAGAAAAATGATTTTTAAGAGGAAATGATATTTTCCTCAAGAATTCTTCTTAAGTGTTTTATCAAAACCATTTTCCGTAGAAGATGAAATTATTTCATATGTGTATGTTTCAAGTATAATATTTCTATTATTTACATGGTTTCACTTTTCTTATGATGAAATGATATCCATTTGTTTTATATGGATTATGTTATGATTGGATGATGTTTATGAAACCCATTTTTATTCTTTGGGTTATGATAAATGATTTATGTTTATGCTATGGAACAAGTAAGAATGATTTACTTATGAGATGGGTATGACCTATATCTCCCTCCAATTAATTGGGTAAAGATTTATATCTCATTAGATAGACATGGCTATAACGGTAAGTTAATCCGGTTCAGTGATACTGGACTGGAATGAGGAGTGAACTCGATTCAGAAAAGGACTTTGTACACTAAGATGATATTGGCAGCAATACCTTGGATACTATAGAAATAGTATCATATGATTAATGGTTTGACACAATTAAATGTTTTATTCCCATGCTATTTTATCACCATTTATGTTTCTTTATGACCTATTCCTTACGTACTACCAAGATTTATTTCACAACTCAAGATTTTGATGTGTAAACTTTATGTTCATGTTTTGAAGTTCAAATGTATATGGTTTGTTTTATTTTCTCCATGATTACTATTATTGAGCATTTGAGATCACCCTTTATATGTTTTCTTTTCCCGAGGATATAAAGAAAGGTTTTAGGTAAGAAAAAAAGGGAAGATCTTTATGGGAGATGTTGAAGATGTTTCACCAAGATTAGAAGATTATATTCTAAGTTTCCAAAGAAAATAAAATATTACGGTTCTCTAGTGTCTATTTTTGTTATGTATTAGGTATTCCGAAAATGTATTGTAATTTACATTTATGTCTTAATTGGGTCTCTTCAGAGGAAGTAAGTCGTACCTAAAGACGAGCGATGTTTTCTCTTTTCATTGAATGGACATGAGGTGGTATATAATTGATTAATTATAATAATAAAATCTTAATAAATTTATGAAACTGAATTTATTAATTTATTATGTAAAAAACACATGAATAAGAAATCAAAGAAGAAATGAACTTAAAAGGGTTGGTTAAAAGGACCTCTTCTTCAACTGGCTTCCATTAGATATCTTTTTAAGGGCTATAGGGTTGGTCTTATGAGAAGACGAGAACCACTAAAATGTTGGAATGTAATTTTAGAATAAATGTTTAGGGTATGGTTGACCTAGAAGTCTCAATTTGGTTTGAAAAAGTGAAGGAATGTGTTCCCTTTTATAATTGAATTAAGTGACACTTTTGTAATTTTTCAAAAGATTAAAAACAATCATACTATTCTTTAAAAAAATGCTTCCAAATGGCCTATAAGTGAATATTTTATGAAATTTAGGACCAAATAATCTTTATTTGTTAATATATATGTTTTTCATAATATCTAATTAATTTATTAAAATATTATATTCATAAAATATCATTAATGGCAATTTTGACGCTATTCCATACTTTGACATTAAGAATTTCAATATAACAATATACATCATACAGAAAATATTAATTAATCCATAATAAGTAATATTAATATATAATTTTTTATCAGGTTAATCTACTAACATTTTATTGATTTAAATAATTTATATATCATTTAGTTGATTTTTCAATTAGTTGTATAACTATTGCATCATCATTATGTAAGAATTAATGTTAATTATTTTTTTACTTAAAAATTGAGATAAATTACCATGATATAGATAAATATTTTATCTTTCAAAATAATTTTCATATTAGAACATATAAAATTTATTACACCCTACAAAAAATATTACACTTATTTAAAATAAGATATTGACTTGTTTTACTTTTTAGTGAATGAAATACTATAATGGTAATAATCACATCCAAGTTGCCCAAATTGGTAAAAAAATATAACCGTCGATTATTAGGGATTACTATTACTAATAAAATATTTTTTAGGTATATTTTTTTTAAATTTAATTTTCTTATCATTTTATATTTTAAGTTTTCTAAATCATTTTATAGATTTTTCTTCTACTAACTCAAGCACAACATCCAAGTTACATAAGTATATAACGTAATTATTTCATATATAAAATTTAAAAATAAATTAAGAGGGCTCAGTATAATACTTTATATCCATTATTTACATATATTTACTCAGATCCATGTCATTTTGACTTGTTTAATTGTTTAATTTTATTTTTCTAGACATTCATAATGATTTCACAATAATTCGGATAATATTCTTGTTTTATAACTCCAAAACTAGACATTAACATTCCAAATAATCATTTATGTGTGAAATATAATAAAAATTAACTAAAATACTTTTAATATCTCAATTATTAGCGGTAAGACACCTTATTTTACTTATCCAGTGCTACATATTAACTATATCGATATTGAATTGTATTTTCAAAATTATCATGAAATAAATTATAATTTCCACGTTATTAACTACTTATGATTTATATTAATAATAAAATATAATAAATGATTTACTAAATATTATTAATAAATTTTTATATAATAATTATGTCTTGATTATATAATAGAATAAATATTAACTAAAAAAATATTTATTTAATATTTGCCAAAAATATAACATTTTAGGAAAATACTCAAAATTTCACTATATTATAATTTTGAAGTTATTATTAAAAAAATGATGTTAATTTTATAAATTTATTTTCATTATAATTTTATAAATTGATTATAATATTCCGCCATAGAACATAGACAAACTCAATTTTGAAGAAATTATTGTTAAATTATTTTTAAGTAGATGAGTTCTGGTCGAAAGACCTGAACCCTACAATTTATTCAAAACAAAAGTAGCATACAAATTACATGAGAAAAAATGAGGGAAATTTTCTAGAGTCTCTAATAAAAAAAAGGAATCAGATCCTAAGGGAGATCATTCCTCCAAGTGATCTCATGAGAGACTCCCATATTGGCGAGACTGTCAGCGATCTTGTTTGCTTCACCGAAGGTGTGTTTAGTAATGAAGTTGAGACTGTTGAGCGAGTTGAGGAAGTTAATCCATCGGGGGGTGAGAGACCATGCTAGGAGAGTCACACCCTTCCATATGGATTTCACAATGGTAGAAGAGTCTCTCTCAATACAGATGTTTCCCCAGCTGAAATGTTTTGCAAAAGAGATGGCTTGGATGATACCCAATATTTCTGCCTCCAGAGCAGAATCAATGCCGCCACTTCTATAGAAACACCCGAGAATCTAATCAAGATAGTCTATAAAAACACCTCCTATTCTGAAGTTTATAACGGCCACATTTAAATCGCAATATATTGGGGTTCGTTTAGGCTTGATGTTGTGTGTAGAATTGGGTATTGATGATAGTGTTCAATTACAATATCTGTGTCTTACAACAATAATGGTTTTTATAGTTTTTATTATTCATTCTAGGATATCTAGGTAGAATATTTTCTATTTTATTCTGCATCAATCATATCTGGTTTGAATTATTCTTGATCAATTTCCATATCATAATTGATTTTTTATCAATTATTTTTTCAAGAATAAGGTTTTCTGGAGATCCTATCATACCATTAATATGAGTTTTACTTGGATAAAAGGGCCAAATTAATAAAACATATCATGGTTAGATTCTTCAAAAACCATTGAATTATTTTTAAAAATATTGTATGGTTTCGATATAATGGAAAAAACCTAGTAAATTCCTTTATTATCCATTGATTCTAACTTTCTAATATTTTACTTGGAGTTCATGATATAAAACATACATCCAAACAATTTAGAGTATCCTAACATTAGTTTTCTATTATTCAATAACTCATATTGGTTCCCCATTAATATGTGACTTATTAGAACTCTTTTTATGATATAACATGTTTTATTAACAACTTTGAACCAAAAGTTATTAGGAATGTTATATTCTCATAACAAAGTCCTAGTAATTTATTGCCTAGTCTTATTAATGCTTAAAAACCCATTATTTTGAGTAGTCAATGGGGTAGAAAATATATTAATAATACCATTATTTTAGAAAAACTAATTAACTACATGATTCTTAAGATCTCTATCATGGACACTTCATAGAGGTATAATATTTGAATATTTTTTATTATAAATATACTTTTAAAATGTAACAAAAACAATACATATATTGATTTTAGGTATCAAGTTATAAAAACATGTAAACATTTAAAAATGATCAACCAAAAATAAAAAAATATATTCCAACTAATATTTTATTATATATGGTTTGAACAGATCTATATGGATGAGTTAGAAGGGTCTAGAAGTGGAATCCTAAATTACTAGTTTTAAAAATATTTTGTATTTATTGTCTATTTTAAATGAATGAAACAATATAGTTTTATCCAAATCAAGGAAAAGAACACTAGAAATCATAATCATCTTTGATAATTTGTTTGTTTAATATACATTACATCATCCTCGTCTTATATAAGAAATATCAGATTCATTAATTTATACATTCAAAAAATATTCATCCTGTCTACACAGCTAATTTTAATTTAATATTTAAAAATTTTGAGTTCATGATTCCTTGAACAAAAGAGATATATTTTTAAAAAGTTGTAATGCATTGTTAGAAAAATAAACATAATAACATTACTAAAATATCATAGAAATAATTATCATTATATTTTTTAATCCATCAACATAAAAACATTTGGTAATAATAATTGTATATGGTTTTCCAGCATATATAATTTCTACTGTATATCCTTTCACATTGTCCCCAAAGTCATCACATCCACCATAAATTTCATATAACAAGTTAATGATATAAAAATATCCATCCATATTTCTTGAACTTCCACTATTTATAAATCATTTCTCATTTTGGTTTTTGTGTATTATCCATTCTTTGAAAATAAACAAAATACTTTTAGAAGCTAAACACTATTGGGTCTAGAATCATGTGCTATAAAGATTTAGGAAACCAAATATATTTGAATTGTTCAAAATTACAACTAAAATTTGAAATTTTTTCAATGATAACTACATTCATTATTCCTAATACTTGATTATTTCTTAAATACAAGTCATTAATAGAATAACCATTTATTCCACAATGAATGAAACAAATACATGTCATATTATTATTCATAAAATTTGGTATCATTTTTTCAAAGAATTAGGTTCTCTACTTTTCTTTACATATCATTTTTTTATATTTGGGGTTTTATTTTTCCAAGGATTTTATTTTTGTAACACTTCCCCTTAGTAATCTCACTTTTAGAATATTTTATACCTCAAAATTCGCTTTCTATATTATCAATTTTGTTTTACTTTTCAATACATTATGTAATATAATTTTTTTGAGTGGTTTTAACAAATTATATTTCCTTTATAGTTCCTACTTTTAATTAGTAATTACATTAAAAAAAGTATGGTATATTTTATTATTCTTTAAGATTTCACGTTTTGTTTCAATAATGGTACAATATTCATTTAATTATTCAAAAGAGAAATTTTCAATTTATAAATTATAATCTTTCTCAGAATTTTTGTATGAGTGAAACTATTCAGAGTGCACCAAAATGAACATGTTTTCTATATCTCTTGAATATTATGATTTAGAATCTAAACATAAAACATTACCAGAGTCACCTTAGGAACTCTATAGAATTTGTTTATTTCTATCCAGTATTGCTATAATTATCCTTTATAAAAAATTTCTTATTAAATATATTTTTATCATGATATAGGAGACAATAAATATTTATGTTCCTTAAATTCATACTCTAATATTATTTTAGTTCTTTAGTTGTTCTATTTCAAATTTTATACATGTTAAAGGGTTTTATAAAACCAATTCTCTTGTTGAAAAATATTTTAAACATTCTAGAAAAATGGACATGTTTTCTAATTTGATCATGAATTGATTGAGGTGTATTATTATTCATATGGGTTAGTTATTTTTGACCTTTTTTTATTGTTATCATCTTATAAATTAGAAAATTTTAATCCATTATTTTCCTTTTTCATAAGCTTAATTTCTTCTAATTCTGATTCTATTTTAGATTAATACATATTATGTATTCCAATATGTTATTTTATTTTAAAATCATTAACATCTGAATATTTCATTATGGAATATGAAATTCCACTCTATCTAGGAGGTAGGACTTTGATGACTTTTATATCTTGTTCTAGTTCTGGAATAGTTGTTCCCAAAGCAGGAACATTATTTACAACCTCCAAAAGTGTTCTTTTTAAAATAGTAATGATTTAACCTTCCCTTATTTTGAATGTATCCAAATTAAAAATGGTATTATTATATAAAAGAGATCACACATTTTTAATTCATTCCTAAGAATATTATTTGGTAGTCCATATATAATAATTTTCTTCAAACTCTGATACTCCATTGAAATTGTTAATACATAGTCAACATATAATAGCTTTTAGGTCATCAGATTTGAATTCATTGATAGATATAGTATTAGAATCCCATGTTTTATGTTATCTTTGTTAATTTATTATGGATTTAAAGAATTTAAATAAACATTAGGAACAATGGTTTTCATGTATATTTTCACATGTTAATTAAAAAAACCATAGTTTTAGGATTTGCAGTAAAGAGATAATTCCATAAAAATAACCTATTTGTAATATTTTATTAAAAAAATAGTAGAAACTATTATAAGAATCAATTTTATAGTGTCAATAACACCAGATTCAAAACCCATTATACCAATTTTTGGTTGGCGACTAGCTACACAAGTAATCAAGTGGGGATAATTGAGTTCATAAAATTTATTCTCACTATAACCACAGTTTTAGAGGAATGTATGTTATGATAATTTCAAAATGTAAAAAAAAATAATAATTAAATTTATAATGATAATAATGTAATATTGTTTATTTATAGTTGTTTAAGAATGGATATCCCTTATTCCACCCATGGCCACCGACACTCAACTACCTGAGTTTTTTAATTTTCACTATGTAGAATATTTTTCGATGGGCATCCCAGTTCAGTACAACAAGATTTTAATTGTTACAAAAGTAAAAGAGATTATAATTAGAATATCACATTATAATAAATATACATAACCATAGAAAACTTTATTACAACTAGTTAATATATGAATAGAGATAAAAATAATTTTTTTTGGAAAATATTGCTGCATATAGTTACAAGAAGAAACTGATAGAAGATAAAGAAATATATAGAGAAGATCAGAATATTAAAAGTGAATAGATTAAAGTTCTTAGATTTAAAATGATAACCTTATATAAATATAATCCACAAAAACACTTCAATTATTTTAGTTCTAGAGTTTTTTATGATGCTTATATAATTTCATTCCTATATAAATATATATTTGTTCTTCTGGGTGTTTTTATGTGGTAAAAAACTGTTCCATTTATTTATTTTCATGTTAATTTGAATGTATATTATTTAATCATTTAAATGGTCTAGAAGATAATAATTTTGACATAGTGAAACTAAATACCCTCAATGGAATTTTTATTTCTTCTCATAATATGGAATAAACTTTTGTAGAAGAGATGATAGAAACCTTTATTATCATATCGTTCCATTATTGGAAAAAATAATCCTTGTCCAAATAATTATTTTATTATTAAAAAAACCCTTTTTGAGATTTATGAAAAAAATATGTTGAATTATTAAAAGATCACGACAAAATTAAAAATTATTATCCTAATGATCTATATAATAGCATGATCTTTTTAAGATAATAATTAAGCAACAGTGTCCTCGTATGCTAATTTGCTGTGAAACTTCATAACATAAAATGATTTGTATACATTAATTCTTCATTACTATAGGTAAATAATATGGATTTACTATTTTAAAATGATAATTGTATTTCACCAGATAATATCTTTCATTCTTTAGATAAATTAATACCCAACCACTCTTTGACTTTCATAAGGCAATTTAGTTATGATGATCATCATTATAAGATAAAAGTGTTCATTGAATTTCCATATAACATTACTTATGATATTCAATTAATAATTATATAAATTATCTGATGCATAGGATAATTTCTTTACATAGTATGACAACTTATTATTCTAAGCCTATGAATGATTAAGAAATTTAGTACCGATTTGAGATTTTCGTTAATGTATAGAAATATTTTCAGAATAGATTTTTTTTATATGTATGATGTACAAAAAATGTAATATAAAAATTCATTTATATAGTACTAAATTATTATGTATATAAAATTTACTTATTTTTACTCATGCATAAGGTATTTATTTAGAACTTTTTCATCATGCATCTTATAATCTTTATGAATAACTTGGCATAAAATTATGAACCCTATAAAATAGAATTGTTGGTAAATAGTCATGAGTTTTGTTAATAATAAAAACAAATAAAAAACCATGATATGTAGAAAAAATTAAATATTCCAAACACTAATAACAAAAAATCTCAGAAATAATATATTATTCTCTTAAATTATCCTCAAAATCATAAAAAAATTGGATAATCCTTTCCATTGATATCAAATTAGTTGTCCCCAAACCACAATCCCTGATATGATGTAAATAACTTATCATCAATTACATAAATATTAAATATTAATAGAATAATATTCATTACACAACCTAACTATCTATTGTAGAGTTTTTAGGAATAGTTCCATTGAAAAAATAGACACATAAGCAACTGGTCCATAGTGAGATATGTCATGTCCCACTAGGTTCCTCAAAATTGGAACCCTTCCTTGAAATATTATCAATAATAAATTTTATCAACACCCTCCCATGTACAATATTTTAGTCTAGGGATAACCTACCAGGAACAATCTTTCATGGTTATGAAAACCTCTCATAAATCGTGTTTAGGGCTTGGGATAACCTTCATTCATCCTTTGAGATCACATAAAATTAATAATTTTCAATTTAATTATAGGTAGATATATTCTCCACTCATCACATAAAACATACATTTATAATTACATATGCCATCTTAAATGAAAAGATATTTTGAAATATTACTTCGAAAATGTCATGAGGAAAACCGTCTTTCCACTTTCAAAATATATTTAGAAAAACAGAAATTTATAAAACAATTTCATGAACCTTCTCATTGAAAATAACTTTGTAAAATTATAATGTTAAATTAAAATAATTGATTTCCCATGATAAAAAAATATTCTGTTCATACCATACATTTTTTAAACAAATATTTATTTATCAAATTCTGTAAAATTAATACATTTATTATTTTCAAAATGACATGAATATTCCTTTTAAAATATTTTTTGAAAAATTTAAAAAATATAAACATGGATTTAAAAATCATAGGTGAATATTAAACAATTCATGAAAACATTTTTGTAATATATGAATATGTAAGAAAAAGGGATTTCTATTTAAGAGAGAAATGAAGTCGGGTTTCTTTGAAAACTTTAATTTTAAATCATAAGTACCTAAAGAAATTAAAATAAAAGGGAAATGTTTATTATTATTAAATAACTATAGTATATTAAAATTAATGAAGTTATTGGGAAATATTTTACAATATATTATTATTGAATGCATAATCATAGGAAATCCTGATAAAAAATAATGTTGGAACACCAAGTACTTATGACATTTATAACCCATAAATCACAGGCTCATCAAAGAGATAAAATTTGATTGATTTTTAGATATGATAATTTTCATGAGAATAATATCAAAATAAATTCTTGGGAACTATATAAAAATCATTAAATAATTTAGGCGCATAAAAAACATATGTCCCAAAGCAGTCAATTTGAGATGAAATTACCTTTTCTTACGCATAAAATTCTTTTGTACACTTTAGAAACGAAATTATAATAAATACTTGATCAATATATATTTTACTGAACCATAATCATTTGTATTATACCATATATTATTTACTTATGAACTTTTAATACCCATTTATTATCAATTCCTTATAAACATCACTTTTTGGTTATTAACTACTACATTTTTCATGTTTGTTGTGGTTTTGTGTCTTATGTTCTATCATTTTATTCCTAGAAAAATTATATATAGTGTTATAACTATGATATAAATACCATATTTTTTATCTAAGTGTTTTGGTAATCCATTAATGATAGATATAGAAAAATAAGTACACTGTTCTTGGAGACTATAAGTTGTACGTAGGAATGACCAATGTTTCAATTTTATCAAAGAATGATAGGAAAGGAAGAGGAATAATATATTAACTTTCCATAATAATTAATTTTACATATGTATTAAAAATATTAATTATTTTTACTCATATTATATTTTATATAATAGGTATATGATATCTGAATCACATCATTTCACGAGGAGGTGGTCTTCCATACATAGGAATGACGTTATTTTGTTTCTAAAAAATAATATATGAAGCTATATGTAATATTATAATTCCAATAGTATAATAATATTATAATTGTAATATATAAAAATTAAACCCAACATCATATTTATCCTTGAGAGGTGGTGATTGTAAATGAATAACATCTATTAGGTAGTCCATCATACACATGATTGGTAGTTCTGTTTCCCATTTAATAGAAGAGGAGATAGATGTAGATCAGAATATTAAAAAAATAATATATCAGTATATCCAAGATAAAAGAACAATTTAATTATCTTATTTGAATATTATTGGATGGAGGGGAAATAAGATATAATATAAAAAAATAAATTTATGAATTTTACATATTCATTGGAGAACCTCTTTAGAAATATACCTAAATCATTATTAGGTGGGTTTCCAAATAAAAATTACTCCTATAATATTTTTGGAGTGAATTTGGTAGGATATTTTGGTAGGTATTCATTTATAATAAGGGTTTTGGATGTGTGAAGGGGAGAGGACAGTTAGAGGCCATTTAGATGTGGGGTAGAGGACACATATAGAATGCCGGTAAAGAATAAAGTGTATCTGCATTTCTCACATGAAAAAAGGATCCAAAATGGGTCATTAAAAATCATTTGATTTTATAAGGTCAAAATATTTTAATATAATGGGTTTTATACAAGTTTGTATATCTTTATGCCACTTATCTTTTTAGTTTATCCCAATCGAAACACTTCTTAACCTTAACAACAACAATATACTTTTAATCTTTCAACTATTTATTTTGACCAAAAAATTGGTTTAACATACATTATATTATTAATTTTTATTATTCAATTTTCCACTCCCCATTAATAGAATTTGAATATTTTAATTTGAAATTAATCATCCGAACGCAATGAAAAACATTGTTTTGGAAAGGGAATATTTTCAATAAATTATAGCTTTTTTATCAGATTTCAATAATAAATTGACTAAAATAACCTATATTATATTAATTATAATAAAATTTATCTTAATTAACCTTTATTCCAATTTTTAAAAAATAAAATTCATTAAATGAAAGGGATGTTTGGATCAACACTTGTTCTTTTAAATATTTATAAATAAAAAACACCTTCTCAAAAAAATCCCAAAAATTCACCATAAATTAATTTAGAAATGTTTATTATAAAAAATGAAGATAATATTGAAATATAAATTTTTTAAAATTATCAAAAACTATTTTTTCTATTTTTTTCATAAAATAAATACAAATAGTTTTTTTTTGAGAAAATGATATTTTATGAAGAATATAAAGAATTTATGAAAAATTAATTACCTTTTTATCCATATTGTTTATTTATATAAAAATATTATATATAAACTTCCACAAATTTTTGATTCATATTCACACTTAAATGATTAGAAACTATGTAATAAAATGGTTTTTTAAATAATTATACTAATAGTTTTTTTTCATGATTCGATAAAACACGATGTTACCTTTAATGAAAGCTATCAAAGAAGTTAAATTCCTTTTAAAATATAATTTTTAAAATATCAAAGTTTTTAATTCTACAACATTATAATTTGTTTCTCCTTAAAAAATGTATCATTTTAAAAAAACAACTAAGCTTTCTTCTACCACCTTACATGCTCATCTTCTCACATGTCCTACTCAAACAGGTGGTTTCTTCAGAAAGAATTGACCGGGAGAGTTGTAATGTTTTATAGAAATTTTTTTATATGAAAGAATATATACACATATTTTTAATGATAATAATGAACATGAACAACTTTTTTACCTTTGAGATTAGTATATATTATGGATTTATATTTTACTTCCTTAAGAGATATATATGGAACACGTCATGTGATTGTGTGATATTTGGTCAATGTGCCAAATTATAAGCTATGATCCTACTTTGATTAAGAATTTCAAATGGACTATTATAACTAAGTCTCTTCTTTCCATTATTTCTAAATATAACAACCTTCTTCAATGGTAAAAATCATAGAAACACCTTACAACCAAAATTAAAATTTAGGATCACATTGGTGATTGTCTGCACTAATTTTCTATAAACTTTGTTATGACATTATGTGAAGCTAAATGAATCTAAATCTCTCTTCCATTTATTTTTATAACTTAGGTACTAATGGATTTCATTATCCAACTTCATTATAGAAAATTGAATCTCTACAAATATTTCCATATAATGCTTTATAATGATCTATATAAATTCTTGAGTGAAAGCTATTATCATACGAAAACTAAATTAGAGGAAGTTGTTGACCCCAAACACCTGTGAAATCTTACCAATTTGATAATATATATCCTAAAAAGATATTCCTACTGAAAATATTCTCTAATAGTGATGAAGTGTACTAGAACTGTATGTAGATTTACTGAAACCCATATAGCAATGAACCATTTATAAGATTTAGGATGTTAATGATAAAATTCTTGGAGATGTTTTCTAATTTTCATATTGGTATGGGTAATGGTTGTGAAATCCCATTAGAAAATTTTCTCTCATACTTAACTTTTTTATATAAAAAGCTCTGAGATACAAACTCTGTGATATATCTCTTCTTTCTAAACAAAAAGAAATAGTATTACAAATATCTATACATATGTTAAGACCTGAAATTATCTATGTAAGTTTTTTAATTATGAGGAATTAATACGAGTCTCCAAAAATTGGCAGTGAGTGATTCTGAGGCCTGGTGTGCCCGGAATGATTTTCTGAACTTTTTTTCGGGTACGTTCAGTGAACGCGCAAGTGGTGTTTTGTAACATTTGAACCGGTGCTTGGATTTGAAATTTGAGGACACTGTTGAACTCATAGTGCCGATATTCACTTAAGAATACTTTAAACTCAACTACATAAGGTCAAGGGTGGATGATAGTATTATAGATATTTTTTGGAGCATTAAAAGAATAAAAATAAAATCAAACAGAAAAATTTACTTTATTTTGAAACCCCCCAAATGATTTTAGTGGTAGGGACCACCCGAGATTGAAAACTTTTCTTTTAATGTGAGTTAACCCTAGGAATTTCTCTAGTTATAGTTCCAAATTTAATTTAATTAGTGTGCCATCTTTAATTGAATTAAGAATATTAACACAACTAATGTTGGCTCCTCACCCTTTTCTTTGAGATCGTTGGAAAATGGGAGAGATTTGGAGAACTCAGTAGGAAATCCTCCAATGATGAATAAACCTCCGATGTGGAGGATTCTTGAGTCTAGATCGGAGGCGTCTTGTGGGAGTGATGAACACCTACGTCACCATCATCATCTTCCTCCCCATGACACCCCAAATGGATGAACAAGGTAAGAGTTTTAATTTGAAGTATGATTAAATCTTTTTTTTGATTCTTCATATACTCGTTTCACAATGAAGATGGCCAAAAAAACAAGGCCAACATTCTTCACTTATATCTTGACCCTTTCTATTCATTCATCAGGTGTTCATCATGTGTTCTTCAACACCAAATAATTTATCATGCTAAAAACAAATTGTCTCATTACGCGCAACATATTAATGCAGAGATCTCGACCTGAGGAACATGAATATGCGGACGTCATATTTTTTGGGATTGGAATGAAGCCGAAATGGAACCTAGAATAAGAGAGGTACACGCCCATGCCGCTAGTAGAGGAAGAGGCTGCGGATGTCAGACCATGGCAGTAGAACAGAGGGTGGCCGACACCCGGCTGACCACAGCTTGAGCAGGCGGCGCCCTAGAGGGCGGATGGCACCTGACCGGCCGCGACATGAGCATGAAACACATCAGAGGGTGGACAAAACCCAACTGGACACAACATGAGCATGCAACGTACCCAAAGAGTGTCCAACACCCAGCCGGTTGTGGAGGAAAGTGGTGTCGTCGGGCTGTTGGGAGGAGGACCAACCAGGTATCCGGTCGGCCATGGCACACTGAGCATGACTCGCTCCAGCGGGTCCCCAATGCCAAAACTAAACGGTCTTTTGGACCGTTCGAGTGACCTTGGGGGAGAACCTCCCCTCCTGGGTGTCAGCTAGGGAGAACCCTGCCATGGTAGCCCTCCCGACCGTAGGTCGCAACGAAGTGGACCGTGCCGCAGTGGGCCGCGCCTCGTGGGCCATGCTATAGTGGGCTGCGCCCAGCGGGTCGGGCCTTGCCATCCCCATCACGAGCCGGGATGGACCATGGAACAGCGGGGTGGGACCGCCACAGTCAGTCCCAGACTGGGTTGGGTTGGCCAAGGCCATGTCGGATAGGTCCCAGGCCCTTATGGACCCAGATTCTCTTTTTTGGTCATAAATTGAGTTCCGAGAGTCTGTTTGATGAACCATCTATGGTGCTAGAATCCTTTGATTAAGATGGTCCTTTGGGAATACTCAAAATGTGTTTTAGATAAAGTTAGAGTATGGATGGGTTGGATCGAACCCTAATCCAACCGGGACCTCAGAACGGAAATGCTAATAACATAGAGACATGACATCCAATTGACGCGCCATCAGTTGCGTTGGGATCCTTATGATCTGTCAGACCTTTGAGATAGTTCTTCATGGGAATTCATGGAATTTGAAGTATCGACTGATGTATTGATAAGTGGAACCTCTCAGAATCAAGCATGCTTAGTGTGGGAACCTAATGGCCGGCTGTACGTGAAGAATCTTCAGATATTGTGTTAGTCGTATTTGGATCCTGTGTGGATCAGTGCTCAGTGATCCTATGTGGGTCAGCGCATACTGATATTCTATGGTTCATCTCTATAACATGTGTGGTTCATCTTTAATCATGTGTGGGCCATCTTCATTCTTGTTTAGGTCAAAAGCAGAGATTCTTGATTAAGTAGAATGATATAGTAATACAGTAAATCATCTATACTTCTGTTGTTAAGTTATACCTATTGTGAGCTGAGTCTTTACCATAGTGGTACTTACTTTTTTAGTGATACCTATGTGGTTTTCTTCTGCGTGGTGTTACCTTTGTTGTACTTACCTTTGTTGTGATACATGTGTGGTATACTAATGTGCGGTGTTACCTTTGTGGTAGTTACCTTTTTGGTAATAACTATGTGGTATTATTCTGTGATGCATTACCTTCATGGTATTCTCTCTTTCATGGAATAATTGAGCCTTTGGATAAGGATTTGGGCATTGTGTTACCTCATGAATGTGAGGGGTATACTTGATAACTTAGGTATATGTATGGGAATATAACTTAGTAGGGCTGACTATTGTTTCCATGTTTTGTGGTTTATTCTTTTTGGATTTTGAGATACCTTCAGGGGTCTTGGGTTCCCTATTGAGTGTTGTTATACTCACCCCTGCACGGACTATGCCCGCATGTGGTTGTATCTTGTGAAAACAACAGAAAATTCTGGTTGAGGATGATGGTACTTGGACTGGAGGCTGCCCGGAGGTGGACCTTAAATGAGGTGTTCCACAAAGACAACCATTCAAGAGCTATACCAACCCCTTATGTAGGATCTTTGGTGGATAGTCACATGAGTTTTTTACAGTTTTACTTGTAGTTTCTATTTGGGCTGGTATTCTGGCCCCATTACATACTATACTCACCATATTTACTATATAGTTTACTTTTTTGCATGTATCTTGGTGTGTGATTGTATTGTGTGTGTCTGCTGGTTAAAAGGCAATGCCTTCCCGGTTCTGGGGATATGCCTTTTCGATGCTAGTCGCCCGCCTCTAGCCAATGGAAGGTGGGATTCTGGAAGTCATGGAATGGGCCCTGGGGGATGGGTCTTGAAAAATTGGTATCATAGGAGTATGTTCTACCGAAGAACTTAGAATCTAGTCTTTTTATTCAGCTATAGTGTTAAGTCTGATGAGTGTGGTTTTCAATTTGGGGAATGCAGTGTTGGGGTCTTAGCTGATGTATCCATACACCAGGATCCTGACATATAATTTCCGACTTAGTGCACAAAAACACTAACTACGTTTGTGTTCTTGGAACATTTTCTTCGTCATATATTTGAGTCAGCTCACCGGGTATAACTTCTTAACTTTGGCACAACTGTTACTTTTCCGGATGCGTCCACGCAGACAGCCAGCCAGGGTTCCTGGTAGAGTACATGATGACACCCCACCATGTGATAATGATTCTGGGCAGGGCCCCTTTTCGGCAGTTGTACCATCGGGTGGTGTACCAGCAGCACCACTTTCCATTGGGAAGCCGATACCACCAGCCCCAGCAGTAGAGGGTACACGTAGCTTTAGCGTGATACACGAAATCCAACACCAGATGCCATCGAGGTTCTGGGGTGAGAATGATCTAGATATGGCTGAGAATTTGCTAGAGGCCATGGTTAGAGTTTTTTTACTAGTAGTGACACCAGCTAATCTCATGGTGATCCTTGCCGCCAGTCTTCTTTAGGAAGAAGTGAGTAGATGGTAGAGCTTGATGCTCAAGGTTAATAATGAAGTCACTCTAATCAGGGAAGAATTTGAGAGCCTTTCTAGGGAAGAGTTCATCAGAGTGATAATACGCTCTGTTTGTATACATGAGCTCCTCCACTTGAAGCAGAGCAGCATTACTGTGGCTCAATATCCAGTGAGGATCACCGACCTCTCGTGCCATTCCACTGATATGGTACAAGACCCTTTCTTCCGGGTTTGGACCTTCAAGCAGGGGCTCAGATGGGAGATTATAGATTTGATGATTTCTCTCATCATCCCGACACAGGCGGGGGTGTTAGAGTGAGCACTCTTAGTAGATATCTTTCTTGTTGACCAGTCACGGGCAGTGAGACCCAACACCGGACGTCACGTAGTAGAGTCATTCATAGATGGTAGCATACAGATGACACAAAGGTCTAAGAGGACCAGAACTATAGGTGGATGACCATAGGATACATGGTGTTTTATGATGGGTTCTCAAGACATAGTAGGATAGGCAAGGAGCATGCAATGTTACTCGTGCGGTGGGCTGGGTCACATGGCTCGCGACTACTTGACCCACCATATGGATGACTAGCATATGGTTGAAGGACTGCCTGGGAAGAGGTGAAGATTCAATTGAGGAGGTCCGCATGTTGTAAGAGAACATGTCAGAGGGGCTAGTCGTGCAGTAGGTGGTGGATGACAATTCTAGGTTCTACCACCACCACCTCTAGGTGGTGTTTCGGTGCGGATGTGCGTCGGGTTTCTGTTCCGACGCTGTTCTGCCAGGACGCGTTCGCGCGTGCGCCCGTCGACCCGAGGGGATGGGAGCGCGGCTTGTGGCCCCGCAGTCCCGCTTTCCAAAGGCGGGCGGCATCCGTCCCTTATTCAGGGACGTCTGCTCCTTGATCGAAACCAGGATGATGGGATGTCGGGTCCTCCTTCCGTGGATGTCTCCTCGGAACTCGTCGCCTAATCCGGGTCTCCCTCATAGATTTAAGAATGTTCGTGAATCTCGTTCCCAACTCCATATCTTCATGGACACCGGTTAATTACGCTGCTTCCGCCCAGACGCTCCAAGGAGTCCGGTCGGGGCAGCAACCTGCGGTGAGGAGGCCGGGTAGCTCTGGGTGTTGGGGGCGTGTCTCAACACTGCAGCTCTGCATGTCTGCCTTCCGTCCCTAATAGGGCTTCTCGAAGGCGTGATGGCCTAAGGGATCCCGCACTGGGTGCGGGGAACTGCGTTACCTGATGTTTTCCTCAGCTTCCCATGTTTAACACGGGGTATGCCGCCAGTTTAACGTCCAACGAGGACGACATCAGACTGATCAACATGAGGAGTGGATCAGATGACAGAGCCCCTTGCGGGGAACCTCCGACGCTGGGGCCAGCACATGGGAGGCTTCCTGAGTGAAGTGGAGTGGAATGAAATGGCATGACCCCACCGGGATGTGGCGGCCCGGGTAAGGATCAGGATGGATGATGGAGTGAAGAGCTTGGACCCCATAGAGGCTTCCTACGTACCGCACGTTAGCGCGGATCAAAGTCAACATAGTTCGGAGATACAGTTTAACGTCATGTTGGACGATGGCAAGCCGACTCACAAGGAGGTCGAGGCTGCCGGGCAGAGGATTGAACCGAACCACCTCACACAGAGGGGGATGGAATGGACGGGTGGATCACAGTTTCAAGTCATGCTGGACGTTGGCAAGCCGACTCACGAGGAGGTCGAGGTCGCCGACACACACAAAGTGGGGCGGAGCGGACCAGCACGCACGAAGTGGGGCGGAGCGGACCAGCACGCACAAAGTGGGTGGATCACAGTTTAACGTCTTGCTGGACGATGGTGTTTGGGGCTTACACTCTAAGGAGGCCCATATGCGGCAAAGCTCAGTTGGATGGGGACTTGGGCCGAAGATGATAGACACCTCGATCCCTGTCACACCCTCTACTGGCTTCGGCAGTGGTGAAGCACAATGGAGATACACATGTGCAGTCCCACACAAGGGCGGATTCTTAGGTGAATTGACGCGAACGTGAACCCGGGAGGGGTCCACTGATGGACGAACCGACGTGAATACGACCGGGAAGACCAGGTGGTGGGCTTGAACCTCTGGGAGGCTTCCTACGTACCCTGTTTAGGAGATAGGGATCAAAGTCCACGTAGTTCATTCTGTCAGGACTTACGCACTGAGGAAACCTGAGTGAGGCAAAGCTCAGTTGAAGAGGGACTTGGGCCGAAGGTGAGAGACCTCGATCCCTGTCACGCCCTCTACTGGCTTCGGCAGTGGGGAAGCACAATGGAGATACACATGTGCAGTCCCCCACAAGAAACTAGGGGTTTGTAATACCCTACCACCGTGGGCGAAGGCCACTCCAATAAATTGTCCCTAAAGAGGGGCAATCCCGACATCCCTGCAGAGATGAGCGGGTGGGGGCCACATCCAAACCGGGGGGGACCCTGCGTGCGAGGCACGGGATCGAGTGATGCGGACGGTTTAACGTCTTGCCGGACGAAGTACAGTTTAACGTCGTGTGTTGAGGACGAAGCGGACGGTTTAACGTCTTGCCGGACAAAGTACAGTTTAACGTCGTGTGTTGAGGACGAAGATGCTTGGCAGTTTAACGTCTTGATGCGCAGACGTGGTGCAGTTTAGCGTCCTGCAGGATGATGGATGCCTGGCAGTTTAACGTCCTGCTGCGCGGATGAGGTGCAGTTTAGCGTCCTGCAGGACGAATAGTTGCCGCCGATGGGTCTGTGTCACTTCGCATGAGCCTGGAGGGCCGCACGGGAAGACAACGCACGGTACGGGCACCCAGGATGAAGATCATCGGGCGCCACGCAGGCGGGTACCCTCAGGGGGTCAAAGGGGGCGACCCTGGCGGTTTTCGCGCAATAGAGGAGCTTGGCGCGCAATACCGCGGGTCGGCGCGCAATTGGGCGGGCTGGCGCGCAATTGGGCCAGCGCTTTGCGCGCGGAATATGGAGATTGCGCGCACCGGGCCTCTGATAGCGCGCGGGGGCAACGGCCCATTCTTTAACGAATGTCCACTTAGTAAGGGGGGGTGCACGCAATCGGGCTGGATTGCGCGCACCTGGGGGGCAATTACGCGCAAGAGGCTTCTTTTGCACGCGAAGGCCTTCGGGTGAGGAATTGGTCAAAGGAAAGAAGCCAAAGGGGTTGCGCGCGAAGGCGAACCCCGAGGCTTTCTTGCGCGAAATAAACGAGGTTACCTGAAGATCGGCATTGCGCGCGGAGGGGGTGAGATTGCGCGCACGAGCGACCCTTCGAATTCAAGCCACCTTCAAAACGTCGGGGGTCACCTTGTATTTATAGGCAACCCCGGGCGCGCAATTCGGTTCGCAGAAGCGCAATTCGGCGCGGGCGCGAAATAGGGGCCCGGCGCGCAATAGGGCTGGGCACGGGCGTCGGGCGCGGAACATTCCGCGCCGACTCGGCCCATTGCGCGAATCCTGGAAGGATTGCGCGCGCATAGCCAATATTGCGCGCGGGCCTCCGAAATTTCGCGCAAGGTCTTCGGGCCTTCCGAAACGTGCTTCTGACTCCAAATATAACCTCTCTTTCCTCATCCGGAACTTCGTTTGCGGAGCAACGGACTTTTCCGGCGTCTACAGGTGGTACACCCTGACCATAGGGAGTAGTTGGAAAGGGACGAGCTCAACTCCAAGAAGCTGAAGACTACGACCAGAGTTCTTCGGAGTTGATTCGAGGTATGATCTGTGTCTACTCCACCTTAGCTATAGTACTTATTGACAAAGATTCCAGTCACACTTTTATTTCCACTGCTCTTATTCTGGGCTCAGAGATACTGGTCGAGCTGTCTGCTAGATCCTTATGGCTAAAGACTCATACATGAGAGGATTAAATGATTACGCACTAGTTCCAACAGTGTGATCATACTCTAAAAGTTTTGAGCTTTAGCTGGGATCTTCCAGTAGCGGCGTTGAGGCCTTACGACGTCATCTTGAGTATGGATTGGTTATCTACACTCCATTATCAGATCGACTCTATTAGGTGCAATGTGTGGTGTGTTCGCGAGGTTGGGACCAGGTTCTGCTTCACCGGTGAGAAGGGAAACTTTGAAGCATAGGATGGACATAACTGGAGGAGGGTGCAGCTGATAACACATTAGATGGCTAGCCATACCCTTGGATCAGTTGATGTTGGGATTCTGAGCTATCCTGTAGTGGTGGACCAGTACACTGATGTTTTCCCTGATGATGTTTCAGGTCTTCCTCCTCACAGAGAGGTAAAATTTAATATCGACTTGTACCCTGAGAAAGCACCAAAATCTACACCAACTTATCGTATGGATTCTCTAGAGATTTGAGATCTATGAGTATAGCTGGAGGACTTCCATAGTATGGTATTCATTAGGACCAGTGTTTCTCCTTGGGAAGCCACACTTTTTTCTCCATGAAGGAGGATGGGAGTTTGAGACTATGTGTGGACTATCGGTGCCTGTACCAAGTGAGTGTGATGAGAAATTACCCACTTATGATCATTGATGATATCTTTGATAAGAAGAAGGGAGCATGACAGTTTTTAAAGATTGACCTCAGATTAGGCTATCACCAGCTCAGGGTACGAGACGAGGATGTGCAGAAAACGACCTTCAGAAGTCCGTATGGCCACTATGAGTTCTTGGGTATGACATTCGGCATGACCGACACCCCATAAGTGTTCATGGGACTCATGAAAATGATATTCCATCCATACCTCAATTGCCTTGTTGTATTCTTCATCGATGACATCCTGATATACTCAACTACAGGGGAAGAGCACGTCTATCGTATGCAGATATTTCTTTACACACTTCGAGAGCACCAACATTATGGTAATCTCTTGAAGTGTCGGTTTTGGATCCGAGAGGTACACTTTCTAGGACACGTCATCTTGGAGGCTAGAGTTGCAGTTGATCCAGCAAAGATTGAGGTTGTGCTTGCTTGGGAGCCACCCATGAGTGTAACGGAGGAGCGGAGTTTTTCTAGGGTTGGCCGGTTAATACTGGAGGTTTGTTCCTAACTTTTCCAGAGTTGCGTCATTCTTATCAGCATTTACAAAGATGGGGAAACCCTTCGTGTGGTCAGAGAGATGTCGAAGGAGTTTTCAGGAGCTGAGGAAAAGACTGACAAGTTCCCCCCCATATTGAGGTTACCAGAGGAGGGAATTGGGTATGTAGTCTACTGTGACACATCAGGGACCAGTCTTGGATGTGTCCTAATGCAAGAGTGAGCAGTGATCACCTATGGTTCACGAAAGTAGAGATAACATGAGCAGAAATATGCTACCCACGACCTGGAGTTAGTAGTAGTGGTCTTCACCTTGAAGATGTGGGCACATTACTTGATGGCTGAACGTTTTATAGTCTACTCTAATCACAAGAGTCTTAGGTATATCTTCTCTCAAAAAGGACATGAACTTGAGAGAATCACGTTGGCTTGATTTTCTCCAGGACTATGACTTCGAGATAGTCTATACACCTGGGAAGGGGAACGTTGTATCCGATGCACACAAAAGAAGATATCGTATATAGTTGCTGGGTGAGGCGACAAATTAGTTAGCCACTTTTCAAATATATTACTTGGATCGAGATAAACCAACTTATCTTCAGTCTCAAATATTCACTCTCCCACTCCTACAGCGAGTCAGGGAGGTGCTTCCTGGGGAAACTGATTGCGTTGCTTTACATGCTTAGATATCTAAAGGACAGAAAACTGATGGATTTTCAGAAGGTGGGGAGAATGTCATCCTATTCAGCAGTGGAACTATAGGAGGAAGTGCTGAGGGAGTTCCATATGTCCCCTATATCAGTACATCTAAGATTGGCGAAGATATACACCTTCAGCGTTAGCACTGGTGGAAAGGGATGAAGAAAGCAATAACATATTTTCTCTCATGATGCCTTACTTGTCAACATATGAAGGCATAGCATCAGGTTCCAGAAGGATTAGTTCATCCACTGGAGGTTCTAGAGTGGAAGTTGGATGGAATTTCCATGGACTCTATGACAGGACATCCATGCAAGTCCAGGGGACATGATTCTATCTGGGTGATCATTGACCGACTCAGCATGTCAGCCAACATCATACCTATAAGAGAGTAGTTTTTAGTAGAGGGATTGGGACGCCTATACATGAAGGATATTGTACGAATTCATGGAGTTCCTTCGATTATTTTCTCATATCATGATGAACAATTTACTTTCCGTCTATAGAAGGGGTTACAAGAGGCGTTTGAGACTCAGTTTCGATTGAGCACCACCATCCATCCTCAAACAGATGGTCAGACTGAGTGGACCATTCAGACGCTAGAGGACATGCTATATGCATGTGTCCTAGATTTCAACCACATATGGGAGGATAATTTTCCCTTAGTGGAGTTCACATACAACAAATTTTGTCACTCCACTATCTGAATGGAACCATTCGAGGTGTTGTTTGATCGACCTTGCAGATTACCTCTATACTGGACTGACCCTGGGAAGTCATCAATCATGAGACTAGAGATGGTATGGGCTATCACAGAGAAGGTGAAGATCATCCAGGAGTGGATGAAGACTATACAGAGTAGGTAGGAGTCATATGCTGATAGGAAATGGAGACCATTGGAGTTCGAGGATGGTGACTGTGTCATTCTATGGGTTTCATCTCGAGGAAGTTTTCAAAGATTTGTTCGTGGAGTAATGTTATCTCCGATGTTCATCGGACCCTTTTCCATCCACAACAGAGTTGGTGAGGTGGCGTACCACTTAGCTCTTCCATCTCAGTTTCTCCGGGTGCATGACGTTTACCATGTATCTTAGCTGAGGAGATACGTGCATGTTCTTTCTCACATCATTGACTGAGGCGTGATAGACATCGACGATAGGGCGACATTTTCGGAGGTTCCAGTGAATATTGAGGATCGACAGGACATAGTCATTCATGTGCGGTCGAAAACTCTAGTGTGCATTCATTGGCAGCACGAGAACCTCATGGAGAGCACATAAGAGTGGGAGGCTCAAATTCATGTTCAGTACCCTCACTTGTTTCCCCAGTTTGTGTTGTGGTTTTCTGGGATGAAAATCCCTGAGGGGGAGAGAATGTAAAGACATATAATTTTCTAAGTATTTTTTTAATTATATGGAATTATTACGAGTCTGTAAAAATTGATGGCATGTGATTCCGAGGCCCAGTGTTCCTGGAATGAATTTATGAACTTTGTTTTGGGTACGTTTAGTAAAAATATGAGCAATGTTTTGTAACTTTTGAACCGGTGCTCAAAATTGAAATCTAAGGACACCGTTCAACTTGCAGTTCCAATATTCACTTAAGAATTCTTTCAGCTTGACTGCAACAGGTTAAGGGTGGATGTCAGTTTTCCGGATTTTCATGGTAGAGTTAAAATAATAAAAAAAACATTAATTTTACTTTGAAACCTCCCATTTGATTTTAGTGGTGGGGACCACTTGAGCTTTAAACCACTTCTTATATTGCCTGTTAACCCTTGGAATTCCCCTAGTTAATGTGCCTAATTTAATTTAATTAGTGTGCCAACATTAATTGAATTAATAATCCTAAAATAACTAATATTGGTTCCTCACCCTTTTGGTTGAGATCACTATAAAATGGGAGAGCATTGGAGAACTCAGAATGATATCCTCCAATAAAGAATGAACTACCGATGTGGATGACCCTCAAACCCAGATTAGAGGCATCTTGCAGGAGCGACAAACGCTGACGTCACCATCATCATTTTCCTCCTCACAACACCTCAAATGGATGAATGAGGTAGGTTTTTTAATTTGAAGTATGATTAAATTTATTTGTTGATTCATCATATGCTTGTTTCACAATGATTATGGCCAAACAAAAATGGCCATCATTCCTGCCTTATACATTGACCCTTTCCTTTCATTCTTCTCGCATTCATCATGTGTTTTTTGATGCCAAATAATTAAGCGTGCTAAAAACACAATGTCTCATTGAGCGCAACATATGGATGTGGATATCTCGACCCGAGGATCTTGAATACGCGAACGTCAAATTTTTTGACCTAGGAACGAAGCTACAATGACATTTGGAAAAATGGCAGCACACCTTCATGCTGCGGGTAGAGGGGGAGGTCACGACTGTCGAGCCGTAGCGGCGCATCGGCGGGTGGTCGTCACTCGACCATCCCCAACATGAGTAGGCGGCGCAGCCGAAGAGTAGCCGACACCCGAACGACCACATAGGACAACCGAGCCATCACGCCACTAGGGGGAGGACCGACCGGGGATCCTGCCGACCGTGACGCACCGAGCAGGACCCGCTCCAGTGGCTCGCGCGTGCAAAAAATGAACGGTCCGTTGGACCCTTCGAGTGACCTGGGGGGAGAACCTCCCCTACCGGGTGTCGAATAGGGTAGACCCTGCTATTGTGGGACACCCAAATGAAGGTTCCAATGTGGGCAGCTTAGAGCGGGCTGCAACACAGCGGGCCGCGTCGGGTATCCCCTTCGCGGGTTGGGCCGGACCATGGCCTAGTGGGCTGGGCCCGCCATGACCCATACCATCAAAGCCAGACTCAGAATGGGTCAGGTCGACCCGAACTGTGTTTGGTTGGGTTGGGTCGGTCAATCCGGGTCGGACTGGACCTAGGACCCTCAGGACCCATATATGCCTTTTTGGTCATAACATGAGATCCGAGCGTCCATTTGAAAAACTGTCTACAATGCGAAAATCCTTGGATCGAGATACTCTTTTTGGTATACTCTTCTTGAGTTTTGAATAAATTTGGTGTATGACTAGGTTGAATCGAACCCGAATCTTACCGGACCCTTGGAACAAAAATGATAATAACTTACAAACTGAGCGTTCGATTGATGCGCCCTCAGTTATGTTTGGATCCTTATTAAATAGAAGACCATTGGGATACTTTTTCACAAGACTTCAGGGTAGTTGAAGAATGTACTAATGTATTATAGAGTGGAACCTCTCTGAACCAAGAATTATTAGTGTGGGAACACTATGGCTGGCTATACATGAAGAATCTTCAGATCTGGTGTGGGTTATCTTCAGATCCTGTGTGGGTCAGCTCTCAGCGATCCTGTATGGTGTTTTACCTAACGATCATCTGTGGGTTATATCTATATGTTGTGTGGGTCATCTGTGATCTTGTGGGGGTCATCTTCGATCCTATGTGGGTCAACAACAGATCTTTTCAACAAAGTAGGATGATCTAGCAATACAAATAATCATATATACTTACGTACTTAAGTTATACCTGGTGTGAGTTGAGTCATTACCTTATAGGTACTTACTTTTGTGGTGAAACCTGTGTGGTATTATTCTGTGTCATGTTACCTTTGTGGTACTTACCTTTTTGGTGATACCTATGTGGTATACTTCTTTGTGGCGTTACCTTTGTGGTATTTATATTTATGGTGATACCTGTATGGTATTCTTCTGTGAGTCGTTACCTTTGTTGTATTCTTTCTTTCATGGAATAGTTAATCCTTTGGCTAAGGATTTGGGCCTTGTGTTACCTCATGAATTTAATGGGTATATGGGATAACTTAGGTATATGTATATGCATATACCTAAGTAGAGTTAATTGTTATTTCCATGCCTTGTGGTTTATTCTTTGTGGATTTTGAGAGACCTTCAGGGGTCTCAGGGTCCCTATAGAATATTTTTATACTTACCCCTGCATAGGATATGCCCGCATCTTGTCGTATATAGTGTAGATGACAGACAACGCTGATCGAGGATGAGGGTTCCCAGACTAGAGGTCGCTGAGAGGTGGACCTTAGATGAGGTGTGCCGCAGAGACGACTGTTCGAGAGTTTTACCTACCCTATAGGTAGGATCCTTGGTGTGTGTTCACAGGAGCTATTGTTAGTTTTACTTGTACTTTCCAATTGGGAATGTATTACAACCCCTTTACTTACTATACTTACCCTATTTACTATATAGTTTACTTAGGGATTGTATCTTGTTGTGTACTTGGATTGTGTGGGTCTGTAGGTTAAAAGGCAATGCCTTCCCAGTTTTGGGGATGTGCCTTTCTGTTGCAAGTCTCCAGCCCCAGGCCTGTGGAAGGTGGGCTTGGGGTAGTCGCGACACAGGCCACGAGGGATGGGTCGTGAAAACATAGTTTTTCATCAAGGAAGAAAATTTAAGAAAGAGATATACAATGAATCAAATTGATCCATCTTCAAACAAGGTATAGATGGAATATATACAAAATTATGAAACCTTATCATTCCATCATAATCATGGTTATACTTAGGATCATTTTCACTTTCTTCCAAAAATGAACATCTTCCTTACATGTCGCTTTAATATTCCTTTCAATTTATTTTTTAATAATTATTTGATAAAGATAAGATTTATCCCCTTCCAGAAATATTTTAGAATCCATCCTTCAATCAATAAATTTATGATCCTTTTTATCTTCATCATGGAAAATCTATCATGATCATTTTTAATCAATGCATTGACAACATTGATTTCTTTTCTAGGAAGACAATGTTTTGATAAATTATAATATTTAATCAAATCTAACCACATGTTTTGGTACATTTTTAACTCATTCTATGTGTATATACACTTTAGTCATCTATGATCAAAAAATATGTCACACTTTTCCACATAATGATATTTTATCCATATCATTAATGTAAAAAATACTTTCCATAACTCAAAATAATAATTTTTTGATTTCTCTCATGAAACATTAATATTGGGGAGGCATAAGGTATACCCATGTCATTCTACAAGAGAAAATATCCCAATCATTTATTGTATGAATCACTATAGATTAAATTCTATTTTACACTATTTGGTATTGTATATACAGGTTAATTAACTAATATTTTCTATTGTTCATTTAAATTTACCTTATATGTATTTTTCTAAAGGAAATTTCCTCCCTTATGAGTTAACATTTTGACTGGATTAGGTAGTCATGAAAAATTCTCTACAAACCCATGATAATATTCAACTAAACCAATAAAAATACAGATCTCAATCACCATATTTGCTCTAATATAACTCTCAATAGCCTTCATCTTTGATGGATCTATCGACATACCTTATCTTGTGACTATATGACCCAAAAATAAAAACATTTATAGAAAAAATTAAAACATTGTAAATTTTTCATATAGTTTATACATTCTTATCATGTCTAGTATAATCATAGTTCAATATACTTACTCTTTATTTCACATTGAATATATGATAATATAATCAATAAGGATTACAAGGAACTAATTGAGGTAGTCTCTAATGTCTCTATTCATTAAATCCATGAAGATAGTGGGGGAATTAGTAAGAAATAATGGAATCACTATATAATCACAATGTCCATACCCTGTATGGAATTATATCTTGAGAAAATCATCCTTTAATAAATTTATTTCACTAAACCATGTAAAAAACAAAGGTTTTTATTGCTATAAAATTATTCTAAAAAGTCCTTATAATTGATACAATACAATGAAATAAAACCTAAAATAGTGTGTTTTGGACATTTAAAATATGATCAAACAAAATCTCATATTATAAAGATGGTATTTATAACTCTAATGTTTGTTATACATGGATAAAAATATTCATTAAATATTTACCCAATCATTAGTTGTTTCATGATTCTTATATCCCAAATACCATTGGTAAAAAGACATCAACAATATAATTGATGAATAAAAATAGATAAATAATTAAATACTTTCACTTACATAATTGGAATGTAATATGGCCTTCCATGGTCTAAAATTTAACTCCGGTATTTAGGCATTGTCGTAGACAATTCCAATGTTCCCAACACATAATACATCAAACTCCCTGATAATTATTCACTCAATGACCATCTCTTCCAAAGGGAAAAAATAATTCCATATATTTGACATATAATTCAACGCGTTCCTTAACTCAATTGTTATATGTTGGAATTTTAATAATATTTCAACTATGTTCATTACCACATGATCTTTAATAAAATTATATATTCATTTCATTTTACACCTAATGAATCTAACAGAAGAATAAATATTTCTTCATATATCACGACAACTGGTTTTGTATAATTGCAATATCTTTTTATATTTCCAATATCCCCTTTTGATTCTCTTAATAATGCTGACCATTACATTCAAGGATATATCAATTCATTCTAGATCACATGACTGACTCAAGAAATAATAATCATTGTTGGAAACTCTTAGTCAAGAACCATTATTTGGGATGTCTGAATAATGAAACTTTTTTTAATATAGGAAACCTTAGGTTTAACCTGGATCATCCATTTTTTCTATCTATTCAAATAATTTATGTTTATTCATAGAGATTATTTAAATTTGAAAATCATATCCCCCATGAATTTCATACTTGGTGTGTTATAAGGCTCATTGTCACATAGTATGTAACAATGGACTCAAGCCCAACATGCCTTTTTAGAGTAATTACACCGAGTTTCATCTGTGCTAGAATAATTTCCCCTCTTAGTATCCTGATATGGATATATGTCCATGGAGACCACTTGTTGTGTCCATAACTAATATTCATTAATATGTTTCTATACATAGAAATATCCTTTGACATTCCCAGAGATATATCCCAATGGATCTCACAAAATATATCACTTCATAGTTTTCAAAGGTTAAATAAACTTTACTATGATATAAAATGTAACGAACCAAAATTTTTATACATAAATATTACATATTAATATATATATATTGATTAAAAACCATAATAATCCGTAGTAGAATCATTTCTGTCAAGTTCCTTATGAAACATGGAACCAAAAAAAATAGTCCATGGTGAGCTACGTTATATCCCACTAATCCCTTTATAAATAGGACCCTACGTATACATATCATACAGAATTTATTTATTCATTACATTGGTAATGGAATAATAAGAAAGGGTGAGCTCAAAAGGTAAGTGAGGGGAAAAGGGAGATATAAACATAACGTGAGCATGAGTTAATGAGAAGATGAGAATTACATTTGAGAAACCATACACTACATCTAATAGATAATAAACTTATTTCATGTAATAAATAAAATAATTTCATAAGAAATGAATCATAAATGAATCAAATAACAGAAGCCCTGTGATTATTACATTGGAATAAGTTATTGATTTTTTGAATAAAAAAATGTATAGAAAATATAATTTCAAATCAATCCATCATGTCATTCATAAGTTTTTAGTCTTGGGATAACCACCCATGTACCTACTTCTGGTTTGGTGATGCCTCCAACGTAATATATTTCAGGATTGGACAACCAACAATGTACCCAATTTTGATCTTGGAATAAGATCCTATATACCCTTTTTGTGTTTTGGACAACCTCCCATGTAAACATTGAGCTTATATAAAATTAATATTTACCCAATGCTATGTTGGGAGATATAGGTCCCACCCATCATATAAACAATATGTTTTTGTGGTGAAAGATCATATAACATTCATCATGTCATAATAAATGTAAGTAAATGGGGTTCATAAAAACTTCATCATATCATAAAACATGGAAATTTAACGTCGTGTGTTGAGGACGAAGCGGACGGTTTAACGTCTTACCGGACGAAGTACAGTTTAACGTCGTGTGTTGAGGACGAAGATGCTTGGCAGTTTAACGTCTTGCAACGCGGACATGGTGCAGTTTAGCGTCCTGTAGGACGATGGATGCCTGGCAGTTTAACGTCCTGCTGCGCGGACGAGGTGCAGTTTAGCGTCCTGCAGGACGAATAGTTGCCGCCGATGGGTCCGTGTCACTTCGCGCGAGCCTGGAGGGCCGCACGGGAAGACAACGCACGGTGCGGGCACCCGGGATGAAGATCATCGGGCGCCACGCAGGCGGGTACCCTCAGGGGGTCAAAGGGGGCGACCCTGGCGGTTTGCGCGCAAAAAAGGAGCTTGGCGCGCAATACCACGGGTCCGCGCGCAATTGGGTAGGCTGGCGGGGGGCAACGACCCATTCTTTAACGAATGGCCACTTAGTAAGGGGGGTGAGCGCAATCGGGCTGGATTGCGCGCACCCGGGGGGAAATTGCACGCAAGAGGCTTCTTTTGCGCGCGAAGGCCTTCGGGTGAGGAATTGGTCAAAGGAAAGAAGCCAAAGGGGTTGCGCGTGAAGGAGAACCCCGAGGCTTGTTTGTGCGAAATAAACGAGGTTACCTGAAGATCGGCATTGCGCACGGAGGGGGTGGGATTGCTCGCACGAGCGACCCTTCGAATTCTGGCCACCTTCAAAACGTCGGGGGTCGCCTTGTATTTATAGGCAACCCCGGGCGCGCAATTCGGTTCTCGGGCGCGCAATTCGGCACGGGCGCGAAATTGGGGCCCGACGTGCAATAGGGCCGCGCACGGGCGTCGGGCGTGGAACATTCCGCGCCGAATCGGCCCATTACGCGAATCCCGGAAGGATTACGCGCGCATAGCCAATATTGCACGCGGGCCTCTGAAATTTCGCGCAAGGTCTTCGGGCCTTCCGAAACGTGCTTCTGACTCCAAATATGACCTCGCTTTCCTCATCCGGAACTTCGTTTGAGGAGAAACGGACTTTTCCGGCGTCTACAAAAGCCCCCCCTCGGAATCGGATCGGCGATAGGTCGCAACGATCGGGTTCCGAGGGAGACGCCGGAATGCCGAAGTCCTGGGTGGCGCGGGACTTGGGCGCGCAAAAAGGGCGTCGGGCACGAAATTCGCTGCCTTGGTCGCGCAAAGCGCTTTCCGCGCGGCGTGGACACCCGACCTCGCCTATAAATAGGGGCCTTTGGTTCCGCGTGCCGTACACAGGCTTTCCCCGCGATAAGCTTCCCAGCTCACGTGCGCGAAATTGCCATTGACGGCACGAAATTCGCCCGTTCGGCACGCAAACTCATCCGGATTTCGGCTTGTTTTGCGCGAACACCCAGGGTTTTATGCGACAGACTTCCCAATTGTGCGCCGTCCACTAGGATTGCGCGCCAACTCCCAAATTTCTCTACCAGCCTCCTCCGATTACGCACGCTTCATCCCTTAACCCACATGACTCCCGGAGCTTCTGAGATGGCCGCGAATCAAGTGAATGAGGGGGATGCCGCCATTCGCAGAGCTGAGATGGCGGCGAACAAGGAGGTCTACAGAGCCAAGGAGATTGTTTCCAACAATCAATAATTGTTCGATTTGCTGACGCCGGCCCAAAAGACGTATCCGCTGTTGGAAAACCTGCCACTCTGGAACTACGGCATCCTGGATGAGGTTCTGGTGCCAGGGTTCGAGGTTGATGCGCCACGGACCTGGGTGAGTCGGGAGGACGAGCTTCCCCGCTATAACATCACCAACAACGGGTATCCTGCCAGGGAGACCAGGCACTTAGATGTCTATGTCCTGAACCCGAGGACGCGAACCATTACCGGGAGTGAGCCTACTGCAGAGAACTCTCCAGCCCTCTACTCGAGCACGTATCGCCAGAGTGTCACCGACGACACCAGGGGCTGGCTGAAGGACTGGGACTTGCGGTCTGGGGGAAATTTCACCAGTGAGTGGGCCTGGGCGTTCTGGGTACGCCACACCTGCGATCACTTCGCGGAGGAACTCCGGTACATCGGCCTATTTGAGGCAGTGTGGACGTCGCAGTTCCACTTCTACCAGCAGTCCGAGCTTGGGCCGGAGCTGTTCACCCGCTGGTCCCCGGATACCAACACCTTCCATCTTCATCATGGGGAGGTCAGCATCGGTCTCTGGGACATCCACTGCATTGGAGGTATCCCGCTGGAGGGTTTCCAATACGACGAGTTCCTGCCTCCTAGGAACACCTGGGGGGACAGGTCACGAACTCCCATCCTGACATGGCATCTACTGGACCTGGCTACGCAGCGGCTCGGGGTCAAGGACTTCCGCAAGGACATAGCCTACAAGGAGTGGTTCTGCCAGTTCTTGGAGCATGACCCAGCGGTCAAGATTCCAGGCAGGGGGAAGCGGTGCCCGACCGCGGCTCAGAGGAGCCGGAACGGGTCGTACTGGCGGGTCCGGGAGACGGGAGACTACCGCTCATGGGGGTACCACGTCATCGAGGCCCGGGACCCAAATGTCTGGTACGCGGCGTTCCTGGACACCTTTCTGAGTGGGTGGCTCCTGCCAGTGTGGGACGCGAGGATGGGCGTCCGCCCGACGACACTGGTGATAGAAGGCGCCATGGCCGCCAACAAGAGATTCAACCTCGGGGTCCCAGTGCTGGCTAAGCTGTACGCAATCCTGGGACGCATCTCGCGAGGGGGGTCGCCACGAAGGGTATGTGGGCCCTTTCAATTCTTCCACGGCTGGGTGGCTGCTCACCTCGGTGGGTACACGTTTACAAATGCCGTCATTCCTCCGGGCAACGGCCTGCGACCCTCCCTGCTGAACATCGCGGGGGTCGCTCCGATGACCCTTAATGAGGAGGGCGTGAGGATTCGGATTGGCAATCATGCCAATTTCAACTTCAGCCCATTCTCCACTCCCATTGGACATATGATCGACAATGGGCAGGGTCTGCTGGAGCAGCACGAATACTTCCTGAGCATGCGGGGCGGGGTGCTCGTGGCTCGGATCTACGAGAAGGTGATCTGCGAGCCCTACGTGCCAACCCGGTTCGCCAGGCAGTTCGGGTGCCTTCAACGGATTCCGAAGAGGGTATTCGCTGCTGTCCGGGAGGAGACGAACCCTTGCGTCCTTCGCCAGATGTGGCTAATGTTCGCCGCTTTCGGCTCTGGCGATGTCATCACTCTCCCTCCTACCGGGGTTGACGCAGGCTTGAAAACCAAGTACGCCGAACACTGGGCCATCGCGTACCCCGAGGGGCTTCTACGGAAGCCAGTTCGGCGGCTCGAGGTCACCCGTGCGGAGGCCGGGCGTCAAGGAAGGAGGCGAGGCGTCGTTACGCGGGGGAGAACGGAGGCGCGCCAAGCAGCGGAGCCGGCGCGGGCAGGGACTTCGGCAGCGGGCACATCGCAGACTGCCGCCACGGCCTCAGCGTCCAGAGAGGGGGCACATGCGGTGGTCGGGGAGCGGCCCGGGAAGCAGATAAGGCGTCTGCTCGAACCCTCCCACGATGCAGTCTTCCCGGCGTTGTGGTCGGCCTGGATGACCCTGCGACAGTCGCTGGGGACCGAAACCATCTAGCAAAAGATAACCAGAGAGGGAATCCATCTGCCAGAGGTCGGGCGCCTTCAGGTCACCGACAGGGTGAAATTCCACCGGCGGTATGCGTATCTGACGGCCATGGACGAGTACGCGCGCCAACGTGGTCAGCGTGCGGAACCGTCCCTTCTGGTGAAGGTGATGCTCGGTCTAGAGCCTGCTCCAGAACAGATGCCGCCGGAAGAAGATGATAGTAACGATGACTCCGAGGAAGAGGAGGAGACGGGGGAGGATGAAGGCTCTGAGGGAAGGTCCCATCCGGGGAGCCTGCGGGAGAGCGGCGAGGTGGCCGGCTCTGACAACATCGATATCACTGAGCTCCTCGAGGTCCGCTTCTATCCCTACTCAACCTGCTTCATCCATTCTCTTATGAAGCTTCTAACCAATTTCTTCACCTTCCTCAGGAGTGAACGGATGCTGGTCAGGCATCCTCAGTAGGAGTAGGAGAGGCGCCAGCAGGACAGGGAGGGGGCCAGACACCCATCATTGAATTGACAAGCGCTGAGGGGTCCCCTGCTGCAATTGCTCCTGCGGCGGCCGGGACAGCGGAAGGTGACGCTCTGGATTCCCATAAGTCTTCTTACTTTACTGTTGGTGCTTGTCGTTGACGATCCATGACTAACCACGACATTCCTTGCGCAGTGATCTCAATACTGGAGGCTCGTCGGGCTGTCGAACCCGGGCCCTCCACGAGTGGACCAGTGGCAGACATGCTGCCTTCTCCGGAACAGACTTCTCACACCGAGCCGGTCCCACCAACTGCTGATCAGGGGTCAACGGACGCCGGCGGTGCTGCCATCGGAGAGAGGTCCGGGGCTGACGAGGGTGTCAACGCCGCTGGGGCGAGAAAAGAAGGTCGCCCAGATGTTGGGGAACCTATCCCTTGTGAGGACATCCCAGGGGCGGACCCTTCAGCAGTCCTACTGGCTGCCTTCCCTGCCTACCGGCCTGCCGACCCCAAGGAGATGGACGACTCGGACTCGGAGGCGGTCGAGGAGAGCCGGATAACGCGCCGCAGGGGGTGTAAGTGCATCCAGCGCTTCCTCAAGCAACCCCCATCGGAGTGGCTGGGGCGCATGAGATCACTTCAAACCTGGATACGCTTCCTGTGTGCCGGGGGAGCTGATGCTCGACGCCTCGATCTGACGGTCCGTGATTTCATGGCGGAAAAGATGCACGAGAGCCGCCGGCGTGCCGACATCTCACAATGTCAGGACATGTCGGAGAACACGCGGGCGCTCCTCATGGTGGAACAGGAAGTCCGACGCCTCGAAGGGCAGGCGGCAGAGAAGGAGGCCTTTGTCGCAGCGTGCACTGAGCTTGTGGAGCAATTGACGGCCCAGATGGATGACGCCCAGGCACAGCTGACGGAGGCGGGCCACCAGATGGTCACACTTCAAGTCGAGCGGGAGAGTGCACAAGCCGGGATCGGCGAGCTGCGCGCTGCGACCGCCGACGAAGAGAGGGCATGCAGAGAGCGAGAAACAGATCTGGAGGCCGCCAGCCAAAGGGTAGCGGCATTGGAAAGATCCATTTAGCACGCTAATCCCTAGGGGATTTGTTTTTTCCATTCCCAGAACATTTTGCTTCCGCTACACAATACTTCGATCCATTTGTATGAATCAACATATTTATCTGCATCTTTTGGCTTAACATGCTCAACCACAATTCATTGTCTTGCGGGAGCATTAACCAAGCTTCAGGCATCCACAATTGGGCCTGGATTTCTAAGGAAAAGAGGGAGGCCATTCCTAGGAAAGGAGACCTCAGACCTAATCAATGTACCATCCCCCCAACTTGTTCCGACACACGAGCGGGGCGACGCTAGGGGCGTTGAGATTTTATCCGAACATAGGGAGATGAAAAAGGGTGAATCGCGTGTCCCAAATTCAGAAATCCACGACGGTCGGTCTTCCAAGAAATGCCCAAGACGGCAAGCGGACAATGGATCAATCGACCATACTACTGCAATAGACAGACCGAAGGTCATCATTCATATTGCAGGAGGCGGATCACATGTCATCATCAATACCGCTTTGGGGGTTCCTTCAGACACAAGGGTGGAAATCCGGATCGAAAGAGCATGCGAAGCGTGGGGCGAAGTGATGATTTGTTCGGACAGAATCTAACACTACCAAAATTGCGCCACCGTGGGGAAATCGTATTAGGCAGATGCACTAATCTGGCCGTGAATCACCCCAATTCTCAGACAGAACCTCTTTGATGAGGAAACCGTCGCTTCCCATCATTGCAATGGGGCATCCCGAGCTGAATCAGGGAGAATATCACAACCGCACCACTCTACCAGAAGCCAGGCCAGACGGCCGGCGACGAGGAGGGGCGGGACCCAGCGATCCCTGAGGCTGGACCCGAGTCGAGATGCCCGGGAGTTCCTACGTACTCCATCAGGCTGGAGATCAAGCCACACGTAGTTCTGAGAGTTCAGTTTTAACGTCATGCGGGACGTAGAACCCTGATTAGGGAGATCTTAGTTTAAGGTCGTAGAGCTCGGACCATAGGGGCAGATCTTAGTTTAAGGTCTTAGAGCTCGGACCATAAGAACCTCAAAGTACGCCACATCGTGGTCCTATCCCCTGGATATGCGAAGATGCACTGAGGGATAGTGTCAAGAGTGCCGAGATTTTGCCTGGTCAGAATGGGAGGTGGAAAACGTAATGTGAATCATGCGGCCATTCACTCAAGGACTGGGGGCATCAGCGTAACAATATGGGAGTACTGCCGACCGTGGCGGAAAAGCAGCATCAATATCGCACTGACCGTTGATGGAATGAGGCAGCAAACGAGCATCAACCACTCAAGCGCAGGATTCATATCGACTTGCTGCCCAAGGCCCTTGGGGGCACCAGCCCGGACCGGTGGGAGAGCACTGAGGCATTGTATCCAGACCGCTCACGGGGGTTCCACCCAGGGCGTAGGCGATGGGTCCGAATGAAGGGGAGCATGAAGCCTGAAAGGTGGAAGGAACCTGACCATGCTGAACCTGACCCTCCTGGCAATAGAACAGAGTGCTCTTGACACCGGTGTACCACTGCAAGGGGTCAAGGGACACGCCTTGAGGGTGACCCGAAGGCGGCGGATTCCCAAGAGAAGGGGGAATGTTTAAGAGGTGGGGGGCTGGACCCGAAGTTTCAAACATCCGGGCATTCCTACGTATCCCATAAGGATGGGAATCAAGCCACACGTAGTTCTTGAAGCGCGGCGCAACATAATCGGGCACCAGCGCGGGGACGGGTGCGGGTCTGGCCCTCGCACCCAAAAGGAGCAGTATTTGATATTTCTTGTTTTTCCTTAAAGGTGGATGGTTTTTCTTTGCGCAGCGACATGCCTGTGATTACAAAATCCCTGGCGTCGCCACAATAATCAAGCCATGAAAGGCATTGATAAATGGCGTGGTTATTAACCAGCGCCCAACGTGAGTGTCCCCTGAGGAGAACATCATGATGCAGTGCCGTTTCTCGTCGGGCGGCCAAGACCATCACAATTTACGGTCGTGTGGTAAGACCAGGTAACACGGTTTAAGGTCGTGTGGCTCGGACCATGGAGGAATCCGCTTATTGCAATACGGCGGACCCAGTGGAGGTGGGAACACATCCCAGCCCTGCGGTCACGCACAATTCCAGGAGAAGGATCCTGGGATAGGGGCCTGCATATGTCTATCAACCGAGGGCAGAGATGCTAGCCTCCAGCTATGCTGGGCCCAGAACGCGATTGTTCGGGCGACTCCTTCCTCCTCATGGGGACGAGGGTCTAGCTACACATGGCCCTTAGGGAGGACATTAGCATATATCATTGGTGCTCATATCGTGGGAGCCTCGAATGGCACCATTACCCTGGTTGGCCTGTCTAACGTGTAGAGGCGTACTGAGGGTCAGTATGAAGAGAGAGTGTCGAGCTCCCACTACAACGCACTGAGGCGGAGTGTGACAAGGACTGTGCAACCAATGTTCAGAGCCTGAAAGAGTTGACATGGAGATCAAGGATGTTGCTGACCATATTCGCAACACAACATCCGATCGCGTCAGCCTAGGATGAGCCAAACAAACGAGCATCAACCGCTCAAGCGTAGGATTCATATCGATTTGCTGCCCAGGAAGGCCCGAACAAGAGGAAGCGCGAGGCCCGACAAGTAACACAGGACTTGCCGGGATTGAATCCGACACTACAGTTCATAGACCGGAGTACCCCAAAACATGCTAACAGATCACCGGAAAGAGTAGGAGGACTCACCTTGAGAGCAACCAAAGGACGGCAGATCCCCATGATCAACCAAGAGACAAGGCTGGACCTGGAAGACAAACGTCCAGGCAGTCCTACGTATCCCATAAGGATGGGAATCAAGTCGTATGTAGTTCTTGAGAGGCAGTTTAACGTCATGCGGGATGAAGTGCAGTTTAACGTCATGCGGGACGATGGAGCATGCAGTTTAACATCCTGCAGCGTGGACGAATGCAGTTTAATGTCGTGCGGGATGATGGAGCATGCAGTTTAACGTCCTGCAGTGTGGACGAATGCAGTTTAATGTCGTGCGGGACGAAGTGCAGTTTAACGTCATGCGGGACGATGGAGCATGCAGTTTAACGTCCTGCAGCGTGGACGAATGCAGTTTAACGTCGTGCGGGACGATGTGCAGTTTAACGTCATGCAGGACGATGGAGCATGCAGTTTAACATCCTGCAGCGTGGATGAATGCAGTTTAACGTCGTGCGGGATGAAGTACAGTTTAACGTCATGCGGGGCGATGGAGCATGCAGTTTAACGTCCTGCAGCGTGGACGAATGCAGTTTAACGTCGTGCGGGACGAAGTGCACTCAGGAAAAGTACTGCTTGAGGAACCTAGCGTTGGTGGGAGGAGTGACACGCTCACCATCCATAGTCGCTAGGGAGTACGCGCCATTGGGATAGACCTTGTGGACGACAAAAGGTCCCTCCCACTTGGGATCCAACTTGGGCGGCTTCCTGCCGGGGATCATTGGTGCTCTTAGGGCCAGTACTAGGTCACCCTACAGGAAGGAGTGGAGGTGAACCTTATTATTGAAATCTCGAGCCATTCTGCTTTGATGCCTCTCCAAGTTGTGCAAAGCGCGAAGCCTATTTTCATCTAGTGCTTCCAACTCGACTAGACGGGCTTCAGCAGCTCTGCCCGACGCTTGTTGGTCGTAGACCGTAGTGCACAAGGACGGTAACTGGATCTCGATGGGCAGGACGGCCTCAGCTCCATACACCAGGGAATAAGGGGTCATCTAGGTGGAATTGCGAGTCGTCGTCCGATAAGCCCAGAGGGCGTTGGGGAGCTTGTCCGGCCAACTCTTCTTATTCTGACCAACCATCTATTGCAGAATGTTAGAGAGGGACTTGTTAAATGCCTCAATCTGTCCATTCGCCTGCGCATGATAGCGAGATGTATGGTTCAAGCGAATGTTGTACTTGGCGTACAACTTCCTCAACTCGGATGGACGGAAATTGGCTCCGTTATCCGTGAGGATAGCGTGAGGCACTCCAAATCGATAAATGATGTTGGAGGTCACGAAGTCAGCGATAGAACAAGATTTGACCTCTCTGAGCGGAATCGCCTCTGCCCATTTGGAGAAGAAGTCTGTGGCGGTCAGAATGAACCGGCACTGGCGAGCCGTCGCCGGAAGGTAAGGTCCCACAACGTCCAGCCCCCAGACTGCAAAGGGCCAAGAATACCTGGTGGTATGGAGAGGCTCCGGCGGCCGATGCACAAAGTTCGCATGAAACTGGCACGCATGGCACTTCCTGGCATACTCGATGCAGTCATGGATCATGGAGGGCCAGAAGTATCCCAACCTTCGAATCTGGTGGGACAGCTTCGGCCCAGTCTGGTGGGAACCACATGAACCAGCATGAACCTCTTGCATGACTCGTGGGATCTCAAATCCCTGAAGGCAATGGAGGAGAACACCATCAAATCCGTGTCTATAGAGGATCTGCTCCAGGCCGGGACTGCTCTGGAGGACAAACTGCGATGCGCGACGTCGAACTCGCTCGTGCTCGGCCCGATCCGATGGGAGAATGCCATGTTGGAGGTACTCAACCAAGGGCGTCCTCCAATCGGGGGCTGGTTCGACTGCCATATCTGTGGTACTCGGGGCTCCAGGCACAGGGGCAACCGTGGTGAGATTACTTACTGATGGGCCGCGATCTCCCTCCAGGATAACGGGAGCGATGAGCCTGCGGTGTGTCATGCGGATGATCAGGTTGTCCTGTTCAGGCTCTTCGAGTGACGCAGCAAGGCTGGCCAAAGCATCTGCTCGACCGTTCTGCGACCGGGGAATATGGACAATTTCTGGCCGAGAAGGGAACTGGGCCATCAGGAGGAGGGTGCACTCCAACAATGGCACAAGTTCCGGCTTCCTGACAACATAGTCTCCATTGATCTGCTTAACGACCAGCTCGGAGTCCCCTTTCACACACAGATGGGGAACGTCGATCTCGAGATCTAACTCGAGGCCAGTGATGAGGGCATGGTATTCCGCCTCATTGTTGGTACAACCCTCTGACAATAGGAAAGAGTATGGAAGCACGGCTCGCTCCGGGGTAATGAAGACGATACCCAAGCCCACTCTGTTGAGCTTAGGATTATCGAGTCTTCTACCGGTGGGGCTCCGGGAGGCACCGTCAAAGTGCATCTTCCAGCATGGATCGACACGATCGACCGAGAGAACGGCCTCCTCAGAAAAACCTAGATCCGGCGGCTGATCCACGGAGGTTGGGTGAGCATCCAGAAAGTCCTCCAATGCTTGCCCTTTGATGGCCTTATGAGACACATACCTGATGTCGAACTGCTGGAGAATCACAGCCCACCGCGCTAGACGGCCAGTCAACATAGGCCGGCTCAGGATATATTTCAACGGGTCTACCCGAGAAACCAACTGTACCTCATGGTGCTGCAAGTAGTGCCGTAATTTCTGTACGGAAAATATGAGCGCCAGTCAGCTCTTCTCGATGGGAGAATACCTAACTTCCGCATCGAGGAGCATGCGACCGAGGTAATAGAGGCTATTCTCTGTTCCCTCGTTGTTCTTCTGGTCGAGAAGGGCACCAAGGGACCGTTCTAGGGCGGTCACATAAAGGACCAGTGGCTTCCCGGATACAGGCGGCATCAGAACCGGAGGTTTAAGCAAGTACTGCTTGATTTCCTCGAAAGCGGTCTGACACTCCTTATCCCATACATAGGTGGCACCTTTCTTCATGAGCCGAGAAAAGGGCTTACACTTGCCGGCCAGATTCGCGATGAATCGGCGTATATAGGCTAAGTGGCCTTGGAACCCTTGAAGTTCCCGAATGTTACCTGGGGGAGGCATCTGGCTAATCACCCTGATCTTCTCTGGGTCGATCTCAATACCCCGGTATCTTACCACAAAGCCAAGAAACTTCCCGGAGGTGACCCCGAAGGCACAATTCAACGGGTTCATCTTCAGGCAGTGAGACCAGAGGAAGCCGAACACTTTCTCAAGATCTTTGAGATGGTCCTGACGCTGGTGCGATTTTACCACCAAGTCGTCAACGTAGCATTCCACCAGTGTTCCGAGGATTGGCTTGAATATGCGGTGCATCGCCTGTTGATAGGTGGCACCTGCATTCTTCAGGCCGAAGGGCATGACCTGGTAACAAAAGATACCTTGGGGGCCCCTGAAGGCAGTGAACTCATCCTCTGGGGCCATCCGGATTTGGTTGTATCCGGAGTATCCATCCATGAAGGAGAGGGCTTGGAACCCTACCGTGGCGTCAATCAACAGCTCTGTCACCGGAAGTGGAAAATCATCCTTCGGATAGTGGCGGTTGAGATCGCAGAAGTCGATATAGACTCTGATCTGCCCATTCTTCTTCCTGACCGACACGATGTTGGCCAGCCATCTAGGGTACTGAACTTCCCTCACGAAGTTGGCTTTGATAAGCTTGTCAACTTTAGCCTCAACCAGGGCACCATGGAATGGGTGCATCTTCCTGGGAGGCTGCTTGAACCCGCGATGGTTCGCCGGGAGACCAAGGCGGTGGACGACTACCTGAGGATCTAGCCCCGGCATCTCATCATAGCCCCAAGCGAACACATCACGGTGCTGTCTGAGGTAGTCCATGTACTGCTGCCGCTCGTCAGAGGGCATGGCGTCACTGACCAATGTGGGTCTTGGATCTGCCTCGGTTCCAAGGTTCACCTGTACTAACTCATCTACCGTGGCGGAGACACCCTCCTCAAAGGCTGGGGGTGCATCTTCCACGTCCTCTCCACCCGGGGAGGGATCGTCCACGGGAGAGACTGCGTTGGAAACTGCATTGGGGCTACCAGATCCAGCTGGGCCGCTGGTGCTGGCATGGGCGGTCGCGGTCATCTCATCAGGAGACTCACAGGCCGTCGAGACCATGGCTACGTCCAACCGATGGATCGGGAGGACGTAAGCGTCATCCAAACTTGCCCAGGGATCACTTGCAACAGCGACAGGCTCAACCTCACCCGTCAGGATCTGCTTATCCTTGCTCTTGTAATAGTCCGCGTCTAGATATCGAGCTTCACATGAGGCAAAAGGAGAGGAATCTCCATGAAGCACGCCAACTTGACCATTAAGGGAGTATTTAAGGCATTGGTGGTATGACGAGGGAACCACCGCATGAAGGTGGAGCCATGGCCTGCCCATCAATGCGTTATACGCAGTGTCCTGAGAGACTACCATGAATTCGGTGTTGGAAACTAGGTCACCAAACTGGGTCTTCAAACGTATCTTGCCGACCGGAGTTTGCTCGGTGCGGTCGTACCCCTGGATCCTGAGGTCGGAGGGAATCAAGTCATCCTCAGACAACCCCAATTTCCGGAGCATCCGAGTTGGAATCAGGTTAATCCCGGACCCCGTGTCGACAAGACAGCGCCGGACTTCAAGGCCATTGAACTGGCCAGTAACATACAGCGGACGAATGTTCCCCTGTATAGGAGGGTCTTCATCCTTACCAGAGAACGAGATGACTGCCTGACATTCGGCGTTCTCAATCGCTTCGGTGTGAAAGGCCTCTGCAGCCGCAACCTCCGTCTTAAACTGGAGGGGGCTCTTTAGGGCTTCAGCGAGCGCCTCGCGCATCTCAGGTGACAGGCGCAGAGCCTCAAGGATGGATAACCTTGCTGGGATGTCGGCCAAGTGCTTCAGGACATCATACTTTCTTGCCAAGTGCGAGCCCCTGGTTGTAGGAGGTTGCTCTGCGGTTGGAGGCATGACGGGCCTCGCTGGTTGGACTGGCGGTCGACTGGTGCTTGGCGTATCTCGCTGTTCACTGGTTGAAGTCCGGGAAGTGGTCACCGTACTGGGGCCAGGAGGCCGGGATGGACTCGTGGCAGGACGGAGCTGGTCGCGGCGCGGCTGAGGTGGTTCTGCCTGGTCCCACACCACAAACGGTGGAGGAGGCAAATCCGTCATCCCCGGATGGGGGGGCTGCGCGCGCTGAGCTCGGTTTTGAGCTCGCTGCCTAGTCTCAGTGGCGTGCACGGCCTGGCTGGAGGTACCAACTGTCGTGCCCCAGCGACTCCTGTTGTTGCGGTTCCTCCGACGGTGGCGACAACCGGGGACACTAGGGAGGTCCACCTGGTGTTTTTCAACGTCGGGAACCGAAAAGGGATTTACCAGCTCTACGGTATTAACCAAAGCGTACCCAACACTGTCATCGGACGAATCATTCATCACCGGGCGGATCCGAGGAGGGAACCCCATCTCCGGGGGCATGAAATCGCCGAGAGTGCGGGATAGTGGCGGAACTGGCGGGGCGCGCTCTTCCTTCTTGCGCCGCCGCTGTTTGCTCTTCTCGGAAGAGGCAGGCTGGGACGACGATGCCGAAGCAGCACCCGCAGATTCTGGGGGATCAGGCTGATTCAAGCGCGCACGGATGATTCCATGGGCGCGCATGATCGTCTTGCGGGCCATCTAGTCATTATACTTCTGGGATCCGTGGTCGGAGACCAGCTGCCATTTGTCCTCGTCGCCACTATCGTCATCTGATCCCATGAACACACCCGCCACTTGTGCTGGAGCTGGGCCCAACCTGATTACATTGTTGTTAATCTGGTCTTGGAGCCAGTCCTTAAACACGTAGAACCGCCGGATGGTGTGCCCCAGGGCCCGATTGTAAGGGCAGTAGCGGGGGTTATCCGTGAGATGTGCCTCCTCTGGCCTCCAACACTCAGGCAGTCGCACAATCCTCTGCTCCAGGGCGCTTCGGAAATAACCGGGGACCTGATCCTCGTGAAATGAGTAAGTCTGGTATCGCGGGGCCCTGGGAGCGTGGTCTTGACGAGGGGCCGGAGGGGCCTGCCGAGGAGGTGGACCCTGATTATCTCACCTGGGTTGTGGCGGTACATTACGCGGAGGGGTCGACCGGTTCTAGGGCTGCCGCTGCTGGGCCGGGAACTGAGCCCATAGAGGCGGATTCCTATGAGGCTGTGGAGCTGGCCTCACCGGCAGCAGCTCCAACTGCCTGGGGGCCTCTATCTGGGAAACAGCAGCGGGCTCAGCCCTGCTGAATCTCCTTGCAGGGATCATAGGAGGCAGCGGGTGTGCCTGACTGGCCAGTTGTAGGGCTTCCTCAAGACGTTGAGCTTTGTATGAGAAGTCCCTGAACCCTCCAGGGTAATTCTGAGTGATCAAGGAAGGGACCGGCTCGGTCTTGACGTTCCCGACGCACATTGTCAGCAACTGCTCCTGAGTCAACAGCATGTCAAGGGAATACGTGAGACCCTTCCATCGGGCGATGAAATCTGCGACTCTCTCATCAGGCCTTTGCTTGCACTTGAAGAGGTCTGCGATACTCGTCTTCCGGGTTGTGGAACTGAACTGGTAGAGGAACTGTCTACGAAGGTCCTCCCAGCTAGTTATCGACCCGACGTGGAGCTGGCTGTACCAGACAAATGCTGGCCCTTCCAGTGTCTGGACAAAGCAGCGAAGCTTAGCGGTCTCCTGCTACGCCGGAGTTCCCAACATAGGCCCGCACCTCGAGTTGAAATGGGCCAAATGCTGTGGTGGATCTCCAGTCCCGTTAAAGGGGGCGAAAATGGGGTTCCCGAATCCCGGAGGTGCCGGCATGTCATCCACCCATGCTGGGTATGGCTTGCCGTCCGGTGGGATTTCCACTTGCCGAGTCTCCAAGGCTTCCAAGAGGGCGATGAGTGCCGCCATCGGATCGTCCAAACATGGGTTCCAGTCCTGTCGAGGATCTCTAACCACGAGCTCATTGCATAGCTCTTCAATCGGGTCGTCGAACTCGGAAGCTCGTGGGATGGTGGGCGGAGCGGCCCTTGGGGCAGCGGGAGGAATCCGAGCGGGGTCTCTCAGGTAGTCACGCCGCTCGGGAGGGTGTGGTGAAACATACCGCGCCCTCTTGCCATAGGCAATGGCCTCTCCCCTGTCGGCAAACACGGCATAATCACAGTTTCCCGGGAGAGTCTCGTCGAGGAGTGGTTGTTCCTGTCCCTGCTGTCCTGGCCTAGGATCACCGTAGTCAGGCCGTCGCTCTGCAGCGCGCTCGGCGAGGAGCTGGTCAACTAGCTTATTCTGCTCGGCGAGCTGTTGACGTAGCGTGGCCTTTTCGGGATCCTCCTCTGCCCTCTGCATGGAGGCAGATGGGTCGGCGGGCTTTATAGCCCCGCCGTGCTCTTTACCTTTGCTGACGTTTCGGCTCAACGTCAGTGCTTCAGTGGGTGTGGGGAGACCCAGGAGGTTACTCTGGTGACGAGTAAATCTCACTGATGGATCCAACAACGGCTTGTCTTCCGGGGGATAGCCCCCGTCGAGAAGTTCCAAGCCGTTCCCCTCTCCCGACAGGTCAGCCATATTGACCGTTTCTGTCCCTGGGGATGTACCCTCAGGGCCACCCAGCGAATCGGGCTGTCAGCGAATCGCACTAAAGCGTAGGGAAGCGTACTTCCCCCATCCACGGATATACACGTGGGATGTGTCTTCCTCGATAACCTTGTGGAGTACTTGAAAACACTCAATGCATCGTTGTTGGAGGGCCTCGTGGTGCCCAAATGACCCGGGGTGCCGAACCGCGGGGGGCGTGGCCAGGTCAATCTGACGACACTGCTCACCAATATCCTCCAGGTGTGCTTGACTCCCGGGATATGGCATTTGTAGGCGGTGAAGATGGGAGTGAGTCTCCCGGAGAGTCCGGAGGAAGCATTCGAACTCATATGGGGTGAGCGATTCGGGTGCATCAAAGTCCGGTCCCGCGACTGGCCAAAACTTCTCAGGGAAGTGGCCCTCTGCAAGGACAGTCCAGAAGCTCCACGACTCAAACTCGGGACCCAGTTCTTCTTGGTCCCCTTCAGTGACTGGGAATGGACAGGGAACCGGCAGTGGTGCCGAGGCTGGCCGCCGGGCCGGCGGGCTGGCCGGCGGTGAATACGGTGAGCAGGCCGATGGGCCTCCATATCCCGAGCCTCCCTCTGAGGGTTGCGGTGCCCCAGCTACCACATCACGATAGGATGGGCCGGAGAGCGAACATCCTGCCATAGCGTCGGTGCTCGCCGAGGGTGCACTAGATCTTGGCTCGACCGTCGGTCCCCAGAAAAGGTCTACGACTTCTCCGATCGAGGTAGAAAGCGCTTCCGGAAGGGCCGGTACCAACCGTAAGCTTGATCCTTGGGGGTCTATCAGGCCCTCGCTACTCCGGATATACCTTCGGAGAGAAGCGGGGATCACATCGATATCACTCTCGGGGAGTACGAGGCTGACGTGCCTCATTCCTACCCCTGCCCCTGACTGGCGGGATCGGGGGGAGGGCTCTGTCGCCGAATCATACTCCGCCTCTGTATCAGAGAAACGAACCGGTCGGATCTCTGTCCGGAATTCCCTAACATTCCTCCCTCGACGTCGAAGCCTCGCCTTCCTGCCCCTGGGTGGTTCTTCGGGGCATGGCTGATCTCTATCCTGGCGTCCTCTGGCCGCACCGGTGCTGGGGCCAAGAGGACTGGAAACCAAGGTGCAAGGAGCACCGGGACAGATATCAAAGGGGACGCGGGGAGAGATGATTCCGGGCAGGCCTCCGGGCCGGGATCGGAAGGTGGGATAACCCATGCCTCTTGGATCGGCCACATGGAGTAGACCCTGCTGGTGAATAGCGCTACCGCGAGGTGGTCTGCGGTGGCTATTGCCTGTACCAGCAACCGAGAGTGTCAACCAAACCTGCCTTTGGGGCGGTCGGGGCCTCGATCCAGGTCGGGCATAGAAGTGCCCCTGCTCAGGATGCGCAGGGGCCTGGTGACTGGAGCCAGCAGTGGCTTGGGCCAACGCGGCCACTGTTGCTAGGGCCCCAAGGTGGGAATCCTCTTCCGCTCGTTCCCGATATTGGTGTCGGGGCAGACGAGTCGGGATTAGCGGCGCAGGCAGGTGGAGAGCCCGTTCTTCGACTTGAGAAGCCTTGCGGTGGTGTCGACGTGGCCTGGCAGGATCCCTTATCGCGGATCCCTAGAGCGAATCTCGGATAGGGTGGTCCCGTACATCCTCCACCTCATCCGCATAGGGGAGGGAGCTGTCGGAGCGTTCCGGGGATAAACTCCCGAAGCGGTTGGACATCAAGGTAGGCGGCGGTGCCTCCCTACACGGCCCTTGGGGGCGGCGTTGGTGGCGAGGTGCAGCTTCCTCGAGGTCTAGGCGAGCCATGTCCCTGGTGGGGATGACTCTCTCTTCCTCATATCTCCGCACCAAGTTGTTGATCACCCTTCTCTGGATGACCTCCGAGGGGGAGAGAGGGCGTGGTTGTCCCACAGTTGCGGCTGCTGGGACGGCTGTGGAACGGGCGGGACCGCGCGGAGTAGCCGCGTCGGTGTTTCCCCTACCCCTGCGCTAGTGGGCGGGTGGCGATCTGGCACTGGATTGGGCGACCTGATTCCTGAAGACAGGGAGAAGAAACCATTAATACTGACAGGAAAAGGAATCGACAACCAATCATTAGTGCCACGATGCCTTCCATGGGGGGAACCCAGGCCATCGACGTCGTGAGACGGAGTGCCTGATCTCCCTTCCCCAGCCCCTGGCGGGTTCCGTGCCCCGGTGCTGAATTCTTGGCCAGGCAACATGCTAGTCTTCCAACACCTCTGAAAGCTATCGGTCTTCGTATTGAGGAGAAAAGATTCACGTCGGGTTCACCATTTTCTGTTTCGGTGCGGATGTGCGTCGGGTTTCTGTTCCGACGCTGTTCCGCCAGGACACGTTCGCGCGTGCGCCCGTCGACCCGAGGGGATGGGAGCGCGGCTTGTGGCCCCGCAGTCCCACTTTCCAATGGCGGGCGGCATCCGTCCCTTATTCAGGGACGTCTGCTCCTTGATCGAAACCGGGATGATGGGATGTCGGCTGCTCCTTCCGTGGATGTCTCCTCGGAACTCGTCGCCTAATCCGGGTCTCCCTCATAGATTTAAGAATGTTCGTGAATCTCGTTACCGGTGCCATATCTTCATGGACACCAGTTAATTACGCTGCTTCCGCCCAGATGCTCCAAGGAGTCTGGTCGGGGCAGCAACCTGCGGTGAGGAGGCCGGGTAGCTCTGGGTGTTGGGGGCGTGTCTCAACACTGTGGCTCTGCATGTCTCCCTTCTGTCCCTAATAGGGATTCTCGAAGGCATGATGGCTTGAGGCATCCCACGCTGGGTGCGGGGAACTGCGTTACCTGAGGTTTTCCTCAGCTTCCCATGTTTAACACGGGGTATGCCGCGAGTTTAACGTCCAACGGGGATGGCATCGGACTGATCAACACGAGGAGTGGATCAGATGACAGAACCCCTTGCGGGGAACCTCCGATGCTGGGGCCAGCACATGGGCGGATTCCCGAGTGAAGTGGAGTGGAATGAAATGGCATGATCCCACCGTGATGTGGCGGCCTGGGTAAGGATCAGGATGGATGATGGAGTGAAGAGCTTGGACCCCATAGAGGCTTCCTACGTACCGCGCGTTAGCACGGATCAAATTCAACATAGTTCGGAGATACAGTTTAACGTCATGCTGGACGATAGCAAGCCGACTCACAAGGAGGTCGAGGCTGCCGGGCAGAGGATTGAACTGAACCACCTCGCACAGAGGGGGATGGAACGGCCGGGTGGATCACAGTTTCACGTCATGCTGGACGTTGGCAAGCCGACTCAAGAGGAGGTCGAGGCCGCCAGCACGCACGAAGTGGGGCGGAGCGGACCAGCACGCACGAAGTGGGGTGGAGCGGACCAGCACGCACGAAGTGGGTGGATCACAGTTTAACGTCTTGCTGGACGATGGTGTTTGGGGATTACACTCTAAGGAGGCCCATATGCGGCAAAGCTCAGTTGGATGGGGACTTGGGCCAAAGATGATAGACACCTCGATCCCTGTCACGCCCTCTACTGGCTTCGGCAGTGGGGAAGCACAATGGAGATACACACGTGCAGTCCCCCACAAGGGCGCATTCATAGGTGAATCGACGCGAACGTGAACCCGGGAGGGGTCCACTGATGGACGAACCGACGTGAATACGACCGGGATGACGAGGTGGTGGACTTGAACCTCTGGGAGGCTTCCTACGTACCCTGTTTAGGAGACAGGGATCAAAGTCCACGTAGTTCATTCTGTCAGGACTTACGCACTGAGGCAACCTGAGTGCGGCAAAGCTCAGTTGAAGAGGGACTTGGGCCGAAGGTGAGAGACCTCGATCCCTGTCACACCCTCTACTGGCTTCGGCAGTGGGGAAGCACAATGGAGATACACATGTGCAGTCCCCCACAAGAAACTAGGGGTTTATAATACCCTACCCCCGTGGGCGAAGGCCACTCCAATAAATCATCCCTAAAGAGGGGAAATCCCGACATCCCTGCAGAGACGAGCGGGTGGGGGCCACATCCAAACCGGGGGGGACCCTGCGTGCGAGGCACGGGATCAGGTGATGCGGACGGTTTAACGTCTTTCCGAACGAAGTACAGTTTAACGTCGTGTGTTGAGGACGAAGCAGACGGTTTAACGTCTTGTCGGACGAAGTACAGTTTAACGTCGTGTGTTGAGGACGAAGATGCTTGGCAGTTTAACGTCTTGGTGCGCAGACGTGGTGCAGTTTAGCGTCTTGCAGGACGATGGATGCCTGGCAGTTTAACGTCCTACTGCACGGACGAGGTGCAGTTTAGCGTTCTACAGGACGAATAGTTGCCGCCGATGGGTTTGTGTCACTTCGCGCGAGCCTGGAGGGCCGCACGGGAAGACAACGCACGGTGCGGGCACCCGGGATGAAGATCATCGGGCGCCACGCAGGCGGGTACCCTCAGGGGGTCAAAGGGGGCGACCCTAGCGGTTTGCGCGCAAAAGAGGAGCTTGGCGCGCAATACCGCGGGTCGGCGCGCAATTGGGCGGGCTGGCGCACAATTGGGCCAGCGCTTTGCGCGCGGAAGATGGAGATTGCGTGCACCGGGCCTCTGATAGCGCGCGGGGGCAACAGCCCATTCTTTAACGAATGGCCACTTAGTAAGGGGGGGTGCACGCAATCGGGCTGGATTGCGCACACCCAGGGGGCAATTGCGCGCAAGAGGCTTCTTTTGTGCGCGAAGGCCTTCGGGTGAGGAATTGGTCAAAGGAAAGAAGCCAAAGGGGTTGCGCGCGAAGGTGAACCCCGAGGCTTGCTTGCGCGAAATAAACGGGGTTACCTGAAGATCGGCATTGCACACGGAGGGGGTGGGATTGCGCGCACGAGCGACCCTTCGAATTCTAGCCACCATCAAAACGTCGGGGGTCGCCTTGTATTTATAGGAAACCCCGGGCGCGCAATTCGGTTCGCGGGCGCGCAATTCGGCGCGGGCGCGAAATAGGGGCCCGACGCGCAATAGGGCTGCGCACGGGCGTCGGGCACGGAACATTCCGCGCCGACTCGTCCCATTGCCCGAATCCCGGAAGGATTGCGCGCGGGCCTCCGAAATTTCGCGCAAGGTCTTCGGGCCTTCCGAAACGTGCTTCTGACTCCAAATATGACCTCGCTTTCCTCATCCGGAACTTCGTTTGAGGAGCAACGGACTTTTCCGGCGTCTACAGGTGGTACACCTTGACCATAGGGAGTAGTTGGAAAGGGATGAGCTCAGCTCCAAGAAGCTGAAGACTACGACCACAGTTCTTCGGAGTTGATTCGAGGTCTGATCTATGTCTACTCCACCTTAGCTATAGTACTTATTGACAAAGATTCCAGTCACACTTTTATTTCCACTACTCTTATTCTGGGCTCAGAGATACTGGTCGACCTGTCTGCTAGATCCTTATGGCTAAAGACTCATACATGAGAGGATTAAATGATTACGCACTAGTTCCAACAGTGTGAGAATACTCTAAAAGTTTTGAGCTTTAGCTGGGATCTTCCAGTAGCGGCATTGAGGCCTTACGACGTCATCTTGAGTATGGATTGGTTATCTACACTCCATTCTCAGATCGACTCTATTAGGTGCAATGTGTGGTGTGTTCGCAAGGTTGGGACCAGGTTTTGCTTCACCGGTGAGAAGGGAAACTTTGAAGCATAGGATGGACATAACTGGAAGAGGGTGCAGCTGATAACACATTAGATGGCTAGCCATACCCTTGGATCAGTTGATGTTGGGATTCTGAGCTATCCTGTAGTGGTGGACCAGTACACTGATGTTTTCCCTGATGATGTTTCAGGTCTTCCTCCTCACAGAGAGGTAAAATTTAATATCGACTTGTACCCTGAGAAAGCACCAAAATATACACCAACTTATCGTATGGATTCTCTAGAGCTTTGAGATCTACGAGTATAGCTGGAGGACTTCCATAGTATGGTATTCATTAGGACCAGTGTTTCTCCTTGGGAAGCCACACTTTTTCTCCATGAAGGAGGATGGGAGTTTGAGACTCTGTGTGGACTATCGGTGCCTGTACCAAGTGAGTGAGATGAAAAATTACCCACTTATGATCATTGATGATATCTTTGATAAGAAGAAGGGAGTATGGCGGTTTTTAAAGATTGACCTCAGATTAGGCTATGACCAGCTCAGGGTACGAGACGAGGATGTGCAGAAAACGACCTTCAGAAGTCCGTATGGCCACTATGAGTTCTTGGGTATGACATTCGGCATGACCGACACCCCATAAGTGTTCATGGGACTCATGAACATGATATTCCATCCATTCCTCAATTGCCTTGTTGTATTCTTCATCGATGACATCCTGATATACTCAACTATAGGGGAAGAGCATGTCTATCGTATGAAGATATTTTTTTACACACTTCGAGAGCACCAGCATTATGGTAATCTCTTGAAGTGTCGGTTTTGGATCCGAGAGGTACACTTTCTAGGACCCGTCATCTTGGAGGCTAGAGTTGCAGTTGATCCAGCAAAGATTGAGGTTGTGCTTGCTTGGGAGCCACCCATGAGTGTAACGGAGGAGCGGAGTTTTTCTAGGGTTGGCCGGTTAATACTGGAGGGTTGTTCCTAACTTTTCCAAAGTTGCGTCATTCTTATCAGCATTTACAAAGATGGGGAAACCCTTCGTGTGGTCAGAGAGATGTCGAAGGAGTTTTCAGGAGATGAGGAAAAGACTGAAATGTTCCCCCCCATCTTGAGGTTACCAGAGGAGGGAATTGGGTATGTAGTCTACTGTGACACATCAGGGACTAGTCTTGGATGTGTCCTAATGCAGGAGTGAGCAGTGATCACCTATGGTTCACGAAAGTAGAGATAACATGAGCAGAAATATGCTACCCACGACCTGGATTTAGTAGTAGTGGTCTTCACCTTGAAGATGTGCCCACATTACTTGATGGCTGAACGTTTTATAGTCTACTATAATCACAAGAGTCTTAGGTATATCTTCTCTCAAAAAGGACATGAACTTGAGAGAATCGTGTTGGCTTGATTTTCTCCAGGACTATGACTTCGAGATAGTCTATACACCTGGGAAGGGAAACGTTGTAGCCGATGCACACAAAAGAAGATATCTTATATAGTTGCTGAGTGAGGCGACAAATTAGTTAGCCACTTTTCAAATATCTTACTTGGATCGAGATAAAACAACTTATCTTCAGTCTCAAATATTCACTCCCCCACTCCTATAGCGAGTCAGGGAGGTGCTTCCTGGGGAAACTGATTGCGATGCCTTACATGCTTAGATATCTATAGGACAGAAAACTGATGGATTTTCAGAAGGTGGGGAGAATGTCATCCTATTCAGCAGTGGAACTATAGGAGGAAGTGCTGAGGGAGTTCCATATGTCCCCTATAGCAGTACATCTAAGAGTGGCGAAGATATACACCTTCGGCATTAGCACTGGTGGAAAGGGATGAAGAAAGCAATAACATATTTCCTATCATGATGCCTTACTTGTCAACATATGAAGGCAGAGAATCAGGTTCCAGAAGGCATAGTTCATCCACTGGAGGTTCTAGAGTGGAAGTTGGATGGAATTTCCATGGACTCTATGACAGGACATCCATGCAAGTCCAGGGGACATGATTCAATCTGGGTGATCATTGACCGACTCAGCATGTCAGCCAACATCATACCTATAAGAGAGTAATTTTTAGTAGAGGGATTGGGACGCCTATACATGAAGGATATTGTACGAATTCATGGAGTGCCTTCGATTATTTTCTCCTATCGTGATGCACATTTTACTTTCTGGCTATAGAAGGGGTTACAAGAGGCGTTTGAGACTCAGTTTCGATTGAGCACCACCATCCATCCTCAAACAGATGGTCAGACTGAGTGGACCATTCAGACGCTAAAGGACATGCTATATGCATGTGTCCTAGATTTCAACCACATCTGGGAGGATAATTTTCCCTTAGTGGAGTTCACATACAAAAAATTTTGTCACTCCACTATCTGAATGGAACCATTCGAGGTGTTGTTTGATCGACCTTGCAGATTACCTCTGTACTGGACTGACCCTGGGAAGTCATCAATCATGAGACTAGAGATGGTATGGGCTATCACAGAGAAGGTGAAGATCATCCAGGAGTGGATGAAGACTATACAGAGTAGGTAGGAGTCATATGCTGATAGGAAATGGAGACTATTGGAGTTCAAGGATGGTGACTGTGTCATTCTATGGGTTTCATCTCGAGGAAGTTTTCAAAGATTTGTCCGTCGAGTAATGTTATCTCCAATGTTCATCAGACCCTTTTACATCCACAACAGAGTTGGTGAGTTGGCGTACCGCTTAGCTCTTCCATCTCAGTTTCTCCGGGTGCATGACGTTTACCATGTATCTCAGCTGAGGAGATACATGCATGTTCTTTCTCACATCATTGACTGAGGCGTGATAGACATTGACGATAGGGCGATATTTTCGGAGGTTCCAGTGAATATTGAGGATCGACAAGACATAGTCATTCATGTGCGGTCGACTACTCTAGTGTGCATTCATTGGCAGCACGAGAACCTCATGGAGAGCACATAAGAGTGGGAGGCTCAGATTCATGTTCAGTACCCTCACTTGTTTCCCTAGTTTGTGTTGTGGGTTTCTGGGATGAAAATCCCTGAGGGGGAGAGAATGTAAAGACATATAATTTTCTAAGTAATTTTTTTAATTATATGGAATTATTACGAGTCTGTAAAAATTGATGGCATGTGATTCCGAGGCCCAGTGTTCCTGGAATGAATTTATGAACTTTGTTTTGGGTACGTTTAGTAAACACATGAGCAATGTTTTGTAACTTTTGAACCGGTGCTCAAAATTGAAATCTAAGGACACCGTTCAACTTGCAGTTCCAATATTCACTTAAGAATTCTTTCAGCTTGACTACAACAGGTTAAGGGTGGATGTCAGTTTTCCGGATTTTCATGGTAGAGTTAAAATAATAATAAAAACATTAATTTTACTTTGAAACCTCCCATTTTATTTTAGTGGTGGGGACCACTTGAGCTTTAAACCACTTCTTATATTGTCTGTTAACCCTTGGAATTCCCCTAGTTAATGTGCCTAATTTAATTTAATTAGTGTTCCAACTTTAATTGAATTAATAATCCTAAAATAACTAATATTGGTTCCTCACCCTTTTGGTTGAGATCACTATAAAATGGGAGAGCATTGGAGAACTCAGAATGATATCCTCCAATAAAGAATGAACTACCGATGTGTATGACCCTCAAACCCAGATTAGAGGCATCTTGCAGGAGCGACAAACGCTGACGTCACCATCATCATTTTCCTCCTCACAACACCTCAAATGGATGAATGAGGTAGGTTTTTTTTAATTTGAAGTATGATTAAATTTATTTGTTGATTCATCATATGCTTGTTTCACAATGATTATGGCCAAACAAAAATGGCCATCATTCCTGCCTTATACATTGACCCTTTCCATTCATTCTTCTTGTATTCATCATGCATTTTTTCATGCCAAATAATTAAGCGTGCTAAAAACACAATGTCTCATTTAGAGAACATATGGATGTGGATATCTCGACCTGAGGATCTTGAATACGCAAACGTCAAATTTTTTGACCTAGGAATGAAGCTACAATGACATTTGGAAAAATGGAAGCACACCTTCATGCCGCCAGTAGAGGGGGAGGTCACGACTGTCGAGCCGTAGCGGCGCAGCGGCGGGTGGTCGTCACTCGACCATCCCCAACATGAGTAGGCGGTGCAGCCGAAGAGCAGCCGACACCCGAACGACCACGGAGGACAACAAAGCCATCACGCCACTAGGGGGAGGACTGATCGGGGATCCTGCCGACCGTGTCGCACTGAGCAGGACCCGCTCCAGTGGCTCGCGCGTGCAAAAAATGAACGGTCTGTTGGACCCTTCGAGTGACCTGGGGGGAGAACCTCCCCTACCGGGTGTCGAACAGGGTAGACCCTGCTATTGTGGGACACCCAAATGAAGGCTCCAATGTGGGAAGCTTAGAGCGGGCTGCAACACAGCGGGCCGCGTCGGGCTATCCACTTCGTGGATTGGTCCGGACCATGGCGTAGTGGGCTGGGCCCGCCATGACCCATACCATGAAAGCCAGACTCAGAATGGGTCAGGTCGACCCGAACTGTGTTTGGTTGGGTCAGGTCAGTCAATCCAGTTCGGACTGGACCTAGGACCCTCAGGACCCATATATGCCTTTTTGGTCATAACATGAGATCCGAGCGTCCATTTGAAAAACTGTCTACAATGAGAAAATCCTTGGATCGAGATAGTCTTTTTGGTATACTCTTCTTGAGTTTTGAATAAATTTGGTGTATGACTAGGTTGAATCGAACCCGAATCTTACCGGACCCTTGGAACAAAAATGATAATAACTTACAGACTGAGCGTTCGATTGATGCGCCCTCAGTTATGTTTGGATCCTTATTAAATAGAAGACCATTGGGATACTTTTTCACAAGACTTCAGGGTAGTTGAAGAATGTACTAATGTATTATAGAGTGGAACCTCTCTGAACCAAAAATTATTAGTGTGGGAACACTATGGCTGGCTATACATGAAGAATCTTCAGATCTGGTGTGGGTTATCTTCAGATCCTGTGTGGGTCAGCTCTCAGCGATCCTGTATGGGTTTTTACCTAACGATCATCTGTGGGTTATCTCTAGATGTTGTGTGGGTCATCTGTGATCTTGTGGGGGTCATCTTCGATCCTATGTGGGTCAACAATAGATCTTTTCAACAAAGTAGGATGATCTAGAAATACAAATAATCATCTATACTTACGTACTTAAGTTATACCTGGTGTGAGTTGAGTCATTACCTTATAGGTACTTACTTTTGTGGTGAAACCTGTGTGGTATTCTTCTCTGTCGTGTTACCTTTGTGATACTTACCTTTTTGGTGATACCTATGTGGTATACTTCTCTATGGCATTACCTTTGTTGTATTTATATTTATGGTGATACCTGTATGGTATTCTTCTGTGAGTCATTACCTTTGTTGTATTCTTTCTTTCATGGAATAGTTAATCCTTTGGCTAAGGATTTGGGCCTTGTGTTACCTCATGAATTTAATGGGTATATGGGATAACTTAGGTATATGTATATGCATATACCTAAGTAGAGTTAATTGTTATTTCCATGCCTTGTGGTTTATTCTTTGTGGATTTTGAGAGACCTTCAGGGGTCTCAGGGTCCGTACAGAATATTTTTATACTTACCCCTGCATAGGATATGCCCGCATCTTGTCGTATATAGTGTAGATGACAGACAGCGCTGATCGAGGATGAGGGTTCCCAGACTAGAGGTTGCTGAGAGGTGGACCTTAGAAGAGGTGTGCCGCAGAGACGACTGTTCGAGAGTTTTACCTACCCTATAGGTAGGATCCTTGGTGTGTGTTCACATGAGCTATTGTTAGTTTTACTTGTACTTTCCAATTGGGAATGTATTACAACCCCTTTACTTACTATACTTACCCTATTTACTATATAGTTTACTTAGGGATTTTATCTTGTTGTGTACTTGGATTGTGTGGGTCTGTAGGTTAAAAGGCAATGCCTTCCCAGTTTTGGGGATGTGCCTTTCTGTTGCAAGTCTCCAGCCCCAGGCCTGTGGAAGGTGGGCTTGGGGTAGTCCCGACACAGGCCACGAGGGATGGGTCGTGAAAACATAGTTTTTCATCAAGGAAGAAAATTTAAGAAAGAGATATACAATTAATCAAATTGATCCATCTTCAAACAAGGTATAGATGGAATATATACAAAATTATGAAACCTTATCATTCCATCATAATCATGGTTATACTTAGGATCATTTTCACTTTCTTCCAAAAATGAACATCTTCCTTCCATGTCGCTTTAATATTCCTTTCAATTTATTTTTTAATAATTATTTGATAAAGATAAGATTTATCCCCTTCCAGAAATATTTCAAAATCCATCCATTAATCAATAAATTTATGATCCTTTTTATCTTCATCATGGAAAATCTATCATGATCATTTTTAATAAATGTATTGACAACATTGATTTCTTTTCTAAGAAGACAATGTTTTGATAAATTATAATATTTAATCAAATATAACCACATGTTTTGGTACATTTTTAACTCATTCTATGTGTATATACACTTTAGTCATCTATGATCAAAAAATATGTCACACTTTTCCACATAATGATATTTTATCCATATCATTAATGTAAAAAATACTTTCCATAACTCAAAATAATAATTTTTTGATTTCTCTCAAGAAACATTAATATTGGGGAGGCATAAGGTATACCCATGTCATTCTACAAGAGAAAATATCCCACTCATTTATTGTATGAATCACTATAGATTAAATTCTATTTTACACTATTTGGTATTGTATATACAGGTTAATTAACTAATATTTTCTATTGTTCATTTAAATTTACCTTATATGTATTTTTCTAGAAGAAATTTCCTCCCTTATGAGTTAACATTTTGACTGGATTAGGTAGTCATGAAAAATTCTCTACAAACCCATGATAATATTCAACTAAACCAATAAAAATACAGATCTCAGTCACCATATTTTCTCTAATATAACACTCAATAGCCTCCATCTTTGATGGATCTATCGACATACCTTATCTTGTGACTATATGACCCAAAAATAAAAACATTTATAGAAAAAATTAAAACATTGTAAATTTTTCATATAGTTTATACATTCTTATCATGTCTAGTATAATCATAGTTCAATCTACTTACTCTTTATTTCACATTGAATATATGATAATATAATCAATAAGGATTACAAGGAACTAATTGAGGTAGTGTCTAATGTCTCTATTCATTAAATCCATCAAGATAGTGGGGGAATTAGTAAGAAATAACGGAATCACTATATAATCACAACGTCCATACCCTGTATGGAATTATATCTTGATAAAATCATCCTTAAATAAATTTATTTCACTAAACCATGTAAAAAACAAAGGTTTTTATTGCTATAAAATTATTCTAAAAAGTCCTTATAGTTGATACAATACAATGAAATAAAACCTAAAATAGTGTGTTTTGGACATTTAACATATGATCAAACAAAATCTCATATTATAAAGATGGTATTTATAACTCTAATGTTTGTTATACATGGATAAAAATATTCATTAAATATTTACCCAATCATTAGTTGTTTCATGATTCTTACATCCCAAATACCATTGGTAAAAAGACATCAACAATATAATTGATGAATACAAATATATAAATAATTAAATACTTTCACTTACATAATTGGAATGTAATATGGCCTTCCATGGTCTAAAATTTAACTCCGGTATTTAGGCATTGTCGTAGACAATTCCAATGTTCCCAACACATAATACATCAAACTCCCTGACAATTATTCACTCAATGACCATCTCTTCCAAAGGGAAAAAATAATTCCATATATTTGACATATAATTCAACGTGTTCCTTAACTCAATTGTTATATGTTGGAATTTTAATAATATTTCAACTATGTTCATTACCACATGATCTTTAATAAAATTATATATTCATTTCATTTTACACCTAATGAATCTAACAGAAGAATAAATATTTCTTCATATATCACGACAACTGGTTTTGTATAATTGCAATATCTTTTTATATTTCCAATATCCCCTTTTGATTCTCTTAATAATGCTGACCATTACATTCAAGGATATATCAATTCATTCTAGATCACATGATTGACTCAAGAAATAATAATCATTGTTGGAAACTCTTAGTCAAGAACCATTATTTGGGATGTCTGAACAATGAAACTTTTTTTAATATAGGAAACCTTAGGTTTAACCTGGATCATCCATTTTTTCTATATATTCAAATAATTTATGTTTATTCATAGAGATTATTTAAATTTGAAAATCATATCCCCCATGAATTTCATACTTGGTGTGTTATAAGGCTCATTGTCACATAGTATGTAACAATGGATTTAAGCCCAACATTCCTTTTTTGAGTTATTACACCGAGTTTCATCTGTGCTAGAATAATTTCCCCTCTTAGTATCCTGATATGGATATATGTCCATGGAGACCACTTGTTTTGTCCATAACTAATATTCATTAATATGTTTCTATACATAGAAATATCCTTTGACATTCCCAGAGATATATCCCAATGGATCTCACAAAATATATCACTTCATAGTTTTCAAAGGTTAAATAAACTTTACTATGATATAAAATGTAACGAACCAAAATTGTTATACATAAATATTACATATTAATATATATATATTGATTAAAAACCATAATAATCCGTAGTAGAATCATTTCCGTCAAGTTCCTTATGAAACATGGAATCAAAAAAATAGTCCATTGTGAGCTACGTTATATCCCACTAATCCCTTTATAAATAGGAACCTAAGTATACATACCATACACAATTTATTTATTCATTACATTGGTAATGGAATAATAAGAAAGGGTGAGCTCAAAAGGTAAGTGAGGGGAAAAGGAAGATATCAACATAACGTGAGCATGAGTTAATGAGAATATGAGAATTACATTTGAGAAACCATACACTACATCTAATAGATAATAAACTTATTTCATGTAATAAATAAAATAATTTCATAAGAAATTAATCATAAATGAATCAAATAAGAGAATCCTTGTGATTATTACATTGGAATAAGTTATTGATTTTTGGAATAAAAAAATGTATAGAAAATCTAATTTCAAATCAATCCATCATGTCATTCATAAGTTTTTAGTCTTGGGATAACCACCCATGTACCTACTTCTAGCTTGGTGATGCCTCCAACGTAATATATTTCAGGATTGGACAACCAACAATGTACCCAATTTTGATCTTGGAATAAGATCCTATATACCCTTTTTGTGTTTTGGACAACCTCCCATGTAAACATTGAGCTTATATAAAATTAATATTTACCCAATGCTATGTTGGGAGATATAGGTCCCACCCATCATATAAACCATATGTTTTTGTGGTGAAAAATCATATAACATTCATCATGTCATAATAAATGTATGTAAATGGGGTTCATAAAAACTTCATCATATCATAAAACATGGAAATTTAATGTCCATCATAAACATTTCATGATTTCATCATATTATACCTCATGGAAATGAAAATAATTTCATAAAAATTTCATCATTTCAGAATTGTATATTCCATGTAAAGGAATTGGTTCCATAATCATCATGTAATCATAGATATAAACCATCATGAGAAAGAATAATGATGCAACAATTAGATCATACAACCAATAAAGCTAAATTTACACCAATGTATGTCATCTTATACAGAAAGGATTTTAATATATCACTAGGACAATTTCTTGAGAAAAACTAATTTCCCAGTAAAAAATTACTTTTTAAAAATAAACATTCCTAAAAAATTTCAAAAATTAATTTCTTTGAAAATATCTCTATAAACATATAAACGAACATTTAAATCATAGATCAATTATTATTTATAAAAGTTATGTGTATGTTTTACCTACTAAAAAAATGATTTATTTCACATTTTCATATTAATATAAATGAGCCTTGTTTAGAAAATTAGATAAAGATTCCTTTGAATAATTTAAATAAAATATAAAAAATTGTACAATTACCATTAAAAATCATATTGAAACATCAAAATAATGATTGGAACCATTTCTTAAAACTGAATGTATAATAATAAATGTTTTTTTGCTAAATAGAAAAATAAATAAATTTTTAGTTAAAAAAAATAGTTTTGAATCAAGAGTAGATAATGAGATAGAAATTATGGAAAAAATGTATTATCAATGAATAACTATAAGATAATAATAGTAATGATATTATTGATAAAAAATGTTATCATTTAATCATTAATAGAATAATAAAAAACAACCCCAATAAATAGTGAGTTCATAACATCAAACCATTACAACATTGTTAAAATTTGAATCATAATCCCAATGAAAGAGAGAAACATGGATGGATATTTATATCAAATAATTTTGATGATCAAAATAATAAACTAAATTCATGTTATTTATATAAAATACATATAAGAAATAAGTGGTTTTTAAGGCATGTGTCCCATACAAATTAAAGGGAGACCAAAATCCCTTAACTACTTTGGTAACTTTTGAATTAGAAGCCTCATAAAAGAATGAAATTTAATGAAAATTTATATTTCATTTGAATAAATAAATTAATGATATATATATATTTGTATTTTTCTGTATATAAACATTATAAAATAATATATGTACATAATATATTATATGTCCCAAAATGACTATTTGATATGAAATTTCTTTACCTTAAGTATCGACATCCGTAATACACATTTGATCCTCCTATATAATAAACACATGTTAATTATTATTATTTTAAAGAACCATAAAAATATTTATCATAACATATATTATTTACTTATGACCTCTTATAACCTGATTATCAATAATTCCTTTTTTCAAGCCACTTTTCTGAAAACTACTGATTTATTTTTCTTTTATGTTTTATTTTTTGCATCTTCGGTCCATAAATTTGTATAATGGTTCTTTAATTTCATGGATTTTAATGATGATATGAATATAATATATATATAAATTATATGATTATTCCGAGTAATTCAGTAATGTTATATATAGAAGTGGAACTACACAGTTCATGGAGACAGTTGGATATAAATACACATAAACATTGTATCAATTTTTTCAAAGGATGAAATGATTGGATGTTGAATGATTTAGTACCTTTAAAAATTAATTTATATGTCACATATTATAAATATATTCATTAAATTTACCCTTATTAATTTACCTATAATATATAAGTCAAAAATAAATGACATCAATTCATTAGGCTATATAACGTTGTTCAAAGAGTGACATTATCATATTCCCATAGAATGTACATTAATAAGGAATATGTGATATTATAATTTCAGAAGTATAATAATATCATAAATATCATATATAAACTTCAATTAAATAATTATATATAGTCATTAGAGGTGGTAATGGAAATTTAATGACATGGGTTCGTGAGTCGGAGGTCCACCACCCACATAGTCAATGACTGTGTTTCCAATTTGATAGAAGAAGAGGTAGATTTTGGCAATTCCATTAAAATTATTTAATATCATTTTATTTGAGATAATTTGATATTATTTTTTCATGTTTTATAATGATTTAAGGAGGAGTAAGAAGAAATAGAACAAAATAGATGTTTAAGAAATTTATATCTTTTTTAGTGAACCTCTTTAGGATTTTTCCTAAATCTTTATTTGATGTGTTTAATATTAAAATTAATGTCTCCTAGATATGGAGAAGAAATTATTAAATTTATTTGGTTAGGTACTTTACAAAAATAATTTGTTTATGTGCGACAACGATAGGAGAGTGGTGGCCTTTAATAAGTTCGGAAGATTACACAAATTAAATTCTTGACATAAAAAAACATATACCCAATTTTTCAATATGAATAATTATATAAAATATGTAATTTTTTAACCATATTGTCTCTAAGGTCAAAATATATCTATAAAATTATTTTAAGATAGGTTTCTAGTGCATTTTATCTGGTATATTATTTTAACCACATGAAAACAAAATATTAACCTTAGACAAGATAATTAATTTTTAATATTTCTACAATTATTTTAGACTGAAAATAAGTTGATATTATTATATAATAATAAATAAACAAATTAAAAAATGAAATATTTTTTTTAAAATTTGATTCGCATAATTAGAAAATTATAATTTTAAAATTGGATCCACTTACTAAATGAAAACACACTTTTTCAAAGGGGAATGTTTCAAAATATGAAAAAATAATTATTATAATTAAATATGAAATTTATTATAATGACCTATGTTAGAGTAATTAGTATATATTTCATTTAATTTTAGTTTTTATACCATTATAAATAAAAATATAAACCTATAAATTATTTAAACGAGTGTGATGTTTTTAATAAAAACTAGTATTCGTTGTTAATCATAAAAAAATTAATCTTTCTTAAAAAATACCAAAAATTATAGTAATGTATTTGGGAAATAATTATTAGAAAAATCAATTTAATTTTTTAAAATATATTTTCTAAAATTTTTAGAATTTTATTTCATTATTTTTTCACAATAATAAAAACAATTCACTTTTTTGAGAAAAAACATATTGGTCAAGGCATATAAAGAATTTACTAAAATTAAATACCTTTTTTTCAATATGATTTCATTTTATAAAATTAAAATAATAAATTTAATAAAATATTATTATTCTAATTCATGCTACTATGTTTAGTAGATAGGTAATAAAAATTATGTTTAAATAATAGTATCAATAGTCTCTCACAATTCATTAGAATCCAGTGTTGCGGGTAATAAAAACTATCATAGAAATTAAATTTATTTAAAAAGTATATTTAGTAAATTATGAAGGTGTTATACATGTTTCTTATAATGTTATATAATTTTATTATAATACTTGTTTTCATCACATAAAAATATATTTCCTTACATTATGAGGATCTTCAAATTATATAACTTTGGAGGATTATGAAAATTTAATCACTGAAAACACACTCAAACAAGTAATTTTTTTTCTAAATCTGTATAACTCTATAAAAATTATATATCTAACATAAATAAAACTCATAATAAAATTCTAATTCCAAAACATAATATTCTCATCAAATTTCATTATGAACTTTATAATAAAAAAATTATTTGAGAAAATTTCAAAGTAATATGACCCAAATTTCGTTGATGAGATTTGTTAGTATTTAAAAGAATTGAAAAACCATTTAAAATAATTTAATCAAGATAAAATTAGACTTCAATAGATATTTTTTTAAAAAATAAATAAAATGTTACGATTTAAAAAAAATGTTTTAGAATAAATTAATTTGATGAAAAATCATTTTGTAATCTTAGAAAACCAAACCCTAATTCGACTTGGAGCATTCAAGGATATATAAGGACTATTCATAACATTGAGGAAAAAGTCACCAATGGTTTGGGTACACTCCCCATCCATTATGGATTTATGAAATCCATTAGTAATTCTATAAAGAAATCTATAGATTTACCCTTTTTATTGTGTTTTTCAGTAAAAACCATATATATATATAATTTAATCATTATCCATGGACATATTCAATAAAAAAATTATTTATATATATATTAATGAATTATATATAAAAATTAGTGACGAATAATGTAACGAATATACACATGTAATATCATTCAAACCACACATTAAACATCTATCAAAATAAAATAATATATAGTCATACTATAATATAGACATAGAAAATATACATGATAATTTGATAAAATGATTACTCTATAAATTTAATATTATAAAACAAATGAAATACTATTTTTTAAATATATTAATTGAGGATTGTTTTTGAGAAAAATTTGGATTATAGTGAGATATTTGTTATAAAATAGAAAAAGGCTTTTAAATCAATCAAAACAACAAATTCCCTAAAGAAGATGATCATGTTTTGGAAATTTTTATGTATAACGTCTTAAAAATATTTTTCATTTACAATGATGTTTCTAGAACCATTGAAAAAGATTTTTTTTAAAAATACCAATATAAATGAAATTTTATGTTCAATATATAATGGGATTTCAGAATATGGAGGTTTGTATCATTTTAAAACAACATTATTCATTAAACAATTTCCTTTAAAAATGGGGAATTTGGAAAAACTAAAAATTTAACTTTATGTTAAAATGAGTAATAACCATACCATAAAAAATTTATTAAACATTATTATAATTCACCCAACTGAGGTCTCACCTAAATTCCATCCCCAAAGGATTGGTCTACACTCACTCTCTATCACTTGTCAACTAAAAAATGTGCATAATTCATTTGAAATGAACTTAATTAAAAAATTTATGTGTTTTTGGGAGAATTATCACCTCTTTTAGAATCCCATTTTTTATGTCATTGAATTATTTATTTAATATAAATTTTATATTTTTTTTGAAGGTCTATTAATAATAGGGGATTTTTCTAATTATATTACTTTCCCACTTTGTTAATTAGTAATTCTTTTATTTTTTTATTTAGTTTTTAGTTTTTTTTAATTTTAATCTATTAACTCATACACTCCCTATATAACATATATATATATATATATATTTCTTTTTATCTTACAATGCGCCACACACAGAAACATAAATTTTAACATTATAAATTTATATTTTATATGACACGCAAACACACACAAATATGTATTATTTTTGTCCTTACTTGAAATCATACACCCACACACATATACACACATATATATGATTAATTTTATTTCTAAATGGTCATATGCATATATGTATTTATTTACACTTTATTCACCATTTTTATAAAGTGTGACATAATTTCTATATTTTTTATGAAAAGTAATTTTCGAGTAAATATAGTCAGATAAGTACATGTATATATATATATATATGTGTATATATCTATATATTACATCTATTATAACTAGTTATTAGCAATTTGTTTGTTTCTATTACCACATATAATATTTTTATTAACAGACATATTTTTTAATATTTTATAGATTTAACTATAATCCAAATATCACACAGACACAAATATATATTTATTCAGATGTCTATATTCATGATGGTATATACATATTTATGTATATATATATATATTAGTTTTCTAATATTAATATTTTATTTTTAAATGCATTTTAATGTAATTCATTAATGAATAACACTACTTTGGATTGTGGACTTTTTAATATACTCCAATTTAATTTATTTTCATTATATTTTCAGTTTAAAATTCATTAAAATAAATAAACTATAAAATTTATGTACCTTAATAAATAGTATTTTTCTATTAAATTTTTTAATACAATGTTCTTATATTTTTTTCATTATTCTAATATATTATGATACCTATATTTCTGAAATTGTCTTTAAAATTCAAAGAATTATTTTGGAAATTCATTTTTTCTAAATATATAAAATTAGGAATTATTTTTCATTAAAAAAAATATATCACAATTATAATTTCTTCCATCATTTATTGAAAATTAATTTACATCTCGCTAAAAAATTATTTAATAAATATAGTACAAATAGAAAATTAAGAACGTTGTGTCTTAATAATAATAGTATTATAATATTATGATTTTGTAAAAAAAATATTTTTTAAATATGAAATTAACATCATTTCTTTAATGACACAATTTAAAATATAAATATTGAAAAACAAGGGTCTTTAAATTTATGGCCCTTATATATTTCACATTTTACCCCATAAAAATGATGTCTCTAGAAATTTAAACTTAAACTAAAGAGACCATTTCATGATTATGGGTTGGGTAAATCTATTAATTAATGTTCATTATTCATGATGAATATGAAATTAACTAACCATCATGTATAAAGACACAGCCAAGGCCCTTCAACGAGGAATCAATACAGATAAAAAAGTCACTATTTCTATTTTGGAATGTCAATACTGGAACATTATCCAATATCCTTTTGGAATTCCTAAAAAAATTCTTCAGATTATTCTATTTAGATGAACATAAGTATGTCTCAAGTTAACGTACTAATTGTGGTAGATAATCATGAATCATTTTGAACGGAACTTGAGTAATAAACCATTAATTCCAGAAAATTATTAAAATTTGTTACATTTGAAGGCCCTGTTGACTCTTTGGACACATTAGTTTTATCATTATCATGAATTATGTCATCACTAGAGAGAATATGTTGAATAAATAAAACATATTTAAAACAATATTAAAATTTACCAAATTTTCAAAAAAAATATTTTCTATTTTAATGTGTGTGTAAAAAACATTATATATTTTTCATATTCCTCATAACATTTACAATAAAGTATAATTTTATAACCAAATAAAACAAAAAATTATCCAAAAAATATTTGAACAATCTATTCACAATATTCATCAATTAAGTGGTTTCATTCATCAAACCAATTTTAATAATGATAAACAAATAATTCCAATACCATTATAATATCTTCCTCCATCACCCTCAGCAAAAGATATCATGACCTATAATCAATGTTAAAATAATTAAATTCTATTTAAGGATGGTCACCAACATTATTTATGTGTGGAAATAGATTATTTTTCTTAAAAATAATGTTATTGAGTTATGTATATTCAATTAAAATCTACTTTGTACAACCATTATTTTTGACAAACAAAATAGGGTCACCCTATGTCTTTGTTCAAGAATGAATAAAACACAAATCAGGAAACTCTCACAAATTATTTTTAAATTCTAAAAACCCAATATAAGACATTCCATATAGGTTTTCTAAATTTCAATATATCATAGACCTAATTCAACCTTGAATTAAACATCATAATAAGGAAAAAAAATAGGAAGTCTTCCTGAAATACTTAAAGATATTCATTTACTAATGGAACATCACAAATTTAGATAACCTCTTTTTCTATAACTATATAAGAAACATTGCCCCACCTAAACCATTCATTATTTTATAATATTTTTTATATGCTATAATCAGAATGAACTAATTATTATACAAAAAATCAAAGTCAATTTAAAAAATGAATATAATGACCTTTTATATTAAATATATAATTTAACGATAAAATTAAAAAAACTTGTATACTAAATAACTTCAAACTCAAAAATGTTGAAGATAAAAAGAGTTATTGGAAAATTTAGTCTAATTATATTCATTGGTAGAATTTGAAATTTGACTGTTTCCTTAATACTCCCACTGTGAATTTTTACTATAAGTTTTATCTATATTTTATGAGTTTATATTTGTATTTTTTATCTCATTCTACAAAAAATAAATTTGTTTTAGTCCTCAAATCAAAAAAAAACTTTTTCATAACTTGAATTAACATATAATGAACCCATCACCACTTCATTTGATAGTCTCACTTTATATACTATTATAGTGAATGTTTTTTCACACCCATATTATTATGGTCATGATTATTCTCATTAGTCAGGATTTCATTTGGACTCAAATTAGAATAACATGAAATCTCTTTACAATTAAGACATGTCACTTCATACTTATCATATATGGTCTGACCATTACGATGTTTTTTTTGAATCATGATATATATTTACTAGAATATTATATAAATAATACTTTTTATATTTCATCTGATACTCCCTACGATGAGTAATTACATACCTAATATAAGAATGAAATTCATACTTCTTAAATCTAGATTTCTTGGATAGATTGTTTCCTATTAGACATATGCTAGATGGATACTAATAAATGTAACTGTCAAAAAAATGTTATATCGACATTATCAGGACCCTATAATACATTCTCATTGAATTTAAATTCACAAGAGTCCAATACTATTTGAAATCTATGATTCAATTTTGAGTACAATCCATCAGTTTTATTATCACTATTTAGAATGAAATTTGGTGCATTCCAAGACATTGTTGAAAATTTATATTCATAGGTGGATATAGAGACCTACATTTTCTTTGGTTTCAAAAATTAATTTCCTTTCCTAATAAAAAAAGATATAATAAAATACTTCTCAAATAAAATATTCTTAAATATTGGATAATCCATGTCATCTATATCTTCATTATACTTGGTATTCATAATCAGAGACCCCCATTGATCGACTTCAACATGAAAATAATAAGTTAAAATAATTAACTTTTGTTTTACAGAAAAACTATAAACACAAAAACTCATTTCTTTAAAAATTATCTTAACATTATCTACCATTTGATGTGAGTTTCCAATTTTTTTTAGGGTTTTTAATTTCATGAAATTCTCTAATATATACGTGTTCCTCTATGAAGATTTTGATTGCTATATTGAATGGGCACCCCATTAGTATAATGTGCCACTATTTTAATAAAGATATAGTCTATTTTATTCAATATCCAATCATTCTATATTTTTTTGGGATGAAATTATCCTCATAATTCTATTCCACTTTATTTACCATATTTTCTCGATGGAAAACAATTTTTAAAATGAAACAAATTAAATAAAGCAACATAGAAACCGTCAATTTTTCATCATGATAATATGATCCAAAAACCAACATCCCTAGAGTAATTTTTAAATTCATCCTAATGTCTTGTTTTTTCTAAAACATTCTTACAAAATTAAATATAACAACATAGAATATAAAAAACATATAATTACATGATTTATAACATAGCTTACACTTTCATACATTTTTCATGATCTTATTGGTTTAGAGTTCATATAAAATTAAGAAATAAATACATACATATAAAAAACCTTACAATTCAAGGTATACACATCTTCTCAATATCAATTTTCTTGACAAAAACATGAAATCAATATTTAGAATATCAATTCATTAAAAACCAATTCTCTTTTTTAATATTGAATCCAAATAATAGAACATTATAACTTTTTATAGTTCTGATTCGTCCTTAAGCATTGGGAATAATTTAAAAGCTTTTGATGGGGAAAAAATATTAGTAATGTATTAATAAATAATGATTTTTTTTGTTTTTTGAAAATCATGAAATCTGAGAAATAAATTTTCAATTTTTTATATAATAATCACTGAGCTGAAATATTCATATTCTTTATCTGGAATAATATTTGTAGGATGATTTTTTACATAATGAATATCATAACAAATATTAGATGATAAAAAGTAATCATTGTAGTTTCTTTTAAATGATGAATCCTAATGAAATAAAATTCATGAAAACCATAGTTTTCACACTTAAAGGGGCACACATAATCCTTTAAATAAATTATATTTAGAATACTATATAAAATGAAAATGCGTCCATGAAAACTAAATTCTATGTATCCAAATGTCATATTCTTTCCCTATGAAATCATCTTTATTAAAATCTTAAAACCACTATTGAAAAATGTTTGACATATGGAATAATGTTCATGGTTAATTCTATGATAATTCCCTAGAGAACATAATCATTTCACAATTCATTGCAAAGCTATATCAGGCTTATATGTCATCACGATCAAGGTAAAAGAACTAAAAAATAAATAAACCACATAAAAGTACACATTTATATCATAAAATAAATTAAATCATTCATTACGCACAAATATAGTAGCACATATAGGATTAATGTAAAAAACAAAGATAAAAACATTTTTTCTTTGAAGACACATTAGACAAAATATACCAAAAAATGATAAATATGTTCTTATTTTGAATATTTATGAAAAATTATAGTGAAAAATTATTAATGAATAAAAGTAATAGAGATAGTAAGTTCCCGTAATTTAATATTAGTAAAAAAATTATTGTTTTCACCTTCATAAAAATGTAAAAAACAACATGTTTAGAAAACATTTAATATTATTCTTTGAAAAACATTATAAGTAAAGTGTAACATGATTTAAAAATACATTGAAATTAGATTTTTTATATTAATTACATACCAGAATCACTATAATGAACATGGATATAGATTTTAAAGAGGGGAAATAAATTAAAACATTAATATTAAGGATCAAAGAAAGAATCCCTAACCTCGAGTCTGATAATCAACGTGTTTAATTTAACTCATCATCTTTGGAAATCCTGCTTTGAATTACACCTTAATACTTTATATGATAGAATTTTTTGAGTTGAGGACCCCAAGAAAAAGGGAAGGTATGTTGGGAAAAGTTTTGGATAATTATTGGTTGACTTAAATGTCATCCTGTGTGACAAAAAGTGAGGATACGATTTTTCCTTTAACATGTGAGGGGAATGAAACACTTGCGATTTTTACAAATTATTAATATAATAAAAATATATATTCATTGAAAATTGAATCTATAAATATCCCATTTCAATTATAAGAATATAATTTTTGAACTATTATTATTCATTGTTATTTAATATGAAATTCATGGTCTTATAAAAATTATTTACCTTAACTAACCAAATTTACACTTTACCAAGGTTAAACATTTTTACCATTGTTAATATTACTAAAATAAAAAAATATGAAATTGACCAAAATAAAAAATTTGACCTGCTATGTTCCAAATATAAAATTAGATATTTAAAATTAAATTTTATGAAGTGTATGAAATTACTCTTAATATGAATTCTCAAAATGTAATGAAAAACATTTATTTTATAAAATGGAATTTTAACAATAGAAATAAACTTATTCAAAAATTAAAAATGATTTTAATTCATATGAAATTATTTATATTATTTTAGATAAAATATATATTAATTTATACGATATCATAACATAAAATAGAATGTTAGTTTTAATTTACCATTTTTATCAAAACAAAATGGTGATTTTCAAAATATCATCATTTTCACTATTCACTCAAAAATAAATATTTTAGGAAAATCCTTAAAATTCACCTTAAAATATACTTTATATTATTATATGAAAAAATAACTAGATTATTAAAATGTTAATTTCTAAAAAATTTATAAATTTATCTTTTAAAATTCCATATAAATCATAGAAAATAGTTTTTTTAGAATAAAATTTTTATTTTTTGATTAAAGAGTTGTTTAAATTATTATAATGAATATTATTACAAAAAATATAATAATAAATAATATTATTACAATTAAATGATTTATTACTAACATTAAATATATTTTTATATTAATGATTTGCTTTATGTTCTATATGATTCATTAGTCTTTGCACGCATATGTTGGGAGCTTATATTGGATTCACATGCCCTAAAAACAACTACTGATCTGATGATTAAAAAAATATACTATGAAAATCACATATCATAATGGTGGACTCTGATAAATAAGAAAATAAAAGGGTTTTATCATAATTATTTACCAATTATTAGGAAAATCCTACACACTAGTGACCCGATGATCGTCTTTAATCAGTACAAACTACGGAAAAAACATTTTAACATTTTACCATGAGTTTAATAACAATATTTTTTATTAAACTCTTAGGAAATGATGTTTTATCTTTTATTTTAGATCATTAGATAAATATGGAATAATTTCTATTGATAAGAGTGATAACATTATAGAAGATTTGGGCCTATTATATGTATGGGAGAGAGTAAGTCTTTATGGGATACCTTGAAGTATTGTTTTTTACCAAGGTTCATCATTTTTAATATTTTATAGAAGGTCTTATAAAAAGTGTTGGATAGGCAGGTGAACATGATAATTTCATACTATCCTCATATTGATGCAAAATTTGAGCATGTAAGATTGATTATATTAGACTTATTGGAAGCACATGTCCTTGTTTTTTGTAGTATTTAGGTGGGTTATTTTACCACAATTCTTCTTTCTTATAATTAATATTATTCGAATGAAATTAAAATGGAACCTTTTCGGGAACAATTTTATACTTTTTTTAATTACCCTCTATGATGGTAAGAGTCCATAGAGTAAAATAATCTGTGACTATGTTTTTTTTTGAGTGACAATAAAGCCAAACTAAATAATTCAAGAGATATTGTCTATTGTAAATAATTGGAAATGTTAGTTTTCTAATGAGAAATTTTGTCCTAATGATTTTATGTTGGGAAATTATGTTTTCTTATCAGGGTTTCCACAATTGGAGAATTAATTAATTCAGAGGTAGGGTATGTTGTCACATAGCATCATGTGTCCATTTGAGATCATCAAGTGGACCAGTGCCTTGAAATATCACCTAGCTCTTCAATTGTTATATAGTGTTATGATTATTTTTTTATTATCTCTATACATTAAAAATACCTTCCCAAATCTACTAAATTGATCAAATGTAAAGATACTAGTCATGAATGGATGCGTTGTTTGAGGATTAGTTTGTTCAATTGTTAGATCAGAGTGATAAGGAACATCATGGGAATATTATTCAACTAGTATGAATATAAAGGTAGAATTCGAATATCATGTTGTATACATATGAGAGAGAGATAGATATAAGGTCCAAATGGATAGATTTGTTCAATGATGAGGATATATGACATTAAAAAATTAATCTTAAAGGAAATTTTTTCCTATAGTTGATATTTTGCAATAACCTAACATTTTCACGGAAAGAATATGATCATTTTTTCAATTAAACCTGATGTTTTTTGTTTTTTCTTGGTACTGGATGTGTTGTTGAAGGTTATAGCTCATGTGTTGATGAAAATTTCTAATGATATAGAATCTACCTAATTTTCATCTTCCAAAGTGAGTTACATTGGTGGATAGAGTCACTACATATACATTTTACAAAAGTTTTTTGGCCTGTTACAGAACCCTAGTTAGTCCATAAGGGTTATGGTGGGTTCTATATAGAGTAATAGTGAGACCATGATGTATTTTTAATTTAATATAATTCAATAATTGATATTAGAATATATTAAAATGAGTATTTCTCCACCTGTATCACTACTAATAGTAGCATGAAAGCTTAAATTATCCCTCAATTAGTTCTTCTCACTTCTAAGAAAATATCATAGTATTTACAGACTATATCAGAGATCCATTTATCACCAGAGAGTGTCATAGAAAATCCTACCAATATTCTTAAATTTTTTATATTTATGCATGATTTTTAATTTTATATCCGTGTTTTAGATATTATTAGTTGGAATTTGAAAGGATTTTTTAATTTATTCCATTTATGAATAAATTTTTAGTGGATTGTCAATGAATTGGAAACTATTTGTCCTTGGTTGGATTCCCTAAAATAGATCCTTATAATTTAGGATTTTTTTATGAATCCTATAATGTGTGGTGTCATGTACAATGTTTTATTCATATAGAATTAAATTGAAATTGCTTCTATTAACCCATGTAAGGTTAGTTTATACATTTTTAGTCATTGTAGACTCTACCATGGTTATTCCTTGATGGGGAACAAATAAATGGATATGTTCTTAAAATAAAATAATGTTTTCAATTTACTAAAAACAATTTTGGAGTTTTATGAGTTGTGACAATAAATAGTGGACACACAATTGGATTTCAATACTTATTTGGGATAGTAGAGGAAATGATTGGTATGTTTGGATTGAGGACTTACTAATAAAATAAATGTCATACTTATAAAAAGTATCTGGATTTATATAAAATTTTAATTGATAGAGTAATCTATTACCATTTGTAATTTTGGTAATCATAGAAGACTATGACATGGTCGCAGTAATTCATATAGGACAATTTATTAGGAAAATACCTCGTTAAATTTAAGAATGAGCTTTATGGTATGACATATTTAATGAGAATTACCAATATTATGTTTTTGAACATTTTTATTATTCCTTTTTGTGATGTTGAATATTTTATTGGGATGCTACTATGCTATTTACAATGATGGACATAGTTGTGATGATGAAGTTATTTATTGAATTTTTTTTTTATAAAGATAGATTTTATGACCACTATTTAATTTTTTTTGAGCGGGTTTAAATATCTATATATTAGAATGTAATTCCCACTAATACATAGAACCATATAACTTTTGATCTTAATGATTATGTTAATGGGATGTGGTTACTATGTATTTGTTCATTCCCTTTGATGTGGAATGCACTTCCCATGAAGTCATGCTTCTTGGGAAGGGAAATATATTTCCACACGAGATTGGTTATTGTGGGATGTTCTTTCTCTCTCATTAAATGTTTCCCATGATTAGAGATTGTTTTCCATCTCCTCTAGTTATATCCTATAAAATTATTATATTCATACTCTTAATGATGTTCTGAAGACCTAAAATGTGATTGTTTGTGTTTTAATGGGAATGAAATTCTCATAGTTTTTGCAGTGTTATTTTGAAATTCTCCCCATGAATTATTGATTATGATTTTATAAGTATAATATTATAATACATACAATTATTTTTTGACACATTGATCATGATTTAATAATTATATTATTATGGGAAATTATTCTTATTGATTTTTACATTTAATAGAATTTATTAATTGTTGTTTTTTTGATAAGATTAGAGAAACAATGACACAAGCCAAATCACGTATAGTAACATCCTAATATTTGTTTCATAATTATAATCTTTTTATATTAATATATGATAAAACTTCCTATTTTCATACATTTATTTTCATATTAATCATTATAAGAAATGTGAGTAAAATTGTGATAGGTGGTCTACTAAGTTATACTCACAACCAACTTTGTTTCCCTAGTACCATAGCATAAAGTATAGTTCATGGTCATGTAAATGGAACATGAACCAGTATAGACATATATGTTTTGAGTCATAGTAGGGGGTAGGGAAAACGACCAGAAATAGTCCTAGAATTTATTAAACTGTTATCTCTTATATTTATCATATATTTTTATTATGGTATAAAATATCCCCATAGTAAATTTTTTATATATGATTGAATGATGTCTCTATTAATAATTTTGTTATAGTAGGGGAGATGTACTTTATTTTCTTGTGGCGTATATCTTTGAAATTACCATTTAATCATTTTTATGATTTTTGAATATATTTACTTCAGATTATTTTATTTATATTTATAATAAAGATTGTATAGTTTCCACATATATCCCATATACCTTAATTCTAAATCAGACACCTCAAGATCACATGAAGTTACACTTGAGGTTTGTGGCACCCAGTTCATTCATAGTGGAGGTGAGATAAATCTAGGTTAATATTGGAATTATGTTTAATATTTTTTTTTATAATTTTATGCAAAAGTAAATTTCATTGAAAAATTTAGAACATATGATTTTGGTATTATTAATTTTGGAAAGAATGATTCTAAACATGGTAGATTTTAGTAAATAATATTATTAATAGACTAGGTATTTTAATTTGTAAAAATTCATTCATTTTTTATAAAATGGTATTTTATGTGTAGTTATTAAAAAAAATTATTTCAAATGATTCACATAAAATGATATTTATTTTGAATTTTATTGTGAATTTTATTTTCCTATAATAGATTAATTTTAACTGAAAAATTGGAAATTGAAATCCCTCTGTGGATAATCTTGAAAATAATTTCATTAAGTCAATGGTTTAATAAAAATTTTGGGTAAATTTTTTAATGATAGTGAGAAATTGACCAAAAAAGGGAAATCCTCCTTTTTAAAAGAAATCTGAATATTCAACATAAGAAAGTAATACTTTTTTCAAAAATACAATTGGAAAAAGAATGATACATCACCAGGAACATCATTGAGCAAGGTCAAATCAATAGTAGTTATCCCTTTATTGGAAATACCATCATCTGATGAGTTTGATTCATGATATATATGTGTGATGACATGATTCATGGATCGATGAGAGTCCCTGTAGTTGCTCCATCTAGAATTCATCTTCTTAGATAGATTTATTGTGCTAGTTCTGATGCCTACAATATAGTCAAGAATTCATACTCATGCCATAATTTTTTCAAACCACATTTCATTTCTATGTCAAACAAATTAATAATTACAATAATCTCATCATAAATATATTTTTTGACACCCCAAGGAACATAGATGTACCCCACTACATCAACAATATGTTTTCAGTAGAAGGAACCATACTCGATTGGCCATTATTTTCACTTGAAGATTCATCAGTGTTTTATTTAGTTCATCTAAGGAATGGTTGAATCCATGTGACCTCCAATGTTCTGATAGGATGACAATAAATAGCTATAACACCAAGATTCATAATCATAGTAAATAAAAAAATAGCCCCCCCATTTTCATATTTCACAACAATAATATTTTGAACTACCGCCGTTTTAAAGAATAAGGGAATGTTCTCATGGATTAATTTTTTCTAGGGGGTTTATATTATAGGGATGAGTTCTATGTTGGCCAATGAAAATAGATTCAAAATGTTTTTGAAAAAAAGAAGCCCGAAATATGCCATAATCATTCCCAAATGGATGTTTTATGGGGAAGTATTCCCAAAAAATATCATACACTACTATAAAGAGTGAGAAACAGTGACACAACTAAGGAAGAGGTGGTCAATGCCCTCTCTATTATAATTAATAGAACAAACCTTGATCAATGGGGAATAACTACAACCTATAGAAAATCATTGTTAATAATCTATAAATACAAGATCATCCATGAATGATAAAACATTGAAGGAAGGACACATCCCTTCCTCAATCATTTATACCAACTATTAGCACGCCCCTACATAAATGAATGATAAAAAAATCGCTTAATTTAATCATCCTTTGGAAGAATGTTCCCATATAATAGTAGAATCACCATTGATAAAATTTTATCTCATGATAGTGACTTTAATCAAAATATGAATACTTTCGAAGGATTCATTTATTTGATATCTGATTGATACATTTGTATCACATGATGGATTAGAAGTGTATATATCATTATTAATAGGCATACATGCTATGTTATCTAAATAAAAATTGATGGAATAATTAAATTTGGCTAACCCATGACAATTCACTCTAATATCCAATAAAGAGGCCTTCAAGGAATACAAAAAATGAAAAAATCCATGTAATTTAATTTTCCATATTTAATCCTTCTTAGATTCATTCATATCAGAAAATCAGGAGTAATAGATTTATCATTATTTTTCCTCCACATGAAGTCAGCCTACGGAGCATGGTTAAATTTATAATGTTTTTTATTCTAATCTATCTAAGTTCAACTGGTATATATAAATTATTCAATAAATCTATCACAAGTCTTCTATATAAAATTATTCCAATTCATCCAACATTCATGATATATGTGTTAATATTTCGGAAATGGTTATACAATAATTTATAAACCATTCAAGTGTAGAAAAACATTAACACAATCACAGATATCATAAGACCAACTCTACCGACCCTCAAAAGTGTCTTTCCATTCTAGGATTACAAATGATTTATAAATTAGATAACATTTAGAGAAAAATATATAACAAGCGGTTTACCTAAAAACATGGGAACATCAAGGTTGATGAATGAAATTATACCCTCTTTGATAATAGGAAAATTAGTAATGAAAAATTTTATGGACAAAATATTCCCTTTCAAACATATAAAAATGTTGTTTCCCCACTGATCACTTTCCCTGATACCTTTTCATAATGGGGCAATAATTATTCATTTTTCTTATTTTATATATTATCACCTTGGGTGAATTGAATAATTTCATCTGTATTCCCAAAACATAGTAAGGAAATAAGGGCCTATACCAACCCTTATAGCTTGGATTTTATTCTCATTAGCCATACTAAGAAGACTTGTGTAAAATTGATCATCATAAATATAAAATATAAAATAATAGAGAGGATACCCTTGGTTAACACCTTTTGTTTCATGTAATGTTTCCCTCAAGAGATACATTGGTATGCACAGAGATGCGTGGTGAACTTTTAAGGTTCATAACCCATTTAATAAAATTGAAATCCTAATAATGCATCGCAATTGAATACCAAATCTGAATTTTCAATATATCTTTCAAAATCAATATTAATAGAAATATTACTTCTACTGATATATGTTTTTAGACTATAGCCACATTTTAGAGAAGTGATAATAAATTATAAAATAGTTATACCTTTAATGAAACCAAAATGATTTTGTGAAATAATACTATTTGTAATTCTTCTAACCTTATTGGAAAGAATATTCCCAATAAAATTATAAATATATATTTAAGGGATATATGTATGATGAGATTTATATCATTTTCACTATCCACATTACGTGTGAGAGTGGGAAAATGAGCATTGATGTCTTGATAAAGTTGGAAACCTTTTTAAAAATGATTGATAAGCCTAAAAATCAACATGTATGATATTTGAATGGATTGGTAAGAATGAATTTGTATACCGATCTGGGCTATGTGTGCTTCTATGATTGAGGCTAAAAAAAGATTCCCTTATCTCAAATCCAGAGGAATTACAGAATTTAATGAATTATCTTCACTATTGAAGAACATAGTATGCCATCGTTCACTATATTCATGAAAGAATTGGGGCTATGAAATATTTTTTATAGTAACAAGCAACATGAGTATCTAGTTATTCTCTTTTATAAAGAATATTACAATTATCACTAAGAGTACAAATGTGTTTTTTTATCATTCATGTATTTTTGTAGAGAATTGAAAATTTTATCTTTCTGATCACCCTAATTTGGCCATAAAATATTTGATGAATTCTAGTTATATACTTACATTAATATTGGGAAGGATATGGATCACATGAGACATCAAATTTTATTGCTAAGAGTCTGGGGAAAAATCACCACCAGTTTCATTATATAGAATGATAAAAATCAAGGATTCAAGGTAAGAAATATTTTAATATATATTGATAAAGTCAGAAAAAACCCAATATTTCAGCATATACTTGAGATTTTTTACCTTTACATCACAATCTAAATAATCATCCAAAAATTTAAAATAATTTTATGTATCCTATATAAAATTCATTCAATCAGGATTTAATAACTATGAATTGTTAAATGTGAAAGGAAATAATGTTTTAACCTTTCTAGTGGAATGGTTTTTCAAAATGGTATGATAATCAAAATTCAGATTTGTAAGAGTGGCATAGGAAAGGGTAGCCTAATATTTATGATCCATCTCATTTAGTAAAACCTTTCCAATTTTCATGTCACTATATTTATAAGGTTATTTTCATACCAATTTTATTTGGCACCATCCAAATTCACTTCATAAAATATGATATTCTCTTTGCATGAAATGAATTATCTACTTGAAGGAGAAGATTGAAATTTTCCAATTTATCATCCCTTCTAAAAATAGAATTAACGTCACTATGAATATTCCAAACAATATACATTTAATTCCTCCACACCTAAAATTTATCCCAAGGATTCTTTATAACATGAAAACCATTATAAGAATATACGATGGTGAAAATGTTTTTAAAATACAAGAATTTATAAATGAGAGTGACCATATATTTTAATGAACTGATACTGAAGTTTCCATCCATACATTATTGTTCTAAGACAAAAATTTTATATGGGTTATTACTAAACTAATTCGTATTAATGGTTCTATTACCCAGCTTATCAAGAGAGGCAATCCTAGTAGATATTGTTTTTAGTTTTCTATGAAAATATACTATGATTATGATTATAAATAAATATCTGGATGGAGCTAATTTAATCAGGCTGGGAAAACTCTTGAAATTTTAGAAAAAGTTACTCATTTAAACTCACATCTGGAGCTTTTTCTAACTTTATTCTTGAAAGAATTGTTTTATTATTGATTTTCAGATAACCACTAAAAATTTTAGTTCAATCCATGATTTTTCATTACTACATGGGAAAAATTTAATTGGATTGGAATAGTTTCATTACAACTTTTCTACTAGGGAATCTTGAATATGGGGGAGTAATGCAGCTATAAAAGTATAATCCGGGCATCTACCATGATAATCACTACTGTAGGATTTATCATTCATTGAATAAGAATATTCTCAACTTTATTTTATAAATTTTTCTTTAAATTTAATATATTTTTGATGTGAATAGATATTTTAGTTCATATATTCATGTGTATATGAGATCATGTCAATTTTAGAAGCTTGATAGGGTATTTTAGTGAACCTTCTATCCCTCTCTAAAACCAATTTTAGATTAGGTTGGAAAGATAAGCACGAGGAATTAGGTATATAGTTCATCCTACTTGTATATTCAATATAAACCACAGAGATAGTGTTCCTTCCTTCCTGAGTGAGTGGGGAATCATGATTTAGTTAAAAATGTGGGCCAATAGATCCACCGTCACAAAATTTATTCTTTGGAAGAGAAAACTAAACATACAAATCATCATAAATATGTTGCAAGATAGATACTGTATGCATTAGTGGTTTATTCTACACCTAGTAATTATAAGGGAAACTGTTATCTTGATTGAAATTCCAATGAAGAATTAAATATAACCTATTTTATTCAATATCTAATGTCATAATGGTCCTTTGAAACTCAAATGAGATTCTATAATCCATTTGTACTCTATCGTTTAGATGAAAAATAGGGGGAATGATATTCCATTGATATTTTTCATCATGAGAAACATAATACAAATAAAAATTTGTAGATACATGTTAGATGAAAGAACCCACATGTATTATTCATAGATCATGCACTGAATCTTTATTAGAGGATCTATTTTCCTTATTAGGATCCCTTAGTAAACCTGAATATCATTTTATTATTTAAACACCTGTAATCACAACAGTCCATTAAAGGTCACTATCATTTGGGTGAGTTGTATAGAAGTACACATTTTTGTCATAACTGAATGCATAAGTAACATTCTACATAGTCACAACAATTTTTATGATGTCAAGGGAAAATTCAAGGATAAAGGAGTTATCTGCATTAATTTGAAATTCATTATTCTATAAGGGATATGAAAGGGGGTATGGGTTCCCTAGTATTCACTTCTTTCACATTGTCCCATTCCCCCTCATCATTATGAGTATACTAATTTTAACCCTTTTTCTATTATACAAAAATGAACTGGTATTCTTTATAACCCATTTAACATGGTCTTTTTTTAAAGTATCACATTTTTTAATAACTAAGAATTTTATTTTCTTGTTTTTAAAAAACTATTTCTAGGAATTAGTTCCATGGGGAGGCTTTATATATTCATGGATCACACTATAATTTAAAATACAATATCTTACACACTTGAATAAATCACAAAAGAGGGGAGTATATTCATACTCATCTTTTTCCTCAATATTGTGATATTTGGAAAAAAACGATTATATTTAGATGTTTTGAATCAATTTTATTGTTATCAACAACTTTGGAAAAAATTCTCAATTCAATGTTTAATGTATGTCAATCCAACATCAAGGGAATTCCAATGCAAGCTACAAGATCATTGAGTATCTTTGGGTGCTAGTAAACTAGATTCAATCCCCATAGTCTACCCCACATTTGGGAATTAGAATTCATTTGACTAAATAGATTTAAATTAATGTACCATTTATAAGGACTGAATACGATAGGCCTTAAACTAATATTTCCATTTTTTCAAAGAGTTACAATCTATATTTATTTACATAATTATATGAATGAATCCCTCTCAAATTGGGATCATTTTGGAACCACTTCCACACCAAATTGAGAAATTTAGGCATTTAGATTAGAGAAGGAACATGAATTATTACCCTTGGAATAAGAAGAGTGAGCAAGAATATAAAACATACATAAATCAATCTAATTTTAAAGGAATTCTGGAACTTCCATAACCAAGAATCCTCCATCATCCAGTCTCCCGAATGCAGAATGTAGAGTAATATCATCCTTATAGGTGTGAAAACCACAAAGAGCCTCAATGAAGAAAATTCACTTTATATTTGATATCAAAAAATACTTTGTGGGATTTCAGTTTTTGAATTATGAATTCTCCATTGAAGGTGGTCCTCAAAATAGACCCCAAAAAGAATTCTCCAAGTCAGGGTTGAATGAATCCATGAACAAGTATTGAGTCGATAATGTTTAAGGTAGAACCACTGTGGATCTTTAATGGAACGCATGAAATATTCCATAAGTGAATCTCATTCTCACCAATGTGATCATTCATGATATATAAGGGTGAATACAATAAGAAAATTTAAATTATTAAATTATGTTGTGCTTTATAAATATGGTATGATTTGTTGATAAGATATAATGAGAAGTAAATATTATTTCACTTAATTTGTTAACATTATATTATTGAAAAATATTTATCTTACATTTTTTTATTATTTTGGTTTGACACTCATTAATTAGGAGGTTCAATATTTTATATTTTATATTATTGGAGATATGTTATAAGGATGGTTATTTCATGATTTTTAGCAGACAACAATTGTTAATAATATAATATAATTTCTTTTTATTTAAGTGAAGAATTTTATTAGTGTGGGAGAGAGTTAGATCCCATGATATTATTGGATAAATTTTCATTTTTTAGTATTACGTATTGATTAGATGGTGAAAATTTAAGGAATTGTTATCATATGTATACTTTGATTGAACACACCATTTTGGGTAATTGATAAAAATACATATCCTTATAATTTGGCTGGTATGATTAATTTTTATGTAGAGTAAGACATAAAAAATTATACTTTAATGGATATACACCATGTTAATATAAAAGAATGGAAAATTTAACATTATAAAATGGCTGACATACACCATGTGGGAGACAGAGGGGTTTAATTGTATGTTTCCACTTAGTGAATAATGAAATTTGTTTCCAATTTTTATATATTATTCATTGTAAAATACATCCCGAAGATTATAATTTAATAAGTCATTGACTTAAATAAATATATATCCTTATTTTTTCAATAATTGAGACAGTATATTTTATCTTATTATTTTATGGATTTAATTCAATTTATTTTTTTACAAAAATTAACAGAAAATTTATTAAATTTTTCAATGATATAATATTGATGTGAAGATAGTGAAACTAATTAACTATGATGAGTTATTCAATACAGGATGAACTAGATTTGAGATTTTAATGTACCAAACATAGACCACATTGAATTTTAGTGAAACTAACCTTGCATACGAGACCAACCATTTACGAATTCGATTAAACTGATTCTGAATATAATCCAAGATTTCTAATAAATAATATAAATAATGAATGTGATAAATGTGATCTATTATTGAGTAACAAAGAGGAAGTCCACAATTCATGTATGTAAATTTTTGGAAAATTAATTTTCCCATAAAAGATCAAATATGGAGTTTTATTCCTCATGTAATAATAAATGATAATTAAAAATATATTTGTAATATTATAATAAAAATATTAATTGATCTATAATTATAGTCAATAGATATATAATAGAGAAACAAGAGTTAAAATATCTATGTAAATAAAATTTGAAGTAACGAAATCTGGACTTTTCACCTTTGATGAAGTCAAATACCATGTATACTACATTCATACACTCGTCGAAGAAACTTTTCCCTATGTGAAACTTAAAAAAAATATGTATTATTAAAAAAAACAATAAATCTATTTCAAGATAAATGGTATCATAAAAAATGTTAACAATGCTCAGAATTTAATAGAATGATTCCTATAAAATTTTGAATATTAAGATTTGGTTCTCAAAAAATTTCTCTTCGAGATTGTAAAAACACATTGTGAGATTATTTACATGAGGTGTAACCAAGATATTATGAAGCATATTCATGAATATATATGTATTATATAGTCCTAGTGGGATTAATGTTTATTTAATTTTGGTCTTTGAAATTAATTATGTGTTTTATTTAATATTTTAGTTACGTTCATAATGTATTCTAATCCCACAAATAACTCAATTCATATAAAGAGATAACAAATAATTATGTTCTGAGGAAAAACAAGTGATTCACTTCATTAATTTATAAAATATTTACTATTCTTCAATTAATTTTCATTCAATGACACTGTAAAACATTTTCAAATTGGTTTGTTTGGATAATGTTCCCCCATTCCTAATATATTATTATTTTTGATTTAGTGTGATGTTAATTCATTTATTCCCCTTGTTATCTCATTCTTCTTATCATTGAGTTGTTTTTTGTATTAAGGAATGGGTTCATGATCATAACCAATATAGAGAAGGATTATCTTCACTCATTTAGATGGATGCAAGGATAATCCAATGTTTTGTATAATAAGATGATATATTTTTTTTCTACCAAGGGTAAAAGAAAAAATTTATATCCTTTAACTCATGAACATAGTGTGTTTTAATTAAGAAAAAAAAATTTAGTGGTGGGTGATTAATTAAATAATATTCAATTTTACCATTATATATGAATAAGATAAGATTGAAAACATTAGTTTGGCAATGAAAGACCATCCATGTTGAGTATTTTAAGGATTATTGCTATTTATTAACTACTAATTTCATTCATTTCATATTTATATTAAATTTATCATTGAAACCTCAACATATTTATATTATGTTTCATTATTTAAAATAATAAAAAATTAAAATTATGAAAATAAGAGTTATGAACTATGTTGAATTATAAATCCTCTTTATTCAAGTGAACTATGATTCCCAAAATAATATCATCTTAATATAGTACAAATAATATTTCAATAAGCCCTTGGACCCCTTTATCAAATCCTAGTATAATTTATTAGGAGATAACAATTATCATAAATTCCTCCTATCCGTGGTTTTGTTTATGTTTTTCAAAGAACTAAATTATTGATGAGTCCTGAAAAATTAATGTTATATAGATCATTGATTTATTATTCCCTTGTTTATAAATACATCATATTGAAAATTTTTAATAGTATTAATATATAATATATTCACTAGAACATGAATTGATTGATAATGGGAATATGTTTGTATTTTAGAAGAAACAAAATCATATCAATGTTGATATAAAAAAAATATTGTAAAATTTAATGATGTTGATAATTAAAATAAATCATAAAGGATGTAGTATCTGATAAACACACCAAATGAAGAAAAATATTTTTCCACTCACATTTGAAAACGAACCAGATTTTTTTTATGAAAAACTGGACAATCCACCTTGGCACATCATAAAAAGTGATATAGAGGATATAAAGGTAAATAATACCCCACTATCTGAGTCTATTGAGGGAGATTAATATGAAATTGATACATTTAATTTAGTTGTTTTATTCAGTCCACTAAAAAATAAAAATTGTTTTATTTCTAATTATTTTAATTCTTATAATATTATTTTAATGTGAATGAAGTATATATTGATTATTTTATAGGAAAAAATAGTGGAAATTAATATAATATAACCTGTAAAAACTACATAATTATTCACATGATGAATAAATAAAATAAGAAGAATCCAAATATAATGAATTTCAAGGAGGTGGTTTTAATTTTGATTTATGTTTAATTTAATATTACACAAACTCAATCATAATTTGATTTTAATTTTTCTATTATTATACATACATTATATTTTTGGAATAAATTTTATAAAAAACAAGAATACACGACTATGGAAGTGATTATTCGATTTAAATAAATTGCATCACATATTGAGGAACATGTCAATGGGATTCCAGAATACACTAAATATGTTTTTGATTGAGAAAATGAATATGAGGAAGATGCCCTATGGTAATTTCCCCCTGTCATGTCACTTATTTTACACAGTGTAGGAGGTGGTTACATAGTGATCTAAATATTGGGATATCCTGTGTACTTGTTTTTGAATGAAAATGTTGCTGGGAAGATACGATGGTTCTTATTAATAAGGAAACACCCCATTTGATTAGGTATATATACTGCAATATTCAGTCTTTAGAGAGTGAACATGAAGTATCTCATGGATAGGGGATACATAGTTTTATTTTCAAATCATTCATCATTATTTATAGTTTTTTAGTAAATAGTTTATTTATCTTTTATCATATATAAATATTTGAGTAGTATATTTTTTTAAAAAATATTTATATTATAGTAAATTGTAGGTTGTATATGTCCATGAAAACATTAATGTTTTTATATTATCCAATTATATTTATAGTAAAACATTCTATAATAAGGAATAATATCATTAATATATTGGATTGTGGAAAAAGATATTTATATATATTTTCTCCTGATATCAAGTTTTATTTTTCCAAAAAAAATTAAAAAATGTTGAATATTAACATTAATTTCATAGTTTAGATATCATGTATATGTGGAGGCATTATACGATTCCAATATTATTGAGAAAAATATTTTTCATATGTTTTCTCATTAAATGAATTTATTTCCTTGATTGTTCTATTAATGTGTTGGATATTATTAATCATATTTCTAATGTGTTAATTAATACTCTTACGGCACGTGTTGTGATTAATGCATATTTTATATCCAATTTAATTAGTCTCTTGGGATATATAATACACTAAGACAGTATGAGACACTTTTTTAAGCATTAGTACTCATGCGTGTGATCATTATTATGTCCATTGTTATGTTGAAATTTAATATAAATCTACTGAGGTTATCTTTACATTTAATCTCATAATAGACCCTGATGAACATTATACAACCATATATTTTAGTAATATTACATGATCAATAATCATTTCCTACAAATTACATAGTTTTTTTCATAATATACATAAATCTATTATCATATTTACATGTGTTATTCATTTAATATTTTATATAATGTACATAATATTTTGAATTTTTTTATTTTCTCTATAATTTTTTGGGGTAGTGTGGTCTCAAGTGAACATTTTGATGTTATTCCTATTACATTTAGTTCGTTATAGATTAATATTACATGTGGAAAAATTATTTATTTATTATAAATAAATAGAAAATAAAAAATATGATGAAATGATGAATCGTTTACAATTTTCACTACATTAACTAAGAACTATTATAACTATTTTAAATGGTTTATTTTTTGTTTAAATAGTATTGATTGTTCAAAAATTCATTGTGTTTTTAAATTATATTTTAATTAGTTTTAAAATATGATAAAAATATCCCAATTTAAAATTTTAATATTATATCATTATACACATGTAGTTAACCCCATTAAAACAATTCGAAAGGACCTAAACATTCATGTATATAATCTCAAGCACTATATATTACAGAAACATAAAAAAGACTTCAAATGAATTTTTGTACAAAGAGAATTGGTATAACTCAAAATATTTGATCCATGTGAAAACAAAAAAAATTCAGAATTTGGAAGGTTATTAAAAAGCATATATAATTTTAAAAGGATAAAAAATATTAGTGGAAATGAATTGAGATCAAGAGGTCTAGAAATTTAATGGAATAATGATTTGTTTTGAATAATGAGTCAACACAATTCTTCTAACAAGGCTCGAATATTAAAATATACTAGGTTATTTTTTTGTCAATTCATTGATTGTATTTCCACAAAGATCTTGAGTTATGTATATGGGAGTGATGAAGTAAAATAATTTCTACTGTTTTATTCATTACATAATATGTTACCAAATATTAAATTTAATATTGAATTTAATTTAAATCTTATATAGGTATATTATATAATTAGTTGGGAAAATTAGATTAAAATGGAATACAATGGTATTTATTTTTAAATGAATAAATCAAAAATTAATTAATTAGATTGTATTATGTTTTATTTATGAGAATAAAGGTGTCCATGTTATCATGAAGAGTTATTCATGGTAGGATATACCACCATATGCATGTAATGAACCAACTATTTACCGCCGTCTTGATTAGTTGAATATGTAAAGAAAACACCACTAACCTATCATGAATTCAATTGTATTGATTATTAATATTGTCCTTGGTTAGTTGAAAATAAAATGAAGTAATAACATTCTAACCATGAGTATTCTTCAAAAAACCCAGATACTTTTAGTCATCAAATTTCATAAGGTATTTTTTTAATAATTTCTAAGTATTTTTAATGTTATCTCAAGAGTACCTCCACACATATAATAATACATGGAGAGGGAAAGTAGCCACATATGATTAGAATGAAAATTTTTATAGTTATTTAAGAATTATCAGTAACTCATTCATAGTGAAATGAATATTGTACCACAAGAGTAGAAAAAATATAAAAATACCTAATAGGTTCTTTGATCCTATAATGATGTTTAGAGACAAATTGTTGGAATTCCGGAAGATGTTTGAGAAAATATATCCCATGAAGGTTGCCAAACTAGATTATATAATTTCATAACATACTAGATGGATGAATCCTAATTATTGAGAGTTGAATACTTATTAATGATGATGGGAACTAAAACCCATGATTCTTAAGAGGAAGATATATCATTAATTTATATATTAAATCTACCATCATCTCTGAAGTGGAATCATATAATGATTCACACTCCCTATTTAGTTCTCTACTGCAATGATCAATCCTAAACCACTTGGTCTAAACTAGAGTATCACATGACCTCATGTTAACCTACCTCTATGATATAGGTAGTCGACTAGTACTGAGGGTCTCATTGTGTGCACATATACATGAAGCTTGTACACACATTGAAAAGATTGTACGTGGCGCGAGTAACAAAACCCATTGGAAAACCCTAATGCATCCTTAACAAGTTTTCATATATATAACTTAGACATCCATTATAATAATAAATACAACTATAATAATAAAAAACCTAAAAACATGAACTTAGATAAAAAGTGATAACCAATCCCCCCCCAAACACATAAAATACAGACTTGAGCTCCATCCAGAGAATCTGATCAAAGTTTAATGGAAATGATTGAAAAATTTCAATAAGATTTAATAAATATATCCTTTTTATCTTTATTAAATTGAGATGTAATTTATACATGGTATCCTTAAGTAATTAGACATCGACACGTTTCTCTATATCTTCAATGCATCGAGTTCTATCACATTTCCGGATGTCATAAAAAAATTGAGTTTTGTATATGCCATAAAAATATCATACTCCTACCCAAAATAGGGGTCCACCATAATCATAATCTCAGATCATGAAAATAACCTTTCCATGGGGTAATCATATCCAAAAAATGACCTAAAACATATACAAATATCTAAACCTCAAATAGAAACATAATACACCAAAATGATGAACATGACATCAATATAAAATAGTAGCATCATTAAAAAATGTTTGAATCAATATAATGTGTGTTTACAAGATAATGTATGAAAATTATGGAATCATGAATCATAATGGGTCTCATGATCCACTCACACACCCACATGTTCTCACTCTCTTGAATAAAAATTATAAAATAGAATAAAATAATCATACCATATTAACTGGAGAATATAAGTGAAATTTTTTAAGGAACATCATACATCAGGGATTTTGATTTGAAAATTTAATATTCATCAAGGAAGTGATGAATGAACTTATCTCACACCCTTCTTGAAATCGAACACATATAGAGGATGTTTAAATATGGTTATAGTTCATTATTATAGATGTTTCTTATGGTTTACCATTATAATTCAAAGTCAATAAGGTTACTCTAGAATAATATAACCTAAGGACTCCTTCAACCAAATCGATTCTATGGTATATTGAAGAAAGTATCACTAGTTCCCTCATTCCGTTATTGATCAAATAATTAATAATGAATTCATTATTGATTCTAGTAGAGGTTCCATATCTACCCAACTATCAGAATACATCTTCAAACCTACAAAGGAAAAGAGATGTATGGTTAAAATATGTCTCATGAAGTACCTTCTATGAAATATTACTAGGAAAGTAATCGTTATTAGTGAATCATGCTCTAGTTAATGAGACATTGTTGATACATCAAAACCTCATTCAATATACCATTAAATTTTAAATGGGATATTGTTCTACCATTAAAACTCAATGATGAAAATTTATATGAACTTTATTAATAAAAAATACCCTAATTTCCCTCATATTTATTTTAAGATATTGGTTTCACCCAAGATTCACATGAAAATACAATATCCCTAGCTGATCTATAATTAATGGGAGAATTCAATATTAGATCAAGATAGATAAAAAAGATCTACCACAGATCTATGATCATTAGACATATAGGATAAAGGATTAAACATATATCAATTTAAATATCACTATTCTAGATTCATCATATTGGTAAAAGGTTTGAGACTCAATGGAAATAAATATTAATTGTTTTAGTGTCAAGGGGAGGCCTCTAATTCAAAATAGGTGCAATGGTGTTTGAATTGGATAATATATAACTATTAAAAACTTGTGAATTAAATTGCATGGGGTGGATTTAATTATTAACTAGAATGGGAACACTAGAAGGTTGGTGGTACTACTAGATTTCTAGTGGTGGTATTTATAAAACCAAATACTAATAAAAACTCTACTAGATAGCTAATAGAGTCCACCCTATTTCTTTTATTAGTCTTCAAGAACCATAGCTCGAGGAATCCTCTTAAGACAAACAATGCATGAATCCATACCCTTTTCAATAAAAAGAAAAATCATAATGACTTTTGATAAATAATAAAAATTAGAGAATGGATTATTTTAAATAATTATATCTCATAGATTTCGAATAAATTTTCATGGTATAATTCTTTCCCTTTAATGTCTTATTATCCCTATGTATTACCTTTAATGTTTATTGTAAAAAAACATGTACTAGTAAGTTGGAATATCAGCCTTGTTCTCATATGTCTACTCCTATATCTGTTCAAGATTCCATTAAATAGGGATAGAGGGTACTAATTTCCATCAAACTATATTTTCATGTTGAACTATGATCAGTGCCAAGAGATCCATGTACGATGTGTCAAGATCTAACTCAACATCCTAAAATTTATGATATGTGTAGGTTCTAGAATCTAATTCCGATTATGTTAAATATGAATCATTTCATTTATATATCAATATAGATATGGACTATCTAGATGTTATGACACTATACCAACCTTCTTGGTGATCTCCAAGCATCCATTATAGTACAATGCTAACTTTTATTTTTTCCCTTGAGTGTTGATGGCCTTATAGAGGTGTATATCCAAGAAAAACCTAATAACATAAAAATACCAAAGGTGTAATTTTTTTGGTATATGAACTATTGTAAACCTGAGAGATAATCAACCACTTCTGATTTAGTTACACTATCTCAGAGGCATTAATTAAAATATTATCCTATAAAACTATTTCCCCATGAGCCACATTTCAGCTGAGTGCTGAACGACAAGACATATTATATAGGGTTATATAACGTACCTATAGAATCAAATCCGAATAAATATTTTTTGTGTAATAAAATAAGTTATGTTTATTTTCTCAAAATCTGTTGAATCCTAGGTAATAATCACAAATCATATCCTCTAGTATATGATTTTTTTGTTTAGGCTTTTAGTATGTATGTGGATGGAATATTGTTCTCAATCTGAGTCGAGTCTATACTTAACTCTTTTAGAAATACTTAAAACATAATAGAAGACATGAATAATAATAGATATAATGATCAAGGTAACTCCAAAAATGGATAATATATTATAAACATAAATATTTTCCATCTCATCTACTAAGTGAGTTTCACAGATCAGGAAGAAGTTAGAAACATTCATCAACAAATTGGCTATCACACAGATTGTGCAATGAATCCTTAGGGGCCTGTATAATTTTTTAATGTTCTTTTTTATTTAATCCTCTTTACATACTGGAACTAAAATTGGATGGATTCATCCAATAGGATGATGGTTCAGGACCTCTACCCTTTTGTGGGTAACACATTAGGAAACAAAATCCGCATTGTCCCTCTTCATCCATGACCATTAGAATATTCTCAAGAAGTCATGATTTATCTTTTTATAACTATAATGTACCACACCCTCAGATATATATAACTAACTCATTTTATTGATCCTAATGGAATCAGGGAATACCACACTACCATGAACAAGGATCACATCATCCTCATCCAACAACCAACTTAGTATCGGGTCACCTCCATCTAAAAATTACTACATCACAATACAACTTTTTTAATCCATAAACACAAGATTTACCTAGTATATTTAGTAATTTTTGACCACTAATGGATAAAAAGTAATCAATCCCTAGTTTATTGAATCATCCATCCAACAATAATCTAACAATCACTACAGGATCAACTGTTCCTTAGAACGAGATTTGCCAAGCTCCTGAGCTACCTATGTATTCCATATAAGAACCTCTAAAATAATGTTTTATTTACCTAGTTCACAATACATTTCAAATTAAACCATATATAGATTCTCTTAATAGTACATAAACCTCATGTTTAGATCCAATTGTGTGAAGAAATAATGAAGTCCCTTATAGCCACTATAGAAAATAAATCTCTTGTTGATGAGATGGTGTCACCAACACATCAATGGGAATGTCTATTCACCCTATAAATTTTATATATATGTATAAAATAACATATGTCTCATTAAAGGAAAATTAAGACAAAGACCCCACACTACATTGGTGACTTTTGAACTGTAAACCCCATGAATTGTATATCATAAAATGGATATGAAAATCCCCATAAATTTATTTTTAGGAGTAATAAAGTATATTAATTGTCAATATATACACTAAATATCAAATATAATTGGCGAATATGGATAATATCTTGTAGAAATTATAGTGGGATGAAAAAACCCACACTTTAAACCACATTTTTCATGATTGTTATTTATCTTCCAAAATAATAAAATTATGATAATTATTTACATTTATAATAACCTTTTTCATGTTAATTATTTATTTTATTTAACTTATTATCAGTTTCAATTCAATTAAGTATATAATTATTTTTACATCAGATGTTTTGACTATATTAGGCTTTTTTTTTGTCCAAAATGACTTTGGTTGGTTGAATATGGTCAAAGAGGGAATTATTTAAACATATCAGGTATAGTAATCATTAAATAATATTAATATGTATACATAAATTATTCATTTCAAACTAATAAATGAATATGGTTATGAGAAATGTACTAATGTTATTACCATGTAGATTGTTTCTCATACGTGCGCTTGAGTATTTTTTTATTTTTTAATTATCATTATGGAAAGATTATAAGTGATATTTTATCTTTATATAAATATAAAAAAATTATAAATAACCTATTATTTAATTATATATACTTATATGTATTGATATTTTTATTTGGTGTTTAAAAAATAATCACATCGCTTCTTAGAGGAAGTAGTCAACATTTCCTAGAAAGACATTATTTTTTTCTGGGTGTGAGAAGGTAAAAATGATATTTTATACTTAAATATTTAACTATATTTAATTAATATCCTAAATATTCAATTAATATCACATATATTTATTATATTTTACCTTATTACATCTATGAAATGTGGTAGGGGAAAATGAATCACATCTCTTTGGGAGGTGATAGTCTATCGTAAACACGAGCGATGTTATCACATCTCTTATAAAATTAAACGTAGAAGGGTATATATAATATAATGAATCTATAAGTATAATTATGTTACAAATATAATATATAAACTTTATATACATCATAATATTAAAATCTAAGAGGTGTTAATGGAAAAATTAATGACTTAGTTTCGTGAGGCGGTAGTCCACCGTACACACAAATGATGATTTCATAAACCATTTTAGGTATGTGTGTGTGGTTTTAGGTTGTAACCATAACATTAAAACATATATGTATAATTTATATACTAGAGTTATAATATCATCATGGAATAAGAATAATTGAAGGAGGTGGAGAAAGAAAGAAAATAAGAATGCCCATTGAAGTGCATTACTTCTTCTTCTGATATCCTCCGAAATACTCTATTGAAGTTCTTACATATATTTACATATACAAAAAATATATATTCTAGGAAGAGAGTATAGAATTTGGTCAGTAATTTTTCCTGGGTTTGGATGATCCAAATTTATTGATATGTGTGGAGAAGTGACATGAGTGGGTTCTCTTTTGTAGTTGAGGAGTATAATTTTTGTGAATACCAAAAATTATTCACTATTGGTTGGTAATCCTTACATTAAGTGGATCTAATATTGATAATTAAGGTGTTTTTTGGATTATATGGTCGTCACACACTTCCACTACACAATAAATCACATTTTCTAAAAAATAATTTTTTCCTTAATTCCAATGTTTCTTTATTTTTTTCATTTTGATTATTATTATGGTAAGTTGAATTTTGAATAATGAAATTCATCCATTAAGATGAAATTAAAGTGATATATTTTTGATAATTTGGAACAAGAAATTATAATTTTTCAATAAAATTAATCCATTAAAAATCCAAGATGTATTGAAAAGTTATTTTTACACAAGCACTCACAACATGAAAAAAACCCCTTACAATGTTTACCATGCTAAGAGAGAATTTTTTACTAATTTGTTTTTAATATATAAACCATAAAATAATAACTACCCCTTGAATAGAAAATATTTGATGCTTAATTTAATTTTAAAATCACATGAAATATGTTAGCACTTTTATAAATTTTGAATAATTTAATAAAATATAATTTATTATAAAATAAAATTAATATCAATTTTAACATTATTTATTCAATTTGATTTTATAAAAATCAAGAAAATTATGGAATTAGAATAAATATTCATAAAAACTAGTTTTAAATGATATATTAATTTAAAAAATTAATTTAATTCAACAATCTATTCAATTTAATTAGAATTTAATATTTTTTTTATCATTTAATTTATTTATCTATTTACTAATTAATTAATGTGTTGACCTTTCTTAAGTATCAAAAGTAATTAATTAATATAAAAAATTAAACAAAATTTTCATTATAGAAAAAATTGATTTATAATTTAATATAATATTTATAAATGCACATATATTTTTTTTACTTATCCAAAATATTTATAGAAATTTAAGGGAAAAAAATTATATTTTTTCACCTTTTTATTACATACCTTATTATACATGTCAATATCATGGAAAATTGTCACCCAAACTCATGAAAACATATCCTTAGGTAATAAGTTTCTAAATATGGCAATCGAATGAGAGTATGACAAACTTTGGGTCATTTTAACCCTTACGTTTAATGATTAATCTCTTGGTAAACACACTTTTACTTGAGTTTCTATGATTAATTTTACCTATTATAACAAATAAATATTTCAAAATTTTAGTTAAAATTATTAGATAATATAAATTATACTATTTGAAATAATCATATCCTTTTCCAAATTCTATTTAGAAAAGTGGAAAATTTTAATTTAAAATTAATCCCGAATACGTAATGAAAAATCTATTACTAAAGAAAAAACGTTCAAGAGTTTATAGTGTTTCTATATTTAATTTCAATATGAAATTATTTGGAATGACCTAAATTGGGTTAAAAATATGATAAATATAACTAGTTATAATTTAACCGAAATTTAAAACATAGTTTATCTTTATTAATAAATTAAATGAAAATGCTGTTTTCTATTAAAATTTAGTGTTTTTCACACTTCATCAATATAGAAACTTATGAGAAAAATAAAAAAAATCAACCTAAGATACTTTTTGAGTTAATATTTTAAAAATTAATATCTATTTATCCAACAATGTTTTTAAATTTAAATACTTTTTTTAATGTTAGTGATCAATAGAAAGGATAGAAAACTATTTATTGGAAAAAATATAGTTTTATGGATAAAATTTGATTTCTTTATCTTTTTTCTAGAAAACAAATGGGATAAATTTTAAACAGTAGGATGAATATATTATAAATGTAAATTTAATTAACATAATCCAAAAGAGTTATTTGAATAATTTTTTGGTATGAAACACACTTGTGTGTATTAAAAATTTTTTCTTAGAAGAAGATTTGATTTGATTTTCAAAAGGGTTTTATAATCATTTATAAATAATTAGTAACCAAATAATTTATTTTATATGCACATGTAAACTAAATTTTAATTATTTAATTTATCATATTCAAAACCACTATTACCAAATCTAGGTGATTACTATCATATTAAATAATAATTAAAATAATAATTTGTTTTTTTCAAACTCAGTGTCTCATATAACATAATATAAACTCGATATTTCATGTCACTCAATATAATTTTAGTTTTGTTTATTTTATACTATATAACATAATATTCATATTTTGGAAACATAGGGTGTTACATCCACTTCCGCATTGAAAATTGTATCCTCACAATTTTAATACCATCTTATTATTTAAATTTTGGATAATTGAAAATAAATTTGTTTTAAACCCACACCATAAACAGTGCTTATAAAAATCATATTAATTATATATAATGGGAAGTACACATGCCATATAGAATAAAACAATACTAGGTTTGTAAATTAGATACTATAAGTGGGACTCGAGGAATATCGTAAATTATCATGCAGATTTATTAAGGTCATTGATCAAAAGAAAGTGAACAAACAATGTAAATTTAAAGGAGTAAAAATAATAAATCTATGATGATCAAAAATGTAATCGATTCATTATAATTAAATGTACTATGATAATTTTTTTTGAAGATACTTTTACTATATATGAATAATTGGCTTACTATGTATAATTATAGAATATGGGAATATAATTAATTGATGGGTAAAATTTTATACTTTAATCAATTTCATAAAAAATAAAATATTATCCATACAATGTTTATTCGTAATGATTTAATAATGGATAACTATATCATCCTTCTATTTTCAAACATTTACATTACATAACTTTTGGAGAATAATTGAATATTATAAAAATAGACACCCAAAGATCATGCTTGGTATAATTCCCTTGGAAACACGGAAACATAAAAACTGGTACATAAGGGAGATATATTATCCACCCCTAGGTTCTTCGCGACTAGTACTCTTCTTAGACACAGAAAACATGATGCATATCTTCATAACCTGGGGAAGGGAACATAAAAAGAGGTGAGCAAAAATTCTCACTAAAGATAAGCATGGGATAAATGTTAGAATAAACATGAGCATATACTACCACTACCAAAAAACATGGCAAGGGAAGCACTACCCTTTATCAGTGCTAAACAGAAAGTGCTGATAAAGGGGTATGCCTTTATCAGTGCTATCTAAAAGCACTGATAAAGGTAGCTCTGTATCAGTGCTAAAAAAGCACTGATAAATGAATGTTTTATCAACAATTTTATTTTAGCGCTGATAAAACATACCTTTATCATCACTTTTAACGATGGCTGATAATGGTTCTGTTGGTTTTTATTTAATAACCCTAACAGGCCATCCTCGCTTGTATGCGGTCAAGCTCTCATGGAAGCTGAACCAGGCCCCTCACTGCGCGACCTCGTCCTCCTCCTCCTCGTCCTCCTCCTCATCCTCCTTCCTCCTCCTCATACTCCTCGTCCTCCTACTTCTCTGCCGCCGCCGCCACTTTCACCCCTGCTCCCGCTACCACGACCGCCCTTGCCTCTGCCGCCGCCACCCTCACTGCCGCGACCGCCGCCGCCTCTGCTGCTGCCACCGCCTCTGCCTCTTCTACCACCGATGCCTCCACCCTCGCTGCGACGACCGCCGCCACCTCGTCCTCCTCGTCCTCGTGCCTTCAATGTGGTATGTGAGTTCCATCGATGGTATTCCCTGGGTATATTATTTATATATTGTGTGTGTGAGGACCAAATAGTGAATATAGATGTGATATAAGAATGATACCATATCTTGAGCTTAATTCCAGTAAGGATTTCCATAATAGATAGGGTGGTATTAATGTGATTAAGATTATGTCTAGGGATGTTATTCATAATTAGTGATGAGTGTCGAGGATGATGCATGTTGGTCAACTTGTTTTAGAAATTGTTTATCTTCATCCGTGCCTTGTACTTGCACCCCTGAATTTGAAGGTGAGTATGCGTACATGATAGTTGACCTTCTTAGAGAAGAGTTTTTGGAAGCGTATATGATACATGAGCCAATGAAGATCATTAGAGTGTTGGATCAAATGTGGTTGCTACAAACAATGTGTCAATCGGCTTGTGCAACGTGACCTAAGTTACAACTTGCAGGTATTGTACTTTATTTTTTTCTGGAGGGTTTCTGTGTAAATTCATTTCTGAATGATCATTGCTATTCATTGTCTTTTATGTTATTTTGACAGCTGAGGGGAAAGGGTGGGGTCTGCAGACATTGGAGGAAATGTCGAAGGGTGACTTTATGGGAAATTACATCCTATATTTTTGAAACATTTCCATAGTATCTAACATCTAACCAAATGGCCTCTTTTCCCACCAAGATCCCCGAACCCCGATGGTGATTGGGGTTTAGGGAGCTTGAAGGGAAAAGCGGCCATTTCCCCAACATATTCACACACAATATCATCCTTCGGCATATCCTCCAATGTCTGCAGACCCCACCCTTTACCCTTGGATGTCAAAAGAACCAAAAAACAACGAATAGAAATGATCATTCCAAAATTCATTTACACTGAAAGCCTCCAGAAAAAAATAAAGTACAATACCTGCAAGTTGTAACTTAGGCCGCGTTGCACAATCTAATTGCCCCATTATTTGTAGCAACCACATTTTCTCCAACACTCTAATGATCTTCATTGCTTCATGTCTCTTATACTCTTCCAGAAAATCTTCTCTATGAAGGTCAACTATCGTATATGCATACTCACCTTCAAATTCATGGGTGAAAGTACAAGGCACGGATGAAGATAAAAATTTCCAAAACAAGTTGATCCATGTATGTATTTAATGGTACCTTTATGCTTTGTAGCCTATTTTTTTCTAATTTATTTATTTGTATATGTGACAGACATACTCGGTGATATGTTTTCTATTATGGGTTTATCAGGAGTTTGTATGATTTCCTGTTTCCATATTTCATTTTAAATAACATGTTATAATTATATATTTACTGTACACAATTGGCTCAAATAGTCATGCATATTGTATATGTTGCTAGAATGATGTAGGATTCTTTTTCCCCAATGGTAGTAAATTTTTAGGATGTTTTCACTGATGAGGTATAAAATTTACTTCTTAATAAAGAGATAAACTTTATAATCTAGTTAGTTTTTGGAGAAAATTCAGTTTCTATCACAATTTCTAAAATAACACCAAAAGAGCATCAGTTGTTTGAATTATAATTTGATGAAATAGAATATAGTGGTTTCATATGGAATAATACTTTACCATGGGGTTTTATAGTTCTCTAAAATAGATGATTGATTAGTATTTATTCTTTTGTTGGACTATTCGAGATTGAACCTGATGAGAGTCATGAATATGTATCCTCATCTACACATTGATAGTCACATTGATCATCTATGAGGTTCTATGATCTTCTCCAAGATAGATTTGACATTAGGATACCATTAGATGAGTTGGACATCGATGGACCTACCATGGACTACTTTTAGGAGTAGTTATAGCCTGTATAATTTTTTAGCGATGATTTTTATGCCTCGTGCCTCTTTACAAGGATCACGCCATTCACATGGTCCATCTTAGCACATATGTCCCATTCATCCCATTGCTACTCTTGGAAGAACCTGAGAATATGACAGTGCATAAGCCCCACAAAACCCATACTCATCCAACAAAGAGTATTCCTAGTGTCAAGGAAAGCTAACCATGGGTAATACCCAAAACATACCTATTTTAATAATATGGGTTTTGATCCTTGTATTCTAAATAGGGTACGCAGGAAGCCTCCATGAGGTTAAATCCCAACCAATGGTAAACCTTGGTTCCCCCCTCACTGGGGTACACCTTCGCTTATTTTCACTCTTGTATTTACCTTAGTGGCATCCAAATAAGTCGTCAAAATGAGAAACCTTACCTTTATGGGATGCACCGCACTTGGGTCAGACCTCATTGGGCGTTTTGATCCATCTATTAGCTAAACATTCTAGCTGCTCCCTCCTAGAGATGTACCTACCTGATCCACCTTTATAAGTGTTTTGATCCACCCAGGTCTTATATCTCTATAAGACATTAAATCATGACCCTCAATCCTTGTGGGATGGTAAACTCATGGAATACCACATGTTAAACACGAGTTTCCATTAATATATTCAATATTAATGTTTAATCAGTCCTTATTAAAGTATTGTGGAGGTGCCGTTTTATGTTTTCTAGCAGATTTCGGAAGATTCCACGCTTTATGTAGGTGATTCTATGCTTTTACATTATATGATGATTTTATTATGCTGTATTTTCTTGCTAATTGTACTATATGAAATGTTTGTGTGGTTAAAAATGTGTTATCAAATGAATTTGGGGCGTGTATAGACTTGAAAGTTATTTTTAAAATGAATGAAGTTGTATTTCTTGTGTATTTTCATGCTTAAGTCCTTTAATGTGTTTGTGAATTTTAAAGAGGGTTTTCTTATGAGATGTAGAGAGTCTATATATGTGTATTTACATTGAATGAAAGTACATGAGAATGTGTTGATATATATGATGTGTATAATGTAAATTGAGCAAAATTTCCATACAAGGTATTTTTTTATGATGTGCAGGGGACATGGTGAGAAGGCATGGGTGGTTTTATGGGGGAAGGGGAAGGGGGAAAAGTGTTAGGGGGAAGAGGTAGGGGGTGTGCTGGGTTCTTTTGAAATATGTTGGGGGTGGGCAGGGGGTGTGCAATGGGCAGGGGGGGAGTGTAGTGGGTAGGGGTGTGCTGGGGAAGGGTGCATGGCGTGTTCAGGGGGCAAGGAGTGTGCAGGGGTAGGGGGTGTGCTCGGGGGTGGGCAGTGTGTAGGGGGGTGTGCTGGGGAAGGGGGCAAGGGTGCTTCTTTTTTATGGAATGGGGGGACATATAGCCAGGGTATTAAACCGTGGGTGTGCTGGGTAGGGGTGGTTTTATGGGGGAGGGGGATGGGGGTAAAGTGGTAAGGGGAAGGGGTAGGGGGTATACTGGGTTCTTTTGAAATATGTAGGGGGTGGGCAGGGGGGGTGTGCAATGGGCAGGGGGGAAGTGCAGTGGGCAGGGGTGTGATGGGGAAGGGGGTTGGGGGTGTTCAGGGGGCAGGGAGTGTGCATGGGTAGGGGGTGTGCTCGAGGGTGGGCAGTGTGTAGAGGGTGTGCTGGGGAAGGGGGCAGGGGTGCTTCTTTTTTATGGAATGGGGAGACATATATCCATGGTATTAAACCGTGTCTATATGTATATAGCCAAGGTTTAATGTCATTGCAAAAGGCCCATCATTGGTATCCAATAGAGGAGGATAATAGGGTTGAAGATATTCCACCACTCTTTTAATGTAATTGATAATATTTGATTTATCTCAAAAGTAAGGGAGATATCCCATTGGGGAAGGGAGAAGTAGGAGAGTGCGTGTAAAGGATTTTGTTGAGTGGAATGAGGGATATATGAGGGTAACCCACTTTAATGGTTTATAGTGAAAATTTGTTAATTCCACTCATTAATTAGGTGAATTATTACGCCTAAGGTTAAAATAAATCATTTTACAACAATGTGGGAATCAATATACACACACTTCTAATCCGTATAGTTTCATTCAGTGGCTTAGAATCCATTATTCAACCATATAGAGATACTTCCCCAAAAACTCATACCTTACACAAGTTCATCACATTATTTGACAAACCATTAACTATCAATGTGAGACCATCATAACCTTAGAACCAAACTGTAGGTTTATCTATTCCCCCTCGAATCATTAAATATCCCATGTTCTACTAAACATTGTGCCATTTGATTATTATAGATGATTAGCCCTAACCATGCACCAATTTCGTTAATTGGTTATTTTATGTTTTGTGCCTCACTAGTATAATTCCATTTGGCAACCCCATTCTTTATTTCATTATTTTATTACTAACATAATATTTTTTTATTATCTAGGTGAAATAATTTTCCTTAGTTCGAATGCTTTGTTCAGAAACCACCGCCATGGACGAAATTTTTTTAGAGCGGATGGATGCAAAAAGGATGGAACATCATTGTTTTTTAACTGTTTGTTGGATAAATGTAATTATAACCAAATTAAACATTATTTGAAATGTATATAGAAGTGTGTTGTTTTGTATTCATGATTTCAAGTAAATGTATATATCATTTTTGTTCTTCTGTGCATTGTGTGTGGGTGTTGTGTGTCCTGTGTGCATGTTTTGTTTGGACTCTATGCAGGTGCTGTAATGTGTACAGGTGCTGGGAAGGTTCTGTGCAGGTTCTGGTTTTGGATAGGATCTTTGGACTTTATTAGCGCTAGTTAAGCACTGATAAATGGATAATATATCAGCGATATTTTTAGCGCTGATAAAAACTACCTTTATCAGCGCTCAAAATAGTGCTGATATATTATACATTTATCAGCGCTGAAAATAGAGTTGATAAATACTACCTTTATCAGCACTTTCTTAGCGCTGATAAAGGGGACCCCCCTTTATCTTCTCCATGATTAATAGTTCTTTTTTAGAACTGTTAAAGGCCGTTTTTAGCGCTATTATAATCCATATTTGTAGTAGTGTACAAGAACATGATAATGAAAATAGAATATTGCACCCTACAAATCATCAATCATACACATGAATCATTGAAAAAACATTTCTATTCATAAGAAATGAATCAAAAGGATGTAAAGAACATAAGCAATGAAATAAAAACATAATATTAAGTCATGTAATAGTGGAAAGACATATGAATATAAATATTTCCATAGTTTCCAAAGCATGAATTCCAAGACCATCTTTCTGGAGAAAGTCCTTTACTGAACTGAGTGTACCCTAGTTCCAGCCCTATATTTCTAAAGTTAGTGAACCCTCATTCTATCCATGTATTACTAAACTGAATAAATCCTCATTCTATAATTGTATTTATGAACTGAGTAATCCCTCATTACATCAATGTATTACTAAACCGATAAAATCCTCATTCCAGCCCCGTATTTCTGAACTGCATAACCCTCACTTAAGCCTTGTCTATATCATGAGAAATAAATATTACCCAATGCATGAGGGGGAGATATAGGTCCCATCTTTAATATAATGAAATCAAACATACATGTGCCAAAAGATCATAAATGAACATATTATAACCCATGAAATTAAATGGGTATCATAATGATGTAAAGATATCATAACATGTGGAAAGAGACAGGTTTCATAATAATTTCATCAAAAGAATATCCCGTAAAAGAGAAATGGATTTCATATTTTTATAACCCAAAAATGAGAAATGGTTTTCATAAATTCCATAATATTAGTCACAACTCATTCATAGAATGGATATGAATGGAACCTTTACATCATTTCCTAGAAGGTATGAGTGACATGAGTATATTTCATATTATATGGAAAATAATTTTTATAGATCCTCTAAAAATATTTCTTGAGGAAAATATCATTTATGGTTTTAAAAAGGATTTTTAATACATAAAACCATTTGAAAATAATGTTCATAGAATGTATCATGAAAAATTATAAAGAAGAAATGAATTCAATTTGGGAACTTTTTTCCCTCCAACAAATTTTAAATACCTTTCCATTGAAGAAATTTGAAAACTTTTAAAGAAAGATTCAAAATGTTTAGAAAACCATTTCCGTGAAAATACATTGAAAACATATAAGTAAATCATAAAAACGTTTTAAAAATCATTTTTCTTGAAAACATAAGAAAGAATGTTGAAATTTTTTTGAAAACCAATTTTTTGAAATCATATAAAAGAAGCATGAAATTGTTTTGAAATCCATTTCTTTAAAAATCATTTTAAAATTTGTAAATAGTGCTTAAAAACATATTAAAAATATTTTATTTGCGAAATAACATAAAATAATCATGAAACCATTTTGAATTTTTTTTATGAATATTACTTTTAAAAAAATTATAAGATTATCCTTTTTAATAATGAGATGTGATATTTGAAGAAATGATGGTGGGTAAAGCTGTACATGTCGTATGAGGTCAAAATAACACTCCTCTTCCATGGTAAAAAGGATACACAAGTTCTTTGTTCAGAAAGAGAAAATAATAATACCATGAATATATTGGTAAAGTAAAAAAGGGTAAAAATTTCTTTTAGATATTATAGGCAAATGGTATAATATTCGTGGAAACTCTTTTTTTTAAAACATAGATTTCTTACCAAATAGAAGTTAAAGTGGGGCTTTCCTAAAACACATTATTAAATATCTAGTGTAAAAAAGAGTGAAAAATGGTACCAATACAAGGTTATATCATGAAATAGTATAGGATATGGAAACCCCTGAATATTTTTTATATATGGATAATAATATTTCATCAATATATGGATAAACATAAATAATTTCGAAAAGCTATGAGATTTCCTCAACAAACACTTATAACTTGGTATATTGGGATCATAATCCCCATTTAAGGGAAAATAATTAAATGAATCATAAAATATCTTGAATAAATTATGATTGATGATAGAGTATGCAAAATTTAAGTATATTCACCCTGAAAAAGAGTTTAGGTGAAAAATAAAACATGAGTATCAAAGAAGGAAAATTGTTGCAAACTCATTTTTACCAATTTGGTAAATTTTGAAACTTAAACACCAAGAAAGAATGATAATAAAAGGGGAATGTGAATAACCATAAATTTTAGTAATATATACACTAAAATCAATCATGAGAAATACATACACCATATAAAATAAATTAGTGGGGAATATAGCTTGTATCTCACATAAATGAAAAGTGAAATGAAATCCCCTTACCTTATGTCTTGAATCTCTCTGTACTCATACATGATTCCTTTATAATAAGTATATGTTTATTATAAATATTATACATAATAACATTCTTATATATTTTAGCAAATATATAGTTTTATTATAACCTTATATTACCCTCTTTTTAAGGATCCTATGTTAAGGTTTCAGTTCGGGTAATATTCACTTTGTTCTTCTTATGTGTCTTAATTTGTTATATCATTGGTCCTTATACATATATCATGATTAAAAACTGTAGAACATGATAGAAATATCATGTGTATCTAGTAATATAATATTACAATTATATACATCATAATGAATTATGTAATGTAATATACCGTTCATGGAGACGGTAAGCCGTACGTACACATGATTGTTGTTTTCCATTTTTATTGTCATATTGAAAAAAGCATATAAATGAAATATGTATATATATGTATACATATATATATATGTATATATATATAATTATTAATGTATAATTAATATATCATATACATCATATAATTTCATTTAACTCATCCTTAATACATTCTATTGTTGTGTGAATGAATCACATCACTTTGAGGGGAGGTAGTCTACACCTCCTCAAATGAGATTATGGTATTAACAATAAATAGAAGGTAAAATGATGTGTGTTTTAACATTAAAAAATAAGCTTAAATATGTATTTAATATAATATTTTACATATATAAATAGAGTTTCCATAATAATGTCCACCATGATTGGTGGAAAAGGAGAAATGAACAATCATCGTTTCATCAGGTAGTAGTTCACCGTACATATAAATAGTATGTTCAACATCCACTAGATGGATGTGTCTGTAAGTGTAGAGAAGAAAATTTTAATAAAAACATAATAGTTTATAGAGGATATTGTTTTTTTCTCACATGAATGGAATAAAGATATTTGATGGGTGGATAAGAAAGATAATTGAAAGGAGCTTGAGAGAAGACGTTACCTCAAAATCAGGTAACTCCATTTGGTTTGTGCCAACAGATTTATTGAAAAGGTTTCTCAGCAAAGGGAGGATTCAATGTCGAAAGAAAGACTATTGGGATTCTAATTTTTCAGATTTTGGATGAACTAAAAAGGATTGATTGGTGTGAGGAATGGGTAGAGGTGGTGTCCTTTAATATGGAATGAAATGGACTCACATGGAATTTTTAGAAACAAATTCGGTGTGAACCTATTATTACCTAAAACAATTCATTAAAAAAAAGTCAATAAAGGAAGGTTTATACGAGAAATATGGATTTAAAAGGGGTTTTATAAAAGTTTCTAGGTCATTTGGGCCCTTCAATGCCAAACCATTTTTTTTCATTTTCTGAAGGCCGGTTTGAGGGTTGCCGGTACCCAGTACAACCCTTCACCACATCCACACACCACGTCAAAACATACAGGTCCAATTTGAAAACCGCGTAACTCCTCAAGATGCGAGACCACGCGCCGCCTCGAAACCCGGGATCACCTGCCATCGCCTCATAATCCTCGGGATACGCCCCCAATGCGACCAGAAAACCCAATTTCACCGGGACACCGGTGGGGTTCACCGACTACCGTCAACTCCATCACCGGTGACCGTCATCGGCCACCGTTGACCGTCGTCGTCTACCATCGACCGTCGTCGTCACCAACATTGCAGACTTTCAGTGTCCATCGACCTCGCCGGTACAAACATCAGCGGCGCACACCAGATCATCGGTGGAGGCCGAAGAAATCACAACATACGGAAACTTCCACTCACACAAAAACATCATCCTCGAAACAAAGAGGAACAGAATCATCCCATGCTCGCGAAGATGCATGAACATCAAAAATTGTAGCATGAAACCGCCAGATCCATCCATGAAACGACAACCCAAATTCACCCATCTAGGAACCAGAAGCAGGAAGGATAGAAAGAAAAAAAACATAAAAACTCACAAAACCGGAAAAGGACCCAGTAAAAACCAGATCTAGTTCCGAAACCCAGCGCCACCAACCTTCAGACCCCCGAAAGCCACGCCCCTCACCAGATGCCTGCGACCACGAACGGTAAGACTACCTCAAACCGCTGATTCTGGGACTCAATCGTTCGACGCCTGCGGCGCTGTGAATTAAGGCTGAATCAAGCGCACCGTCATGACGACCGAGCCAAGGAAGTCCCCACCGCGAACCACAAACAAGGAAGGGGAGGAAGCGGTGCCTGACCGGGGTGAAAAAAGGAGGCGGCACCGGGAGAGAAAACCCTCGCGCTGCGTCACCCCTTACGGGCTCATCCTCCAGATGGTTTTCATTCGGGCCCTTAATTTTAAGGTTAAGTCCCTAATTAAGCTTAATTTGGCCTCAATGATTTGATTAATTTTAATCAATTTACTAACCATTTTATTCAAAAAATAACTTGGTATTATCAGAATCTAAATATGAAATTTAATAAAATGGTGTCAAATGGATTTTTGAAATTCCAATCACAAAAGATGAAAAAATTAGATTAGTTCCAATCCCGCAGATGAGATGAAATACAGGTGTTTTAAATTAAGAAAAAGTTCATATATTTTTTCAGATTTTTTATTTAGTTTCAAAGTAAAGTTGATTCTAATTAATTTAATTATATTATAATACATAATATTAATCTAATGTGACCTTAAAAAATATTTATAAAACCATTTATAATTAATAGTTAATTATAAAAAAGGCAGTTTTAAACTAAAAATAAGTATTTTCTATAATTCATCAAAAAATATATTTGTCAGAAAAATCTTAAAAACTCACCCTAGGATAATTTTGACATTATGAAATCAAAAAATATTTTTATTTCTTCAAATTAAATATATGATTTTTTTTAAAATTACTTTTATTATCAAAATTAATTTATTCAAGTGAATAATATTTTTAACATAAACGGACTTTACCAAAAATATTATCCTTTATTATGAATATGTTTTATTTATATAAAACAATAATATAGGAAAAATATTTATTAAAATGTTTAATTTCTAGGATAAAATTATCTTATTTAATTAATTAAAACTCAAAAAATATATGTTTTGTAGAAACTCAGTGTTTTGTGCATCGTACGCCATGTTGGTGTTTCTTGTAGCGCAAGCGTAGTTGGTATTGCCTATAACACAAGCCAAGTTCGTATTTTTTGTAAAAGAAATGTTTTACGTAGTGAATATATATATAAATATGTCTATTTTCATGTGAAATGAAAAATATTGAATTGTTAAATTAATTCGGAAAAAAATTCTCAAAATCTTGGGGTGTTACATTCTACCCCCCTTAAAATGAATTTCTCCCTCAAAATTCATCTAGTTTATCGAAGGTTTAATAATAAAAAGTTTCATTTATTGAAACCCACTTTGTAAAAATGGATAGTAAAACCACCCTTTAATAGGGAAATTTGAACCATAATAGTTACCTGAAGTAACAAATAACTGTATTTCCACATTGGAGAAGATAGGTTTGTAGTGAAGATTGGGCATGGAGGAAAAGCGTAAACATTTAAAGGGAGTGAATAAGGTCATCAATCCCAAAAAAGTGAATGATCTAAGGAAATTTGAGGGCTAAACATTCATAAATATGTGATTATTTGAAGGTTCATCAACTCAATGAAAAATAAGATACATGGAAAACAAATTTTTTTATCACTTTTAAAACATATAATAATTATTGATAAATATCAATAAAGAAAATTCATTATTGGATTTTACTTTGAAATATTTCTAATACATCCATTCCCTCATGAAATAAATATCTTGAAATTTTCTTTTTATGAATAAATCACTATAATACACTTTCAATTGATCTTATGTCCCATAGGGAATAAAATGTCTAACAACATGCATTAATAAATTAAAATAAAAAGTAGCACTTATTGTTCAACAAGTATTTTTATTACATAAAAAAATACATTTTAATTAGGAAATAATGCAGGATAGTGTTAGGCGTGAAACCCTATCATTCCTTAAAAAGGGGTTCATGAACCACGACCTTACTGGACTTGATTGGTTGTGACCCAGCAGTCATGATGAACTTTTTTTTAAACCGCACTAATATAATATATAATATGGAAATCCTTGAAATATGGTTAATCACTTATTATCCTTTTAACCAAGGATTGCAACAAAAAATCAGTGCACAAATACTTCCTCTTAAGTTTAACATAAACTTTTAATGAACTGATGACCTTATAAGACTTGAAAAAGATTAAAATCTAAAATCATATAAAGAGAGTCAGGAAATTAGATTAACATTGATTCCACAATATAACACAAAGTAGCCCACAATTTTCATGTTCTAGAATCTAAACAACCTTAACATATATTATATTGAAACATGTTAACAACATGTATTACCATAAATCCATCAGGAAAACATACATTCTTCCTCATTCTAATGTATATTGAATATACTTCTTAAATAAAAAATGTAGTAAAATTCATTAGTGATAGCATAAACCAATTATAAATAGGTCCTTTCTAAGATCCAATGTGATCAGTAATAACCAATTTACTTATTCATATCCCACACATATTATCCAATATAAAATTATCTTAACACAAATAACATGTTATGGGTTTCCTACCCTTAGTCAAAATCCTAACATTCAAGAGATAACCAATCTAGTCTATCATGACCCTTAAACATATTCTTGTAAATACTTAGAAAAAACTTAATTGGAAAATCCATAAATAATTCACCATTCATAATTCTAGAATCTAAATACATAAATATATTTATTACATCATCCTTAATCTAATAAAAGTAACATCTTATCCTATTACACATTACTTTTTTCCTTCACATTTCATCTGTAGTCTCTTCATCATTAGCAATGTAACCATTACTCAAAAAACGTTATTAACATTGTTTCAGAACTTTCATCTGGGGATGTTGAGTTTCATAATGACCAATTAATTCACACATAAAACAGATAACAATTGATGAAGACTTAGGGAGGCCAAAATTCCAAACCATTTTATTAACCGAACTCATTATTTTTTCCTTATAGTCACTTCCTTTGTGTATTTCTTTTCCATAGTAAAAAAAACTTATTATTCCTTTTAGACATTAACTTTTGTGATTTATTATACTTTTCTAAAACAAATGATACTAAATCTTTATTCCTCCATGGTCTCCATTACCCAAACACTCAACAAACTCCATATTTATTTTCCTTTGTAAGTCTGAGAGTTGGTTAAGGTAAACATTGTTATTCAAGTTCTATGAAAACCTATTAGTCATAATCATGAAATCTTTCACTCCAGTGATCATACCACTTAAATTATCATTAGAAAATCATCCATCACATTGAGAATTAATCTAGTTATTTCCATCTCACACCATCAACAAAAATGCAGAAGTATAATGTGAGAATTACATATCGTAGTAGAAAACCACATAGTCATGAAAATTATTTCTTATAGTTTGTCTAAATCATTATACCTTCCTTAATCTATGTAACATTGGGATTATTCTAGGATATTCATAGATAAATAATATTTAAATCATTAATGATGGTTCATGAAGAGTTTTTGAATTCCAAAATCATATCCCTCGAGAGTGTCAAAGCAAGTGTGCAGTAAGGCCAGTTGTCATGTACAGATTACCATTAGTCAAGCTCAGAACATCTTGTTAGAGTTATTACGCCTAGGTAAATCTATTTCTGGGAAACATTAATATATAGAATCTAGATAGGTATGTATTTCTTGGAAACCACTCTCTCTATACTTTTCAAAAATTCCAAGACATTTTCCTAAAATTTAACTCATCCTTATACTTAACCATAGATACTTCCCAAGAAATTTACTTAGAAATAAACCAAGGGATATCACTAATGTTTTCTCATCCCAGTTTCTAAAGGTTAATTATACCTTTACTCTAATACCAACTATAGAGACACATGCTTTTCAAATATTAACATTTCATACATTTTATAGAATAATTATACATTATAGAAAGAGATTACCCATGATTATAGATGGTATAATCCGTTTAGAAATGTGGAAACATAAACACTGGTACATAAGGTAGATATATTATCTGCCACTATGTTCTTCACGACTAGGTCCCTTATTAGACTAATGAATCATAATACATATCTTCATAACATGGGGAAGAAAACATAAAATGAAGTGAGATAAAATTATTAGTATGGGTAAAAATATAATATATGTATGTATAAACATGATCATAAGTGTATGAGAACATGATCATCAAAATAGAAGCTTATACACTGCATATCAAAGATCATACACATGAATCATGGAAAACAATTGGCAGTTCATAAGACATGAATCAAAAGGAAGTAAATGAAATAATACATGAAAGAATAACAAAAGAGTAAGATATTTAATTGTGGGAAACACTAAATCATATAATTATTTTCATGGTATCCAAGGTATAAATTCCAAGACCAAATTAGTGGATAGAGTCCTTTACTGAACTGGGAGAACCCTCATTCCCGCCCTATATTGCTGAATTGAGAGAACCCTCATTCTAGCCCTGTATTACTGAATTGAGTATACCCTTATTATAGCCCTGTATTACTAACATGAGTGTACCCTTACTCCATCCACGTAGTACTGAACTGAGTAAACCCTCATTCTAGCCCTGTATTGCTGAACTGAATGAACACACATTTCAGCCCTGTCTATCTCATGAGATATAAATTGTTACCCAATGCATTGGAGGGAGATATAGGTCACACCCATTACATAATGAATTCATAAAAACATGTTCCAAAATATCAAAAATGTACATATCATAACCCATGAAATTAAATGGGTTTAGTCAACATGTAAACAAATCATAATATGAGGAAAGAAATAGGTTTCATAATCAATTCTTCAGAAGAATAAACCGTAAAAGAGAAATAGATATCATATATATATAACCCAAGAGAGGAAATGAGTTTCATAATGACCATGAAATTAATCATAACTCATTTATATAAATGATATGAATAGAACATTTATATTATCTCCTAAAGGGTATGAGTAACATCAATAGATGTCATCTTTGAAGAAAAATAATTTTGAGACATCCTCTAAAAATGTTTATTGAAGAAAATATATTTTCTTATTTGAAAATTATTTTTATACATAAAATAATTTAAAATTAAGTTACTTAGAATATTACTTAAAAACATATAAAGAATAAATGACATATTTTTGAAAACCTTTTTTCCATCAAAAAATTTCAACAATAATTTTCATTGAAAACACTTGAAATTTTTTATGGAAAGAATAAAATTATTTTGGAAACCATTTCACTAAAAATACAATGAAAAAAATAAAGAAATATTGATGACGTTTTAAAATTCATTTTACATGAAAAATTTTAATATAAGCATGAAATTTTTTTGAAAACCATTTTTCCTGAAAACATATAAAAGAAGATTTAAATTATTTTAAAAACCATTTCCTTAAAAACACGTCGAAAACATGTAAATAGGAATAGAAAACCTATAAAATATGTTTGAAACTATTTTGAAAACAATTTTACATGAATATTATTTTTAAAAAACATTTTATTAAATATTAAACATTTTAAAAATGTAAAGGGATATTCAAAGAAATGATGGTGGGTAAATCCATACATGTCCCAAGCGGTCAAAAGAACATTCTTTTTTTGACAGTAAAATGCTTCGAAAAGTGCCTTGTTTGGAAAGAAAAAACAAGATTCCCATAAATATGTTTATTAATGATTTTTTTAAAAAATGTCTTTTAGATATTATAGGGGAATGGTATAATATTCTTGTAAACTATTTTTAGAAAACATAGATTTTTAACCAACGAGTGGGTAAAGTCAGGCATTCCTAAAACACATTGTTCACTATCATATGTACCAAAGAGTAAAAAATTGCACCAATTCATGATTATATTATAAAATAATAGAGGAGAAGGAAACTCATGAATATTATTGATATATGGATGATAATATTTCATTCATGGGGGAAAAAGATAAACAATCTCAAAAAGCAATGATATTACCTCAATAAACTATTATAAGTTGGTATCTTGGGATCATACTCTCCATGTTTGGAAATGTAATTTAATGAATCATATAATATCATGAAATGATTTATATTCATTATATGGCATGTAAAATTGATGTATATACACCTTGAAAAAGAGTTTAGGTGCATAAAAAAATATGAGTCTCAAAGATGGAAATTTGAGATAAATGAATTTTTATGAATTTGGTAACTTTTAAAGCATAAACCCCATGAAAGAAGAATAAAAAAATAATAATGTGAATACCCATAATTTTATTTGAAATATAAATTGAATAAAATAACCATATGTACAAACCCTACATGAAATGAATCAGTGGCAAACATATCTTGTATCTCACAGTAATTAAAAGTGAGATGAAATCCCCTTACCCTATTTCTGGACACTCACAATACTCATACATGTTTCTGGTATAATAAATAATGGTTTTTATACTTATTTTACTGAATAATAATATTATAACTATTACCATATATATTTTTGATTATAACCATATATTACCCACTTGTTAACGATCATATGTTAAGGTTTCACTTCGGATAATATTCACTTCGTTCTTCGCATGTGTCATAATTTCTTATATCGTTAACCCTTATACTTATATCATGTTTCCAGAATGTAGAACATGATATTAATATAAGTTATATATACTATAATTATATTATAATAATCTATTGTGTAATGAAGTTTGTAGTGGAATACACCATTCATGGAGACGGTAAGTCGTACATATGTATCAATTCTTTTTTTGGTTTTTATTGTCATATTGAAAAAACTTATGAAAATGGAATATGAATATATATGTATATATATAACTATTTTATTAGAATTAATATTATATTTATATATATCATATGATTTCATTTAACCCGTATCTAATACATTCTATGTGGTGTGTGAATGAATCATATCTCATTGAGGGGGAGGAAGTCCACACTTACTCAAATGATATTATCGTATTAACACCAAATATAAGTTAAAACAATTTGTGTTGTTAAATTAATATGGAATCTTAATGAAATAATAAATATAATTTAATATAATATATATTTATATATATATAGTTTTTCCATCAGAATGGTAACCGTGTTTGGTTGTAAAGAAGAAATGAGCAATCATAGTTTCGTGAGGCAGTAGATCATAGTACACAGAAACAATATGGTCAACATCCAATAGATGGAGGTTTGTGCTAGTGTAGATAAGAATATTTTATGAAAAAAATCCCAATATATGGATGATATTGTTTTTATCAATAAATAATGGAATAAAGATATTTGAGGGGTGTATAAGGAAAATTAATGAATGGATCTTGAAAGAATATTTTATCTCTAAATAAGGTAACTCCTTTTGGTTTGTGCCAAAAGGTTTTCTTGGAGAGGGTTTATGTCCAAAGGATGGCCTCAAAGTCTATGTGATGATTTTTGGAGGCTACTTGGGCCCATATTGGATGAACACAAATGTTTTTATAGGTGTGAGGAATGGTTTGAGGTGGTGGCATTTTAACGAAAAGGAAAATGGCTCACATAGAATGTTTTGAAGACAAAATTATTGTGCACATGTTATTACTTAATAAAATCCATACCATACCAAAATAACTAATTAATGGAAGGTGTATGGATTAACTATCGACATAAAATGGGTATTTGGGATATTTCTAGGTCATTAGGGCCCTTAAATTTAACGTGTTGTTCCTAGTGAAGCATAATTTGTCTTCAACCGATGTGATTAATTGTAATCACTTTTACTAATCATTTGGGTTAAAAATTAATATTGAATTATTATACAATGAATAGGAGACTAAAAATATTGGTTTATGTCAGATTTTTTAAATTCCAATCACAGAATTAGAAAAATTATGATTAGTGTTAATCCCACAGTTGGGATGAAATGACGAGGTTTTAATGTGGAAAAAAGTTCAAAAGATGATTATGATTTTTATCCAGTTACAAAGGGAAGTTGATCCTAATGATGTTTATTGCATTATTAGATGTGATATTAATATATTGTGATGTTAAAACATATTTATAATATAATTTACCATTAATAGCTAATTAGACAAAAGGTAGTGTTTAACTAAAAAACAATATTTTCACTATTCATCGAAAAATGATGTTTCTTAGAAAAAACCCAAAAATTCCAACTAGGATAATTTTGAAATTCTAAATTAAAAAGTCTATTTATCTCATAAAATTTAATTTATAATTTTTTATAAAAATATTTGTCTTAGAAAATGTGATTTATTCAAGAAAAAGATATTTTTAACCTAAAAAGACTTTACCAAAATTTTATCTTTCATTATCAGTGTGTTTAATTTATATAAAACAACAATATTTTAAAATTATTTATTATTATGTATAATGAATAGTTTTTAGTTTTCTTATTTAAATAATTTAAACAGTAAAAGTTGGTTTTTCATAGAAACTTTCTGTTGCGTGCATTGTACGACAAGTCGGTGTTGCTTGTAGCGCAAGCCAAGTAGGTATTACGAATAGTGCAAGGTAAGACAAAATTACATGTAGAAAGAATTTCTGACATAGTGTTCGAATATATATATAATGAAATATTTCATATGTCATGTGAAATGAAAAATATTTAAAAGTTAAATTAATTCGAAAAAAATCTCAAAATCTCAGGGTGTTACAATAAACAACTAAAATAACATTTTTATGGAGAACATAATCCCTAGAAGAATAAAAATATATTCCTCAAATATTTAGACTTTAAAAAAAAACCAAATTGGTTTGAGAAATTTAATATAATTTACAAAAAAATTAACCACCAGATATTAATCTACAAATTTCAATAGAAATAAAAAAAACACAGAACCAAATCATCCATTAAAAAAAATCCTTAAAATTCATCAGTAATTTTTTGAAAAAGGTCAAAAATAATATATTAGAAGGTTTTTTTATTATATTCTTACATGATAAATAAATAATAATTAAATAAAAAAAATTCCCCATATTTTTTTAATAAACATAAAATTTACCCATAGAAAATTAATACTTATGAGGACAACTTTTGGGTCTATTGTTGACACAACTCCCTTATCACCCTATATATTTGGATTCATGCCCAGCGACCTTGATGTATGGGATAATTTGTCTCCAAACCATATATTTTTCCTTTTTCCATTAAAAAAATTAAAAATAATTCCTCCCAGATTAACACTACATGTTGATTCTAGGGGTTATAAATTCTCTATCCCAAAAAAGTATATCACAAAAATTTCACTAATTACATTAAAAATATTACAGCTTAAATAACTCAAATGGTGTTCCTATGATTTTATACATATGATCTTCTTTTATATTATATACTTGTCATGGTATCCGTAATAGTTAACATAACCTTAGATGAAAACATCCCAATCTCTACAGATATCTAAACACTACATCGATACCAACTATAACATCTTGTAACCAACACTCCCTAATATGGTGTTGAAATTATAAAATTTAAATTTCCTACCTCTATAAAAATAAGTAGAACCCATTTTTGATTAAAAAACCTATAATATAAAAATGAAATATTGTTTCACATACATACGCTTAAAACTTTTAGGATTATAGTTTCATAGAATGAGGGCCAACTTATGTTAAATAGGTTTCATAAAAAAATGTTTCATAAAATTGAACATAATATCCCTTTATACAAATATGTTTTATTTCATAATAGGTCACCAAAACCATCCGTGTAAAATCTATTATAGAAATAATTAATACAATATAATTATTTATAATCTATGAAGGAGGAAACATATGAAGGGCTGGATCAAATTCTCAATAAGGTGCCATTTAAGAATTAAATTAATAATGTCATCAATGATCATATAAATTGCATAAGGGGTTGATGACATAATCATAGATAATGAATATAATAAAAGAAAATACATAACCATAATTACCAATAATATCAAAAATGAAAACATGGAATAAATATTTAAAAAAGGAAAGAGTCAAAACAATCACCAATCGTGAACCATTGGATATCAATCGTAATTAAATGAGACATCATAAAGCCATATAAATCAATAAAAGAACATATTGGTATCTTGACACATAATATCATAGAATCCTTACAGAACCATTTTAGAACCTATAAAAATTGGAATAACCATTTGAACTAAATTCTATATAATTATTCAAAGAACATTATCATTACCCAATTCATCGGAGAGTCATATGGGTGAACCTGTGATATATAACTTCCAATAAATAAGATATTAATAATGAAAAAACATAATTCATCATAAAAATCATCAAAATAATCATTATTCATTCATAAACTAATTAACCAATGGAAAAAGAAATGGGTTTCATGTTAATTTATTTAAAAAATTATTAACCTGTAAAATATAACGTGTTCCATGACAATTTATTTGAAAAATGACTAACCCATGTAAGATAAAAGGATTCTATAAAATTCTATATCAAAAAATAATAATACGTATAAAGAAATAATGAGGATGGTATCATTAAAAAATATCACCAATGTAGCATAAGTAACAAGAAGGGTTTTTGACAATGATGAATGAAAATACCAATAAAACATCATTAAAAACATTTTTGATGAACATATAATTTTCATTTCGAAAATCACTTTAAAAACCAAAAAAAATAATGTAAAAATAATTTTATTCAATTTTTTTCAAACAAATAAAGGAATCTTTGAGAAAAATTAATTTTTTTTGGGAAATATATAATTTATGATTGAGAGATAATATTTGGAATTGTAAAACATTTTGGAAGTAAATATAGTTAAAAATTTATTTTTGTAAACCAAAAATTTATTGAATATTATTAAATTAGTATTATTGAAAATAACTTTATAAAATTTATGTGGTATAATCAAAGAAATTTTGGTCATATAGAAAATAAAATTTTTAAATGTCATAATGAACATTCATTTTTCATGGTAAAAAGGAGAGAAAAGTGTTTTTAGAGTACCAAAAAATAATATTCCATTGAAAACAAATTCCAAAAAGGGGATATGGATAAAATATTTTTTAATAAATAAAATTTTAATGTGAAACAAATATATTTTTAAATCATTTTTATAATTCATTTTTTTGGATGACAACAGATTTCTGATCGAATAGAGAAATAAAGTTAGATTTTCTAAAAAAAATTTATCAATTATTGTAAATACAAATGAGTGGTGAAATTTTAATATGACATGAAAATATCATGAATAAATAGAGGAGAATTAAATCCATTAGTTTCTTAATATATGGATAATATTTTCTCATCATTGTAAGAATAATAAAAAATTATTCATAAGTGATTTGATTGTAACATAAGACTCATACCACTTTGTTAAAATTTAAACATAATACATATGAAGGAATAAATTTAATGAAAAAATTTCATTAATCTTTGTCTATATAGAATATAACATGTTAATTGGGTGTTATATACCCCTTAGATAAATAATATAAGAGTATAACAAAACATACATCTCAAAGAAGGAAAATTGAGACAAAGCCACCTAACCGATTTGGTAGCATTGAAACCCTAAACCCCATTAGAGGGATATCCCCAAGAGGATATGTAAATATCTATAAATTTAATTATATGAATCATAAAATAAATTCAGGGGAAAAATATGTACAACACAATACAAATAAGTAATGAATATTACATACATCTCAAAAAAATAGTGAGATGGGAAAAGCATTAACATTAGTCTGATTCATCATATTTATTATATATTCTCATAAACAATAAATATATGGTAAATATTTATTTTCTATAGAATATTTTTAGATTTATTATTACTTTTATTTCACTTATTATCATGTCATTGACAATTACTTAACAAATTTGGTTTACGTTCGATGATTTGACTATATTCGGCTTATGTATAAAAAATGACTAAGTTGGGTGGACTATAGACCAAGAAGCTATTAATTGAGAATATAAATGATAATAAGTATTAAATAGCTATCATATTTATACAAAATTTATACTTTTTAAAACCATAATCAGACATGGATATGAAAAATTATGTAACATTATGATCATTGAGAAGGTAGACCATACATTTACAGGAGTAACATTTCATTATTCACTGATCAATATAGAAAGAAGGGTTATAATGTTTTACCCTTACAGAATTATAATAATTTCATAAATACCATATTATTTAATTATATACAGTTATATAAATAATTGTTAAGATGTGTTTAAAAAAAGGAAACACATCACTTCATGGTGGTTGTAGTCCACACCTACACGAAAGGCGTTCTCATTATTTTTTCAGTGAATGAAATGGTTTAAAGAAAATGATTGTTCAAATTTAAATTATGAGAAATATTTCATTAATAATATACATATTAATTTATATCATACATAGATACAGCTATATAAACACAAATACACAAATATATTTTATCTATACCCTTATTACCTTCCCGACAACACGTTTGTGAAAAATGAATCACATCGCTTTGGGAGACGATAGTACGCCGCACACAAAATCGACATTATTGTTTTCATTAGGGAAAAGAAAAAAAGTTATATATGATATATTGACTGAATAGGTATAATTTTGGTTTATATATTATATTCAATCTTTGTATCCATCATCATACCCAACTGTGAGAGGTGGAAATGGAAAAAAAATCACATCATTTCATAATGTAGTAATCTATGGATACACATGAATATTGATTTCATAAGCCATTTTATGGAAGTGTCTATGGTATTAGGTGATTTTTTTAAAATAAAAACAAAATATAATATATAATATAATTAATTTATTATATAAACATATTATAAGAAGTGTTATATGAGGTGGGTAAAGAAGTAAAATAAAAAAAACATTAAATAAAATTACATATTTTTGTGTATCCTACTTAGTTTTCCATGATAGGTTTTCCTAGTTTGGATTTATGACAAAAATATAGATTATGGTACTATAGGATGGAATTTTAGAATTTATTTGGTCTTGGTTTTTGTGATCTAAATGGATTGAGATTTTTTTGGAAGTGATGGCAGTGAGTTCCCTTTTATAGTTGAAGGGGAGTGGTATTTTCCAAGATAACCAAAAGTATTCACTATTAGGTGTTAAATCATTCCTCATGTGGATAAAATATTGATAATTAATGGGTGTAGTGATAAAAAAGTAGATCCAAACCTCCATAACACAATAAAACACATGTTTTAATCATTTTGTTTCTTATATCCTATGTTTCCTATTTTTTTTACTTTTTAATTTTCATTACACTGAGTAGTTTTCAAGCCTAATAAATGTAACTATTAAGGATAATTTAAATTGATTAATTTTTAGATAAATTCTATCCAATTAATGGTTTTATTAAATCCAATTTATCAAATGAAAATCCTATGCGTGTTGAAGACTAATTTAAACACAAGCCCATGTAATGTGAGAAAACACCCTTTTAACCATAACAACACTAATAGAGTGTTTTACAATTTGAAGGTCCAAATATTCATTGTAAAATAATAATTGGTCTATGAGTAGAACATATTTTATATTTATTAACATTTTAAAAAATATTTTTAAAAGATATTATTTTTAGTAATTGTAAATCATTTGATAAAATATCTTTTATTATATAAAAAGATTAATTTTAGTTTTCACATTATTCATTTAATCTGAATTTAAAAACCAAGAAAATGATTAAATTAAACTATATTATACTAATACATGTTAAAATTACATATTAATTTTAAAAAATAATTTAATAAAATGATTATTTCTTATTACTTAACTTTTAATATTTGTAGTATCATTTATTTTAGTTAATTATTAACTACATAATAATTGTGTTGGTGTTTCTTAACTATCTAAAGTAATTAGTTCATCTGAAAAAATTAAAATAAATAATCATGATCAATTTTTTTTTATAGTTATAAATAATATGTATTACTGAACCTATATTGTTTCTTCACTGGTCCCAAAGCATTATAAAAATTCATATGAAAAAATGTTCATTTTTTTCTTTTTCAATACATAACATTTTATATAGGAAAATTTATTAAAGAAGTTTTAAAAACTACTAAAAATATATAATAAGGTCATAATGCTATAAATATTATCGCCTAATTAGTTCTGGATAAATTGGTTTGTCATTGTGTCTCATATTTTTAAAGTTTAATCCCTCAAGAAAATCATTTTTACTTTCATTGTTGGCCAAAATTTTAACATTTTTCCCTAATGATATTGGTAAAAAATAATTTTATCCACAAAAGATAATATAAATTATTCTTATTAAAATAATGGATTCTATTTTAACAAATTATATCTATACAATTGGTATAATGTAATTTAAAATAACCTCGTAGTCTCAATGAGAAAGTAGGGTTTTAACAGAAAAATATTCAAAAGTTTACAAAGTGTTTTTAAAAAATTCCAAAAGAAAATTATTTAAAATGACCTAAATTGAATTTATAGATGTATAATTGAAATAATTTTACTTTTAAAAATTAATATATAATTTATCTTTATTAATTAATTAAAAGGAAATAATCTTTTAAAAACAAATTCAGTAATTTTCAATATTTATAAATAATGATACTTTTCAAAAAAATACAAAAAATTCACCATAATATAATTTTGGTATTAAGATTTAAAAATTCAATTTTAATTTTTTTTAAAAATTATAAAATAGTAAATAATTAGTTTCAGAATAATTATTCCATAATAAGGTGACAAAACTATTTTTGCTGTTTTGAAAAAATTACTATTATAACCATAAAATTAGATTTATTTTAATCTATTTTATTGACAATAAATAGAATAAATGATAATCAAAATATTTAATATATTATATATTAATTAAATTAATATAATATATTTTTTTTTAATTTATTAGTATAAAACACACATGTGCACATTAATTATTTTTTTCAGAAAAATATTTCAATTTATTTTTTAATGTGCTTTATTTAAATTTATAACATATGGAAACAAAATAATTCACTATATACACATGTGTAACCACATAATACTAATTCATTTAATCCTATTCTTACTCTCTATTCCAATAGTTTGGTGATTTCTATAATATTAAATTCTAATAATAATAAAAATAATTTGATTTGTTTAAACTCAATGTTATGTGCGTAACAAGATAAACTTGACATTTTATATAAAGAATTACTCAATTAGTGATTCATGTAAAATATTCTATAAAATATAAATTTATTCTTTTAAGGACTCATGGTGTTATTGTGAATTCCATCTCCATGTCATGAGTGGGTAAGTTTAGCTCATGTGGTCACAACTGACATGACCCATAAGATAATACCCACACCCTTAACATAAGAAGCACTCCTAGAAAAATGCATGATTTTTTGAATTATATTTAATTACAATTACATTGATAGAGAGGTATCAATATTGTATTTTTTTATACTCGATAGTATTTAAAAAAAATATTCTTCACATTAGTCCAACCCTAGGAACTTTACTAGAATAATAATCAACGTAGTCACATCTTCAAAAATATGGGAGCAGTCCAAGATAAATTTTTTTTATTATCCCACTAAACACTTTATTTCCTTGATCCTGAATATATTTTCGGGGTTTTTATAGGAAATCACTACATCCACTTCTTCCTTCTCCATGTATATGCATCCATTATGAAATAGATTTCCCATGAATTTTAGCTCTTGAATGAAATAATACCACTTGGGTATCTTGTTAAAAATCAAACCAATCAATGTGTATTAATGACTATCCTAATATATCTTGTTTGATTCTCAATTGATGATGAGTAGATTATAATTCCTTCAACGAAAAATATGAAAACAATTCACAATATGGTTGGATGTCCTTGTCTACTAAAGCCTTGATCACTTCTGCTGTATTCATTAGTCCTAACAGCATCACCAAGTTCTCATATAACCCATAACTACTAGGAAAATATATTTCATTTACATAAACCTATATAAATATTAGATGATGGTTTTTTAATCTATGATAAATCTCATAGAACCTCCAGTCTCCCTATAACAAATCAAATATATCATTTATTCTAGGTAAATGAAATTTTTTCTTCACCACATACTAATTTATCTTTCAGTAATATGTGGAGAGTAATAGACTAGAAATCATATTTTGGATTTCCAAGAAAGGTTCACCCCATTGATAATTACTCATATTAATAATTTTGTTATACTCCATGTCTTAAATATGTCCTCTGATATCCTTTAATGAAGTTAGTGATATATGATATGAGAGTATTGAATTGAAATTAAAACACAACAAAAATTATTTCTCAAAGTCAACTCCTCTATCTAGGGGATACCTATGTGAAGTATTCATAATAGATGTTCTAAAATACATTCATAAGTAGAGAAACATTTTAGGGGGATATTGTTGTCCTATATAATGATTGAATAAATAATCAAGAGGGGGGAGAGTGTGAATTGAGTTATAAATATTTTCTTAAATATTAGACCACCATATTCAAAGTATGTGAGTTAAATTATTTACTTAAGTATATATGAATTATAAATATGAAAACATGCAGATATAAAATTAAATAAAGGGATTTATAATGGTTTGGGGAACATAAATCCCTTAGTCCACTCTACGAACATGATTGTCATTGAGTTTGGTTATTTTCACTCTAATTAAAAATTCACTAGGGTATCATAATTGGGTAAAAGTGGTTATCACTTTATTAAAAAGAAAAAAATATTTAAACGAGGATATATAATTAAAATATCTATCCACGACCATAATAAACTTCATACACTATGTGTAAATATAATAAAATAAATAGAAACTTTGAGAGGAAAGTATAAAGCTTACAGTTGCAAGTAGAAACTGACAATAGATGAAGATTATTTCTAATAAAATGATATAATTTGAGGTATATCTCAGGATAAACATCAGTGAAAATCATATAATTGATAAAAATGTATGGAAAATTTGGTTCCTTCAATGTATGGGTATATGATGTTTTTGTTATTGTTAGGATTCAATCAACTATTTTACTACATCTTCTTACTCATACTGACTAATATTTTTATATCATGTTTGGAATTTTTTGATAAATAATTCATATGGAGTAATGATATTGTAAAATAATATTGATAAGATATACTATTACATTAATGTAGACAAACTTTCCAAATATGGAAATTTCTTTTGTAGTAGCGATGATAGAGATATTATCATTATTCATATTTTCATATTCATTGAAAGTGTTGTGCAGACAGATCATTCCCTAAATTGATAATGTCATTTGGTTGTGATATAAAGGCATAAAGGTATTTATTGATATATTGGAAAATTAATATTGACTTTAAAAAATATGAAATCTTCATTATATGTGGCCTGAAATAACTTTATTTGTAAGACCACATTCAGAAGATTAAGTTGTACTCCTCATAACATAAAAGAACTTCTATAAAATGTAAGATAATTCTCTAGTGTAACATGAAATTTTACTATGATGAAACACATAGTTTCTCAAACTTTTTAAATATAAGGAAAATTTGTTTTAATGGATAATTTCCTTTCATATTTTCATTTTGACTACAAAACCTATCTAGAAAAACTCATATGAACATTAAAAGATAAAGTCTGACATAGTAGAAAGTATTTTTTCACTTTATAATTTCAATAAAATGAACATTTTGATATATTATCAAATGGTTAAATTCTTTTATATTGTAAGCTAAACCCTTGGAAATGAAACTAAGAGTAGTATAATCAGAAAAACTTGGGATGAGCTTGTTAAAAAAAGTAGGTATTATAGTAGTCATCCAAACACATAATTCCAAGATATATTGACACAATATATCATTTTCCAAAATATTTTCTATTTTGATGATAGGAAAACCCAAAATATGGAAGAAAATTTATTATATGAATATTTAATATTTTAGAAATGAATAAGTTTTCTATTTATTTTCTCTTTCTTCCAAAAATACATACTTCTATTCCTTCTCCCCATTTTGAAATACGAAACAAAATTTTTAATTTTCATTTTTTTCATCACTTTTTGAAAGGAGAAAAAAATGTCAATATTTTTTTTTCATTCTCTACCATTGTACGATATCTATAATAAGTAAAAAATGAATACACTTTATATTACACTCCAATTTTAGAAAACAGTTAACACTACTAGTGAAAAAAAATTGGCATTAAACTATCTTTATATGGAATAATTTAAAATCATATTGAATAAAACATTGAGAAAGTAATGTGTTGAAAAGAAATCAAAATATTATCTCACTGAATATATATGACAATGAAAAGATGGTTTTAAAATTGAGCATGCTAAAAATAGCAGAGAATGAATTAAAATCATTCAATGAAATGTGTGTGTAAAGGGATTGAAATTCTTGAGAGAAAAATATAATGCTGGCATGATTCAAATGTTATTTAAAATTTTTTCCCATCTACTAGACAACCTACTCCACACACTAAAGAGATGAGTGTATCAAATTATTTTTGTGAAATAACTTTTTAGAGGTGGCTTCTTAATGGATAAGGTATTAACATTTTGTAAGGAGGATGATAGTAGAGCACATCAAATTTCATGCCAAAAACATCACCCAACATTAGTAAGGATGGTCAAAGACCAAAAAAATTTTCATGAAAAAAATGTACTGGTTTTGACTATATTTTTAGAGGATATTTCTTTTCCATCATTAAATAAAATATATCTATATGGGTAATGGCTAATTTAGTTAATCGTTTGGTTACATATAAAGACAATTATTTTGAAAACATTTAATTTTTTTATTTCATAAACCTCATAAGGATTAAATATTGACTTTAGGCATTCAATGATGGTTACGTTTCAAAAAAAAATCATATTTCAGGTATCCATATTCTATAAAATTGAAAAATTTCATAATCACATGCATTAATTCTTTCCGCTGTAATATCTTTTTTCAATAGTCAAGAAGACATGTAAAACTATTCCACACATGTGGGAAGAAATTAAAAATAATGTTCTATATGTATCTCATTATTAAAACCTGATATCAAATATCTCAACACTTCAAATAGGCATCCTTTCATAAAAATGACAGGAATAGATAATTTACTTTTTATAGAAATTTTTTGTTCCGATAGTTCCACAAAATCATCAACCTCAATTTCATCTTCCCATTCTAAGATATCATTCAGGGATCTATTAAAAACTACTTCATGTAACTCTTAAACTTTTTTTATACAACATAAATGTTTGTTAGAAGTGATCCATCCATCCTTTTTAGTCATGTGATCATGAAAATTACTTATTTATTCACTTGAATTGAACCTCTTAGCTCTTCTGGAAGCTTTTTTTTGTTTAGAAACAATGTTTTTTGTTTATTTATCAAAACATTCAATAGTTTCCCACACTGGAACTGGTATCTGTATAACATCATTGACAACATTTTTTTGACAATCTTGAATCCTTTCCCTTGAAATTGTTCCCCATTATAGAGACCCAACAAATACATACATTGAATCGATAGCTTCAGATAATTCTATTATCTTTAAATAAACATCAGAAATATTTTTTGTTCCTATAGAGGGTTTCTATGAACAAATTTAAATAATATATAGATCCAATTTTTTTCTTAAATATTACATTTTGATTCTATCAAATCAAGAAGTAGTTTTACATCTTAATTGGATTCAACAACTTGATCTTTTAGATATTCTAACACCAGACAATAACATTGAGTTTCTCTATTGAGATCATTTAGAAATAATCTAATAAATTTCTTTTACATACTCAGTTCTAGAATCTTGAAGAATTGGTGAATTATATTCATAGTTTTTTTATTCATTATTCTCAAACTGATTTCTTTCAGTAACACCATGTACTTTTTCCCCATGATGTTATTATTATGATCATTTCCTACTAATTTTTATTTCATGAATAATTTATAATTTATTACTATTTTAATCAAATAGGAGATAATAAAATCTCATTCTAATAGAAATTTTATTCTCTTGAATGACGGGAAACATGTGATGTAATGTCGAGGCTATCCTTTCTTTATAAACTTGCACTATCACCAAATAAAGGGAGGGAGGGTTTCTCTCCTAAAAATTAGCTGGTTTGACTATTTGAATGATAATTCATACTTTTTTCCTCCATATTTCAATAGTTTATTTGTCATCATGACATTATCTAATCTTAGTGTTTTGAGAAATTCTTTTATGATCTCTGGTATCTCATGTAAATAAGAAGACTTCCCCCGAGTGGAAGCATGGTATTCTCTAGAAGTTTAGGATAAAAGACCAAACATTCCAATTGTAAAATTCCAAATCAAAGAAATTTTTCTTTAAGAACCCTTCAATTTAAGTTTACAACTCATGAAAATGGTTTTAATTAATATCATCCTAACCAACTATTCTATTTTGAGAAAAATGGGTTAAAATTTATCTAAAAGGACATAAATTTAGAGAGTTGTTCTGAAAAAGACACATATATCATAGAATATATCATTTTTTATTCGTATTCTTCCATATCATAAAATTATAGAGAATTGTGATATCTTGAAAAATATTTTTTTTAAAACTCAAAATTTCATTGTGTTATCCATGACTGAATGAAATTGGTAAACAATTTTCAATAAGGCTCTAAACTCATTACTTTCTTCTCCTCAACAATGATAATAACTAAGACAAAAAAATTTATTTCTAGAGGGTTTACAACATCCTTAGTAGATAAGTAGGTGGTAAAGAATGGTTATGTTTTGTGAGGGGTTTTTGGGGCTTCTACTAACTAAACAAAGGTTATTGAGATATTTTTCTAGTTTATCGCCAAAGGAAGAACGTCTTAATCTTTTCCAAGAATGAAAGATACAATATTAATTAAACACAAAAACGTTTTTCTAGAATAAAAATATGGTTTGTGATTAATTTAATTCATACTCTAATCTAAAACAAATGATGAGTTTATTCAATGAGATATTAATCTTGTTCTTCCATTGAAAACCAATATCTTATCCACTTAGCACTATACATGAGTTCTTTTGATGTTATATTATTCATAATGAGGCACTATCAGTTCCTTTAATTTTATCAATTTGCTGATGTTTTTAAGGAATTTATGTTATAATGTTAGGATAAAATGTTTTGAGAAAAAAGAAACAGGTTTCGAAGGGTTACAATCCCTTCCGTGCATAGAGTTGATACGCAGCCTTTTTCATTTGTGGTAATCCAGGGGACGAGTAGTGATGTGCATGGTAATTATTACTAAAAAAGGTGGCATAACCTATTTATTATGACTAGTATATATAATTGTGGAAAAAACTAAATTAAACCAATAAAATCAATTTCTCTACTCTAAATATAAGTGATATGTTATAAAAAATATTTATTAAAATTTAATGTACCTAATTCCAATTTAATGAAATTGTATCTTTTAGAAGTAAAAGTTTATATAAAAATACTATCTAGTCGATGTCATATACAAATGAATTAAAAAGTGATATCATTCTTCTATGCATGATCTCTCATGAAATGATGTCTTAAATGAATGTTCTGCATTCTTGATTGGTTTATTTGATTCATTGAAATGTTGATATAAATCATGTAATCACATCTTATTATAACAAAATTAAAATTAAATGAGAAATCCAATGAGGTTTGTTTCATCCACAACTCTTGAACACAAGGACTTTAGGTGGAAATATATTAATCTTCATTAAACAATAGTTTTTAAAAGTGTTTCATTATACTTATTCAAGACATTATGGATTTTCTAAGTAATGAAATGGTCCGGAGTAACTTTTTTCTATCTAATCCACATCCAAAAAAATCAGCATATGAGTATGAAATTAAGTTAAAATAAAAGCCTTTTTTAAAAAATAAGATAAAGAGTCCCAATCCCTTTTATACATCTTAATATTCTTTTCCCCAAATTCAAATTTGATAATTTTGGATTATATTGAAATCATCCACAAAGAAACACTAAAAACCTAATGTTAGTTATAATTATACTAATGTAAAAAAATACATCCAACGAATCATCTATGAATCTTTTTTTCCACTGGTTTTACAGTTTTATCCAAGTCATGTTCTATATTGGAACTCATAGGAGTTGAGTAGGCCTTACTATTTTGAAGAAAAAACATAAGTAAATTTAGTATTTATTTTCTTTTATATAAAATTCATCCAAAAGTATTTAAGTAAGCATTAAATCCTAGAAAAATATTAGACATCCCCAATCAATCTATTTTCAAATTCCATTTTCATATTTTATGAAAATTCATTACACAATTTTTGGTTTTTTAATTCAAAAATAAAAATATCTATAAATATTTTTACTAACAATATATTTGATAAATAAATTTTCTTTAATAACATAGGATCTTTGATTCCTACAATAAAACAATTATATAAAATCAAAGAACATATTCATTCATAAAATGACCTAGGATCTTATTTAAGTCCATATTTGGAATTTGTATATTTAGGAATAGGATTCTAAAAATGTGGATCTTAAATACTAGGAGGATATTCTATATAAAAATACTAAATTAATGTCCCATTTAAAATGAAAGATTTATCATCCATTTGATATAATTTAAAATTCATATATGATGAATATGATAGATGGTTTCTAATATCTTCTGATCTAGCTATAAGAGAAAATGTTTGTATATATTCTGTTACTTATTCTTGATTATATAATTTGATAACTAATCTATATTAATTTCTAGTTATTAGACAATGATCATTTTATTTGTTTCTAAAATCAAAATTGGATCTAATTAAATGATTATTCGAGAGTATTTCGAATATTTCACATACATTATTTTTTTATTGATTAGGATCTTCTTGCACTGGTAAGAACTAAATTTCATTAGATAAATATTCTTCTACATATTTAAGTTCTATTTGGGATATAAAGGTTGATAATTCTATTAGATTTTATAGGGTGCTTCTAGTTTTATTTATTCATTTGGTATTCGAATAATCATTTCTAAAGGATGGCCTTTATGGTTTCTAAGATACTGTATCCAACACACATTCTGGTTTATTATGTCTACCCTTACTAGATATAGTTTAAATCAATAAATATACATTCACCATCCATTAAATCGATCTTTCCAAGATTATCCTTAGTGTTCATGATGTAAACCATTCATCTAAATAATTTAAAGTATCCTAACCACATTTTTATATTATTCCACAACACATAAGATGATTTATTTAAGTAAGGTCTTAATATAATTTTTTTAATGATATAACACATGGTGTTAGCAACATCATCATAGAAATGAGCAGTCATGTCTTATTCATATAACATTGTATTAGAAATTTATGGAAGGTTATTATTACATTTTTTGAAAATTCCACTCTATTAGGGTTTCCTAGGGAAAGATAATTTATGTTTAATTACTTTATTAGAGAAATAAGAATCAAATTCATGATTCTAAAATTCACCACTATGATCACTTCTCAAAATCATGATTTTGAAAACCTTATCATTTTACACATGATCACTGAAATAAACAACATAGAGCCTGATTCACATTTGAATCTCAAAATTTAAACACTTTTAGAATAGGAAAAATCATCAACAATCTCATAAGATAATGAATTAACCCAAATATTTCAGTTCTAGTAGGTCCAGAAAGATCCATATTAATTATCTTAATATGTCTATAAGTTTAATCTTAATTAATGGGGATGAAATATAACATGTCTTTCCTACCCATTTGGAATGCATCACATAGATTCTATCTATGAAACATCATATTTGGAAAATTTAAAATTCAAATTCCATTGAGGAAAAATTCCCAAAGAGTTGACGATCTAATGTTTATTCCAAATCCAAGATAATTCAATTTTATTATTTAATCAGTTTTCAGTATATCCAAAAAATGAATTATGATTTAGTGTGTGAACATTTTCAATTATGGGTTCTTAAAACTTGAGATAATTATATTTAAAAAAAATGGAGGCATTAATAGGAAAATCAAAAAAATAACCATCATCACAATGTTGGGAGATACTTATCTGGTTATTCTATAAGCCTTTAATTTACAGTAATGTTTTGAGGGGAATTGATTTCGGGTTTCCAACTGATCTAATACCAATTGTGTTTCCTTTTTCATTATCAACAAAAATGACATATCCTCCATATCATTTAAATTAAGAATTAATGTTGAAGTAATATATGCTCATATGACTTAAAAAACAACTATTAATGAACCATTTTTTACTATTATTCCTCTATCCAATTCCATACAATTAGAGATAAAAAATACTATTCATTAGTACCCAAATCATTCTGGGTCTGGGAATGTTATCTATATGAGAAATAGAAATCAATAGATTCTTTTTTTCAAAAACAAAATATCATCTTACTTGGAAACATATTTTGAAGGATTTTTTTTTGAATCCACAAAATTTAAGATTTTTCAAATAAAAAATATTAGCAGAGTTACCTATTTCACAATAATGAAAAATTTCACTTTGGAAAGGTGTTAAATTTTACTGTAATGTGAAAAAGGTTTTTATATTGTTTGGGCCAACCACCTTGGATTCCAATTCTGATTTTTTAGTTGATTTTGAAAAATAATGTTGTTTAAATAATATTTCCCTTTAATAAAGACACTTTCATGATCATTGAAATTTAAAACCACCCTCTATTGGTTATCAATTGTATTTATTTTATAATTTTTCAATATAGAATATTTTTCCAGCTAATTTTTTATGTCTAAAATTTGATTTTGAAAATTTTATTCTTTACCATTAATATTTTTCTAATAATTTCAAAGTGTATTATTTTTCTTTACCATAATGTCACAATTTATTACTAATATCATGAAGTAATAATTTTGTATTTATATTATCAATTTTTATTTTTTTGATTCATATTCATGCTGAGAAGAGTATTAAGAGTGAAGCTCATTCAACTGTGCCATAAAGCATATTTTCCCTTTTAATCTTTATATCCAGCCTCTGATTTTGACGACATGAATTTGCATGAATCTATAGAATCATTCTAGGTTTTCTTCACATCGTTCCAAGTTTATTTATATCTATTACTCTTTAAGTATTTATTTCCAATCTTCGTATCATTTTTTATTTTCATATATTAAGTCTGGAAATGTCCTTACTTTTTCACAGAAATAGCATCTCAACTCATTAGGGTTGTCAGTACACTTCATGGGCTTTTTGGAAACTATTATTAAACCATATCCCTTGTTATATATCTCCTTGCACTTTCTAGAAAGTTTTAAACACTGTAATTTTGGTTTTTACCAATACCCTTATCCCAATGGTTCTCTAAAACCATTGTAAAATGGTGCATAATGTTACAGTTTCACAATAGGTTTTTAAAAAAATTGGGAAAGGGTTGTCGAAACTGCTTTATACCGATGGTTTTAATTAACTATTGCTATAAATTATATATCTAAATGGGTTTTAAAAATCATTGGAATATATTACCCTCAAATTCATCATGATCAGCTCTTACTTATTTCAAACCTGTTCTTTTTCCATAACAGCACGCATCTCCCTTTTCTATTCTGTGACCACTCTTCCACGAGTGATAAGTCTTTATTTTAATTTGGTTTTTTCCACATCAAATCAATTTCTTCCAATTCAAATTGGTTTTCCCTATATTTATCTTCACATTGTTGAGTATGTTTTCTTCCATTTATTTTTAGTTTCCCCATTAGTCTGAAATATCTCATCATTTAGATGTATTGATTATGCTTCATATACTATATCTGTCTACACATGCATTCATTGATTCTATTTTATATACGACATCTATATACACTAATTTTTTTAAAACACCATCATATTAGATTTTTCTAGACACACTATATCTTTATGCACATAGATGTTGATACACATTGATGATGATTCTGTATCTTTTTAAACATAGATGCAATTTTTGAGTGAAATTATATGATTTTTACCATCCATGAACATGGATTAAAGAACCCCTGGTTGTGTTATTTAAATATCTAAGAAAGTTATAAATGATTTAATTAATTAAAATAGGTTTCAATGAACCCCATTACACTTGATATCTTACTTTATGCTTGAGGTTTATCTATTTTTCAATATTATATTTTTAATTGATTTTTAATTTGTTTCATAATTTTATTGATGAATTGTATTTTGGAAATCATGATATCATTGGATGTTATTATATTTTAAATTTAATTATTATAATGAAGGTACACTGGAGTATGAGTAATGTCGTGTTCCTCTTTATTTATTTCCTTAGATATGGTATCATAGTGTGAGTGAGACTAATTTATAGTGAATTACAAAATAGGCAACTTAGTTAGTTTTTTGGACATGTAATTTAAAATCCCCCTGGTCTAGGATGTTTTTCATTGACTTTCACATCACTTAGGGTTCTCAGAATGACATTTCAATGCCCCTCCATTGAGAGGATGGGTGTGAAGCCTTTTAGTGTTATTTATAATACTTTGAATGGAATCCTACATTGATTATGATAATAATCCTAAAATCTTATATAAATTATCCAATTCAATCTTGGTTCCCATTATTTTTCTATTAGACATATGGGAATGGTGACCCTTATTTGGATTATGAGACTCCTATTATTATACAGGGACACTGGAATAAGGCCTTGGGTCATGGATGGTACTACATATCTAAATATATGTGTATATATGTTACAAAATATATAGTGAATATATATTAATACATACCAATATATATATATATATATATACATGGTGAACCATAATAAAGAGGTATTCCAACTTAGACCAAAGTGGGAATCGTGGGCTAGGAGTTCCTTGAGGAACCTGAGTGTCCCTCAAAAATATTGCATGTATTGGAGTAAGGTAAATATAACACACAAGGGTATACCGTGATGTTTGTAAACCCTTCAATAACTTATCTTACAATATTTATATTTTTTTCATTGAGAACCTACATGTTTCTAGTTTCTGAAACCACAATTACTACCTTTTAAATACCATACCCTATAAAAAAATATCACTGATCACTAAATATGATATATGACTCAGTGAGTTTGTGGATTGGGGGATCTTATCTGAATTTCATCCTATGTTTATCAATGAAAATAAATCAAAATGGGTCTATAAAAGAAAGTTGAAGCTGATATATTTGAAGACTCAAGATTATCACGTCCATCTATATTAGTTGATTCCAATATAAATCCGTCATATTTTTATAAATAATTCAATTGTGTTAGTTATTTAGTTGTTCCATTTTTTATAGACCATTGTGCTATGAAGTTGTTTAAATCATAAATGGAAAAAAATGTTTATAAAGACACCATTAATTTTGTGTGCATTAGAGAAAAAAAAATTTACATAATTTTTCACATACCTGATGAATCTAATAGTGCACCTTGGAAAAAATACCTATTGGAGGAACTGTTTCTTTTGGTCGGATGTATCCAATTGAATGAAATATGTACGCACTGAAATCATATGTCTGAAATAGGAATCATCAGAAATGTTCTATCATGAATAGTTACATGGCTCAAGAATGTATGTAATTTTTATCAATGTATTTTTATGATATAATTACGAGAATGAGTAGACCAACGAGAATTGAAGAACTGTATAAGAAAATTGAATTCAGTTTTCCATCACTTCCTCAAATAGAGAGAATTCTAGGATCATATACATTGATGACATTAATCATTGAATAGAAGGATATGGAACATCACAAAATGTTTATCAATAGTGATTTGTTTAATGAATCCATCATGTAGGTAAATTTAATACGTATATCTTATCTCATATCTTGAAATTGTACAAATATGTTAAACTATTTCTATTTTTATCTACAGGGATCATAAAAAAATGATAAATTGAAAGCATCATTCCTAATCTTTGGGAAGAAGAGAGACTTTTCATAGAAAATAATTTTCACTTCGGATTAAATTAAAGGTATAAATTTAGATGTCATAAATAAATAAAATTAATATTTTATTAAGCTTAATATTTGTTTATATTTCTGGTATCGAGTATCTCTTTTGACACTGACTCTAAGGAAATAATATCTTTGTTCATTGGTCATAAAACCTTGTTTCAAGAATGTCAATCAATTGTTGTCAATGGGTACCGAGTTATTATCAATAAATGAGAAAATAACATGAGAACACAACATGATGGTGTTAAGCTATTTACTACAACAGACTTTTATTCCATTGCATCGAATAATAGAACTTATTTTGAATTTTTTTCTTATTATAGAGTCTTTGAAAAATAATAATATTTGATTATTACTCTCATGGTCAAGTCAATATGATGAAATACCAGTGGTTTGATTCTATTCTGAGGCATGTCACCTTTATTAATGTTTGTAGATTAATATTTATTGGCATGAATCACACTCTTGCTACCAATGAACTATATCTATTTTTATATATGGTGAAACATGTTTTTTGTCAAAGATCATCTTAAACCTGAATTTGTTGTCATTATTTATGAAATCCCAAGATTGTTTTTGTTATGGTGATGATATAATTGAAACCATCCCTCCCCCCACTGGCCCAAATCCATTTATTACTTATGATGACTCCAATAATTCAACTGTTATAGTTGATTAAAAACCTAAAGTTGTGGTGAGATGTATATTGAAGCATTCATCTGTGTTCTCAGTTCTGTTGGTTTAGATCAACTTGAATTTTAGTGTTTTGTGATATACAAATTGATTTACTTCTGATTACAATTTTTTTTATCAAACTAGACCATGATATGAATTTTTAATATTTACTTGTTTTAGTTTTCTTTGAGTTTAATTTTATAATATTGAATAGAACTATATTAAGACCCACCCGACCAAAATATACTGAAATAGTCAAATTGTAAAAAAAACTAGATGAATTGAATTGGAAATATTAAAATAATTTATATAAAAATCAGAACCACTAAAAATATTGTCCAGACACAAGAAATATCTAAATTAAATAACCAATAATATGAACCAATTGACCAAAGGTAAATAATCCATGTCTCAATTTTTTTTGTTGGTTACATAATAGCTATCCTTTTTTAATTACTTCCATATTTGTTTTCAAATGAAGGAAATGAAACCATACGAAGAGGAGTGAAGAATAAAAGTGACGTATAATAAACAATGAATGGATGATATAGACATTCTTCAGTTACTACCTGTTCTGAGTATTTTATTACAAATATATATATTTGAATAATATATAATGTCATGTGATTAATTTTGTTTTAAAATTTAATGCAGTATCCACCACTTACGCGCTAGTTATTCAAAGAGAATCCTAGTAGTGGTCTTAGTACATAGGCCAATGGTGCGAGGGGTTGGTATGAGATCAAGGCTCTCAAGTCGGTATACCTATTTAGACCCTACCCCTCCCACTAACATTCCATCTTCCACACATTCTGATCCCACGACGTTGTTATGGACACACTAGATATTTAGGCCTCCCATGATTTCACCACCCTTTACATATGAGCCACCTCACACATCTTTACTATATCCCATGATGATTCCCACTTCTCACCCAAATTTTACAGTTGGTCATCCATCCACACCATCTTCTTTACAATCTAATGTTTTCTCTAATCTTCTACAATTATTCTTCATCTCCTGCATTATCATAGTATTTTACTATATAGAATACACTTGGACCCACTCCACTAGTATAGGGTGATGTTCATTTTGTGTTAGAAGATCTAGAGTAACCCATTAAGAATACTCCAACTGGTATATTTTAGAACCCTAAAACAATTTACCATAATTTATATTCATTATAACGTATATTGATTTAATATTTTCTTTTCTACCATAAAACATACATCTACTGATATTAGGTGATGTAGGGGATGTACACGCATGCTTTCGGTGTGGAACTTCCACATGAAGTTGATGGTGGAATACAACAGACACCCAAATGATCGAAAAAACAGGGCAGAAATGTCGGTGTTTTTTGACGATGCATTTCAAATTCTCTGACATCATTCCTTTCATCCCATGTCATGGAGACAGTTTCCAAAAAAATTCAAGGATAATTCTTGGGAACATATATAAGTAAATTTAATTTAATTTTTTTTATTTATATGAATTAATAATTTGGTGTCAACTTCAGTTTAATTTTCACGATAGTGAGGGTGCACAACCACCACTTTTAAAGGAGTTAGGGAAGATTTGGAGAGCCTATATTCATAAGTGATATATTGGATGGCATTATAGAGTTGGAATAGAGTAAGAGGTGGTACCTGTCGTGGATTATTTCCCAATATAATAGTATCAAAAATTGATTACACATTGGGTGAATATCATGTTTAAGGTAATAATCACGTTGGATGTATTTAATTTAAAATTTTCTTGTCTTTCCATAATAATAACATTTATATAATTGAATTCTATTTAGGAATCACCCAAAAAAAATAAAAATAACATTTATGGTAAAAACATACCTCCACACTTGGGCATAATATGATGTCATATCATAAGAGGAAGAAAGTATGAAGGTTGTTTATAATTTTATTTTAAGACATAGACATTATATTTTATTCTCCTTAATATATTCGATTTCTAATGTTCAAAAATAATATTATTTATGAAATTATTTTTTGGTAACTTATTTTTAATTAGGGTTTATTACATTCAATGTCATTTCCAAGGTAGGTATTGAATATTGAAGGACATGTTCCATGATAAAAACTGTTTTTCTCGAGTAGAATGAAAAACAATAGAAGTGAAGTTCATGAACTAACATAATAGAAAATTGTATGTTTTACATTTTTGATTTCAAATTTCAATATATATATTGCAAATTAATAATTTATTTATATTTTTAACAATATACATTGGAGGACCTTAAATCCCATGAACCTAAATGTAACGTGACAATTGATCACTTAGAAAAGGTGTTAAGAGATGTGCACCCTGGTAGAGTACACTGCCAACCTGAAAGGATTATAATTCTGACAAGTTATTATCCCTCTTTAGGAACTAGTTTTACTATCACCTAGTTCAAAAAGGTTATGGCATGGGTAGAATAGGATGAAAAAGTGGTTACATATGTGGAAGAATGGGTTTCTAGGGAAACACTAAGTTAATGAAACTAATGATTGTTTTATATCCACAAATTTTACCAGAGGTCATCATAGCTTTTGATGAATATATGTCATCGATTCCTTCAATATATGGTGCACTTGGAGGTAGTTCTGGTGGTGGTCGAGACAATATCATTCCTAGTGATTAATATGAAGAGGAAAAGGCCGAGGACAAGGATAATGACAAGTTTGAGGATGAGGCCGAGGTTGAGGGATAGGTTGATGTTGAGGTGGAGGAAGAGGGAAAGGACGAGGTCAAGGATGAGGATGAGGATAAGGTTGAGGTTGAGGATTTGGATTATGATGAGGATGAATATTAAGATGAGGACTGGGGATGGGATGAGGTTTAGGGCGTGGATGTGGATGATGATGATGGGGATGATAGTGACAGTTATGGTGATGATGGAAAAATTGAGCAGTTACATTTTTGACCAATGTTAATAACATTTGATATTTTCAGATTTGATGTGACTGGATATATGTGGGATTAGGTAGGTCACATTATGATTTTATCTGGTCACCTATATACTATATAGTTTGAATAAAATAACCTTTTACAAATGTATTGTCATCATTTTGATAAATTATGTAGTGTATTTAGATATTTAATAAAGGATTCAACATTCAAAGGAATTATTAGGATTGTGGTCTTAATTGTCTATTTAAATATTTTTATATAATTGGATTCTATGATTTCTATTTTTACTTGGTATCAAATATATTTCACAACCATACCCATCCTTATCTATAACACCCTCCCCAACACCCCACCCTCCCTTCCAAAACCACCCATGTCCATGGAACTTCATTGTATCCCTTCCATGTTATCTCTTTATCATACTATTATAGATCCATGGCATATTTTCAAGGACGTAGTGGTTTTCACAATTCAATTACCAATGGAATTTATAGTGGATGTGGTCATAGACACAACATTTTGTAATATTATGGAAAAACATTACATCACATTAACATCTATTAGAATCACAATGGATGTCCAGTGGTCCTTCAAACTAACCAGGTAGCCTTCGGTGAATCACAAGATCCCCCAAAGCATACAATCAAACTCTTGGATGAATAACATGAGCTTATTAGTTGTCATTATACCACTTCTTAGTTGTCTTACTCTAAATCATTGTCTTTTGACATGTTACATAGTGGGAAAATGTTTTGATCCAATTTCATTCCCACATTCTAAAGTTGATTGGTCTCCCACCATTAGGGTGATAATGATGGCTCCCTTCAACCATAAATTCAGGGATTATTTCTTTAATTTCCCTACGAGTGACCATTAAACTGAATTTCATTACAACCCTTCATTCAAATATCTATATAAAAATCAATACCTACCATCAATAACCTATTCTAAAAAATAATTAGTGGTTTAATTGCTAAACTCATCAATAAATAATAGTAAAACAAAAATGAAGTATAATACTCATATAGAAAGTAAAAGAGCATTTCTACCCATGAAATGAGAATTTTTTATATCATTTTTAAAACCAATTTTTAACTATGTCATGTTGTAGTAGATAACATACCATTGAATACTTGATGATAAAATATTTTTGAGAATTTTGAGCAAATTCAATATTTCCTGATGTTTTCACCAATGAAATTGAAATCGGTTATTTCGAAGGGTGGTTGTCATATAGAGATTGAAATAGGGAATATTATATTCTAGTAAATTCCATGGTTTAAAGAGTTTCTTATTCTTATGTTATATTGTAGGTTTTGTTTTGTGTTGTTTTAAGTATTGTATGAAGGTATATGTGATGGAGGAAATTCTAGCTGGCTGTTGTAATAAATTTTGGAAAACTCCATACCAATGATTTAAAACCATTGGTGAAGTGTTGAAAAGCATCTCATTACCAAAAATTTACTAAAACCATTGGTAAAACTATATACCAACAGTTTTAAAAACACTGGTAACCTGTTAAATTATAATATATATGAATGGATAATAAACCGTTTTATATATATATATACCAACAGTTGTTATAAAATCATTGGGATATATAGATTTACAGATCTCTACACCAATAGTTGAAGTAAAAAATTGGGATATTCCTTTCACAATGCCTAACTGGACAACGGTTTCAAAAACCATGGGCATAAGATATACTAACTATTTTCCATCATACACCAACAGTTTAAAACTATTTGTATAGACTAACTTTCAACCCGAATGGCCCGAAGGCCTTCATTTTTATTGATTTTTTATAAACCCTCTTTCAAGGGATGAGGGGGAACCCGTACAAGGCCCATAGGATCTGATATTACAAGCCCTGTAGGCTTATGAGATTACATGACCTGAAGGTATTAGGGAATTCAACCAGACTATCTACAAGGAACTACCCCTCCCTAGCCTATGCATTGTGATAGTAGCTCTCCAGCTTCACATGGAAATCCAGATAGGCTTCTCGTGCAAGCACATGCTGGTCCCGATGGCATATCCATACCCTCTCATTCTGACAAATCCATTTGGCACTACCCCAGTGAGTGCACCTGCTCTGAATCATCTTCGGTGGCTACTCCTTTTTTGTAGAGTCTGTCTAGGGAAACTGCATCTGGCCCGAAGGCCTTGAGGTGGCCCGAATCCTTAATGGTGGCATGAAATAACTAATGACCCAGAGTCCAGGGTGGCCCGAAACCCTTAAGGACTCTAAGACCAAACCGGTGGCCCAAGGTGAATAGTTCTAGCTGCTATAGTACCGAACAATACCTACTAAAGTGCCTTCTATAGTAATGAACAATGTACAATTCTGCTACAATGCCTACACAGTGTAGAGTTCTGCTATAGTACCAGCACAGTGTACAGTCTGCTACAGTTCTTGCTACACTGCCTGCTACAGTACCCTAATACAGTTCCCCCAGAAATATTCCTCTGCCTAGTTTTAAACCTGGGTATTGTGGATGCACTAACTTTCAACAAGTGTAAGAAATATCATTATTTGATTCATATCTTCTTTAGAAAACATATCCTTCAGATGATTCATATATTTCTAAGATTTTCCTTATTATATTATCTTCAGAAGTAGAAAACTTGAAGTAAATTTTTTACTTTCTGGTAATTTTGTTCTATTCACATTCAGTCTCCATTTCAGCCTCATACATTATAAGAGTCTCAATGTAATTCTTTATTCTAAATTTCTTTACATATGTAGATTGTCTGATTTCAATTGAGATTCCACTAAATTTAGGTGGTATTACTTTGATAACATTAAATTCTAGTTCGGCCCAATAATATAAATTCTAAGAGAATAAATTTTGTTCACAATATCATTTATTCTTCCAATTAGTTGATTAATTCTCTCTCTATCGTCCATTTTTATTATATCAAAATTAATTTTAACTATTTTATATCTAAGAGGTTTTTTCATTTTGTGTGCCTTCTTATGACACTACTATAGTGGTCCAAATTGTGATTTAAACTCTAAATCTATTAATTCTATCATCCGCATGTTTAGACCACAAGATTTTAATAGAATATGTGGATGTCATACAAGACAAGTAATGTGGAACACTAAAGTAGTGTCATATGAAGGTACAAAAAACCATTGGGGTTTCCCAACTAATTACATGTAGCTATCACTTAATGAAAAGGGAAAATATGTTTCAACTAGTCTCTTCCATTATAAAACATATCCATGTTCTTATGTTCACTCATACATTGAGTGTAAACAGGATAAAATGAAAATAAACTTTGAGAGGAATGTATGTAATAGACAGTTTCCAGGAGTAATTGGAAATTGATAATGATTCATCCTCAAAGAATTATAGACTTCAAGGTATTTATAATGATAATCATTAGTGATACTAATAGAACAGATAAGTGTGGAACCAAATATTGTTTTCTCAATGTATATGTTTCCTATGTTTTTCATTTTGTTCGGATTCAATCAACTACCTTTCCATGTTGAGACCAACTAGTCCTTTTATATATTTTTTGAACTTCAGTACAAGATACCTCTTATGGTCGATAAATCATGTAGATTATCCTTAATAGGATATGAAATTAAGTTTATGTGTCCAAAAATATGAAATATAGGGATTTATTGTTCACTAGTGATGATAGAGATCTTCTCGTTCTTCATATCTTTTTTTCAAGGACACTCTTTTGTAGTTCAAGCTTTCCTTTAATGGATAATCTCCGTTTGATGTCTTTTAAAGGTATGAATTGACATATAATGATTTTAAAAATATAGCATGAAATTATGCAATATAATAACTTCATAAGATACAAAATTGGAGAACTATTTATCATAATATTACTTTTTTACTATAATTTATATATTCTTTGTAAGTTAAAATAACTTCCATATAACATAAGATAATTTTCCAGTTTAATATAAAATGTTACTATGGTGTAACATATAGTTTCATTAACTTATTATTGAAAAAAAATATTATTAGATGATAACTTTAGTTCATATTTTCATTCTAATAAATGAATATATCTTTACAAACCTAGTTTCACTTCATAAGATAAATTCTTACATAGTAGAACATATTTATACACTTTTGTATTTTGAGAAACTAAATATGTTATTAAATTATATTAAGATAAAGTTCTTGTATATCATACGATAATAACTTGGGAACACTAATTAATATTAATATAATCTAAAACAAATTGGATAAACATGTTTGATAAAAATTAAGGATTGTATGAGTCATCAAGACACATAACTCAATGATCTATTGTAAACCTATATCCTTTCCAAGAGATAAAACAAATATGATGGAAATAGAAATTCTTACAATCAATGATTTAATTATCCAGATAAGGCTCAATCCTAGACCAATACTACATACTAAGATTTACCACATTTCAAACATCATGAAATTATCTTCCTTTAGTTATGTAAATGAAACCTATATCTGATTGTTATCAATGTTTTCTCACAAGCAGGTTAGATAATCTATTTTGATAATCACATCAAAGGACTTTATCTTTTAAATCCATGAATTCCCATATATTTATATAACCAACAATAACTATTGGACATCCTACGCATCGCTACATACAATCTACTATCGTACCAAACAGTGTATTAAGGGAAATTGTCTTCGATTATTACATGACTGATAAGTCAATTACATAGACTTTATGTGAAGATATATTGGAATGAAAAGTTTTAGTATCAAATATGGTAGTAGATAATATATAGGTGACTAAAAATTAAATAATCATTCAATGGTATTAACCAATAATTTTCTGATGTTTGTTCCACTACATAAACATGACTTGCCTCAAATCCATGATCTTGCCCCTAAGAGACATTAACATTTTGAGACATTATCATTAGGGTACAAAACTGAGGATCTCCACCAGATTCATGGGTAATATATCATATATGTACTCTACCTCTATAGAACCTCATTATAGATGCTCAATAAAATAGTAATGAAAACAACCTTATATTACATACTTATGACATGATATCAAATGTACTATATATAAATAGTGAAAATTATCAAATTATCTATTTTTGAGACACAACATAACTCTTATTGAAGGGGATAAATAATCCATAATCTACTTCACATATATATCACTCCTCTATTTCCCATCCCTATTTTTTATCTTCCTTTAATTGGAAAAGGTACTCATCACAATAGTAGGTGGTGTACCAAACATAGCTGTGGAAGATATAATAAGTCTAACTATTTGATAATCATCAAAAACATTATTAATATCTTAGGGCGTTATATAGAACCTACGAGTTTTATTGTTAGGTTTACTAGGTAGAACAACCTAAGTGGGGGGCGGGTGAATCAAGGTGTGATAGATTAAATTTCTACCCCTCAAGATCATTTTTCAATATTAAACAATGCCCTCTTCTCTATCATTAACATTGAAAAGTATGTAAAAATTTAAAATCTTGCATAAGACACATAAATTTTTTCGAGGTTCACCCTCCCTGGGCTACGTCTAAGTAGCTTAAAACAATGGTGTCCTGATGTACCAAATTCACTAAGGCTCACTACCAATATTGAGTACAATTTTTGGGCTATATGATATATGTCTAGTCTCCCTACCTTTTTTTGGGAATAAATACCTCAAGGTATCATTGAACCATTTTTGAGGTGGGTGTGCTTATTGAAAAATAGGGTTTTTATGGAGAGTTGTCGAGTTCCATAGATGTTTTTGACAACCAATGTTAAAAAAGAATGATGAAAAAGGAATCAACATTATAAAGGTCATACAATGCTTGTTTAGGGATCAGACTGTCGAAAAATGGAAAAGGCGTGTAGTGTAAAAAATATTCGGAGTTGTGTGAAAGATGAGGTTACACAAAAGAATTTGGTGTGACCAATGTGACCTCAAATGGGGTTCTGTGCACTCGAAGAGAATCTAGCATGACATAGTTAATCTTCCGCGGAAGGGTTAGAGACACTTATAAATAATTGATGACACCCCTCATTCGGAGCATCTCAACACTTAGATCTAATTTGAGCTCTATATCGTGTAAAACATTCACAAAAAGGTGTTTTTACGAAGGATTTTGAGTTTCATACAAGATAATAAAGTTGCACGTAAGAATTGAGTTGCAAGTACGATTTATTTTTCTCGCAAGTGGTGTTTTGTGAAAAAATTGGAATCTTGTGCACAAAGCATTAATGTTGCGTGCAAGACACAATAAGCATTGCACAAAATATTTGAGGTTTCTCAGTAATACTATGATAAAATTGCATTCATCAGTGGATGAATGTGTAACATCAATATATCATCTAGACACACTGGGGGATATATTCATTTGAGATAATGATGGGACCTACAAGTCTAGAAACCATGAGTGGATCTTCTGACGAAGCAGTGAGAACACATTAGTTGAGAGAGTAGTGAGCATTCAAATTGTGAATAGTTGTAAACTAAAAGGGATAGTGAGTGTAATTTGAACTTTTAAATAGAAGTATGCTTTTATTGGATTTGGTACAGTGGAAAATTACCGGTGTATGCGCCCAAGATATAACCCAGAGATGGTGAACCAAGTAAAATTGATGTGTCCTGTGCATCTCTTAAGATGTGTTCATACTCTCCAATGAGAAGGAGAGAGAAGAGAGTATTTTCTAACAATAAAACAAGATCAAAGGGGAAGTTGTATAATTCTATTATACCCTGATTCACCCCCGTCTCAGGGTATCTATCCTATTGGACCTAATAGTTCGACTATATAAACACAACATTCCTCAGATCCATGACCTTTACCCTCAGATACATTAATAGTTTGAGACGTCTTTATTCGAGTCTACTACCGTGGATCACAACCAGATCCATGGGTAAAATATCATATATATATTACACCTCTATAGAACCTCATTTTAGAGGTTCTATAAAAAAGATAAGAGATTCCATTATGTTACACACTTCAGAAATGATATCAGATGTACTATATATAAACTGTGAAAATTATCAAACCATCTATTTTTGAGACACAATATAACTCCTCTTGATTTGGATAAATAATCCATAATTTTCATCACATATATATATATATATATCTCTTCTATTTCCCTTCCCTATTTTTCATCTTCCTTCAATTAGAAAAGGTAGTCATCCCAATAGTAGGAGGTCCTCCAAACATATCCCTTAAAGATATTATAAGGCTAACAACAAGATCCTCACGTAAAACCTTTTTAATAAATTTGGCCTTATATAGAACCAATGAGTTTTCTTGTTAGGTTCACTAGGTTGATTACCCTGAGGGGGTGGGGAGTGAATCAAGGTATCAATGATTAAAATTTATTCCCCTTCAGATCATTTTTTCATTATTAAACAAAACTCTCTTCTCTATCATTCCCATTGAAAAGTACAAACAAAATATAAATCATGAACAAGACACATAAATTTTTACTTGGTTCACCTACACTGGGATACATCCAAGAAGCATACAACAGTGGTGTCCTGATGTACCAAATTCACCAAGGCTCACTTACAATAATGAGTACAATATTCCAGCTAGATCTTCTATGGATAAGTTCAATGACATTACATGATTTAGAGTCTACTCACTACATTATCATGGGTCACTACCTATTACTTTTTCTCTGGCACACAACCAGTGGAAAGGGTGATAATATTATTTCTTCTTCACTCACTACTATTGGAAAGTAATTAACTAATATTTTATAGAAATGTATGTAAAACATACTTTATGGAAATTTAGGTCCCTTAATTTTCAGAAATGATGCATCCTAAAAAGTACGTAAATTTTCTATTGATTCCCTTTTTTACCTTTAGATGAAATCCATCTTTCTGTGTACTATTAGGTAAGAGAAATTACTTTCACAAACTGACTTGAAGCTTTTTTTATGCTTCGTCAAGTTTTCTGTGAAACACCTATTCCTCTCTCGTACTCTTTAGAAAGTATGGTTTGTGGAACACCTCCTCCACATACCACATCTCCTTCTCCAAACTTCCCTTCATCAGCGGACCCCTCTTCCTTCATTGTGACGCACCTATTATGCATACTGACTCTGAAAACCTCCTCGGCGAACCGAACCTTGTCCACGAACTATTCTCGGTTCGTGAACTGCCTTTGTTTCACCATACCATAGCTCCACCTCCATGTACCATGTCCTTGTTCCATAGAATATTCTTCCATTGAAAACTAAAACATCCCATAAAAACACATTTTCATTCTTTTCTGCGAACTTTTTTAGCCTTTTTGGAATTACTTCCTATAAACTTCTTTCAGACATCACTTAATTATCAGTGATAAGAGATGTTCTATAAATATATTCACTCTCTATTATAATAAATGGTATTATAACTGATTATATATGAATTGATATCTGCAAAATATTATAATCTAAGATTTACCAAATCATTGATTCAGTAAAACCTCCACAATCTAATCCTCTTGCCGCGAACCACACCCGTCTCACAAACCATTTTCCACGGCAGTCTACATATAGCATTTACTTATACGCACCCCCATTTTATTCTTATATCCCATGAACTTTCATGAATTCCACATTCCATAAACCGTTTCTCACAAACTGTCACCAAAACCCTTCTTCGGTTCCACAAACTGCTCCTGCGTAATGTTCCTACTGCCTGATATGCGGCTGCAAACACTTCCCAGACATGGTATGTGATCAATATACCATGCTCCGCAAACAATAACCATCCTCATTTCCGATCATCTCGATTTTTGAAAAAACACAATCACACACAAACACTTACTGAGAGGAAATATTGATAGATTTTTTCTCAACAATTATTTTAGGTCAGTATAGTGAACATGCCATATGTCATCAGGATAAAGTACGATTACAAACTTCATAGCCTATTATGGCTTGTTTTCCTACAATAGTTGAGCAATTTAGTGAATCATAAATCCCATAGTCAACTCCACCAACCCTTTACACCATGAGATTGGTGATTTTCACTATTATAGCCCTTTCACTGGGGGTTCCCAACTAATTAAAAGTAGTTGTCACTTAATGAAAAGGGAAAATAGGTTTCAACTAGTCTATTCCTTTATAAAACATATCCATGTTTTTATGTTCAGTCTTATTTTGAGTGTACAAAGAATACAATGAAAATAAACTTTGAGAGGAATTTATGTAATTGACAGTTTCCTGTAGTAATTAAAAATTAATAAGGATTCATATAATAGTTTAAATTAATTTTGATATAATAAAAATGGACTATAGAGAGGGAAGTAGTCAACTAATTGGAATAATAAAGGATATTGTGAACAAAATTTATTCTCTTAGAATTCATATAATTGATCCTGAATTAGAATTTAATGCTATCAATGTAATACCACCTTAGTAGAGTAGACTCTCAATTGCTATCTGATAATCTACATACGCAAACAATTTCATAATAAAGGATCTCATTGAGAATCTTATAATATACGAGGCTAAAATGGAAACTGTAAGTGAATAGCACAAAATTACCATGAAGTAAAATTCTTTTTGTAGGTTTATAATTATGAAGATAATAGAAAAGGGAAAAACATAAAAGACTATGAATCATCTGAAGCTGATGTTTTCAAAAGAAAATATGAATCAAATTATGATGTTTCTTACACTAGTTGAAAGGAAGTCAATAAAAATAGTTTTAAACTATTGGTTTATGATGGAAAGTAGTCGGTATATCCTATGCTAATGGTTTTTGAAACCGTTGGCCAGTTAGGAATTACGAAAGCCATATCCCAATGGTTGTACTTCAAATATTGGCGTGGAGCTCTATAAATGTCTATATCCCAATGATTTCAGAACAACCGAAGATATATATTTATAAAAATTGTTTATTAACCATTCATTTATAGGATAATTTAACAGGTTACTAGTGGTTTTAAAACTATTGTTATATAGTTTTACTGATGGTTTTAGTAAAATGTTGGTAATGAGATGCTTTTCAACACTATACCAATGATTTTAAATCATTGGTATGGATTTTAATATAATTTATTACAATAACCATCTAGAATCCCCTCTATCGCATATACAATCCTACAATACTTAAAATAACACAAAAAACCAACAATATAACATAAAAACATAAAACTCTTCAAACCATGGAATGTACGAGAACATGGTATTCCCTGTATCAATCTCTATATGAAAAACACCCTTCCAAATAACCGATTTCAATTTCATTGGTGAAAACATAAAAAAATCATGACTTTTTTTAAAATTTTCACAAATATTTTATCACCGAGTAGTCAATTTTGTGTTATCTAATACACCATGATTGAGTTAAAAATTGTTTTTAAAAATGAAATGAAAAATGCTCATTTTATTGGTAGAAAAGATCTTTTACTTTCCATATGAGAATTATACATAATTGTGGTATTACTAATATTGATTGATGAGTTTAGTATTTACACCACTAATGATTTTTTAGAATATGTTATTGATGGTAGGTACTAATTTTTATATAGATATTTAAATGAAGGGTTGTAATGAAAAAGAGTTATATACTCACCCATTGGGAGATTGAAGAAATAATCCAAGAATTTATTATTGAAGGGAGACATCATCATCACCCCAATGGTGAGAGACCAAACAAATTTAGAATGTGGGAATGATATTTGATCAAAACAGTGTCCCACAATGTTACGCGTCAAAATACGATGAATTAGAGTAAGACGACTAGGAAGTGGTATAATAATAATGCATAAGAAAAATTTATTTATCCCAGAGTTGGAGTGTTTAGTGGATCTTGTGATTCACCAAAGTCTACCTGGGTAGTGAACTCTAGATTCATAAGCTCTGATACCAATAGTTTTACCCAATAATAAATCACATTATAACTTTAGTGGGTGGGTGAATTGAGTTTTCATGATTTTCTTGAATATTACAACACCCACATTGAAGTATGCATATATAATTCATCCCTTAAGTATATAATGAGTAAAAATATGAAAAAATGATGAATCAAAATTAAACATGGTGATTTATAGTGATTAGGGGAACATAAATCTCATAGTCCACTGCACCAACACTTTACTACATGGGTTTGGTTATTTTTTCTATAGCAGTAGTTTCACTGGGGGTTCCCAACAGATTACAAGTAGCTGTCACATAATGAAAATGGAAAAAAGGTTTCAGCTAGTCTCTTCATTTATTAAACATATCTATGGTCTTATGTTCACTCTTAAATTGAGGGTAAACAGGATTAAATGAAAATAACCTTTGAGAGGAATGTATGTAACAGACAGTTGCTAGGAGTAATTGGAAATTGATAATGATTCATCCTCAAATAATTATAGACTTCAAGGTATTTATCACGATAATATTTAGTGAGAAAATAGAGAAAATAATATTGGAACAAAATATTGTTTCTTCTATGTACATGTTTCCTATGTTTTTCATTTTGTTAGGATCCAATCAACTTCTTTTCCATGCTGAGACTAACTAGTCCTTTGATTTATTTTTTGAACTTTAGTACGAGATACCTCTTATGGTCATTAAATCATGTAGATTAACCTTGGAAGGATATGATATTAAGGTTATGTGTCCAAAAATTCTAAAAATAAGGATTTATTTTCCATTAGTGATGATAGATATCTTCTCTTTATTTATATCATTATTTTCATGGATACTCTTGTGCAGTTGAATATTCCTATAAATGGATAATATACTTTTGATGTTTTCTAAAGGTATGAATTGACATAACATGTTTTTTAAAAAATAGCATAAAATTATGAAATACTATAACTTCATATGATACAAAATTGAAGCACTATTCATCATAAGATTACTTTTGTACCATAAATTATATATTCTTCATAAGTTAAAATAACTTAAATATAGCATATGATAATTTTCTAGTTTAATTTAAAATGTTACTATGGTGTAACACATAGTTTAATTAAATTATTCTAGGGAAAAATTATTTTTAGAGGATAAGTTCAGTTCATATTTTCATTCTAACAGATGAATCTATATTGAAAAACCAAGTTTCAGTTCATAAGAATATGTCTTACATAGTTGAACATATTTCTGCACTTTTGGATTTTGAGAAACTAAAGATTCTATTCAATTATCTTAAGTTAACATTATTGTATATCGTATGATAAAAACTTTGGCACATCATTTAATATTAACATAATCTGAAACAGATTGGACAAACCTGTTAGACAAAAATTATGAATTGTGTGAGTCATCTTGACACATAACTCAAAGATTTACTGTAATGATATATCCTTTTCATAATATAAAACTAATATAATAGAAGTGGAAGAGACTACAATCAATGATTTAATTATCCATATAATACTCAGGCATAGACCAATACTACCTTCTAAAAATTTCCACGTTTCAGACATCATGAAATTATCATCCTTTAGTGATGTAAATAAAACCTATATTTGATTGTTATAAATGGGGTATCACAAGCATGTTAGACAATCTATTTTGATTATCACATTAAATGCCTTCATCTTTAAATCCATGAATTCCCATAGATGTAAATAACCAACACTAACTATGGGTTATTCTACGCATCACTACAGAAAATCTACTCACGTGGAAAACTGTGTATTAAGGGAAATTGTCTTCGATTATTACTTGACTGGTAAGATAATTCCAAAGACTCCCTGTGAAGATATAACAGAATGAAATGTTCCAGTATCAAACAAGGTAGTAAATAATATATAGGTGATTAAAAATTAATTAAACATTCAATAGTCTTAACACATCATTTTTTGATGTATGTTCTACTACATAAACATTAATTGCCTCAGATCCAAGACCATGCCCCTCAGAGACATTAACAGTATTAAGCATCATCATATGATTATAATACCGAGGATCCTGACCAGATCTATGGGTAATATATAATTTCTGTAGTCCACCTATATAGATCCTCATTATAGATGCTCTATAAAATTGTGAAGAATACACCCTAATGTTACACACTTGTTACATGATATCAAATGTACTATATAGAAAAATTATTAATTATAAAACCATATATTTTAATACATAATAGAACTTCTCTTAAGGGGGATAAATAATCCATAATCTGCTTCACGTATATGTCACTCTTCTATTTCCCATCACTATTATTTATCTTCGTTCAATTGGAAAAGGTACTCATCCCAACAGTAGGAGGACTACCAAACATATCCCTGGAAGATATAATAATTCTAACCACTTGATCATGATCAAAAAATTATTAATATCATAGGGACTTATATAGAACCTATAAGTTTTTTAGGTTTACTAGGTCGAATACCCTGAGTGGGGGGGGGGGGTGAATAAAGGTGTGATAGATTTAAATTTCTTCCCCTTCTGATCATTTTTCAATATTAAACAAAACAATCTTCTTTTTCATTCCATTTCAAAAAGTACGTAAAAAATTTAAATCGTTCATAGGACCCATAAATATTTAGGTGGTTCACCCTCACTAGGCTACATCCAAGTATCATACAATGGTGGTGTCCCAATGTACCAAATTCACTAAGGCTTACTACCAATATTGAGTCAAATGTTTGGGCTATATCATCTATATCTAGGCTCACTAACTTTTTGTTGGGAAAAAATCCCTTAAGGTATCATTGAACAATTTTTGAGGTGATCGTGTTTATTGAAAAATAGGGTTTCCAGGGAGAGTTGTCGAGTTCCAGATATATTTTTGAAAACCTATGTTGAAAAATAATGATAAAAAAGGAATGGATATTCTGGAGGCAGTACAAGGCTTGTTTAGGGATCAGACTGTTGAAAAATGGAAAAGGCGTGAAGTGCGCCAAATATTCAGAGTTGCGTGAAAGATGCGGTTACATGAAAGAATCGGGTGGGGCCAATGTGTGCGCACTTGAAGAGAATCTTGTGTGACATCGTAAGTCTTCCACGCAAGGGTTAGCGACAGTTATAAATAATAGGCGACCCCCCTCATTTAGAGCAGCTCAACACTTAGAGATATTCTGATCTCTAGATCATGTAAAACGTTCACAAAAAGGGAGTTTTGAAAAGTATTTTGAATTGTGTACAAGCTAGGAATGTTGCACGTAATAATTGAGATCCACGTAAAAATAATGTTCTGTGCAAGGAGTGTTTTGTGAAAAAGAAGAATCTTTCACACAAAGAATTAAGGTTGTGCCCAAGAGACAATAAGTGTTGCCCAAAATATTTTATGTTTACCAGTAATACTATGATAAAATTACATTCATCAGTGGATGAAAGGGTAATGTCAATATAGAATCTACAAACAGTGGATGATGCATTCATTTGAGATAATGAAGGGACCTACAAGTCTAGAAACTGTGAGTGGATCTTCTGATGAAGCAGTGATAACACCTTAGTTGAGAGACCAGTGAGCATTAAAATTGTGAATAGTTATAAACCAGGAGGGATAGTGAATCTACATAGAACTTTTAAATAGTAGTGTGCTTTTAGTGGATTCAGTACAATGACATATTACCGATGTATGCTCCCTAGATGTAGCCCAGTGAATGTGAACCAAGTAAAATTGATATGTCCAGTCCATGTTATAAGATTTTTTCATACGCTACAATGTAAGGATAGAGAAGGGAGTTTTGTCTAATAATGAAACAAGATAAAAGGAGTAGTGGTATTGTTCTATCATACCCTGATTCACCCCCCTCTCAGGGTATCCAGCCTAGTGGACCTAACAATTCCACTACATAAATATGATTTTCATTCGATCAATGACCTTTCCCCTCAGAGAAATTAATAGTTTGAGACATCATCTTTCAAGTCTACTACCGAGGATCACAACCATATCCATGGGTAATATATCATGTCTGTCCTAAACCTCTATTGAACTTAATTATAGATGTTCAATAAGTAAGTGAAAAAGATACATGTATGTTACAAACTTCATACATGATATCGAAAGAACTATATATAAACTATGAATATTATCAAAACATTTATTTTTTAGACACAATATAACTCTTCTTGAGGGGAAAAAATAATCAATAATGTTCATCACATATATATATATCAATTCTCTATTTTACACCCCTATTTTTCATCTTCCTTTAGTTAGAAAAGGTATTCATCCCAATAGTAGTAGGTCCAACAAACATAGCCCTAAAAGATATTATAAAGAAAACTACATGATCCTCATCTAATATATTTTTAATATATATGGACTTATATAGAACCTATGAGTTTTCTTTGTTAGGTTCACTTGGTAGAAAACCCTTACGGGGTAGTGAATCAAGGTATCAATGATTAAAATTTCTTCCACATTAGATCATTTTTCATTATTAAACAAAACACTCTTCTCTATCATTACCGTAGAAAAGTATAGAGAAATTTTAAATCATGAACAAGACACGTAAATTTTTACTTGTTTCACCTGCATTGGGTTACATCCCAACAACATACAACGCTGTTGCCCAGATGTACCAAATTCACTAAGGCTCACTACCAATAATGAGTACAATATTCAGGCTAGATATTCTATGGCTAGTATTGATGACATTACATGATTTAGAGTATACTCACTGTATTCTCAAGGGTCACTCCCGTAAGAACCCGAATCTTCTTTTCCGGTATGTTTTTCCTTTTCTGGTCATTTTTGTGAAAAAGAGGAGAATCTGGAAATTTTCTAAGTACAAACCGTGTACTTTATAAGTACACGCCATGTACATTGATGCCGCTTGAGGCCGTGTGCTGGCCATGTCATGGCCACACACACGACCATGTAGGGGTGATGTGGAGGCCACTTAATGCGAAGTACGGAGAAGCCAAGTACACGTCGTGTACTCTAAAATCACATGCCCTGTACTTTCTTTTTTTTCGTTAAATGACCGATGTCACGTCTTAACCCCAAAAAAACTTTCTTCTCTAGATTCTTCTACTGAGAGAGAGGGTATGACCGCAAATATTCTCCTAGCCACCAATCCATCACCGGTTATCCGAATCGAACACCGTCGGTTGTAATAGAATCACAGTAGTGAGTTCTTGGTTCTTTTTTGGCCACATTTCCTAATTATTTATCTTATGAGAGTTAACTGAGGTTGAACGTTTTAGATGTCTTTGTAGATCTACTCCATTCTTGGATGATTCGCGGGCGAAGGTTCAAGTATATCGATCTCCTAGGATCGAGGTAGGTGGATTTTTCTTTATGTTGAATGTCTTTGAGTTTTTGTGCAAAAGTGCCGGATACCCATGTATCGGGTATCTCAGGTTAGGGGTTTGATCCTGCATTATTATCTGCCTCAGAATTCTTGTATGCTTGTGGATATTAGATAAATAATGATTGCTTGTTAGCATGTTTCAGGATCACCCCATGGGTGTTCCCCGTGTTTTGACTGTTTATCACCATGTGGCTTAGGTTGCCTGTGAGGAAGACCTTGTTGCATTGTTTTCCTACCTTGAAATAATTGATTGCATGTATTGCCTACTGCTTATATTATTTGGATTCTTGTAGCTATTAGCCAATTAGTTGTTGAACTTACTTAGGGATGCTGACAGTCGATTACGCACAACTGCACTACCCAGGGCTGTGTGAACCTGGTGCGGCAGACTAAAGAGGAAATTGACGATTAAGGGATTCCCTAGATAGTCAGGTATAAATTATTATCGTTCTCAGGACCTCTGGGAATTGGACATTGCGCTTCCTCAGAGTGTCCTTGGTTATGTATCAAGAATACATGCAGAATTAGAGGCAAGTTCTTAGATAGAGAGTCTATAGATATCATTGCAAGACCGCAGGGGAATTGATGGTGAGAGCTTCCAAGAGTGTTTGTGCCATTGTATGATTACTTGACTAGAGGGGCCTGCCAGTGTGAGCCACCCAGAGAGTCAGTGTGAATATTTTTGGTTGGTTGTGATGTGTCCACAAAGCCAAAGAACAAGCTTGGGTTTTGTACTGCTTATGTTTAGGTAGTCTGCTGAGATACCTGTTGTGTTACTTTCTATGCCTTGGGAATGTAGAGATATTTGCTAGATTACTTGGTTGATAATTAAATGATTTAAATAAATTAATAAATAAATATAAATGGATATTGGTAGCATTATTTACTTTACTGTACTTCTATTTCTCTAATGCATTTATTTCCTTTACTTTTGATATATTTCTCACTGATAGTAGGGCACATATCTTGTGGTGGTTGCCTGCTGGGATTAGTCTCACAACATCTTTGGGTCCTGCCTTTCGGCCCAAACAGGTTATATGGTAGTAGGTGTGGATAAGGATTGTGAACCTTCTACTTCAAGTACATGATTTCTTGTTGGAGCAGGAGAGCATATGACCGAGCTTAGGCCTGCGATGCTGCTGGAGTTTCTATTTACTTTTAGTACTTTGATTCTCAGTTGTATTTCAGCATGTTGTTGTGTTTGATGCTTTCCTTATATACTTGTACCTTTTTCATCATTATCATCATTATTATGTATTCATTGCTTCTACTGTTTAGGTTCAGCTGTTGTATGTTGTTTACTGCTTCTGCTATTGAATGTTATTTCATTTCCCTTTTATACCTTACCAAATGAGGGCATAGTTTCCCCAATGACTCACCAAGGCCATCGCTGCTAGTCAGAAGCCTCTGGAATTTGGGTAAATGCATTTGAGGTCATGTGGTGAACCGGGTACGGGGTACCAGTTGAGTGGTTCCAGATTCGGGTTGTTACAAAGTGGTATCAGAGGAGGGCCTTTTTCCATTCTTATCTATTGAATTACTGTTTAGCGACATTAAATAGGGATAGGATGAAATAGGAAAATGGTAAATAGCTATGGCCGAGAGTTCTATAACCCGTGTACAAATAAAAATCTAGGTTACCTCGAATATTGTAATTTTTTTGTTTTGAAAATCTTATAGTTTAATTTATTTCACCATTGGGTGGTGCATTTTTTTTGTGATTTTACTGTTTATATGATTGTGGTTCTATTTTGTTGCAACCCTTTGAGATGAGGGTATTCCATCTCATGGATCATATAGGCACGTGTTAGAAAGTCACATGTCATGAATTTTTCCATGCCATCTAAATTTCATTAGAAATTGCATGTTGTTGTGATAGAATTTGTGATAGACTATACATGTTTTTGTGATAGCTGCTGTGATAGAATACCTTCTATGTTGATAGGGTATAATTTTTTAGAGATTCATTATCATGGATGCCAAAATTTGGTCTTATAGGTCTTATGGGCCCTTATTTACCATAATTTAGTGGACCATTGACCAGTTTACTTGTTATATGTATTGTTATGATGCCAGGTTTTGATTCACGGGGAGTATGGGCCCTCACAGATCGGAATTTGGTACCTTAACACTGGTTTTCATTGTTTTCTGGGCTTCAGAGCAGTTTCTGAGTCTACTGTCTGAAAAAACTGAGAATAAACAGCATGTAATTTATGGTTACACGCTATGTAGTCTATAGCCATGTCACTGGCCATGCAATCATGGACACGAGGTTGTGAAAAATATTGGAGGAACACACCGTGTACTAGTTTAGCATGCCATGTTGTATGAGATAGGAACACCGGTCGTGTCATGAATAACACAGGTCGTGTTATCTTTTCACATACATGCTGTGTCTAAATTGTACACGCCATGTAGTTTGATTTAGGTACCCGGCTGTGACACGAACAACACAGGTCGGTGTCATCCTTTCTCTCACACACCATGTTCTTCTGAAACACGCCGTGTAGTGTCATCTGTGTAGCCGACCGTGTAGCTAACCAACACGGTCTGTTAGGACTTATTAGTACACACCGTGTCCTTCTGGAACACGCCGTGTAGTGTGACCTGGGTACGCAGGCCGTGTCGCTAACAACACAGGCCAGGTGAAACTCATTAAGTACATGCCGTGTATGCCTTGAACATGCAGTGTAGTGTTGTATTAGGAGAGCCGTGTGGCTTAACCGTGTTGAAAGAATCGAGCAGGGAAGAGGATTCAAGTACACGTCGTGTGTTGGGACAACACGCCATGTATTTGGGGTGTTACATGACCAGTTTAGGTAGGAGTGCATGCCCATGTAAATGAATAAGGGAACACACCGTGTAGTGAAAGAACACGCCATGTAGTCCAATATCTGGGGCTGATTCATTTCATTTAGACAGCAGGAATCACCACCGAGAGTCTACATGAGGTGACCCGAGGAAGAGAGGTATTCCTTCTGGTGGACAAGATCATCCTTTTGGCAACCACATGGTGTACTATTAGTGTGGAAAAAGAAGGCAAAATAATCCTTAGTGCCCGAGTCACCTAGTGGAGTGCCGATCTTGCGGAACAATGGGTCATCTGCAGCGTTTCTGCAGGGTTTTCCTACCAGTGGCTAGTGAAGGAGGATCCGTTTCGACTCCGCATATTGAAGCATGATAACCAGTTCCGCAACAGACTGGGGGATGGAGTTCTTCAGGTCGTTCATGCTAGGGTAGACGCCATGGACAAAGTGGTCAGGCTCAGGGAGGGTCATCTAAGGGATCTCAGGCTGCTACATAGGGCCGAGATGCAGGCCATACTTTTGCAGTAGAGTAGCTTCATCTGGAGAAGGATCTTGGACCTTCTACAATTCGAGGTAGGATTTTAGTAGCCTCAGCTTTGTCCTATGCACTTTTCGATATGGGAGCTTCTCATAGCTTTATTTCTATGCATACTGTGGAAAGCCTTATACTTACCGTTTATACTTCTGAAGACATGTTGACACTAGACACACCGTTGGGGACTAGAACGTCTAGTGTACGCTAGTGCAAGGAGTTCCCTCTATTGGTGGATGGTTATCACATTAGATGGGAAATCTATGTCTTAGAGATGACAGGCTATGATGTCATTCTCGGAATAGACTGGCTCGTTCCCTTCCAGGCAGTCGTCAATAGTTATCGCCGCATGGTGAGTTTCACATCACCAGAGGGCGGATGTTTTCCTCATAGGGGTGAGTGGGATGTCCAGACAAGTAGTGTAGGACCAGAGCATCATGGGACAAGCAGTGTTATAGTTCAGATTTCTAGTATGTATCTAGATGACTACGAGACTCTACAGATATACTTTCCTCCAGTGGTGGATCATTTCAGGGTTGTCTTTCCAGAGGACTTTTCATGTTTTCCTCCAGAGCATATGGTAGAATTTTCTATTGAGCTTATGCCAGGAGAGGCACCGGTCTCTATTCCTCCTTATAGAATGGCTACACCTGAGTTGCAGTAGCTCAAGAAGTAGTTGGAGGAGTTGCAGGCAAAGGGTTTCTCCGACCCAGTACTTCTCCTTGGGGTTCGCCTATCTTATTTGCGAAGAAGGCAGAAAACACCCTTAAGCTTTGTGTGGATTATCGGAAGCTAAACCAGTTGATGGTCAAGAACCGATATCCATTTCCATGGATAGATGAACTCTTTGATCAGCTTCGAGGAGACAAAGTGTTATCCAAGGTCAACTTGAGATCCAATTATCATCAGTTGCGTGTCAGGCCATCTGATATACCTCTTACAGCCTCTTAGAGTAGGTGTGGTCTGTATGAGTATTTGGTTATGCCGTTAGGTCTCACAAATGTGCCAGCAGTTTTCATGGTGCTGATGAACAAAGTTTTCTATTCTTACTTAGATTCTTTCAGGGTTGTTTTCACGGACGATATCTTGGTGTACTCTCACACTCAACACGACCATGCTACCCATCTTGATATCGTTTAGAGTACACTGAGGGAGCATCCGTTATATTATAATATCTCAAAGTGACACTTTTGGATAGATGAGATTCATTTCATGGGTCATGTAATCTCAGAGACAGGAGTAGCAGTAGAACCAGAGAAGATGAGAGCAGTAGTTACCTGGGGGCAGCCGAAGAATGTCTTTGAGGTAAGAAGTTTCTTAGGGATGGCTCGTTACTACAGCTGATTTATATAGGACTTATCATGCTTAGTAGCACAGTTGACTGACTTGAATAAGAAGGGGGTGAAGTATGTTTAGTCAGAAGCCTACAATTCAGCCTTCTAGGAGATGAAGGGGAGATTGACTCCTTCACTGATTCTAGTTTTGCCGGAGTCGGGCAAGAGTTATACAGTTTTCTATAAATAATCTGGAATCAGGCTTGGAGTAGTGCTTATGCTAGAGGATCATGTCGTTGCATATGGATCTTAGCAACTGAGGCCACATGAGAGGAACTATCCTATGCACAACCTGGAGTTGGCTGCAGTTGTTCATGGTTTGCGTTTTTGGAGACATTATCTTCTTGGAGAGCATTTTGTGGAATATACAGACCACAAGAGCCTCAAATAAATCTTCACGCAGCGTGACTTGATTATGAGACAGCTGAGGTGGGTTGAGTACCTGCAGTCTTTCAATTTCGAGCTTGATTATACGCCTGGGAAAGGCAATGCTTTGGAAGACGCACTGATTAGGAGGACAAAGGTATAGGCAGCTCAAGAGGCCAGCATCAAGTGGCAGCTTATGGCTCTATTCTCTGAAATGCATTTGGATGTGCACGACAGACAGGGTTAGACTTTTCTTTCTTCTGTAGCTATTACCTCTACCCTTCTTGACCGAGTTAGAATGATGCAACTATTAGATTCTAAAGGCCTAGTCCTATGGGAAAGTGTGTCAGGAGAGGACCCTCTTCCCGGATAGACCATAGGCGAGGGTGGGATCTTGCATTTCCAGGGACGCGTATGGGTGCTAGGAGATATACGCGAAGAGATAATGCAAGAATTTCATTCCACAGTTTGGGAAGTTCATCCCGGTATCACCAATATGTATTGTGATCTACACCGCCAGTATTGGTGGCCAGGTATGAAGAGGGATGTTTCTAGTTTTGTCATGAGGTGTTCCACCTATCACCAGGTGAAGGCGGAGCTCCAACAACCAACAGGGATTTTACAACAGCTACCCAATCCTGAGTGGAAGTGGAATGATGTTGCGATGGACTTCGTGACAAGGTTACCGAGATCGCCTCGAGGGAATTATGCGGTATGGGTGGTCATTGATAGGCTCACGAAGGTTGCTCATTTCTTGCCGATTAAGGAGACATTCGGTGTTGATGGGCTTGGACGGTTGTACATCGATGAGATTGTACGCTTGCATGGGGTTCCAAGTACTATCTTTTCAGATAGGGATTCTCTCTTCACGTCGCATTTCTGGAAAGGGCTATAGAGGGTTTTGGGTATACAGGTACTTCTGAGTATAACTTACTATCCCCAGACAGATGGTCTATCAGAACGCATGATTTAGGTGCTAGAGGACATGCTATGAGCATGCGTCCCTGATTTTTGAGGTTCTTGGGAGAGACATATACCTCTAGTGGAGTTTTCCTACAATAATAGTTTTCAAGCAACTATTCAGATGGCACTTTACGAGGCTTTGTACAGTAGGCCGTGCCGATCACCCTTGTTTTGGATGGAGGTAGGAGAGGCAGCAATGTTGGGACCGCGTCTTGTTCAGGAGACCACAGAACAGGTGGAGTTGATTTGGAAAATGATGGGTACTGCACAGTCTTGACAGAAATCTTCTGCTGATCAGCGGAGATGACATTTGGAATTCAAGGTCGGAGATCAAGTTTTCCTACGTGTTAACCCAAGGTTAGGACACAAGAGGATCAGGAGATAGGGTAAGCTTTCACCGAGATACATCGTGCTGGTTGAGATTTTGGATAAAGTCGGGCTGGTTGTTTATAGGTTGCAGTTACAAGAGAGGTACCAGGCTATGCAAAACATCTTCCATGTTTCTCAGCTTCGATGCTATTTCTCAGACCCGTCTAAGGTTTTTCAACCTGAGGAGGTTGAGATGGAGCATTATGCATCATTCTAGGAGCATCCTATCAGGATTTTTGATTGTTGTGCAAAGGTACTCTGTGGCCGGTCTGTTCCTCGGGTACGTGTGCTATGGCAGCACAGTCATGTACAAGGTGAGACATGGGAGAGGGAGAATGATATGCGATCACAGTGGCCAGAGTTGTTCGAGGTTTCTTCTTCTCAACCATATTTGGGGAATTCATGGAAGAATTTCTTTAATGGGGGAAGTTTGTAAGAACCCATATCTTCTTTTCAGGAATTTTCTTCCTTTTCTGGTCATTTTTGGGAAAAAGAGGAGAATCTTGAAATTTTCTAAGTACACACCATGTACTTTATAAGTACACACCATGTAATTTATAAGTAAACGCCATGTAATTTGATGCCACTCAAAGCCGTGTGATGGCTGTGTCATGGACACACACACTACCATGTAGGGGTGATGTGATGGCCGCTTAATGCGGAGTACGAAAAATCTTAATACACACTGTGTACTCCAGAAGTACACACCGTGTACTTTTTTTTGTTAAGCGGACCAGGGTCGCGTATTAAACCCCAAAACACCTTCTTCTCCAGCTTCTTCGACCGAGAGTGAGGGTACGACCATGGATCTTCTCCGAGCCACCGATCCGTCACCTGTTATCCGAATCGAACACTATCGGTTGCAATAGAATCGCAGCGGTGAGTTCTTGGTTCTTCTTTGGCCACGTTTCCTGATTCTTTCTCTTATGAGAGTTATCTGAGGCTGAAAATTTTAGACATTTGTGTATATCTAGTCCATTCTATTCCAATTCACAGGCTGGGGTTCAAGTATATTGATATCCTTGGATCGAGGTAGGTGTTTTGTTGCCTTACATTGAATGTCTTTGAATTTTTGTGCAAAAGTGTCGGATACCCATATATCGGGTATCTCAGGTTAGGGTTTTGAATCTGTATTTTTATATTCCTCAGACTGCTTGTATTCTTGTGGCTATTAGATGAATAATGATTTCTAGTTAGCATGTTTGAGGATCACCCCATGGGTGTTTCCCATTTTTGTACAGTTTATCACTGTGTGGCTTAGGTTTCCTGTGAGGCAGACCTTGTTGCATTGTTTTCCTACCTTGATATAATTGATTTCATGTATTTACAACTCTTTATATGCTTTTTATGCTTATAGCTATTATCCAAGTAGTTGTTTAACTTACATAGGGCTGCTGACAGTCGATTACGCACGGCTGGACTGCTCAGGGCAGTGTGAACCTGGTGCGGTAGACTACAGAGGGAATTGATGATTAAGGGCTTCCCTTGAGAGTCACTTATAAATTAGTATCATTCGCAGGACCAATGGGAATTTTACTTTTGGCATGCTCAAAGTGTGCTTAGTTACGTATCAATACTACAGGGGGAATTAGATGTAAGTGATTTCCTAGAGAGTCTATAACTAGCGTTACAAGACCGCATGGGAATTGACGGTGAGAGATTCCTAGAGTGTCTGTGCCTTTGTATGATTACATTAATATAGAGTTCTTCTAGTGTGAGCCACCCAGAGAGTCAGTGTAAATATTGTTGGTTGGTTGTGAAGAGTCCACCAAGCCAAAGAACAAGATTGGGTTTCGTAATGCTTGTGTTTAGGTTGTCTGGTGAGATAACTGTTGTGTTAATTTATATGCCTTGGGAATGTAGAGATGTTTGATAGATTATTTGGTTGATAATTAAATTATTTATTTAAATTAATAAATAACTGTAAATGAATATTGGTAGGATTGTTTACTTTATTGTGCTTCTGTTTCTCTACTGCATTTATTTACTTTAATTTTGCTATATTGCTCACTGATAGTAGGGCACAGATCTTGTGGTGGTTTCCTACTAGGATTAGTCTCACACCCTATTTGGGTCCTGATTTTCGGCCCAAATAGGTTATATAGTTATAGGTGTGGATAGAGATTGTGTCCCTTATACTTCAGGCACATGATTTCTAGTTGGAGCTGGAGAGCATAAAACCGAGCTTCGGCTTGCGATGCTGCTGGAGTTGCTGTTTATGTTTAGTACTTTGATTCATAGTTGTATTTATTCACGTTGTTGTGTTTTCCTCTTTCCATAGATACTTTTACCTGCTAAATCATTATCTTCATTATTATGTATTCATTGCTTCTGCTGTTTAGTTTCAGTTGTTGTATGCTGTTTACTGCTTCCACTATTGACTGTTATTTCCTTTCCATTGTATACCTTACCAAATGAGGGCATAATTTTCCCAATGACTCACCAAAGCCCTCTCTTCTAGTTGGAAGCCTTTGGAATTTATAGAAATGTTCTTGAGGTCATGTGGTGAACTGAGTATGGGGAACTAGTTGAGTGGCTCCGGATTCGGGTCGTTACAAAGTGGTAAAAGAGGAGGTACTTTTTTCATTTCTTTTATATTGACATATTGTTTAGTTACATTAGACATGTATTGGATGAAATAGGTAAATGGTAAACAGTTGTGCCCCGGAGTTCTAGAACTAGTGTACAGGAAAAAATCTAGGTTACCTCGAATATTGCAATTTTTTAGTTTTGCAAATGTTACTGTTTAATTGATTTCACCATTGGGTGGTGCACTTGTTTGGTGTTGTTACTGTTTATATGATTGTGGTTCTATTTTGTTGCAACCCGATGAGATGAGGGTATGCCATCTCATGCATCATATAGGCATGTGTTATAAAATCACATGTCATGTATTTTTCCATGCCATCTATATTGCATTAGAAATTTCATGCTGTTGTGATAGAATTTGTGATAGACTATGAATGATGTTGTAATAGCTACTGTGATAGAATACTTGCTATGTTGATAGGGTATTGTTTTTTTAGAGATTCTTTATCATGGATGCCAAAATTTGGTCTTAGAGGTGTTATGGTCCCTTATTGACTGGAATTTGGTGGACCATTGACCTGTTTACTTGTTATATGTATTGTTACGATGAAAAGAATTGATTCGCGGGGAGTATGGGCCTTCACGGATTGGAATTTGGCACTTTAACGCTGGTTTTCTGCGTTTTCTGGGCTCCAGAGCAGTTTCTGAGTTTAATATCCAGAAAAACCCAGAATACACGGCATTTACTTTAAGGTTACACACCGTGTAGTCTATAGTCGTGTCACTGACCATTCGAGCAAGGACACATGGTTGTGAATAATCTTGTAGGAACACATCATGTACTAGTTTAGCATGTCGTGTAGTATAAGATAGGTACCCCGACTTTGTCACGAATAAAACGGGTTGTGTTATATTTTCACATACACACCCTGTCTGAATTGTACATGCCGTGTAGTTTGATTTAGGTACTCGGCCGTGTCACGAACAACATGGGTTGGTGTCATCCTTTCTCTCACACGCCGTGTTCTCCTGAAACACACCGTGTAGTGTCAGGCATGTAGCCGACCGTGTAGCTAACCAACAGGGTCTATTAGGACTTTTTAGTACACGCCGTGTCCTTCTGGAACATGCCGTGTAGTGTGACATGGGTATGCAGGCCGTGTCGCTAACAACACGGGCCATGTGAAACTCGTTATGTACACGTTGTGTATGCCATGAACACGCAGTGTTGTGTTGTCTTAGGAGATCCGTGTGGCTTAAGAATGTTGAAGGACTCGGACAGGGAAGAGGATTCAAGTACACGCCATGTGTTGGGAAAACACACCGTGTATTTGGGATGTTACACGACCAATTCAGTTAGGAGTGCATGCCCATGTAAATGACTAAGGGAACATGCCATGTAGTCATGTTTTACATAACACGAATTCCATATTTTTCCAGTTCCTTCTTGTGCCTTCAGTTTTCCTATCTTGGTTAATTCTGAATCTGAGGTATGCTTTTGACCTTTTAGAGCTATGGCAACGAGACGTCCTCCTGTTGTCCGTCAGGAACCAGGCAGCGACTGTACGCCTGATATGATAGATCAGGGACTACCTGTAGTTCCGCCTATCATTCCAGACATGGAACCTACAGTGATTCTAGACACTTGTTCTGAGGCTCAGTTCAGAGAGGGTTTCATGAGATTCATGCAAACCTTCCTGGGAGCTCAGCATCCTACCCCGTCTATGGAAGATCTGACGTGGGTTTTTCAGCAGCAGCATCCTTCCACATTTACAGGGGATGGAGGACCGTAGGCTATAGAGTCATGGCTAGAATCCATGATATCCATATTCGATCCTCGGGAGACGGCTCCAAAGAGAAGAGTGAATCTCGTGACTTATATGCTGCGAGACTCCACCGAGAGATGGTGGGATGTGGTTTCACAGGTAGGGAGCCAACAAGTTATAGCTTGGGACGAGTTTCAGCATACGTTCTACGACTACTTCTACCTGGAAATGCTGAGGGCTGACTAAGCCAGAGAGTTCATGAACTTGCAGCAGGGTAATCTCACAGTTATGGAGTATTCCTATCACTTCACAGAGTCATGGCATTTCACTCTCGTTCTAGGGAATGACAAGCCGTTTTTAGCTAGGAAGTCTGAGGAAGGCCTCAGACCGGACATCAGATCGCAGGTGAACGCCTTTATGTTGACTTCTAATACTCTGATAGTCAACCAAGAGCTTATCACAGAGAGAAATCTGAGGGAGACTGGAGCTGTAGACTAGGGCGGTCTAGATTCCAGGGCGGATTCATTTCAGATAGACAGTAATAAATACCACCGAGAGTCTACACGAGGTGACCCGAGGAAGCGAGGTATTCCTTCTGTTTGACGATATCTTCCTTATGGAAACCATGTGGTGTGATATAAGTGTGGAAAAAGTAGGCACCAGAATCCTCAATGCCCGAGATACCTAGTGGAGTGCCGATGTTGCAGAAAAATGGGTCATCTACAGCGTTTCTATAGGGTTCTCCTGCCAACAGCTAGTGAAGGAGGATCAGTTTTGACTCCGCGTACAGGAGCAGGATTCCATGTTCCGCAGAAGAATGGGGGCTGGAGTTCTTCAGGTCATTTAGGCCAGGGTAGAGGCCGTGGATGTAGTGGTTAGTCTTAGGGTGGGTCAGCTCAGGGTTCTCAGGCTGCTACACAGGGCCACAATGCATGCCAAACATTTGTGGTAGAGAATATTCATCAAGAGCAGTATCCTGGAGCTTCTACAGTTCGAGGTACGATTTTAGTAGCCTTGGTTTTATCCTATACACCTTTTGATATGGGATCTTCTCATAGATTTATTTCTGTGCATACTTTGGAAAGCCTTAGACTTACTATTTATAATTCTGAGGACATGTTGACACTAGACACACCGTTGGGGACTAGAATGACTAGTGTACGTTAGTGCAAAGAGTTCCCTATAGAGGTGGCTGGGTATCACTTTCGAGGGGACCTCTATGTCCTAGAGATGACATGTTATGATGTCATTCTCAGAATGGACTGGCTCATTCCCTTCCGGGTAGTCGTTGACTGTTATCTCCGCAGGGTAAGTTTCACATCACCGAAGGGAGGATCTTTTCTTTATAGGGGAAAGTGCGATGTCCAGGAAAGTAGAGCAGGACCAGAGAATCATGGGCTAGGTGGAGTTACAACTTAGATTTCCAGTATGTATATGAACGACTGGGGGACTTCATAGATAGATTTTACTCTAGTGGTGGATCATTTCTGTTATTTCTTTCCAGAGGACTTTTCAGGTTTGCCTCCGAAGCGTGAGTTAGACTTTTCTATTTATCTTGTTCCAGGAGTGGCACCAGTGTCCATTCCTCCTTATAGGATTGCTACACCTAGGTTTCAGGAGCTTAAGAAGTAGTTGCAGGAGTTGTAGGAAAAGGGTTTTATCCGACCCAGTCCTTCTCTTTGGGGTTCGCCTGTCCTATTTGTGAAGATGGTATATGACACCCTTATGCTTTGTGTGGATTATTGGTAGCCGAACCAGTTGATGTTCAAGAACCGATATCCATTGACACTGATAGATGACCTATTTGATAATCTTCGAGTATCCAAAGTGTTCTTGGATATCAACTTGAGATCCGACTATCATCAGTTGCATGTCAGACCATCTGATATAACTCTTACTGCCTTTCAGAGCAGGTATGCTATGTATGAGTATTTGGTTATGCCATTTGGTCTCACGAACTTGCTAGAAGTTTTCATGGGGATGATGAATAGAGTTTTCCATCCTTACTTAGATTATTTCATGGTTGTTTTCGTGGACGATATCTTGGTGTACTCTCACGCTCGACACGACCATGCTACCCATCTTGAGATCGTTTTGAGTACACTGATTAAGCATTAGTTATATGCTAAGATCTCAAAGTACCACTTTTGGATGAATGAGATTCACTTCCCGGGCCATGTCATCTCAGAGACAAGAGTAGCAGTAGATCCAGAGAAGGTGAGAGAAGTAGTTACCTGGGAGAAGCCGAAGAATGTCTTCGAGGTATGATGTTTCTTAGGGATGGCTGGTTACTACAGGTAGTTTATACAGAAATTGTCATTCTTAGCAGCGCTGTTGATGGGATTGACTAAGAAGGGGGTGAATTATGTTTGTTCAGAAGCCTACGATTCAGCCTTCAAGGAGCTGAATGGGAGATTGACTTCTGCACCGATTCTAGTTTTTCCAGAGCCAAGAAAGAGTTATAATGTTTTATGTGATGCATCTGGAAACGGTCTTGGAGCAGTTCTTATTCAAGAGGATTGTGTTGTTGCATATGGATCTCAGTAGCTAAGGTCACATGAGAGGAACTATCCTACGCAAGACCTGGAGTTGGCTACAGTTGTTCATGATTTGAGTTGTTGGAGACATTATCTTCTAGGAGAACATTTTGTGTTATATACTGACCACAAGATCCTCAAGTACATCTTCACACAGCGTGACTTGAATCTGAGATAGTGGAGGTGGGTTGAATCCCTACAATCTCTCGATTTCAAATTATATTATATGCCTGCAAAAGGAAACGCTGTGGAAGAAGAACTGAGTAGGAGGACATAGGTACAAGTAGTTCAGGAGGCCAACAACGAGTGGCAGCTTATGGTCCTATTCTCTGAAATTCATTTGGGGGTGCACGATAGACAGGGTCAGATTTTTATTTCTTCTGTAGCTATTACCTCTACCCTTATGGATCCTGTTTGACTGAGGCAGCTATCAGATTCTGAAGGCCTAGTCTTACGGGAAAGTGTATCATGAGAGGATTCTCTTCCCGGATGGACCATAGGTGAGGGTGAATTCTTCCGTTTTTAGGGAGGCGTATGGGTGCCCGCAAATATAAACGAGGAGCTAATACAGGGAAATCATTCATTTGTTTGGGCAGTTCATCCCAGCGTCACCAAGATGTATCGTGATCTACACCACCAATATTGGTGGCCATGTGTGAAGAGGAATGTTACTGGTTTTGTCATGAGGTTCTCACCTTTCAACAGGTGAAGGCGGAGCAGCAACGACTAGCAGGGATTTTACAACTTCTACCCATTCCTGAGTGGAAGTGGAATGATGTCGCGATGGACTTCGTTACAGGGTTACTGAGATTGCCTCGAGGGAATGATGCGGTATGGGTGGTCATTGACAGGCTCACAAAGGTTGCTCACATCCCGCCGATTAAGTAGACTTTCGTTTTTGATGAGCTTGGACGGTTGTACATCCGTGAGATTGTACACTTGCATGGGGTTCCATGTACTATCATTTCACATAGGGATGCCCGCTTCATGTCGCATTTCTGGAAATTTCTACAGAGGGCTTTGGGTACACAGGTACTTCTGAGTACAACTTACCATCCCCAGACAGATGGCCAGTCAGAGTGCATGATTCAGGTGCTAGAGGACATGCTACAAGCATGTGTCCTTGATTTTGGAGGTTCTTGGGAGAGACATATACCTCTAGTGAACTTTTCCTACAATAATAGTTTTCAAGAAACTATTCAGATGACACCTTATGCGGATTTGTATGGTAGGCCGTTCTGATCACCCTTGTGTTGGCTGGAGGCTGGAGATGCAGCTATGCTGTGACCTCGTCTTGTTCAGGGTACCACAAAACAGGTGGAGTTGATTTGGAATAGGATGACTACTGCACAGTCACGATAGAAATCATATGCTGATCAGTGGAGACGACCTTTGAAGTTCAAGGCCGGAGATCAGGTTTTCCTACGTGTTACCCCGAGGTTGGGACACAAGAGGATTAGGAGATAGGGTAAGCTTTCACTGAGACACGTCAGGCCGTTTGAGATTCTGGAGAGAGTGGGGCTAGTTTCTTATAGGTTTCAGTTACCATAGAGGTACCAGGCTATGCACAACATCTTCCATGTTTCCCAGCTTAGACGCTATTTCTCAGACCCGTCTCATGTTTTCCAACCTGAGGAGGTTGAGCTGGAGGAGGATACGTCATTCGAGGAGCATCCTATTAGGATTGTTGATCGGATTTCAAAGGTACTCAGTGGCCGGTCTGTTCCTCTGGTAAGGGTACTATAGCAACATGATAGTGTAGAGGATGAGACTTGGGAGAGGGAGGCCGATATGTGATCAAAGTGGCTAGAGTTGTTCAAGGTTTCTTCTTCTCCACATTGTTAGGGAAATTCATGGTCAAATATCTTTAAGGGGGGAAGTTTGTGATAACTCGAATCTTCTTTTCAGGTATGTTTTTCCTTTTCTAGTTGTTTTTGGGAAAAAGAGGAGAATTTGGAAATTATCTAAGTACACGCCATGTACATTATAAGTACACACCATGTACTTTGATGCCACTCAAGTCCGTGTCCTGGTCGTGTCTTGACCACACACATGGCCATGCAGGGGTGATGTCGAGACCGCTTAATGCGGAGTACAGAAAATCCTAGTACACGCTGTGTACTCCAAAATCACACACTGTGTATTTTCTTTTTTTTTCATTAAATGGACCGAGGTCACGTCTCAAACCCAAAAACACCTTCTTCTCTAGCTTCTTCGACTGAGAGTGAGGGTACGACCCTAGATCTTATCTGAGCCACTGATCTGTCACTGGTTATCCAAATCAAACACCATCAGTTTCAATAGAATCGCAGCGTTGAGTTCTTGGTTCTTCTTTGGCCACGTTTCCTGATTCATTCTCTTTTGAGAGTTATATGAGGTTGAATTTTTTAGAATTTTTTTCATATCTACTCCATTCTAGGCCGATTCACGGGCTGAGGTTCAAGTGTATCGATCTCCTAGGATTGAGGTAGGTGGTTTGTTACCTTACATTGAATGTCTTTGAGTTTTTGTGCAAAAGTGCCGGATACCCATGTATTGGGTATCTCGGGTTAGGGTTTTGATCCTGAATTATTATCTGCCTTAGAGTGCTTGTATGATTGTGGCTATTATGTGAATAATTATTGCTTTTTAGCATTTTTGAGGATCACCCCATGGGTGTTTCCTGTGTTTTGACTATTTATCTCTGTGTGGCTTAGGTTTCCTGTAAGGTAGACCATGTTGCATTGTTTGCCTGCCTTGATATAATTGATTGCATGTATTTCCTACTATTTATATTCTTTTGATGATTGTAGCTATTAGCCACGTATTTTTTGAACTTGTGTGAACTTGGTGTGGTAGAATAAAGTGGGAATTGAAGATTATGGCCTTCCCTAGAGAGTTAGTTATAAATTAGTTTCGTTCGCAGGACCTACGGGAATTGGACTTTGTGATTCCTTAGAGTGACCTTAGTTATGTATCGAGACTACAAGGGGAATTAGATGTAAGTGCTTCCTCAGAGAGTCTATAGCTATCTTTGTAATACCACATGGTAATTGACGGCGAGAGCTTCCCAGAGTGTCTGGTCCTTTGTATGATTACTTGACTAGAGGGGTATTCCAGTGTGAGCCACCCAGAGAGTCAGTGTGAATATTTTTGGTTGGTTGTGATGAGTCCACTAAGCCAAAGAAAAACCTTGGCTTCCGTATTGCATGTTTTTAGGTAGTCTGCTGAGATACCTGTTATGTTACTTGCTATTCCTTGGAAATGTAGAGCTGTTTGCAAGATTTCTTAGTTGATAATTAAATGATTGAATTAAATTAATAAATAAATGTAAATGGAGATGGGTAGGGTTGTTTACTTTAGTGTGCTTCTGTTTCTCTGCTGCATTTATTTCATTTACTTTTTCTATATTGATCACTGACAGTAGGGCACAGATCTAGTGGTGGTTTCCTACTGGGATTAGTCTCACACCCTGTTTGGGTCATGCTTTTCAACCCAAACAGGTTATATGGTTGCAGGTGTGGAAAGGGATTGTGGCCCTTCTACTTTAGGTACATGATTTCTGGTTGGAGCTGGAGAGCATATGACTGAGCTTAGGCTTGCGATGCTGCTAGAGTTACTGTTTACTTTTAGTACTTTTATTCTTAGTTGTATTTCCGCACATTGTTGTGTTTTCTACTTTACTTAGATACTTGTACCTGCTGAATCATTATCATCATTATTATGTATTCATTACTTCTACTGTTTAGTTTTTGTTATTGTATGTTGTTTAATGCTTCTGCTATTGACTGTTATTTACTTTCCCTTTTATACCTTACCAAATGAGGGCATAGTTTCCCCAATGACTCACCAATGCCCTCGCTGAAAGTCACCAGCCTCTGGTATTGGGGGAAATATGCTTGAGGTCATATGGCGAATCAGGTACGGGGTACCAATTGAGTGGCTCCAGATTCGGGTCGTTACAAATCCCTATGCATTTTTCTCTGGCACACTATCAGTGGAAAGGGTAACCATTTCCTTCTCCTCCAATCATTTCTCATTGAAAATAATTCACTAATATTTGATAGACTTGTATGTAAAACATTGTTTATGGAAATTTAGGTCCCTTAATTTTCATGAATACTGCATCCTAAAATTTAGGCAAATTATCTACTGAATCCCAATTTACCTTTAGATGAAATCCACCTTTCTATGTACTATTAGGTAACAGAAATGACTTTCACAAACTAACATGAAGCTTTTTTCAAGATTCCTTGAGTGTTCTGTGAACCACCTATTCCTCTCGCATACTATGTAGAATGTTTGGTTTATGGAACACCTCCTCTGTATACCACAACTATTTTTGCAAACTGCCCTTCATCAGCAGACTCCTCTTCCTTTGTTGTCTTGTACGACCTCTGTATACCAACTCCGCAAACCTCCTAGGTGAACCATCCCTTTTCCGCGATCTATTGCCTATTTGTGAACTGACTTCATTTTGGCATAACTGAACTCCCCCTATATGTACCATATTCTTCATCTATAGAATATTCTTTTTTGCAAACTAAAACATCCCATAAAAACACATTTTATAACTGTTCCGTGAACTAGTTTAGCCTTTTGGGAATTGCATCCTGCAAACTTCTTTCGGACATCTCTGAATTATATGAGAAAAGATATGCTCTCTATTGATATTTTATCTCTATTCTAATAAATGGGATTAGTGATACTTATATATTAAATGATATCTTCAAAATATTATAATCCATGATTTACCAAATCATTAATTCGGTACAAACTCCACTACATACTGATCCTCCTACCACGAACCACACTCATTCCACAAACCATTTTCCATAGCAGTTTACATACCACCTTTACTTTTATGCAGCCCCATTATATTCATATTTTTCTATCCCGTGAACTACCATGAATTCAACATACTATAAACACTACCCTACAAACTGTCACCAAAACCCATTTTCAGTTCCTCGAACTGCATTTGCATAATGTTCCGACTACCTGATATGCAGTTGAAAACACTTCCCAAACATGGTATGCATTCAAGATACCAGACTACGCAAACACCAACCATCCTCATTTTTGGGTATATGGCTTTGTCAAAAAACACAATCACACCCAAATCATATTGAGAGGACACATTGAATGATTTTATTCCAACAATGTTTCTTGGTAAAAACACTGAACATGCCATATGACGTCAGGATAAAATCCAATCAAAATATTCATAGACTTTTATGGCTTTATTTGCTCCAACAGTTGAGAAATTTAGAGAATCATTGTGAAAAAGTAAATTTATGCAGATACTATCATGGAAACTTGGTATTACACCATGAACTCCATTAATACCTCTAGATTCATCATTTTATGGTGGAATTACCTAGAAAATATATTCATGAAATTATCCTATGAGATACCTTCATAAATATAAGCCACTCTTTTCATGAACATCGTTGATTATTGTGCCCCTACTATATAAAAATTTCCAGAATTACCTTTCAGTATTTTATTTAATGATTTTGGAGTTTTAACCCTAAAGTATGTTTATCCAACTCTCCACAGATTATAGTATTCTAGTTCCTTAATATGTTAGAGGATTTTGGATCTTGAAGTCAATAACATAGCCAACCATAGATATTAGTACCCCATTACCCTAGGTAGGAACAAGTGGAAGGACACTATCTAAGGTTGGATTAAATACTAAGATATTGGACTAGATGTAGTAGAATCCCCTATTGGTAGAATCCTAAATGATTCCAGCGGTTTTTCTAATCGGTCTCATACGAGGTGGAATAATGTCAAACATGGAGGAAAAATTTATGAGTTACCCAAGTCATTTAGATAATCCATATCCCATCTACGGGGTCACATTGGGTTCTCATTTGAGTCTCCCCATATTCCAATGTATCACCATCCAAGCACTAACCATGATCCAATTCCTGCACATTATTCACTATCATATAAATACAAAACATAAGAACATGTACAAGATTTACTAATTAATTCATGTATTGATATATCACAACAAACTGAAAATAATATATCAAACAATCAAATAACATAGGTTAGTATTGAATAGATTAAAAACATTATGGAAACAAATTAATGAACCATTATATAGATTTTTAGTATGTATAAATATTTTAGGTGATCAAATATTCCTTTAAATGGGTCATTAAAGAATAAAAAATATTATAAAACTGTTTTTTCAATCCCATGAACTGTAATATTGAGTTAAATTTCACATGATCTAGCTAGGAACATGGAAACCTCCTTACCTGAATTGAAAAAAACTATGTCCATTATACCAATTCATATATTAGTCAAAAAGAAATGTATTTGAATTGTTTTTGGGTACCATTTTGTAACTCCCTGGACCGAATCATCAATTCTAAACTGGTGTCCCAGAAGATCTCACTCATACTTTCCCTTGTAGATGAAGTTTTCAATATATAGTGGGGGTATAATTTCTTTAATGGGGAGACAATTCCCTCTGTATCATGTACCTACACAAATAATATTTTTAGAAGATATTATAATATATAATAATTAGAATAAGAATATAAAAATTTTTTTAAATGGAATACTTGCCATACAAGAAAGTAAATAGACTCCCATTATGGAAAGCCAAACCAATTGATAAATTCAGGAATGTTTCAAAATAAATAAATTTAATAATATTCTTGAAAATGTATCAGTACCAATTTTTTATTTTTGATCCTTAGTTTAATTGTCATCTAAATGATATATACCCAAGATTTCTGAACATGCATCAAAATTTTCATACATGGTGTGACTAATGGGTTTCATGTGCCATACACCCAGACCCATAATCCAGACAAATAATTCCAAGAAAATATTCCAATATGAAAATCATGACATATAATAATGTGTTAAATAGATCCATAAATGTTAAGGAAAATATTACCTCAATGTTTTTAAAAAATAAATCTAATCTTCAATTTTGAAATGATGACTGAACATGCCGCACAATATTTTAGAAACTATTCATACAAAAAAGATATATATTATAAGATCCAATTTATCATGATTGATGTTTAGAACTAAGGATCAATATAATTACAAGTGATAAAAGTGATTCTATATTCACATAACATAAATATCCCATCAATGGAATCAATTCTACAGTACATGACAGGAAGGAACACCAGTTAACCACATCAATTATCAATTGATTAATAGATTAAGAATTTATATAAAATTCTAAAAGTTCCCTTTGATCAAGAAAGTAATAATTATTCAATAATCAATGAAACAATGAAATAGTGATTCAAAAAAATAAGTATCTGGATGATTGTTCTAGGAATCATACCTATAAAATTCACTATTCTGGAGAAATAAAACTCCAGTCGTTGAGATGTAATAGACATATTGAAACCTTTTTAAATCTACAATGAAATTGTTTATGTATAAAAGTTTTATCACTAGAAAATATAATTTATATTTATAATAAGGTGATTCTTAAACAATTTTTCAAATATCACTCCTATTCATTGGTAGATCTTGATTTTTTCAATGATTGAAATTAACTTCCAAAATTTATAATAATTTATAATGGAAATGAAGAATTCATCATCCAATCAGGATAAAAATTTAAAATCCATCATATATTTGTTCCAATGACATAAGAGGGATGAAGGATTTGACATAGATATAATGATGTCTCACTATTATATCTACATTATATCATAAAATGTTTGAAGAGGAAAAGGAAAAGAATGGGAGATCTTTTAGAAGCATGGGATAAGTCTCCAATTAAAAAGTGGTTCAATTAGATAAGAACAAGATATTAAACATGGATTTAAACAATGAGATGTTGAATCTAATCAGATGTGTCTAATGAACCCCCAGACTGGGTGCACCATTACGTAAATGGTTCAGTGGAACCACAAATGGATTTATGACCATTGGAATTTATATAAATAATTTTGTAATTATATTAAATTATAAAAAAATAATTTCTACCTATATAAAGAACTCAGATACAATGGATTTATGACCATTGGAATTTATATTTTACAAATTTTCATTTATATTTAATGTCATCATTTCGTCGATAACTACGTTCATGGATATTTTGATTAGAATGGGGGACATCAATAATTTAGAAATGATATGAATTGTATAACATCAATATAAAATGTATATAATTCTATGTTATCATGAAAAATTATCTTTATATTAAAATTATATATAGATGGTGTAGTGAAAATCATTATAAAAATGTATTAAAAGTAGCGTGATAAGTTAAAAATATAAAAAAAAATTTATTCGATTATTTGTGTAAAATAGAATATAGTTTTTGAAATTATAATATATTGCAATATAGAGAAAGGGCAGTTTCTAGAATAAGTGTATCAATAAATGAAAATTGTTATTGATTTGATGTTTTCTATCATATAGACATTTCATACTTAATAAATGTGATTTTTTAAATTAATAATATATTACTGGAAATATTTTAATGGTATAAAACCAAATTATTTAACATAATTTCATTTAAAATAAGAAATTTTCAAATTGAAAATATTGAATCAGATTATGTAAATTATTTAAATATATTGAATGATTGAAAAATTACGAAAATATGTTAAATATTTTATTACTATATCACTGGTTTAAGTGAGTTTCAATTATTAATTAAATATTCATTATAAGTAGAGAAAATAGATATATATGGACTATGTAGTAGAAGTTTCAGCGAAGGATTCATAATAAAAACAACTTGGTATATTGTATTATGACTGTTTATAATACATGAAATAATATATAAATATTATAAAGTTTATTAAAATCTAAAAATACTATTTCAGCCCATTTTAATAGATTTCCTCTCAAAATAATAGGTGTTGGAACAATGAATTTTGGTAAAAGGTTGGAAGAAGTAAAATAACAAATTTTTGAATGTGGTTTGAAATAAAACCTATATTATGATTCACAACACTATGCTGATGGATATTAAGTGACATAAAAAATGGGTTATTTTAATTTAAATAATTAAAAATATGGTTATTTATTGATTTTTAGATAGTGAACTAGACTAAACATATTTCAATTAGATGATTACCATATATAAATTTATTTTAATTTGAAGGAAGAAAGTGATTTTTAGTAACAATTTTGTTGTCACATTATATGAAATAATTTTAATAAGTTGGGTTGGTATGTTTCTACTCCACATGGTAAAAGTTTGAAAAGATAATACGAATAAATTTTTGATACTTATCAATAATGAATGAATATGAATTATTTATACAATAATGTTGATATTAAAATCACTTTCACCTTGTATTTGATTCACCATGATATATGCAAATCGATTAAAAAAAATAAGACAATGGGGATATATATTTTGAATCATATTTTAATTATTTAATGTATATAATGTGTATCATTCCCAGTTTTTATAAGTTTTATTCACTCAAATGGTTTAAAAGGTTTATATGGAGGGTGAAGAAGGAATTCAGCTACGCAACGTCAAAGTTAATATTGTATAATGTCGATCAATATATGAGATTGAAATTTGAATGTTAATTTGAGAATCTTGGAAATTTTAATTACTATTGAGAATAACAAAATCTATAATTGTATTTGAAAATTGAAAAAATTGAATATATGGAGACACAAATTGGACATTATAGTTTAAACAATAATAAACTCATTACTTTTGGGCAGAGTTGAGAAAATTAAATATTTATAATGTATATAGTTGTTTAATTCAATCACTTTTTTTAGACACCCTTATGTTATATATAAAAAAAATACCCAAAATATTATATAAATTATATGATTTCATTTTTTATTGGTAATGTAGGTGAAATTTATGGACAATATTAAATTAGAAAAATATATTTTATAGAATATGTTTTGGATAATCAATTAATGGTAAAGGGTATTGTCACTAAAACATAGAGTTTATAAATATATTTATCACCTTTAATGATTTTTTTAATAAATATTTAGATAAGTGTGGAATATATTTTAATTTAACACCACCTAAATAATTGATAATTAATTTAATCCATCGTTTTGTGAAAACTATTTTATGGAAAACATCTTTGGAGATTAGAAATAAATAGTATCAAATATAATACTATGAGGGAAAAAAATTATAACACTTTAATTAGTCATTATTAATTGATGGATAGGAATAAATAATTGAAAAATATTAAGTGGAAATAATAACTGAATGAGTACTTAGATCATATTATAAAATATATCACATGGATGTCGATCATGATAGAATTTGGTAAAAATGTATTTATAAAATGTTTTGTGTTCTAAAACCAACTTAGTAAAAGTGGAAAAGCATTATAAAATATGTAAGGGTGGTGTTAAATGGTTATTCACACATATAAATACTTGAATATTAATAAAAAATTTTCATCAATTAAAGCTATGGAATATAAAATATTTTTTACTATTTCTAGACATCAAAGATACAAGATACTTTAAATAGGTTCCAACTCATTATATTTTAAAATAGTGCTTGATAAAAAGGTTAATATTGATGAGAATAATGGATTTTTTAGTTTTAAATGATACTAGTTTTATTTATATAGTGGTTAAATATTTATATGTTCTAAATAAATTCTATAGGGATTGGAGAATTAAATTGTATAAGTGTTTGAAGTCGCTAAAAATTAAGAATGTGAGTGTTGATAATAACCCTTAAATAAGGGAGTACTCGAGGATATAAATCATCCCCTGATAATATTGATAATATAATTTTTTGTATTATTGATAAAAATATATTACATAATTTCATTATTAATATGAGTATGTTTTTTTTTAATATTTCAAATAATATAGAGATGAAAAATTTAATTGGAAATAAAAATCCTCAAGAAATGGATAATATTTACCATTATTTGTAGAATTATATAAGAAAAATATTATATTAATATATATTATATGATTCAAATTTTTTAACTTCCTATTATAGTAGATAAAACATTAAATTTTTAAAGAGACAAAATAATTCAACCTGAAACATTCAATAAATGTTTAACCAAATTTACATCATAATAACTAGACATCATCCACTCTATTTCATTGTTTTATCAACATCAATTTATACCAATATAATCTCAACCTAGGATAATGATTTGAATATTTTTTTTATAAATGTTGAATATATTCATTTAATTGTAAGAGTTATTTTTGAGCTATATTTCTAATTAATATCAATATAAAGTCATTGTTAAATTTAAACTCAAATTCTTGACATTTTTTAAATTCATTTTTTTAAATATATAAATTCATTTTCTATTTCTCATCCTCATGTAACACAAAATAAGGTACTAATATTTATTTTAATGTTATAGTAATTTTTTAATTAAAGGAGGTGGTAAACTTTTTTATTTTATAAAAAATAGAACAACTAAAATCAAAGATAATGATTTTGGTCCCTGATTCATGATCATTCTTTGTCTAAGAAAAATGGACATCAAAACAATAAAATTGATGTGGTACCTAAATTTCATGTTAAATGAAGGTTGAATTTTAAATGTGGATTTAATAATCCAATTTTTACATTTAATTAAATAGTGTCCCAAACTAATTTAGGTGTTATAGAGTTGATCCAGGAATACAATGTCGAGCATTATAATTTTGGAAATATTTAATGGCCTAAAATGAAATTCCGACATTTCATTCATTAATTCCTCATGATTGATCCTAATGGGATGAAAATATATGAAATTCCCGATGAAATATTGATAATAATGTTTTAATTTTATGATTAATCCAAAAATATAAATATTCAAGGTTTTTATGAGGCATTAATAAGGAGTGATAATTTAATTATTGAAATATTTGGAATGACATAAATTGATATATCTACCCACCTTAAAAAAAATTATCTTTGATAAAATAATTGGGACAATAATTTTATAATAAATTCATAGATTTACGTGGTATGATTTTTCTCCTGTTAGAAATTATTATGTTATGATGAACCATTATCATGGTTATTGTGTTTATTGTTTATATGTTTCCCCAAAATGGATTAGTTTTATAAATAAATTATTTCATTAATATTTTATCTTTTTCTCCTCTCTATCACTATGATTCAACTGTATCATTTTTTTGTAATTGTGAAAATGTAATAATGTTCATCAAACAACATTATCAAGTTTATTATTTTTTGTTTACTCTACTTCAATTCCAATTTTATCATACAACTTTCTTCGTCCACTTATTATTTTTCAAAATGGAGCGATCACCCGCTACTGGATTTGTTTTTAAACTTATTACCTGTTTTTTTGGTTATCTAATGTTATTTGGAAATATAATATGTTCTTTAATTTTTTTACAAATTAAATGAATTTTATCTTTATTATATTTAATAAATTCAATGGATACATACATTGTGAAGTCAGTGTTTATCTGGTAGTGATCATGATCCAAATTCTATATGTTCTTAGGTGATTAGCCTTGAATTTTTTAGGAATTAATTTAGCGAAAATATGTGGCATGCCTTTTATTATTTTGTGGAAACATATTTAAATAATAAAGATAATGTTTTGTTAATGAGAAAAATAAATCAATACAACCCCCTATAATAACATAGGATTAACCCTTGTTCTTTAATAATTTTATGATGAATATTTGCATTTATCATTATACTTAATCGACTCACCTGAATAGTTTGTTTATTTTTATCTAAATATCCCATGATATTATTTATTTAATTAATTTTATTCTTATATCCCTATATAATCGACACTATAGTGGCACTTCTAGTGACCACATAATCTCATTGGGAAAAATTAGGTGAACCATGTATCAGGTTATTTCAATTATGTAACTAAATTGGACTGAGTATTTTATGTTATAGTAAAGAATAATTTTTTGTAATTTTCTCATGAATAATTCGATGGAATTACTAATTATTATAATTATAATTTAGATAGTGAGTTATTATTTTAATAAATATTATGTTTATATCAAAATGAAAAAATAGTTACATATCAGAAAATATTAAGGTAATATATTGTGGTGACATTTTTGATGAATCAATTAAGAGGGTCAATGACACAGTTTTGAAACCACATACTTATAGTGATGTTTCTATTTTTAGTAATTTGATAAAAAAATGATTCTAAATTAGTATTGAATTAAAGAGATTTTAATATGGTGTATGGATTTAAGATTTATGATAAAAAAATATTGGGAATAATATTATAGAATTTTTTAAATTTTGATTTTTTATATGGAGCATTTATGTGTCATCATGTACGTAGTATATTGAAACCTAGTATCTATTGGTCAATGTTTCGATATAATGATGATTTTGATGATTGAAATGAATCTAATTTTAATTTAATACAAAATTAGGGGGTTTGGGTTATTTAAGATGTGAGAATGATGTGATGAAAATACAAGGTATTTTATTTTGTTATCAATTTTTTTTCAAACCTTTTTAACATTATAATCACATTTAATAAAAGGAAATTCTTGATTTATTTATTAGGTTGATGATATATTAAATTTTTGGATGTGATTTAAAGTGGTTTTCAGTTTTTGAATGATGTATATTTGTTTTTAAAGTGATTTTCTGAAAAATTATTTCATGGTAAATACCTTATAATTCCTTGGTGTAAGTCTGATGGTAATACTTCTTAAATGAATTAGGGAATAACTATTTTTGGAATTGTGTTTTATAATGAAACAAAGTATTTAATGGAGGTGTGATAGACATGAAATAGATTATACAATAATAAAAAAATAGTAATTTAATGCCATGATATGATTGGAATAGAGACCTTAGTATACATTAAAATAAATTCCCACCATGAGAAGGGTCTATATACCATGGTGATTTGACGGTGTTGTCATAGAGATAATGAAAAATGGGATGTTTACTATGTTGTGGTTGATGTGTTTTACCCCCTATATAATGAGTATAATGATATGTGATTACTCCCATTTGATGAGAATTTGGGTCATAATTACATGCTTTTCATGGTTTCTATATAGAATCCAATATTAGATCAACTTTTTAATGGTCGTATGGTAGTGTTTATGGTCCAAAACAATATAAAGCATTGTGGATTTTTTTCATGCTAATAGAAACCATGATTAAAATGGTAAACATTTAATAATCCATTTGGGGATGAAAATAGGTATAACTATCATCTAGTCATGTTTTTACATGTCATGGTATTTAGTGACCTTCAAAATAGTTCGATGTAGTAGGAGTTATATTATAAAAAGATGATATTTTTGAAATATTGGGGCTAGAGTGGATTTCAATATTCATGATTTCTCCATATGTGGATAATTATATGACCGAAGACCTACTAAAAATATATTATTTTATTTAAGAAACCATAAAAATAGGGATTACTAACATTTATTTATTCAAATGAAAAAAATTAAGTACTAAATTTTGAAGTGAAATATTTTTTTATTTTAATTTGTAATTAAAATATATAATAAATAAGGAATAAATAGTGTTTTGTAAATTAATGAGATGAGTTGATGGGTATATATTGTTTTGTAGAATTTAATAGAGGTTAAATAAGTAGATGACACCCATGAGATAAATTTTTTTTAGTAAGATTATTATCTACTAATATAATTACGTTGAAATTGTTTGAGATAAAAATAAATGATACTCTCAAAGAGGATAACCTATGTAATACAATTTTCATAAACCTTATAGGAATATTATCATCAATTAATGATAAAATATGTCACTTTAATATTGATTTATCATTGAATCAGTGATGGTAGTTTGGGGTTTTCAACAAATAATATCATTTATTTTATAACGAAAACATAAAATTTTAAATAAGTGAGTTAAAGGACCAATCAATCAATAATAAAGTTTAGTTACGATTAAATGTTGAAATTATGAATTTATATATTTAATAATAAAAATAATGTTGGTTATATTGAATCACTTTACATAAATTTGGAGAAAATTTTATCTAACATTAATTTAAGGATATTCACTTTTTAATATTATCCACAATGATTAAATAACTATGTAATCTCAAAAAATACTAGATCATCTAAATGATATAGTTGTTTTTCTTTACTTGTTTACATTATAATGTCATTGTGTTTACAATGATTAATTTGTTTGGGTGTGTTATTATTGAATTCAGTAGTTACAAAAACTAAAATTATATATATAAGGAGGATGAATTTCATTAAATAAAGAAAGTTAATAACTTTAATATGAGAAAATGATTTTCTGGTGGTGTGTAGTAATGGAAAATGCTGAATACATCCACCCGGAATCAGGTTGGATATAACTGGGTTGACTGGTGGTAAGCTTCCTCATGTGTTTTGGATCCCTTTTGGGTTTAATATTATTTTTTACAAATTTTTTGTATAATTTTTTTCATATTATAGATCCCTTTGATATCTATTATTTTTTATTTCATTGGAATAACTACGAGACACTCTCCTCTAACTCTTCAAATCTACCATCATTTTACTTCTAGTCTATGAAGTTCAATGATGTTTCACCTCTCTAATCCAGTGTGATTATACCATTTTCTCCACTCCCACTATAATTTATCTATTATAAATTTTAGATGGATGGTTGATAGATTTAAGTATGTTATTCCACTAGTTCATGGTTAAACCACTCTAGTTAATGGTTATTACGTATTCTACATGTAAAGAATGTAGTTGATGAATGATTTGATTTCAATTTATGGTTTCTTTGATGTGGGGTTTGTGGTTGGTGGAATTACATATAGGTTTGATTGATTTTGGTTGATGTTGATGATTTTTAGTCAATAATATTTTTAGTTTTTACATTAATTGGTTATGGGATCCATTATTGTGTTATTAAATTATTCTTAACATATATTTTGTTTTCGATTAATTTTTGAGTTTCTCTATTTGAGTCATATTGTTTACGTAATGTAATTTATAAATTTTAAAAATGTTTTTGGTGGTTTTAGGACTATCGTGTTCTTGTGTTTGGGTTAAAAATAAAAGGCGGGATCAACCACATGGGTGCTTTTTTGAGTTTCTCATATTATGTTATTATATTTTTCTAAATATTTATTATGGTTTAATAAATCTTTATGAATTAATGAAATATTATTTTTTGAGTTGTTATATACATGATAAATTGATGTTTTTATTTTACTTAATGTTTTTAGAGTACATTAAATTAATTATGTGACATTTTTAATTTTCTATGCTAATGTAGTAATATCATATAAATTGTTACTTTTTTTGTTAATTTCTCTAGTATCAGATATCATACCATGTTTAAATTATAGAATATTTATTATATTAATTTTAAAAAGAGAAGGAGATTTACACTATTTATTATTATATCACACAAAATCTATATGTATTTATTTCATTACTCTCATTATCCACGATTAATCCATATTTATGTTTTTTTGTATATTTTATTCACTGTTATGTATATTTCTTTTCTCTAATTTCCATTAATTTAAAATTGAAATATTCATTTTTCAAGATAACAAAAATGAATTAGTTGTCACATATAATACTAAAATTTAGTTAAGAGTTTTCATTTGTGGTTTCATATGTAAAAGGTTAGTTGGAATGAAAAGGGATGATTTAATATATTTCTTATTAGAGTAAATTTGTTAAAATTTATTGTTAATTAATCGTAATTGATTCAAAAGTTTACCTTAATGTTTTTTTCAAGGATAATATGAGAGATAATTCCATCTATAAATTAAATAAATCACTTATATCTTATTTTATAATTGAAGGTAAATGATGACTAACACATTCAATTTTTTTAATTATATAGGATATATAATATTTTATGTTATTTCCTTCCATTTTCCCTTCTTATTTTTTTCTCTTTTTAACAAATTTTCCATTACATTAACCATATAAGAAATTAATTATATTCATTAGGTTAATGGATTTGTATCATTTTTCAGGTCTTCTGCATCCTGTGTATGGATTTTTACAAGTTATCTTAAGAGTATTTAATTGGATCTAATGTTGTCCATCTGTGTGAAAAATCAATATTAAGTCAAGTGTCAAAAATGTTGTGTGATTAGGAAAGTCACTTATAAAATACTCAGGAGTGTTTGATGTTCAAATTAAACTGAGTATAGGCAAAGAACCATGGAGATATAATAATTTATTTATGGTTTGTGGCTTTTAATAAATTTAATATGGGCAGTGGGTATAGTAGGGACTAAGTGTTTATTGATAGGATTTGTAAAGAACATTGTGTGAATTCAATCTTATATATGTGATCATTCATGATTAATCATTGGTTAGAAATCAATTATAATTAAAAGGTACATGTTAGTGTATTTTTTTGATTCTATGATGATGTTTTGGAGATAATAAATGGATTGGTATGTGTGAACGTATAACTAAAATGTTGTTTTTTTAAAATATGTTTTCCTAACTATTACTTTACTACAGTAACCTGTGTAAAATATATTGAACTAGTTATGATTTCAATATTTTTTTACTATATAATCTTTTAGATAGTCACATAGTTAGTAATACTAATTTTAAATGGGTTTATCGAGCTTCTATATGATTTTGTGATATTTATTACTTTTTGTTTGTATTTAACTTCATATTGTTAGAATTTAATACATGAGAATCAATTTTTATATGTATGAAATTATTTTTTTGGTGTTTGAAAGTAAAATATGTAATTATTAATTTTTAACAATCCAACTAACTCCCTTAGAGCAACCATTTTAATTTAATTTTTGAAAAAATCATTTTTATTGGTAAAAAACCTCTCCATTTCTGTTTTTTTATATTTCATGATCATTTGAAAAAAATAATCCTTACCGATTTTGGAAATTGAATCTTGTAAAATTTATACCATGTTGGGTATTAGTTTAAATATTTTTTGTAAAAATTAAAATGTAATTTTTTCCCAATTAAGTTATAAAAGTAGTAATTTTTTGTTACCATAATTACAGTTAAAAGTTGTTTTCAAGGGGGGTGGGGGGGTTAAACCAAAAGTTAGGGGAATAAATTATATATAATATTCCTCATATCATATAGGATGAATAGATCTAGAAAAATATATATCTTATTATATATTTTATTTAAATTTGCTTCCACATTGAGAAGAAACTTTTGTTATATTAATTAATTTTTTTTGTAATTACTTATAGGTCCCTCCCCTTATTTATAAATGGGAACATGATATTAATTATTATTGAAGAAAATTAAGCCTTATAGATTGAATAAAACTAACCCAATGCTATTATATCAAAACTACATTCATTATTTATCATCAAGACTTCTTGTAGGATGTTCCTAAGAATACTTAATGTGTAATCCCACAAATGTCTCTCATAGAATATGTAATGGTCATCACCAGCTCTTAGAATGATTAATTAATTGAATAAATAATATGAATTTATTTTACCAATTATTACATAATTAAAGAAGTTTAATCAATCTACTGGTATATTATTATTATTATATAATAATTTCCCACAATTTATATCCTTTGGATCATGAAAACCTCACTCTTGCATATGTATGACCCACTACATCCACATAAATGTGTAATTAATCTTATTCACGAAATTAAATAGATAATTGTAAGGATTGAAATAATTAATATATATTATAGTTAAAAATCAAATATTATTTGGAATATAATATATCATACACCTTATTAACTATCCGCAGGTCAAAAAATTACAATATCTCTCATTCGTAGATCTGTAATACCACCATTATAAAGTGATGTGATTGAACTTAATTACCCTTTATTCATTGAATAATATAACTCTTTATTTAATTTATACAACATATAAATATTTAATTACTAATGTTTTATTTATAATGGATCCATAACTTGTTATACCATAAGTAACAATCCTTTTTTTCTGTGTATATAAACCGAAGGATCCAAAAATGTATAATGTAAATGTAACTATTTTACATAATATATAAGAAATAAATGAAATAAATTTTATTATAAAAATGTAATAGACCAAAATAATCATATCAAGATATTATACTATTAATAAATATATATTATACATAAGTTTAGATTACTTATGAATCAAGTCAGACTTAAGGTAATGGTATTTTGTTACAATAAGAAAGTTTACCAAGATTTATTGTTCTTAAATTTTAGATGATGAAATTATATGTGAAATATCTCAAAAAAAATGTTATTCTTTTCTATAATCATTTTATTTTTATAAATTACATGTTTTTATGGAAATTTCCTTTCTCTGTGTACTCAAATGTATATAGAAATGTTTATACAGATAAATAAATTAGTTTTTATATTCATTATTTATTGTCAATATTCTTATACAATGTTTAATTACAGTATTTTTTGGAATTTTTTAGTATAATTTATAATTTTCATTTGTCACTATGTTTCTATATTTATAAAAAACATTTATCAGAGTAGTTTATTTATTTTACGAGCATGAAATTTTTTACTAACTATTTGAATATAATAAATATTTTTATTTATACAACATTAAAGACGTTTCCCACCACAAGGAATTTATTTTTCATGAATCATACCATAAATTATTTAATGGATCATTTCTATGAAAATATTTTCCCAAATATTCTAGAATATATTAATTTTAAATAAGTGAATTTAAAAGGGAATGTGTATTTTCCACCATAAATATTACATTTATAAATTAAAATTATATTCATCTTTATCAACATAATTTGATTAATATCACAATTTATATGATATAAAATTTAATAATTCAATCTACCATTTTATTATATATGTATTATAATCATGAGGTTTTATTATATACTATGGAATATTATTTACATTCTCTAAGATGGTGTACAGATATGGATAATTGTATTGATTATTTATTATATTTATTATTCATACCTTTTATATAATAAATTTATTAGACATTGAATATGATTTGTGGGGACCACTATATCCCCTTGACACATCAGATGAAATCATGACGCAATCTATTTTATGTATTTATCATACACATAACCTATTTTGGTATGATTCCTTGGCACAATGCCTTATGATTTGTACAATTGTGAACTAAAATTTTTAAAACCTAGTTTTTATTTCCATTAGATTTATTATTTTTATCTCTAATCCATTCATATTTTCCCATTTTATGATGTTAATTAAATGGGACATTAAATTATTATTTATCTATACCATATTATTTTTTTATTTATACTATGATAGGTTTTATTGTATGGTATACCTTACTGAAAAACTAGGATCACCCTTTTAATATTATTTTTCTGTCTATAAGGTTCCCAAAATGAATTTATGAATCATTTTAGGGATATCCTAAGAAAAATTATAAGCTTATCACTAAAATTTTATGTTTTATAAAATGTTTTAAAATGTGATAGAAGAATCATACAGGTATATAATCTCACACAACTACTAAACTATTTGTTCCTTTAGGATCTGATCTTCAATATCTTGTGCCAATATAGTGTGATAAACACAAACTGCGCTTTACTTGATTTGTGTTATATCTATTTATAACACAGTAGGTTTAATATGAACATTAGAAACTGGATTTTGACAAACACAGATTATAGAACCTATGCGTACAACTGACTATGAATATTAGTGTAATTATATGATAATATAATAAGTTTATTGGAAAGGAAGATAATATATTTTTCCCTAGAAATTACATTAATGAATGGATACTGGAAAGAGGAATCCATTGTGGCACATTAACAACTATGGGGTAATATCCCATAAAAGTTTTGGTTATGTATCCAGTTGATATTTACACCGTGAACGATGAGTGGGACAAAGACTAGACACATGTATAGACACTTCTATGAGATATTCATTGGTCTATTCACATATTCTTTCTAAACAATTGCAACGAATTTTAATTTATTTATTATTTGATGATATTCTAAACAATACAATGTAATGATTATGGGATTAACAATGGATAAATTTTATATTTCTATAATCTAGTAACCAAGATTTATTATTATACAATATATTTCAATATTAAAAATACTAAAATAAAATCCCTTATCTTCCATTTTATCGAAATGGCTTCTAGTGAATGGAATATAGACTATATCAATGGACTTGATCAATATAGGGATTTCCCAAATGAGAAAGACTATAGTGCTAGATCTGTAGTAGAATGTTTTTAAACAATATTGGGAAGGTGACTCAGGTTATGACTAATAAAATTTTATATATAGTGTATCCTATAGATTCTCAAAATCATATAGCAAAGTAAGACTACTTTATGTTGTTAAAACCTCTATAATTTAATTTTACAATTAATATAATAGTAGATTATAAATTAATCATGTCTCCGAAGAAACAATTTCTTGATATGGAGGATAGTTTGTGGGGGAATGTTATAATAGAAGTTTATCATCTTATGGGAGATTCTTATTAATGGTTGACATTAGTCTAGAATACTGATGATTTAGAGGAAACAAATGTTTTGGTCTTTTTTACATTCAATGAGAAGTTAGATTAAATATAATTTCCCCTTTATAAAACATTAGATACAAATAAGAATGTCCTCAATCTAAGGAAAACCAATGTTCAAAATCATTTAAAAAATGAAGTCATATTTAAAAGGATAGAATATCATTATTTGGATTTTATCTAGAACACATGAATACATATTTTACATTTATTTTAATGGATAAATAATAGAATTTTAATGGAATTATTATCTTAAAAATTTTCAGAATATAGGTTTATAGTATCCTATTATATCAAGATAAAGAAATAACTTTCCAATATATTTTTTTTTCTAAGGAAATGAGGGAACAAAATATGAAGTTGAGAACTCTAAAAGGTGAAATAATGGAAACATGAATAATGGAATGGTGGAATTTCAAACTTCTAATAAAAATTTAGGGGGAGACCATGGAACATATTTGATGTAAATTGAAGTTTTCATTATTTTTAGAGAGAAATCCCATCCATCCCATGATTTTATAGGAATAAAATAAGATGAAAATTCTCAATGATTCACTTGTATGTACATATGGTACTATTAAAATTAATTCCTTATATTAAAATTGAATTTTTATGAAAATTGTCAATGAGAGAAATTACAAGATTATGTGATCACTACAACTGATATTGGAGTTCCTAAAGATGTGTTTTAAAGTTTGTTAATCATGGAATAATGTTTATTTAATTATTTATTTTATTCTGAATAGTGAAAGACTTTTATATGTTCTAGGATTTCCACAAAAAGTACATATTTCCCTATAAAATTAGAAAGGGATTTTTGAATAATGACTTTATGTGGAGATCATATTGAAAAAATTGATATATCATTATTTTCAAATTAGAACATATAAACAAACCCTATTTGAAAACATGATTATTATACCTATATTTAACATTGATATAATCCTTTGTATATATTTTAATTAAAAATATAATGTAGAAATTTATTTCCGTGATTAGTACGTTACGATTCAAAATATAGATATGGAATTCGTTTTATTTAGAGCGAGGACTTCATCATCTTAATATTATCTAGATCAGCCTCAAATATAAAATTCTCAGTGAATATTAGTAGGTGCAATATATGAATAGGAAGGGTATCCATATATTAGAGAACATACCTATTTTTTAGGACAATATTTATATGTTTCTTTAAGAAGAAAATGGCCACCAATAAGAGAATTATGTTTAGTTTCATATTGATCTTATCCCACATGAAAAACCTATATCTAAGAATCATTATAGGATGGCCAGTGTGAAATTTGTGGAACTAATGAAACTACTACAAGATGTCTGTTAGAAGTAAATTTTACACTCTATTTTTTCTCCACGGGGAGACCATAATATTTAAGTTAATAAAAAATTGGTCTATCATATTTTCCATTAATTATATGGAAAGAAATCAAATTAATATGAATAAAAATTATGATATTACTTAAATTAATAATTAATTTTATCAACTTCAAGGAGTTCAATATTATTCTAATATTGATATCCATTATGGGTATCATCCACTTTGTGTAAATAAGGTGTATAATTTGAAAATGGAAATTCATATGAAGTAGATATATTATGAATTAATAGTAATTCCTATAATATTGAATATGGAAACCTCTATTTTTTTGTTTCCAATAAAAAAATTCAATGATATCATTATAATTTTTGAATGATATTTATTAATTATACAATGATATACTATAATATTTTTAATGTTTTATTGTATTCATATATGAATCATTAATTATACATTTATTGAGGTATATATTTATGGAAAATTTATAAAATATGATTGTTTATTTAGGATATTTCTTATCTTGAATTATTTTTCTTTATGGATGCAATATTATTTAATCATTCAATGAAAAAGGTGGTGATAGAATGGACAATTTTAATAAATATTACTTAGGTATGAATTTTCCAAATATTTTCTGAATGCTAAAAAAAATTTCTCACAAAACATATCGATTAGATAACATGTTATCCATGATGATATTTATAGGTGTTACGTTTATATCCTTTTAATAAAGAAATTTTTATTTGAAAAAATTAATGGGGAGATTATTTAGTTCCCCAATATAGGCTTTAACATTAGGGATGGTTAGATTTGTGATATATTGTGATGCTTCAACATACGGACATGGATGTGTCCTTATGTAGAATTATAGATTTATTAGCTATGAATCCAATCATTAAATGTGTCATGAAAAAAATTATCCAACCCAGGAGCTTGATTTTATTATTATATATATTCAATAATGATATTGAGGCATCACCCTTATAGTGAGTAATATGAAATTTGTACATATCATAAAGGATTAAAATAAATATTCTCCCATAAAGAGTTAAACATGAGGAAAATGAGATGGATAAAACTACTCAAGGATTATAACTTCTAATTACACTACCACATGGGAAAGAAAAATATGTTTTATAATACATTGAATAATTAATATTAATGTTTTTTTAAAAAGATATGATGAAAATATGTATTACATTCATATATATATAATAATGTTGGATATGTGAATCATTATATAAGTTGAAATGTAACTTTTAACCCAAATGATTTATATTCTATCATTGTTGGATAAAATAAAATGATCCTAGATTTATGATAAGAATATTTAAAACAAAATCTATTAAACTATTATATTTTTCAAATATTTTTTTAAATAGATTTAATCTTTCCCATATTATTTTGAAAAAAAAAACCCAGATTTTAGAATATGTTAAGGAAATAATGAATTTATCTTGTATTACATGAATTTTTTTATAGATTTTGTAATATAAAATATTGATTTTTGCTTTTGTTACACACAACACTAAGTTTAAACAAAACATGTCATAGAATTAAAATATTATTTTTTAATATAATATCTACAACCTAGTCGTTGTATTGGAGGGCATGAATATTATTTTTTAATAATGAAAATACTATTTAAATATTTATATAAAATGAACTCATTGGTGACCAATTAATTAGATATGAAAATAAAACCCTTTTGAAAATAAAAGGAAATCGTTCTCTATAAAACTATTTTGATATACAGAAGTTAGTTTAATAAATATAAATTAGCTAAATCAATCATGATTAATAATTTTAAGGAAATTATTATATTATATATATTAAATAAATTTTAAAAATTCATATTATGTATTTTCTATAACTGAAACAATATTATATCTAATTTTATGATTACAACCCATATTTTTTCTAAAAATTTATTTTCACCAATTTATAGATAAATTATTTTAAAACATAACATTACCACTTTTAGAAAATGAGTTTCCTAAAATAATAATAATTTTATAAATTTCAATATGAAAAATATATTCGTCTGAATTTATTAATTTTTTCTGAAATGTTTCATTTTTTAGGAATAGTGAAAAATATTGAGTTTTAACAAAAAAAATTATTTTCTCCTAAATTATTTAAAATGTAAAATTATTTATAATATTTTTTTAATTATAATTGATTTAGTATTACATATACTAATTCAATATATTCAGTTTAATGAATTTTATATTGAAATAGGATATAAAATCATTGCAAACATTTTAATTTTTTCGCGTAAAAACATGCATTCTCATCGCGTATGTGGGATTAATTTTAAACTAAATTACATAACATATGTGACTTTAATTTGAAATAAATGATTCCATATTTGGAATATAAGTAATTTATATTTTCTAATATGTTCAAATTAATTTCTTATAATAATGAATATGGAAAATAATTGAAATTAATTAATATAATTAAAGTTAAAAAAAGTTTTTTGGACGTTACATGTGAATATATTAAAATTAATTTTACACACACATAGAATATTTATTTTATAAATTTGATTTCATATCTACAATATTTTTTATAAATTATCCAATTATGATCATTTGATTTTTTTATTAAAGGATAAATTACCTAAGAAAATAAAATGATAAAAGTTACTATTGTAAAAAAAACTAACAGTGTAAAATTGATTAAACGAAGAGATAAAGTAATAACATGATGAAAATGTGTTTCTTTTTGTGTGTTGGAAGTCTTTATCAACCAAAAAACCATCGCATCCATTAATTTAAATTTTTTTGTCACATGAGGGGTAAGAGGCCACCAACTAAAGGAATAGAGTTGTGTATTTACATAATCGTCACTTCTCTTATACTATAAAAGGGAACTCACTCCGATCACTTCTTCACACAATAAAAACTATTTGTTACACCAAAACCTATGAAAAAATATTCCCAAAATCAAACCAAAAATCCTAGAAGCCTTATTAATATGATAAATACATCATGTAAGGGATTTTAGAGGAAACCTATGGAGGATTCCATAAGAAGAGGTAACATTCATAATCTAGTGGCCATGTTTTCTTTCTTCCAATACACTATATATTTTTATTAAATGATTATGATTTAATTACTAAATTCTATTCTGTATTATGAGATTTTTTTTATTGGTATGACCCAAAACATTCTCTACTTAAAAAAATAGGTTATAAAATAATTTTTGAATAAAAATAATTTATATTATCTAATATGTTCAAATTAAAATATGACAATAATTATTAAGGGAAAATAACTGAAAATAATTAGCACCATTATGTTTAAAAACAGGTTTTGGACGTTAAATGTGTTTCTATTAAAATTAATTTTACACACATATAGGATATTTATTTAAAAAAAATTTATTTCCTATTTAAATGATATTTTATAAATTATCCAATAATAAAAAAAATTAATTTTATTATTAAAGGTTAAATTACCTAAGTAAATAAAATTATACATGTTACCGTGGTAAAAAAATAAATGTGTAAAATTGAGTAAGTTGAGAGATAAAGTAATAACACAATAAAAATGTGTTCAATTTTGTGTGTTGTAAGGGATTATCAATCAAATAAACCATTCCCTCCATTATTTATCAATTTGTTGTCACATGATGTATGATAGACCTCCCAATATCGAATATAGTTGGGTAATTACAAATAAGTGTCACTTCTCCTCTACTTTAAAAGTGAACTCACTCCCCTAACTTAATCACCCCATAAAAAACATTTTGTTACAAAAAAACAATGAAAATAGATTTCTGAAACACTATCCAAAAATTACAAAATCCTTATTAATGAGACAAATACATCATATGAAGGAATTTCAGGGAATCCTTTGCAGGATACTAGAATAAGAGGCAATTTTTATAATCAAGTGGCCATGTTTTCTTTCTTCCTCCACCCAATAAAGTTTTATTAAATGATTTGGATTTAAAAACCCAATTGTGTTCCATATTATGAGATGGACACTATAGTTATGACCTAAAACCATCTCCACTTCAATAAAATGGGGTAAAAAATAATTTTACAAGTATATGGTGGACAACCGCTTCACAATCCAATTTCATTCGGTATTTACATTACCATATGACACAGTGGCAATTAATGATGAATTTATATTTTATATATGATATTTAAGATATTTTTTATTTTATTAGGATTATTTTTTTATTATATAAAACATATCGGCATACTCGCCATTTATTGGGAATCTCATAACATCATTCCTGTGTAAATCAAACTATTGCCTAAAAAAGTTATTTGATTCATTAAAAATTTTCATATAATAAAAAAAGGACAGGATAAATGAAAATATGTAATATATTTGACAAAAAAATTTCTGGAATGATAATATATCATTTAATATTATTTTCATCAATTCAAGAAGAAAATAGAAATAATGTTCATTTGTACATTCGTCCTACCGTCTCTATGAATGATGTATTTTATTTCCTATCACTAACTAGTATATATTACTATAAATAAATATACGAGGAATATATATTATATTTATATGGTTTTTAAAATTATGGAGATGATAAAATCATGGTCTAATTAATGGTACTAAAAATAACAAGTTATAACATATACAAAAAAGTTTATTACTTGAAACATAACATTAACATTGAATTGTTAATAAACATGTAATAAATGGTCATAGGAAAATAATAGAGTTTATGATACAAATATACTATTTTTTAATATATTAATAATAATCTTATATTTATTATATATTATTTTTCCATGAGTATAATAGAAGTAAATACTTATGCTAAGGGGTTTTATTCATAATTTTATTTCTGAAAGGCTAATGGTATATTCAAAACTTGTTTCTTTTATATGGTTTATATACTTCCCTATGACATGATATATCATGAATATACCTTATCTAATTAGAATTAATATTTCTATTTATTTTATTCTTTAATGGGTCTTATTATTTAAATGTTTCTCAAGTAGTAAGGGATTTCCGTTTCACTTTTTACTTCAAGGAGACACACGCCATATTCACCACCTATTAGATTTTTTTGGTGTATATACTTCTTATGTATGTATTTTATGATTATTATAATTAATATTACATTGATTTACGTATAAATATGGTCATATCCCTTTCATGGGGCATATAGTTCAAAAGTTAAAAAATTGATATGGGATTTTGTCTCAATTTTCCTTCATCGAGATTGAAGTTATGATATGAATGTATGCCAATCTATGTGGTTTATGTAATGAATATTTGAAATTTTACATCATTATTATATAAACTTTAATGATATTTTTTGTTTTATTTAGTGTCATTATTTTATGTGGCATACGATTCAATACAACTAAAGTTCATAGTGTTTTATTTTAAAATTGTATCATTTATCTATATTATCTATGATTATGATTTTGATAATAAAATATTATGATATATCAATCATGAAACACATGAATATTATTATCCAATGGTAATTTCATTTGAATACATGTTTTACCTTCATTTTACACTATTCATTAACTCATTATTCATAAAATAATGTTTTCGGTCCAAAACCCACATTCCCTCAAAACCATGTTTTCTAAAAATGTAAAAAATAGTTTTTTATGATGGAAGGTAATATTTCCCATAATTAGTTTTTAAATTATTTTTTATAGCTTCAATTATATGTTTTCAATTTTACTTTCATTAACACAAATTTTCAAAAACAATTTATTTTTTAAAAATCGTTTTTCAATGCGTAAGGGAAATGTTTCCTCAAGAAATGTTTTAAATAATCGATCAAAATAATTTTACATATAATATTTCATCCATTGATGATAAATTTGAGTCAATTATGAAATTACACTAGGATACCATTATTAGTATTTCATTGAAAGATTTTTTTAATGGTGAAATGTTTTTTATGATAATCATTTCTCTTCCCCTTTTCATTCCATGTTGAGATTCTGATAAAGCCCAATTATTTTCTATGAAAAATTTATGATGAAATTATTTTGAAACCTATTTCTTTTATGTATCCTATAATACAGTGAAATGTTTATGATACCCATTCATTTCGTGTTTTATGATAGGAAGGATGTTTATGATCTTTTGGGACACATAAATATGGTTTTCATTATGTGAGGGGTGGGTCCGATATTTCCTTGAAATGAATTTTTTAAATATTTACATGTCATGAGATAGACAGTACTAGAATAGGGATTGAACTAGACCTATTATGTTATGGTAATAAAGGGGTGTGAACCTTGTTTAGTTTAATATGGCGGGAATAGGGAGTGAACTTGTTTCAATAAGACATGACTGGAATAGTGAGTTAACCTGGTTAAAAAAGGTATTTTGTCTAATATGATGGTCTTTGTTGTAAGACTTGGATAATATGGGAATAATTTTATATTTTTATGTGTATGAAAGAAATATATATCATATGCCAATATTATGATCTAATGGATCGTGCTATTTTATTTCCATAAGATTCATGTCCTATGAACTACCGACCTTTATTCAATAACTCATATTTATGGTATATGATTGGTTAGGCTTGAACTTCAAAAGTTATGTTCAACATCATATAACCTAAATCTTCTATTATTATTATATTTGATATTGATGGTTTCAATGGATTAATTTACTTATTATTTAGAAACTATGATGTGAAAACATTAGAGAGATACCTAAGGATATTTATAAATGTATGTCTAGGGACATGTATGGGGATGAATTTATGGATGAGTCAATGTTTAGGAAATTTTCCAGGAATTATGGTAAATTATAGAGAGAGTTGTTTCAATGCGATTGAATCCCTATCTAGATACAAAAAATAGATGTGGATCTAGAAAAGATGTAACTAGGGGCAACAACCCAAAAAAATTGATTGATCTATAATCTATCAAGAACCAGTGCATAATAATGATAATTGATATAAACATAGTTTAACACTCTCAAGGGATATGATTTGTAAATTAATAAACAATTTACAGACCATCAAAAATTATCTGTGTATATAAGTATAATTAATGACCAATATTGAGACAAATATGTCATAGATTGAAAATAATATTTCATTATTTAGACACCCTATAAAATAATTTACCTGATTAGAATGTTCCCCAATATAATAAGTGTTAAACACACATTGATTTTTGGTTCCTGTTAGTGGTGTAAAAAATAAGGAACTAGGTTGACATTTATTGTGCTAGAAAATTTATGGATGATAAGTAAATGTTGAGTCATCATGTTCTCTTATGAATTTTAAATTACCTAATGTTTTCAAAAACAGAAACACATTTTCTTAATGGAAACTATCTATCTCTAAGAAATATTTTCCTAAGTAAAATTTACTTTTTCCAATTTTTTTGACATTACTTATGGTTTTTATTTTCCTTATCTATTTCTTTCCTAAACAAAGAAAAAACTAATTTTTCCTAAGTTAAAAAATAAAATCCTTATATAACCTAGAATCATACACTTCTTTAGCATCTAATTTCCACTAAATTGTGATGACTCTGATTTCTTCTAAAATCAGACTCCGATTTACTCTAAAATCAAACTTTGATTTTTTTGAAACCAGACTTTGATTTCTCCTAATACCAGACTCCAATTTATTCTAAAATCAAACATTGATTTCCTTTGAAATCAGACTCTGATTTTTTTGAAATCCGACTCCGATTTCTTCAGAAATTAGAGTCCCATTTCTTCTGAAATCAGACTCTGATTTCTTCTAGAATCAGAGTCCCATTTAATATGAAATTCAAACCTGATGTTTCCTGAATTTTGAGTCCACATTCTTCATAAATCTGATTCTGAATTATTCATAAATCATTTTTTTAATTAATATTAAATCAAATAATAAATTCCACAAATTAAAAAAATCTAATTATTCTTATTTTTAAACTCTATTTCACCCTTTATTAAGAATCCAATGACACATTTTTCTTAAAATTATCGAATTTAATTAATGTAATATTTCATTATATCATATCTTAAATGTGATATTGTTTCTTAATCATGACAATTTTTCTTATGTTTTCTTACATGAAATGATGTTGTACAATTTGTTTTTAACCATTTTCTAAGTGACACGTGTACAAGGCCCTCTGAGATTTAAGAAAACATATCACCATTAGAGGATGTAGGAAACCATTAGAACCATTTCTTATAAATACCCTATCCATTTAAAGAGTTCGATACATGTTGATAAGTGCTTGATGTTCTGAATTATAGAGAGAGAATATTTACTATGAGAGATTTTCTCAACCTACCTTGTGAGAATGCTATGGACAATATGTTAAAGTTTTGAAAACCTTTTTCAACCTTCCTAGTGTGATTCTAATTGTTTTTGATCAATCGAGGGATTTTTGGAATAATAGGATAGAGGTATCGATCAGCTTAGAGATCAAGGGCATGCGGGGATAGCAAGACAGATTCAGATATTCTTTTCGAAGGATTACCCTAGTTTGGGTTAGGAAAACATTCTTGAAAGTATAAATTAGGGGAGCTATTCCCATGGTTGTTTTATAAGAATATCTTTAAGAAAAAATATTTCCTATACTTATTAAGTGTGTTATTACATATTTTAATTCTACTTTATTCAGTTAATGAATGAATGTATAACTTTCTTATGCATTCTTATAAATGTATACTCTAATAAATAAGATTCTATATTCTTTAAATTATAATATTTCCCTCAGTAAACATGCCTAAAGTATCCTCGTTGGATCATTATTATTTGATCCTAAGAATGTCAGTTTCTTAGTTAAGAAATAAAGAGGGTGTTTTAATTCATCTTGTTTCAGTTTGTTAAACATAGATTTTTATTAAGGACAAAAATTAATGTTTTTAAACCTTTAATTAACGCTCTTTTAATTGAGTATCTACATATTAATTTCAATCTTACAATTGTTAATATAGGAAGTATCTAAAATACTTATACATACATATACGTTTTCTTGCTTAACTTTACTTGCTATTGTTTTTATATTAATGTTTTTCTTTGTTTATAAACTATTAATACTAATCCTTTTTTTAGGAGATATATATTTTTTTCATATAATATGGCATGAATTAAAATTAGAACAACAGAAAATCTTAATACTACCAAACCACTAATAATTAATGGAAATGATTATGAATTTCGGGGAGACCAAATGAATATCTTTGATATTAACACTAGAGTAGAAAAATTTGAAATTATCCCTGGAGATTACAAGATACTAAAAAATGATGTTGAAACCTTCAAAAATCAAGAGATATATGAATGTCAATATAATAAAAAGGTATGAAATACTATTTTATATTCTATGGGAATGAATATCTATAGTCGGATCTCTTCATGTGACACTTCCAATATCATCTAGAAGAAACATTAAGTCACACAATTTGGAACATCAAAAGTATTCCAAAAAAGAAGATCTACGCTTAGAGATGAATATCATGGTTTTGTTTTTACTTATGAAGAACCCGTATGAAATGTTCAACAAAGATTTATGACCACTATCAAAAGTGATCAGTCTATGGGTCAGATAAGACTTGATGATGAAATTCATTTAGATAAGATAATAGATATCATTTCTAATGAGTGGATTCCTAAAAGAGTATCTTTTGGTGAGAATATGAATGTTTAGAACATCACACATGTTGAGTTATTTGAAACTCTTATTTATCATGAAAATATAATGAAGAGAGATGAATAAATCCACAAGAAAAATAATTTCCATGGAAATGTTCCTTTCACTACTATATCTAAATCAAAGACCCCAAAATGAGTTACTATATCTAAATCTAAGAAAGGTATAGTTGTATATGAATCAAGTGATAGTGAAAATTATGGGACTGAAATAGCCAATATTGTTCTAAGTATGAATAGTATTATAGGAAAGAAATATCTTAAATAGAGATATAATAAAAAAGGGAAATGGAAAAGAATGATTTAGAAGTAACTTCCTATGAATGAAAAACAGAAAGTCATATCAGACCTGGTTGTCCTATTCTCCAAAGAAAAGAATCAAAGGATACGTGGCCATAAAGAAACAAAAATAAGTTCTAGAATTATATGGCAAAGAATTTTCTGAAATATAATGACACATTGAGTTCCATTGGTGGCAATTCTTCAAATTAATCCTTTGAATATAAATCTTCTAGTCAGAATAATATTTTTCTGACATCTAAATTACCTATCAAAATTCATTATCATATAGATAAGGTACACAATGATGAATATTAAACCAATATATATTTCAATTTTATTTATCATGAAAAAGAACTTAATAAATATTTAGATGAAGAATTTTCCTCATTAGAAGATAATACATTTCCTTATTTTGAATTATTCTTTAGATTTTCTAAATTACAGAAGAATGGGAACTATAAGATAAAAAAGAACATAGAGAAATAAAATTATAGAATATCTATATTAACAAAGAAAAATCATCATGTATTTCAAAATATCTTGATCAAAGAACTCTTTATTATAATAATATTTCCAGAAACCATAAAGAATTTAATTAAGAGAATGATAAACCATCTAATGATCTTGTAAAGGTTATTTCTAAGAAAAATTTTTAGAGGCAAACTCAAACTCTATAACTAATGACTATACGGATAAGAATTTAGTCATTATACAAAAATCTGAAATATTTTCCATAATTAATATTTTCTCAAATTCCACTTCTTGAAGGAAAGAATCTGACAAAATATATTCACAACTTCTTCATCATAGGAATAGTTCTGTATTTGGGTATTATGATTCAAAACTAGTTTTTAGTCAAAACAATTTTATTCCCAAAAGTGCACTTTTTTCATCAAGGGTCAATGTAGTGGACATTAAGGGAAATCAAATTATTTAAACAAACCCCAATCATTTGGTTTTCATAAGGAATGATTTTCTACGAAAATATGGATACCTAAGAATTTTCTTTCTAACAATTTTGGATCCACAAATGTTTGGTTTATAAAATTCTAACTTTTTAGTTTTAAGAGAAAAAAGGAAGTGCCAACAACAATATATGGTAAATGGATAATGGATATTACTGGATCCTTAATATTAACAAAAGAATCTTTGAAAATATTATCAAGATGAAAATAGGAAAAGCAACTTCCAAATATAATCCTCAAGGATAATGTTTTGGAATATGTAACATTTTTCTTCTCAGAAAACGTCAATTTTCAAATGTTTTATCTATTCAAGGTCTTAAGAATAACATTATAAGCATAAGACAATTTTTTAATGAAGGTTATATTATAAATTTTACGAATTATAAATTCTTTATACAAATTTTCAAGGAAGATATTATTATCTCTACCCATAGACATGATAATATTTATCAACAATACATAGAAAACCTTATAAACAAAGTACTAACTTGACTTAGTGAAATATAAGATTAATCGTGGTTATGGAAGAGAAGACTAGGGAACTCCATCCTTTGTAACCTATGTAAAATCTCAATGAAAATACTTGTTAATTATCTAATGGAGCATATATTTTATTCTTTAAGAGTTTGAGATCCTTGTCAACATGGAAAGCAACATATGTCAAGTTTAAATCAATTAGTGATGTCTTAACATTTGATGCATTACAGCTAGTACAAATGGATTTTTTTATAAAACACAAACTAGAAGGATCAGATTAAAATATTATGTATTTTTTAGTTAATGATTACACTAGATTTACATGGATATATTTTTTATTAAAGAAATATTATACCTTTTTTGATTTTAAATATTTCTCAGCTAAAATTAAAAATGAGAATATCCTTCTATTGATAACTACACATAGTGATCATGGGGAGAATTTGAAAAATCATTTTTTGGTATTTTTTTGTAGTAAGAAAGGAATTACTCATAACTTCTTTACTCTAAGAACTAGTCAACAAAATGGTGTTGTTGAAAGAAGAAATCTTATTCTTCAATTGATAACTAGATCCAGGTTGTGTTAATATTCTATTTCTAAATAATTTTGGGATGAAGCAGATATTACTTCTTACTATACTAAAAATTTTGTTTTAATCAGACATTTTTTTAACAAAAACCATTATGAAATATGGACAAGAAGAAAACGTGAAGTTTCTATCATTAAAGTATTTGGATTCAAAGTATTCATCTTGAATACTAATGATAACTTATATAAATTATCATCCAAATCGGAGGACATAATATTTAGAGGATATTCCACTACTTTTAAGGATTATTGAGTTTTTAACCATAATCATTATAATTTAGAAGAAACTATTCATGTAAAATTTGTTGAAATTTATCCCTTTATTTTTAAACATTCCCAAACTACATCTCCAGAAGTAGTTTCAAAAACTAATTATCTCCCTTTGATAGAAGATCCTAAAAATAAGGAAAATACTGAAGAAATTTTTTCTAAAGTATTTACCAAAGATTATTTATTATCTTATATTGATGAACAAGTTTTAAAAAACTCCAGTAAATTGTTTCTCAAGAATCATCCCATTAATAATATCATTGGTTATGTAATTCAACCTCTAAGAATAATAATTTATAAAATGAATAAAGTAGAACATCTATCATATATTTCCCAATTAGAACCTAAATGAATAAATTAATCAATAAGTGATGTTGATTGTATTAAAGCTATGAAAGATGAACTAAATTAATTAGAAATTCAAAAAGTATGAACCTTATTTGAAGGACCTAAATAAACTTCTGTAATTGGAGTAAAATGGATTTTCAAAAATAAATATGATGAAAATGAAATCATTATATGAAATACATAAAGATTAGTTTCTAAAGGATATAATCAATAAGGACTAAAATACAATGAATAAAATTATTCTCTAGAATCTAGACTTTTATCTATTCATATTCTACTAGCCTTTGTAGCATTCTTCAATTCCAAACATTCTCAAATTTGTATGAAGTCTGCTTTTCATAATGGATATATTCAAGAGGAATTTTATATTGAACAACCACCTATATTTGAAGACAGAAAACATCTTGAATATGTTTTTAAACTTACAAAAGCTCTATATGGACTTAAACAATCTCCTAGATCCAGGTATGATAGACATAAATGATTTTTGTTAAAAAAAGGTAATGTTATGTGAACAACTAATCCAACACTTTTTATATAGAATGATAAGGAATATGTTTTGATTGTTAAAATTTAAGTTGATGAAACTATATTCATATCAACTCACCAATCATTAACTGATTAATTTGGAAATTTTATGAAATTTGAGTTTGAAATAAGTATGATGGGTGAGTGAATATTTTCTTGGTGTTTAAATTTCTCAAACACCAGAAGGAACATATATATCTCAAAATAAGTATATTAAATATAATCTTATAAATAATGGATATGAAAAAACTAAAAGTATACGTACTTCAATCAGTACCTCGAACACTCATGATTTTGATGAAGCTGGGAAATAAGTAGATCAAAGTTAATTTTGATGTAGGACATGTATTTTATTATACTTAATAACTAGTCATCCAAATATAATGTTTTTAGTATTCTTATGTGCAAGATATCAATCTAATCCAAATGAATTTCATTTACAAGTAGTGGAAAATATGTTTTATGATTTGAAGGGAACTGTGGATTTAGGACTTTTTTATTTTTCTAGAAATGATTTGTTATTAAAAAAATATCAGATGTATAATTTGATGGATGTAGAATTGATATGTAAAGTACATCAAAAAAATGAAATTTTTTAGGAGATTCATTAGTTTATTTTTCATTAAAAGATGATACACTCAGTAGCACCTTCCACTGCTGAATCTGAATATGTAGCAGCTGGAATTTATTGGGCCCATGTTTTGTGGATGCAACACAGACTTACAGAGTGTGGCATAAGTTTTACCAAAAGACAAATAATATGTGATTATACTTGTCCCATTACCCTAATATAAAACCATGCACATCACTATCATGGAAATCACATAGATATTTGGGATCTCCTTCTCAGGGATCATACACATAATAGAGATATCAATCTTTAATTTATCAGAATACGAGACCAACTTGATAATAATTTTTTAAAACCATCACCCTCTGATAGATTAGAATAAAGAAAACAAAAGTTATGAATGATAAACTCAAGGAAATCATACAAATTTACTTTTTGTTAAAACTATATCCTAATATTATGATTTTTATTTTTATAGGGGGAGTACTTCTATTTTTTTCATTTTCAAAATTTGTTTTAGAACAAAAAAAATTTGGATCGTAAAAAGTATTCTTTCACTAATAAAAATTTCATGAACCGATGTTCTTTAAGAAGAACCCTATTTATATTAAAAATTCTATCTGAGAAATCTTGAATGTATGTTTCATTAATTAAATATTAAATTTTTTCTTTTTTCTAGTTGGTATTTCTATCGTGTTTTATGAAACACTTATCAGATTCACTTTTTTTAAATATGATTTTTCATTAAAACCTCAAAAGATCAAAATATATAAATCATTCTTTAGTATTAATGTCAACTATCAAATCAGATCAAAAAAATCGCTACCATTAGATTGATTTGGGAATATGAACTGTCACTATGATTATTGTATAAAGTACCCCTAATCTTATACCAAATTAGTTATTTTAGTGTTTTTTCACCGATTCTCTACTTACATTGAAAGATATCATTTATTTTTCTCAGTTTCTCTAAGATACGAGTGTCTATTGATGTTTCCTCGCAAACTCTGATGCCCTATAATAATAAATTCAAGGATTGGAAAATTTACAGAGAATGGTTCTTGGACGCAAATTTATTTCTAATGTATGATTATCTGATTTTAAAAATCAAAAATAAAAATAGTTTGGAAGGTCTATGTGTTTCGAAACTGAGGAATCATGATCTGGTTTATCCTGATATTATTATATAATTTTATGATATTGTTCATTTTTATGAACATGGTGGTAGAGAACTGTTTTCTATCAAGAGTTATGTAAATATTTATTATGTATCATTCAACAAGGAAACTAGTAACTTGGATATAACTTATTAAGGTGATATAATCTTTTGTTAATACAAATTACCAGAAAATGAAGTGTATTTTGAGAAGTTTAATGTAATTAATGTCCTGTACTTAAAGGATTAAAGTCACCAAATATTCCTTATCTTTCAGCTAATTATATATTACCCGCTCTATGGATGCAAGGTTTTATCATTTTGAAAATGAGAGACATGAATTCACATAAGAAATGTTATATCTTCATAATGTATCCGACAATTTTGTCAAAGAAAATTGTTTAGTGTTTAGAAAATTTTAAAATCCAATGCATCTCAATTGAGAGTGCTTTCAAGATAACATTTTAGATTGACGATACTATAAAAATAATAATATTTGATTTCATATATACAAAGGTGAGTGTTTTGATCTTCTTGGTATGTATTATCAAGATATCAAAAAAAGGTAAAGTAGGAGAAAGTTCCATGCGAACCCCAAAGAAAAGAAAATGAATTAGAACTGAAAGAGAAATCACCAGTACCTAAGTTAGTATTTCCACCACCAAAGTCGAAGAAACAAAATACCTTTTTTTGATTAAGTGGTATCTGAATAGATAGAGAATAAGAAGAAAAAGAGAGAGGAAGATTTAATTTTGGGATTAGACCCTACTGAGGCTATGTCCTTAATGTTTGAAGTAGTTGAAGAGTATGAGAAGAAATCTAAATAGAAGAACATAAACAAAAAGATATTATAAGCTAATATTTTTCAAGAATTGCATAGAGATATAGATAAGGTATCTTAACAAGTTTAGGTATATGAATCCTTTTCCTAGAATCAGTGGAAATAGAAATTCGAGGAGTAGATAAACCAAGAAATGTTAATTCAATTCTAGAACTCATTATCCAAGAAGAAGAGGAAGTGTAGTAATAAGAAGAAGAAGAATAATAAGAAGAATAAGAAGATTGAGAAGAGTAAAGTGATGATGTAATCAAGATGGTGGAAGAATTTCAGGAGATGTATATCCCTCATGAAAGGATATCTATAAGAACTTCCCATGCTAAATCCAATATAATAATATCATAAGTTCAATCAGTTATGTAAAATGATGATTATCAGTATGAGGTTGACAATTCTTCAGATGATGAAAGTAGTAATCATGATTTTATTAATCCTGATGATTATAAGAAAATTAGTGAAACATTTTGTGATAAAGATATTGATAATAAATAAAAAGTAAGTATTATTTATAATAGTGAGAATAAGATTAAAAAAGTATAGAAATCAATATCTAAAGCTGATAAAGGTAAGGAAGTTGTTTTTAAAACACCAAAGGAAGATAAAGTTGACAAATACAAGAAGGAGTTTGTTGTTGGAACATCTAAGGGAAAATAATATGAGAAAGATAATGTTCCCCCACAAAAAAATCTGATTTAGAAACCTCATCTTACTTAGGACATGTGTTTTTTTTAGCCCTTGAAGAAGCCCGTGAATACCATTACATTATATATAAGTATTGATTACTGGTGCCAAATTCCTTAAGACATAATCAATTAGAAGTCATATTAAACAATAATTCTCATGTAAAAGGTAATAAATCATAACACAGAGGTCAAAACGTTTAAAATTGATTATAATGCTCATATAATATCTTGAAATGAGATAACCTAGTGGTCTAAGTCATAGATTGGTGATCTGAACATCATAGATGTTTTCAATGATTCATTCAAGGATACTTTTGATATGTCTGAGGACATGATAAATAATATTTCAAGAAGCCTTTCATAGAAAATAAATAAACAGAAAGATGTTCAGAACCAAGAGGATTAAAGACCTGAATGGAAAGATGAATTCAGTTTCTATTAATTTGAAACGAGAAAGGGAACTCAGTGAAGAGATTGTTAAAAAATTCCTTGATTTAGAAGAAGTGATATAGTCTCAAAGTGAAATTATTAAATCTTAGGAATACTGAATCAAATTTCTAGAAAGGAAGAATCAGGATTAGAAATAATTGATCAAAAAGAATGACGATGATTTTAAATAACTATAGAAGCTAAAGGCAAACTAGGAAAATTTGTTTCCGAAGGAGAAGAAGGATGAATGATTTTCACTTAAAATCTAATCTTTGGTTTTATTTTTTCCCTCATAAAAAATTATGACATCATAATGAAATTTCATATCTTTCAATTGTTTTTATTTGTATATTCTTAAAATTTCAGGTTAAAAAATTCTTTCCCTACATTCTTTTTAAAAATCTCATAATGGGTGAAAAGAATGATAAAAAACAATATCAAGAATGAAAATTCATATGTAAGTGGGAGATTAGATAAAGAAGAAATTATAAAGTAATAAAGAGTAATTTATCTACAAAAGATAAGAATATGATCCTTATGGATTTCAAAACCTAATGGGGAGTCAGTCTTATTCATCATGGGTCATAAGTAAATGGGCATAAGTATTTGTTTTAGGTCCAAAATGAAAAACATTGTCTTTATATTCATTTTCAAAAAGTTCAATTTGGTATAAAAAATGGGGACATTATGGATTCAATATGTTCCCTTATGAATTTTCCATTTCTTTAAGTTTTGAAATTCAAAAAATCAATTTCTTATGGAAAATTACCATTCTCAAAGAAATATTTTCTCAAAAAAAATTTACTTTCTGTAAAAATTATTTTGACTTTATTGATAGTTTTCATTGTTTTATCTAGTCTTTTCCTAAACCAAGACTATCCATATTTTTTGTAAGTCAAAAAATAGGATCCTTATCTATCCTAGAATCCTATAGTTCCATAAAATCATATTCTCCCAGAATTGTGAATCTGATTTCTCCTAAATTTTGACTTAGATTTCATCTGAAATTAGACTATGATTTCTTCTAAAATCCAACTTCAATTTCTTCTTAAAACTGTATATAATTTATTTTTATATCAAACACCAATTTATTATAAAATCAGACTCTTATTTATTCTGAAATCAAAAACCGATTTTTATTAAATATAACTCTGATTTAATTTGAAATTATACTCTAATTTATTGTTAAATTAGTCTCCTATTTCATCTAAAATCAGACTCTGATTTCTCTTGAAATCTGACTCTTGTTTCTTTAGAAATCTGATTTCAGAATCATCCTAAATCATATTTTTAATTTATAATAAATCAAATTCCAAATTCCACAAATTCTCGAATCAGATTATTCATATTTTTATACTTGGTTTCTCTTTTTCTTTAGAATATGATTAGGCATTTTTCTTACAGTTATCTTATTTCCTTAATGTTACCTTTCTTTTCCTCAGATCCTAAACGAGATAAGGTTTATTAAGAATGATAATGTTTTTCATGCTTTCTTACATGAAACCATGTCATACAATCTGTTTTTAACTAACCATTATATTAGTTACATGTGTACATGTCCCTGAGAGATTTAAAAAAATATTACCATTGAAGGAGGGAGCATACCTTTGAAACCTTTACCTAGAAATACCCCTTACATTTTAAGAGTTCAATATTCATTGATAAGTGCTAGATGTGATGAATTATAGAGATATAATTTATTCTACGAGAGCTTTTCTAAACCTATATTGTGCAAGTGTTGTGAAAAATCTTACTCAAGTGGTGAACAAAATGTTTATCATGCCTAGTGAGATTCCAACTGTCACTGAAAAATAGTCCGATTTTGGGGATTTAAAGATAGAGGTACCAATCACCTTAGATATCGAGGGCATGTGGCGGTTTTAAGATAGATTTGGAAATTATTTTCGTGGGCTCAACATGGTGTGGGTAATACTGACATTCATGAAAGTATATATCAATGGAGCTTTATCCATGGTTTTCAAATACCATTATCTTTGGGTTAAAATATTTCATATACTTTTTTACCTTTTTTGTTAGTAGTTTTGATTCCTATATCCTCTGTTAACAAAATATAGCATACTTTCTTATACTTTCCTTTACTTGTATACTCTAATATATAGTATTCTATACGCTTTACGATAAAATATTTCAGTTCAAAAAATTTTATTAAGTTTTCTTATCGGATCCATATCATCAGATCTTATGAAATTTAGTTTCATAGTTAATAACTAATGAGGGGTTTTGAATCCATCTTGGTTACTTTGTTAAATGTATATTTCTCTTAAGGATAAAAACAAATGTTCTTAAACCTACATTTCACCCCCATTTTGTAATTGAGCATCGACATATAAATTTTGATCCAATATTAAATTTGATGACAACTAGAGTGAAGAATATTATGATTAATAATAATTTGTATTCACATAATATGATTAAAAAAATGCACCTTAACTAACTCATATTCTCACAAAAGGGAATAAGGACTGTGTTCGTTGAGGTATTGAGTAATGAACATAATTAAGAAATGAATATTTAGTTTCCTATATATCAATAATGTGGAAAGAAACACTCAAGGGAATGTATTATATGGAAGACAATGTGTTTTGATGGTGGAAAATAAGGACACAAATAAATTAATAACCAATGAAAAATAAAAATATTCCAGACCGAAATTTTGGTCTACCTATGATATCATATAAGGTGGTATATTTCCAAAGTAGAATGAATGAGAATCATGGAAATCGATTTCATGAGGGGATATATCATGAAGAGATTTTAAATGTGGTATATGTAATGGTTATAATACTATTGATGAGAATACTATAAATGAAATATTAATGTATTGAAGTATTTGGGAATGATATAATGATGTTTTTTTATTTTCATTAGGAATAAGTGGAATAATTGATTTATAATTATTGGAATTCATGAATTATAAAATATATTAAGATTTTTCATTCTAGTTAATTATTTATTAATTTTAAATTATATTTTTAATGATGCTAATGAAATATAAAATAGATTTAAAAGAAAGGGGATATTCCACTAAGACATATTTTTAATGGAAATATCACCCTTAATATGCTTCTCATTTTTATGTATTTATATTGGGAAAAAAGATATAACAGAAATTGAAAATTTAAATTTTTTGTACTTATGACCTAATATTTGATTAATGATTTGTGGAAAAGTGTGTTATGTTTATATTGGTGGATTTCACAACATTATTGTACCTGTGAAATATATTCATTAATGTGTGGTATTATTCAAGGAATTAGTAGGGATTCAGGTTTTCATAGTGTTTTTTTGTTAACTATGGTTATTACCATGTTTTAAGAGAATAAATTATAAAGGCATTCAAATGTTTTTCATGTAAAAATTGAGAGCTTCTTCACCTTTTTTGTGGGGTTAATGATTTGTTTATTCTAGAAATTTAGTGACCTTGTTTTTAGTGGTTTGGAATTTAATCTTTTGAAATGTCTATAAGAATAACCATTTATAAAAAAAATTATGTTGAACATTTGATGAGTCTTTATAGAATAATTCATTATTCCACGAAAATAATTTTTAAACATAATTCTACGATTCATTTTTCTATGATGATAAATAAAGATATATGGAATTAATTATCATTATATTTATGGATATTATGGTCTATTACTACTTCTGGAATAACAAACTAAACTTCAATTTTGGGAGTAAAAAATGTTGTATTAGTCGATCACGGTATAACTAATGGATAAAATCAATTCTTTAAAATAAAAATATATCATGTTCGTACAATTTTATATGTTCACTTCCAAGATGGAAAAAGGAATTCCACAACATTTGGTTATGGACCTTGAAAAAAAATATCTCCCCATTATAATTATTTTTGATGGTATCAAAGAAAAATTTCACATATCTATGATTTATGGACTCTTCATTAATAACTTACTCCAAACCATGTTTTATAACACTCTTCATCCATATTTGAATGGTAATTTTCCCATCTATGTCCTTGTTTTCAACTCTCACATATGTTATCCGATGTGGAATCTTAGGTTTTAGTTACATTAGGTAACCATTATATTTCGATTTTTTTTATTTTTAAGGAAGATTTTATTATTCAATTATAAAATTTGGGTTTCTATTATTGAGTTTTAAAATTTTAATCTTTTTATGACCAACATGAATTTTTAGGGCGTAATTCATTTTAAGGTGGTAGAATTTAACACCCTGAGATTTTGGGAAGTAAGTTTTTTTCAAATTGATTTGACCTTTCATATATTTTATCATGATAAGAAACACTGATTTTATATTGCATTACATGTAAAAATAAACTTATCTTTCCTTACATGAAGCAACATGTTATTATTTTTCTACACACAATAATGAGTTTAGATTTTTTTACACGCAAAATCAAATTTTAGTGGACAATGTCATACAATTAAATATTTATTATTTAATATGATAGTTATCAACCAGTTCTTGGAATGGGGATTATGAATTGTATTAACTAAATTATGAAAATATGTATTAGAAATGTATATAAAATTAATACTTAAGAAACCAATTAATTAAAAATGAAAATATAACACTTTTGTTAATAAAATGAAATCCTTCTCTAATTTATATATATATAAAATATAGTTTTATATAAATAATTTATCCTAATAAACTTATTTTAATGATTTTAATGGGAAATATATTATATATATTCAATGAAATATTAATAATTTATCTTATATGTTTTCTACTAAATAAATAAGAATAAATAAAATATTTCATTAAAATGTGTATTTTTTTTGAAATGTAGTTTTCTATCCCTTGTATAGTGATGTTATTTAGAAAACATATATATTATAAATTGATTTTGATGACATAAAAAATTTGAAATCAGAAAATCAAAATTATCAAAGCTTTATTTTTTTATTCTTTATTAAATATTTCATTTTTAATGAATACTATAAAATTCATAATTTAATTGAAAAATATCTTTTCACTTAAACTATTTATAATGTTAAATTGTATTTTAAATTTTTTTAAAATTATAATTAGTTAAATTATATATCTCAAAATCAAATTTAATTAATTTTAATCAACTTCATATTGAAATTAGATATAAAATCTTTATAATCTTTGAAAATTTTCAATTTGTAAACTCTATCTCTCATCACATCTATGGGTTGAATTTTAAATTAAATTCTTCATCCTATGTGTGTTGATTTTTTTTAAAAATTGATTATTTATTTTGAATCATAATAAATTATATTATATAATGGGGTCAAATTAAATTGTTACAATAATATTTTGTGAAAATAGTCTACATTAATTTCGATGATTAATGTTAATGTAATGTTTTCTGTATTATAATAGATTGAATTTAAATTAATTTTATGAATAAATAATATATTTTTTAATAAATTGGATTTAATATTTAGAATAATTTTGTCTAAATTTAATAATAAAACCCATTTTAATTTTATTTCTAAATGATATTTTACTTATTTAAATATAAAGATATAGGTTACCATGGTAAAAAACTAAGAGGGTAAAATTGAGTAAGCAAAAATAATAAGGAATAACATGATAATAATTTGTTTATTTTAGTCTTGTAGTGTAGGTTTTTATAAACTATATAAACCCTACCCTCCATTATTATTACATTTTTTAGCTAAATAAGATATGTGAGACCTCCCAATAGATAATACATTATGACGACTAAAAAAATGAGACTCCTCCTCAACTATAAAAGGGAAGTCACTCCCCAAACTTCTTAACAGATTAGAAAACATTTAATTAGGAAAATACATAACAAAATTACTTCCCACTTCCTTTACCACATCCTAGTATCCAATTATATTGAAAATAAATTTATCCTATGAAGGCTTTTACTGAAAACCTAAGGAGGATACCTGCAGAAGATGTTACATTCATCAACAAGAATCTTTATTTTATTTCTTTATCTACTACCATCAATTTTATTAAAATGATTTTAAAATAAACTATTTATATTAAATATACATATATTTTTTCATATAATTATAATGAACAATTGTTCTCTCCACATTAGTCAAATGGGTTATGAAATCATCATTTGAGTGTGCAACGAACAACCATCTCGAAAACCAATATCGTTCATTTTTTCATTACCACCACTCACAGTTAGAAATAATAATGAATTTATAGTTTATATGTTATATTTACTATATTTATTTTCTTATTATGAGTATATAATTTTTATTTGACAGATATAATCATACTTTCCATTTGGTTTGAATGTGATACCATTGTTTGTGTGTGCGGGGGACTATCGCCTAACTAAGTGATATGATTCATTCAGGCCTTAGATGGAACAAATTAAATATGGATTAAATAAAAATAAATGATATATTTTACTTAATAATTTTTCTTGTAATGATAATATACCATTAGATTTTCTTTATTTCAATCCATCAAGATTATGTAATCATGGTCCATGTTAATTTATAACTTACAGTCTCAATGAATGGTGCATTTCCATTCCTATCGCTAAATTATATGGATTATTATAAATATGTATCTAATTAATTAATATGAAATTTATATTAATTTTTAAATTATGGAGAAAATGTAACCCGGACCAGATAATTATTACCAAATGTAACAATTCATATCATTTACAAAAGACCAAGGAGTTATCATACGAAACATAACTATAACATTGAATTAATAATAAACTGATAATAGAAGGTAATAGAGAAATTTAGATACGGTATGTCATATTTTTTTGGTGATTAAAAATATGAATAATAAAATTATATTTATGATAGGGGAAATTTCAATTATTATGACAGAATTCAAGACTTAAGGTAAGGTAATTTATAGTCTCACTTTTATTTATGGGATTCTTATTGAATATAAAGCAGCCATTTTATTTTTTTCGTCTATATAACACCCTATGAAATAAAATATACTTAATATACTTTATTTAATGAAATCATTTGTTATTGAATCTTTTCTTTCCTGGGGATTATTATTAAAATTTTACTCATGCATTACGAGATTTGGGTCTTGGTTTTTACTTCTATAAGACAAATTCTATATTCACCATATATTTATTTTATGTAGTGTATTTAATTACAATGAAGGTATTTTATTATTATTATACTTAAAATTAAGGGAATTTATATATCAATTTTATGATATCCTTTTCATCGTCTTTATAGTTCCATATTTACCAAATTGCCTATGGGATTTTTTGCCTCAATTTTCTTTCTTTGGGATATATGTTTTGTTATGAACATATAATTTTTAATTCAGTGTATATAGTTCTAATTTTAAATTTTATATCATGAATATACTTCAATTAGTAATTTTTTATGTTTCATTTAATGTTATTCATTCATGGGGCTTACAATTAAAAGCTATTAATCTAGTTTATGTTTTCATTTAAAATCCCATTGTTTATTGAGATTGATAATGATTGTGATTTTAATGATGAAATTCTATGATATATCTCTCATGAAACTCATGAAATTTATTCTCCTCTATTTGTTTCAATAGAATACATGTCTTACATTCATTTTTTTTATCTTTATGAACATAAGAGTACCAATGAATTCTTTTAATAATAATATTATTTTTGATAAAAAACCCCTTTTCTTTCAAATTTATGATTTCTAATAAGGATTTAAATATGTTTTTAAAAAATCATTTATAAAAGTGGGAAATAATATTTTTCTCAAGAAGTTTTGAAATTATTTTTAAATATTTATTTACATGTTTCCAATATTTATTTGGGTAAATGTATTATAAAATGTTTTATGTTTTAAATAGATTTTGTGTAACTGGAAATGACATTTTCATCAAGAAATGTTTTAAAAGATCGATCAATATCATTTTCCATATAAGATTTCATATGTTGATGTTACATATTACTTACTAGGTAAATGATCCAAGTATACCATTCTGAGTCTTTCTATGAATGGTTCATGTTTACGATGGCAACTTTTTTATTAGAAACCTTTCACTTCTCCAAATTAAACCATGATGAAAGGATAATGAAACCTACACCATTTCATGGGTTACTATATGATGAAATTATTATAAAACATTTCTATTTTCCAAAGGGTATGTTAGGATGAAATTTTTGGGACATCTATTTCATTTCATGGGTTATATTGTGATGAATGTTTTTTAACATAGGCACACATAAATGTGGTTTCCATTATGAGATGGTTGGGAGAAATATCTTTATCCAAGTAATTGGGTTATCAATTATATATCAAGAGAAAGAAAGGACTAGAATAAGGATTAAAATTAATTTAGAAAGATAGGGATAGAACTATGAGTGAACCTAATTGAGTTTGACATGGATGTAAGGGGGAACGAACCAAATTAAGAATCACTAAGATATAAATTGGAGTGAATGCAATTAAGTATGAGAATTTTTCCACTATGAAGGTTTTAGAAGTGATCCTTGGATGATTGGAAAATTATTTTATTTTATTCTACGTATTTTAAAAATCTATGTCATATTAAAATGTTATTATCTCAAATATTGTGTTGTTTCATTTCTAAATGATTCATTTCCTATGAAATTCTAATATTTTTGTATTGATTAATGTTTATGATCTATCATTTATTATATATGAACATATTAAGTTGTGTTCAAAATCTTATACCCTTATCTATATATTACATTTTTATATGATGATATATTGATATCTCTTATAATTACCCTTACTAAGAATCTGATCTCACCCATTCTCACATTTCATTTCCCCATGTTTTGAGGAGAGGTTTTATATAGGTTATTTCTATAAATAGCACTAAATGGAAATATATAAGTGGGAAAAATTGAAGTGTATTCTCCATATTGTAATATTTTGTTCGAATTTTTCATAGGCACCAAACTATTATGATCCTTAAGTAAGTATTTGGGTAATGTTATGTATATTCATCTAACAATATGTAATATCCATGTATGGGATTACTAGATTACCATACAATCATATTTATGAATGATGAGATCTTTATTTTATGAATATGTAATATCTAAATTTGGATAGAGGTTATTTATGGTTCTAGGTGCAGCTGAAGTGTGTAGTGGTAGGTGATATACTAAATATTCTCTTAGAAATCTTTTCCCAAAACTAAGAGTGAGGATCTTGTACATAAAAATTATAACCAATTTATTAAATATTAGAATAAATAAATATATGGGCTTAGGAACTGTCTTCATTGGTGAATGTTTATCATTGAAATTAACCTTTTGGATTACCTTTGTTGTGTTATAATGATCTAAGGGTTGAATCCCTATATTGGTGATCCACATGTTCTCTTATGATCTGAGAGCAACGGAACTTGATCTCTGGGTGATAACACGATTAGTTAAAGGCCTTATGTTGTTCATTCTTGATCCCTTATTCTTCAATTTTTATGAAATATGTCTTGCGCTTATCGTTCTTGAGAGGGAGAGATAATTATAAGTTGATGGAGAGTTTTTTCTAAAAAAAATTCTCTATTCACAATTTTTGATGTTCTACACAATAGACATAATATAGAGTTTTGATTTCTGTTGAAATATTATTTAATTATATAGCATCTATTAAATAAATTTTATTACCTTTAATAAATACCATGCCTCAAAAGAAAAATTATATAATTATTATTTTGTGGAACACACCAACTTTGATAATAAAAATATAATGTTACTTTCTTGTTAATTAATATTTGTCATCAGACTTGGTTTGGTCCGTTTGAACTAACCTAGAACATATAGAATAACTAACTGAGTATTTTATTAATAAATAAATATTTTATTAACATCCTAGAGAATAAATATTTATTAATATAATAAATAAATACATTAAATATTTTATTCATATGCTAACTAATATATATTTATTTACTTTATGCGATTAATATAACTTGAATAATGTTATTCCTAACATTGAGAATATTATTTATTCAATTAATTAAACTCAAATAGAATTCAATTAATAGCAATTCAAAAAAATATGGTGTGACCGTCTTGGATTTATTCTCGTTGTCATTAGGCGGGATAGACTAAAGTCGAAGATTTTGGTCTACCAAAGGGTCATGGAACTAAAGAGAAGAAACTTAATGTCACAATGTCGATAACCTCAAATGAATGTTCATTGTGTAATATAATACCATCTTTTACAATATCTCATTAGGAAGGTTGCACATCCTTGTCAATAAGATATATGATTTATATGTCATTCTTCGATAATATAAAATTGATATCTCGTTACACCATGTCTATGTAATTTAATGAGATAGTTCTATTCTTATCAATAGGATGAGATAACATCTTTAATAATGATAGAAGGTAAATTTACCTCTTTGACTTATTAATTAATGAAATTTCACTCGTGGCACACCCAACATATCAATCTTCACCATGAAATATTATCATCACAGTTAATGAAATAAATATAGGTTCATGAGTTGTAACACACATTAATAATAATCTTAAATTCCAAAGAGTATCACCCATGATCATAGATATGAATACCCAATGACACCAAGACATGATTAATTCCTATTGGGGGTCTATTATCATAATCTCCCATCTTGAATATTAATATGTGAGAAATTCAAGGGAATAATCCTCATCTGATTTTTATTAATCACAACTGGATATCTATGTAATATGTGTCCCATCATAGCATGTTATCCAACCACAAAACATCAATTGGAAATATTGTCACAACACATCAAGGTTATCATCATTGTAGGGAACTCATATATCCATATTAATGAAATGTATACTCCACTAAATTATTACATTAGAGTTATGAATAACATTAAAAAATATATAATAAGCAGTTTTATTAATAACTTGTATACAAAATAATCTTTTAATAAGAGTAAAAACTATTGGTCTTAGGAAAAAAACTCCAAAAGTTTTGATATCCCATAATGGATGATTTTAAAATAATATCATTATATGAATATCATCACTAATTTTTTTTAATACAAACTTATAGCATCAAACTGTATTGGGATGCGATGAAACATATTTTAAGGTTTGAAATAAAGTTGGAAAATGAAGACTATATATCATGATAATTGGTTTTTCATTTCGTGACGGATGAATTATAAAATCCATGAAACTTATACTTATTCCTATGTCGAGATGGGATGATATTCCTATGTATTTTATCATTGGTTTTCTATATTTTCAATGGTCGAATGTTTTTATATGTGTTATTTTTTTCTTCATTCCATGTTCACACATATTCTTTCTAGAAGGGTAGATACTACTCATTAAAACATCATTTAATCTATGTTAATAAAGTTAGGATACGTCATTATATACCTCTATTAATTGTATCATAATATGTTCAAATATTTTCATTGATATTTGGGAAGTGTATTTAGAAGTCACTTAGAACTCAGCTATGTTTGACCACATTATAAGATCCTCAAATAGATGGGTTGTCTAAAGGGACTAATCAGACATTATAATATATATTTATGTCACACTCAATTTAATTTTATGTTATGTGGGATCATTATTTTACATTTTTGAAATTTTAAAATAGTAAAAGATTACATTCATTCATTTAAATGGAACCATTAGATGTATTTTTTGGTATGAGGTTTCCTTCACTAATGTTTTTTTAGGGATATAGTGAAAGGAAGCATGTTGGCGAAGATTTTATTCACGGGGTAATAAATATGTGAATATTATTTACAATATTATTAAAGAAGATCAATATTGGAAAAAAAAATCATGATTATAAACAAATGGATGTTTTATATTCTCATGTAATAGTTTATGATATTTTAATTAAACTCAATATAATGTTATTATAAGTTCTGAAAAGAAATATAAATTATGTCCGAGGAGTAGTGAGCCTTTTGAAATTTTTGAAATAATTGGAGTAGTGGAATACCGTTTAGAAATTCTATTAAACCTGTCAAAAGTTAATGATGAATTTGATATCTCATTATTATATATTTACATTCCATACCCAATGAAGGTTATCATCAAAAAAACTATATCCTAGTTTATTATACAATGAAGATAATATCTAGATTCTTGACATAAGAGGGAAACTGTTGGGGAACCTAGAGAATCATTTAGTAATGGAACATTGTGAAAATATAAGTTATAATAGGTTATTTGAAAACATAGTGAAATTTGGATAAATTTATACCCATAACTTTTAATTATTTGAAATTCTTTATATTTTGATTTAAAATTTATTAACAGAATGATGAATATAACAGTTGAGTTTAATGATAGTATACATCCATTTTTTATAAGAAACACTAGAACATTACAAATAAATTTATTCAATAATTTTATTTAAATCTAAATATAAAAAGTCAATAAATTTAATTTTATGAAATTAAGTTAATTTTTGAGTTTATCAAAACAATTTTTTTATAGTTTGAATATTTAATATTTTTTAGAAATGGTAGACTAGTGGCTAAATTGTGAAAATAATATCTGGTTTACAAAAAATATCCACTTTTAAGATATAATAATAATAATATTTAATATTATGGGATTTTTTTATTGAAAAAATATATATTTATTAATGAATATAATTAATATAAAAATTTTATGATTAACTTTGAAATAAATATTTAATATTTTCGAAATCAAAGAAATGTTTTTGTTTATATAGTCATTATTTTAGTTCATATCTCATAATTGAGGGTTGAATAGGTTCCTTTCAATTATTGTTTAGTTAGAAATAAAATAACTCTCTTATTATTTATAATAATCCAATTCATTCCATTGTAATTAATATTATGTTATATTATTTTTCTAAATTATTTTTTTCTCGAGAAAAATATATTTCGACAAACATTTTTCATTGAATCTTATGAATATTTGTCAAAAGAAAATTTTACCACTATTGTAAATTGAATATTAAAAATTGGTTTCAATATTTTGAAGTACAAAAATCAATATTATTTAATAATTTTAAAATATTTTTTATAATAAATAGTACAAATGATAAAATTTTGTTACGAGAGTTAAGGATTAAAGTGATTACCTAAAGTTAATGTAAGAGATACTGTTAAATATACAGCTTAAACCAATATAAATATACTTTTTTGAAGTTATATATACATTTTTTTATCTTTTTGTTCATTTCATATGATTTTTGTGCCACTTTAAGGAGAATTTGAATTTAAATTATTTATATCATTAAAATTATTCCATGTGTGTCTATCACTAAAGAAATTATATGTAACTTCTTCTCAGTCCATATCAACAATAATTGATCCACATATCTTGTTAAAATCATACTTAAAAACATCCTACATTCTTTACCTTAATTCATGATATTTTTTTCTTCTACTAATGGAATCATATGAATGACTAATTTAAAATACAAATTGAAGTCACTCAATGAAGAGGTAAATTCCGTTAGCAACTCCTTCAAGGTTAAATTCATTTTCCACAAACTCTAAATTAATTATAATAATTCTAAAATAAATAATCAATTATTATCATTATATTTATATGTTCTTCTGATTATCGGATAACAATTTCCTTCCCTTTTCAATCATATATAAATTGAAAATATTGGACATGCATTCTTACGACATACCATCTCTATATAGACTCATGATTCATTTTTTTATCATCACATTCCATGGATGGGTATAAATATGGAACTAAGGTGTATATCTGTTATTCATCACATATTCATGATTCTATAAATTTAAAATAACATTTATATTCATACCCTTCCTCCTGATAGAAAATTAATAACATCTATCATGTTTATTTTTTTTTACTTTCACCTGTATAAAGTGATGAGATTTATTTTCCACGTTGGACATTTATAGACTACTAAAAAAATATTTAATTTATTAAAATGATAAATATATTAGTAATATATTTTTTAAAATAATTCATCCATAACCCCAATGATCGTGGGAAACACACCAATGCAATTTTGATCTTATTAACAGAAGAAACCCTCAATGTACGACATAAACATAATATATTTACTAAATATGTAAGAAATAAAATAAATAAATGGGATATTTAAAAATATGAATAAACCATGAAAACATTATTATGATATTATAAAATTAGTATAAGTTTATTATACATTTTTTAGAGTGGTAATTATGCTTCTTTGACTTGAGGTAATGGTTTTTTATTTCAATCACACTTTTCCTGAAATTACTAATAATAAAATACTCAAAATTGAAATTATATGTTGTATCTAAAAAATCATATTTCATTTATTATCATATGGTTATTACTAGAAATTAAATGTTTTCCTTTCATAATCCTCTTTTATTTGTACCCAAATGTCTAAATCTATGTTTTAAAAGAAACACATCTATATTTTTCTGTTTGATTAGTAATATCTTTCTTCATTTTCAATATTTTGTAAAACAATTTCAAAAATGTTTCTACTATAATGATTTAAGTCATTTTTAACCAGGTTTCAAAATCCTATAGTAATTTCTAAAATAAATCTTCTTGTCATTTTCTAAATGTGTTTGTCTTCAAAAATCGGACCAAATCATTATATTAAAATCTACCACAGGAATAGATTTTCCTATCGGTGTAACTATTCTTTTCCTTAAATTTTATTTTAAATTATTCCATTATTCATATCATAGATGATATTTTATCTATCATTTGATAATTTTTTATATTTTAAAGAATTTATTTAACAATGAAATAATAATTTTCTTCACAAAATATTCCTATGATATTTTAAAATTATTTTCATCTATTTCGATGTTCATTGATGAATATTATGAAGTTAGAGTGTATAATATAATTAGAATATATGACATATTACTCTAGTTGAGTTATGATCAATATTATATATTTTTGACTGGGTAAATATATTCAAAATTCATGTGATATATTTCATATATGAATATTTATGTTAAATTTGTATTGCATTGTTTATTCACCCTTTCAAATGATGAATTAATTAGTCATAATATGTTACAAGTGGATACTATTAACACCCCACTATATATTATTAGGCCTTACGAGACAAACTATTTTTGGTATTTGGCATACACCTTGCCTTTATATGTTAGATTTGTTTATAGAAGGTATTTTAGTTTGGTTATCACATCAGATATTAGGTATATTTTATTTACGAAATTTATTATTATGATTAATGTGATTATTAATGTTTATTTGTCATCCATTGATATATTACCATCTTATGATATTAGTTATCTATCTTATTTGATTACTTTTTACCAATACCATATATTTCGTACTTTACTTATTCTAGTATATCTCTTATTTTATGCTTTAAACTATTAAAAATATGGGTTAATTCGTTAATTTTTTTCTTTCCTTGGGATAACTATAAAAAATATATTAATTATTTCGGCAATATTAAAGGATAAATAATAAAATTAACAGAAAATTTTAAATTTTTATTCATGTTTTAAATGTAAAGTGATTATTGTTTATATATCTAGTCAACTACTACTAAATAATTTTAAATGCATGAAGAAATAATATATTTTATCTGATACTTATGTAGTAATGTAAAAATTGGATTGAGGTTAATAGAGTGAGTGTGTAAATTGAATTAGTGGTTTTCCAAAATATGGTTTTTATATATATATATATATATATATATTCTAGTATTGATATTAATTATCATATATTCCTCAAATAATAAATATATATTTTCATGATTATGGTTAATATAATGAAATTTGAGGTGGGTAACATCATACCCTTTCCATAAATGGGACACACACTCTGATGTCTAACTCTTGTTCTGAAAATTTTCTCTATAAATATAATTCCAACAAAGTAGATGTTATTGTAGTATTTACATAATATATATGAATTTTACTTCTTGGTTTATCCAATAATGGTGTTGTCATTATATATGGATTATATGAATTACATGGAGTAGGTATATATGCATAATGTAATAAATGAATTGTTTACAATGAGAATTTTTTGATTTATACATTTGGTGATATTTGAAATAATATTTTAATTTATTTGTTTTTGATAACTAATATGTCATATTATATTAATTATATATAAACAGTGACATGAAGACACATGATTTTTTACTTATTAGAGTTGATGTTTCATAGTGATGTGAATGGAGTAATTGTATTCACACTAAACATGTGAACCGTGGTGGATATAATATTTCACTTCTGGAATTTTTGCATTGACATAGTTCACGGATAGAAGCTTAGATATTATATGTATAATTAATGAATCAATGAAGAGAATAATTATTTTCTTAACTGATGTTTTATGTACAAGTTAATACATAGTGTATGAGGGGCTGTTTTAGAAATTATGAGTCCTTGATATAATATTTTTTATATTTTATTATTCATGTTGTTCCAAATTATTTTCAGATTTATCATTTGATATTTGATTCATTTTTTCATTCAAATAGATCTGTTATTAAAATTTTATCAAGATGATATAAAATGTACCCCTGATTAATATGGGAAAATATTTGTAATATAAAATATTGGGATGGGTCATAAAACATTTTCATTATAATAAGACAGTGACCACAGTTTTCGTTTAAATTAGGTAAATCATACACCAACATTTCCCTTATACCATTCATGCTATTATATATTCTTTTCGAATATAAGAACTTTATTAGTTTATGTTTTTTTCTCATATAGGTTGAAAAAATATATTGTTTGGGTTTTTTAACATGGGATTGATACATGTCTGGAGTATTAACGGATGAACCATATTATATTTCAATATTATGAATTTATGAGTTCATAAGATTAAAATGAATACCTGAATTTAATCATACGGCTTACGTTTCTTTGTTATAGTTTTCCATGAACAACATGGATAAAATCACTAGTGAATTTATGGGCTAATTTATTTATAAAAGTTTACATAAAATAAAATATGGGTTAGATTTAAAAATATAAATAAAAAATACCATCTCTCACTTTATAGATGAAAAAACCCAATGATTAATTTTATATGAAACAATTAAACAACCCCATCATAGAGTATATTTCTTATTTAACAAATATATATATGTTCTTACAAAATTAAATGAAAATTATATCTTGGAAGTTTATAATCTTTAATTAAAGGATTTGGTTTGATATTTAATACATGGTGATATTATATATATTGTCTCCTAGGTGAAATAGTGGAATAATGTTATGGTAGCTGATAAAAAATTAAATGGTAATCATATTGGTTGACATATATAAACTCAATTGAGTAGAGGGTGTATTTGATGATGTAGTTATAATAGAAGGTGATATGAAATCTTGAATGGGAAAAAGTCACCCCATGTCTAGGAAACTTGGTAACTTTATTATATAACATTGACATAAAACAATATTGAATTTTTATAAATTGGATCCATCCAAAACATATACATGAACCACATTATAGATCTTATATGTAGACTTTATCATAGTTTTCATGAAAAATTTATGTGATATTACAAGTATCCTATAGCCTATATTAGTTTTAAAACAATTAATTACACCAAGATATTATCTGTTCATATTTTATGAGTCCAAAGAATATTTTCTCTATTAAAAGATAATTTTTAAATAAATTAGGCAATGAAAACATAGGGACCACATTTGGTTTCCCCTTAATAAGTGAATTATCCATGATATCAAAAGGTGTTCATATTTTTATTTACTATTATCCCAAATTTCCAAAACATAGATATTGGAATATTTACCACATTAGGTATCAAATTACACAATATTTGGATTATTTAAATTTGGTATAATAAATTATCATTGAACAATAATTTTATATGAGTTGTCTATATATTGGGGAATCATTTGGAAATGATGCCTAACACCTTAAGAATATGAACACCTCTAAATGAGAAAAATATATTCATGGACTGAAATTACTTTTTGTACAATCATGATAGACAATGTTAATAAATAATAGGAATATCCCCAATATGATTGCATTTATCATAATTATATAAATATACTAGTTCATACAATAAACTTTCATACAGACCATCATATTATGAAATTTGATTTTATATCCCAAAATGTTCTATATGAGAAATTGATGGTATATTGTAATTTGAAGAATATTTGAGGGAAAAAAATTATACTTATATTGATAAATTATCTCATCAATTATAAATAATTTATTGGGGGTTGGTGGAAATATGTATTCCATTGGAATTTTGTGATGTGGTATATTAATATCATTTTGTTTTTCCAAAATATATATTAGAAATACATTATGAGAGAGAGGTACAATTAACTTTTTTTTAAATTGGGGTTCTAGTATAATTCCCCTCGGTATTTATGAAATGGAACCATGGAGACATCAATAATTTATTGTTTAATTATACTATATAGAGTGTAATGAATTAATTAGGCCAATATCCTTTCCTATGGGTTACCTTAATCCAATTTTATATGAAAGAAATTTTTCTATAATCATATGTGTAGATTTTAATAGGCTGAATAAATTCACAATAAAAAATAAATATCCCCATTTAAGAATGTTTAAAATAGTTAGTAATTGGATTATGTCTGGATAAATTATATAATAATCATATAGAGTAATATGGTTATCAAAAAATGTCATGTAACTGATCTATAATTGGCTTTGAGTATAGAGTATGAATAGTAAAAAAAATTGCATTATAGCATTATTATTACCACTATGAGTATATTGTGATTAATTTATCAAAAAATGATTTACATACATTATATAACCTTTTAATCACTCATTTTATTGATACATGGATTTTTTCTTCTTTTTATTTATTGATTATGTATTGATATTCTCAATAACATTCACCAAATTTGGGAAACTTTTAATAATTTTATTGAGGTAGTTATAAAAATAAATACTCTCCGAATTTTTTTTATCTATACCTTTTCAAATCAAGAAGTTATGTTTCCATTTCATGTAATTTTAGATAATGTTGTCTTTATTGAACTTGAAAAGAAAAATATTTTCCTTCCATGGTAAGAAAGAATGAATGTTTTTGAGATCTATTGTTTCTAAGTGAGATTTGGGTATTATCAATGCTTTATTCAAGATATCCCAATAAAGATTTCAATAAGAGTGTTATCAAATTAAAAGGCGTATAATTACATGGACTATTAAATTTTACTATTAATTAAATAAGATTAAGTTTATTCTAACATCTATACTCATTCTCATATTATATAAGTCAAAGTATAGATTTAAAATATAATATTATTCCAAATGTAATGAACATTTATCAATTCTTAAGTCTGGTTATCATATTATATCTTATGGGTTATTAATGTCAAGTCTATTTGAAAAGAGTTACTTGCTATATAAACATGAGATTATAATATGGGTACATTGTTTAAAATCATAGAATTACTAACTTAATGGATGAAATAATTTTATTTATAAAGATATAAATTTCTAAAAGTATATAGTATCTTATTATGATATTGTTTTATTTCATTTAATAAATGTGTATAATCAAAAAAAATTCGACCAAGATCTAATTATTCATTAGTACAAAGAAATATTAGGTGCATTGACTTATAATTATCACGTTCAAGTTGTTCATGAAGCTAAATACAAGTTGTAGATCATAAATATTCTTATCAATATGCATTTTTATGTTTCTAACATTGTAGATATAATTATATTATAAGGATATCATTCAATCCTAAACATGGGAATTCAATTACAGATACATAACTATTTCAGTTATAATTAATTGAGATAGGGGATTCCTGAAATGGTGGTTAAAATAACAATATATGGTTCAAAGTATAAAAATATATTATACATTTTCATAATCACATAGTTTTTTCATCAATCAAAAGAGATAATGGTTTAAATGACCTCAATAGGTTAAATGTTTTGTACACCTCAATGTAACCTTGATATATAATAAAATAATTTTCTTTTTTTTGGATCATGTTTGGAAAAAATGGTCCTTGGTTATGTTCTCTTATGAATTATTTATTATTTAGTATTAGATGAGAATCTACTCCCATGTGGTAAATTAAATCGATTTTCCATTACAATATAGAAATGTGATTATAATTTTATATACATCAGTTTTTTCATTGATAAATTGCTCTCAAATGAATGATTTCATTGGTATGATTTTTGATAAAATCACTAAATCAATGAATCTTATTCCATCTTGACACACTGATATTATAAAATAGTAATAACTAATCTATACATATGATGTGGATAAGACTCAACAATCCTAAACATTTATTGGATCTATACAAGATAAATGATTTTTATTTAAATTTTTTAAGCATATACAATATGATTTGGGTATGAGTATAATAATATTAATTTTCCTTGTAATATATTAACACGTTAAATAAAAGTTGTAGCTAATATATATATTCCACATGTCCAAAGTCGTTCCTCCCTATATACCAATGATTTCTTACTCTTGATGAATTTCTTGTAAAATCATGGTGCTAGATTATACTCCCAGTATTCTTGAATTAAAAGAAACATAATTAAATAAAAATTATATAATTGATAAATCACATCAGATCAAAAATTTAGAATCAAAAGAGAGTAAATAGAATAAGAAATAACTTCACAATAATGTATTGGTTGAAAATCATGAATGTTTTATAGTAATATTTCAAAAATATTGATTTCTTAATAGGTTAGTCGTACTAAATATAACTATAAAATAGAAACAAAAGTATGTGGTTACCAAAAATTTATCTATGAAATAACCTTGAAATGTGTCCCCAAAGCACAACTACGATCCTCCACTAATTATATTTTTATAAGGTTATGTTCTTTTTCATTCTTGAGAAATATATATTTTAGATCTAAAATTGTCAACTTCTATGGTGTGATCATAAAACATAGTATAACAAAAAAAATGGTGTCTTTTAATGTAATGACTCACACATAATTTTCCTATATAAAAAAGATTAAAATAATTAAAAATCATATACAAATCCTGGTCAATTCATGGGTATTTATGAAGCCACAATGATGACTGAAACATACTTACTTTTCAAAGTGTAAAATTGTGTTACGAGATCTGAACATCCTATCACAACATGGGTGAAAATGATATATCACACATCATAGTATTTTAAAATGGTGAATCTTATATCACATATAAAAATTAAAATATTAAATGAGGTATCACCTGGTGAATGAAATATAATGAAGAAAATAATAAGGGAGAATGAGGTATCTCCTGATGAATGAGTTTTGACTATAATAATAAAAATAATACAATGTGGTGACATTTAATAATTTATTTTTATATTTAATAATAATATCTTATGGAAAATATATATTTTTGAATGATGCCTCACCATAATAGAAAACAATATCGAATAATTATTAGACTTATAGAAATTAGTTACCTCTGTTTCCATCGTTTTGAGCCTCCTATATACACAGTGATATAAATACCGTCATTCTGAAAGAAATTCAAAACTTCTTAGAATAATATACACTAAACCCAGAACTAATTATAAAATATTTAAAAAAATTAATTATCATCAATCTTCTCATCCTCATAAAGTCTCTTCTTGAAAAATTTGTGATCAAAATTAGTATTTCAGACCTAATACATACTACATAACTATATTCTATAAATAAATAAAATCAATATGTAATTGAAAATGAAAAAATAAAGTTAAAAATATTCATTTGACTCTTATTTTGACCCATTATATGAATATTTATCCTTGAATCACATGTTTTTTTCAAAATTTTAGGTCTTGTGAAAAATTATTTATAGAATTCCCCAATTGATACCCCATTAGATTGAAATTGAGGTGACCCAATCACAACATACATATATAGTAGATCATTTTTTTGGAATATTCATTACCTCCCACAATTAATCAAGCCCAATAGCATATATATTTTTTATAGATTATATAAATATGAGTGTTATTTTATAACATCATTAAAATTTTCAAAAAATAGTCTTTATATATGATACCAATAACACATATCATACCTAAAGTTCTCCCTCATAAAAAGGGGAATAAGAATAGTAGATTTTGTGAAATCAGATGAATTTTAAGGGTAAAACGAAGAGAAGATTTTAGGATCATAAGTAATAATATGTAAAACATGTGGGTTTTATAAAGTAATCATTTTTCTTGGACATAATATTTTACAATCATATTATAAAAATATACACCATAGATGATGGTATAGTGAATATTGTTTTTCGATTAACATAATACATGAGCAATAAAATTGTTTAAACATGATTCAATTATAATGAGGAATCATAATGTATCATATATATAGGAAATATCATATAAATAATAATAGATTATCATTCTTTGTATCTAGTAATAAATACAAAATTATTATTAGACAGTAAATAAAGTCCTATTTTTGGTTGGGTTCACTCCCAAATCCCCTAAACATTTTCAAAAATGTCTGATTATAGATTTTTTATTTCTCTAATGTTCCATACATTTCAAATCAAGAGATACAATTCACTACCCAATGCATTGGATAATAATAAAATTTCCATCCCATACAAATTTAATGAAAAAAATATATATGAATTCTAAATTATCATATAAACCTTCATAATTTCACCATATATTAGTTATTCTATTAAAACTAGGGAGTTTCATGAAAATATTATCCTAATATGATAATAATCCATCCACAAAAATATTTCAGTTTCTAACATTAGAGAATATTTGTAATTATTAATAAGAAAAATTACTACTTTTCAACATATATTAAAAAAAATTAATATGATAATTAGAAAATATCAATGAATAAAAAGAAAATATACACATTAATTTAATAAAATTTATTTTTGGAATGAAATATTATATAGTGATGGAATAAATTCCAATTTGGAAAAAAAATTCATTATGTGATGTGGTTATAAATGATGGGAATTTATTTCATAAAAAATACATTAAAATAAAGAAGATACTTTTTTCGTTTTGTAATGCAAATTATGCTGTAAAAGAAAACAAATTATGAAAAAATTAATAGAATATTAATTTTTAATGAATGTAAATTAAATTAAAGAGTAATGAATAAAATAAAATACTAATATATTTGTACATCTATAACACTAAACAATAAACATGTACATAATGGAAGAATAATTTTGTCCAAAATAATTGATAAGGTAGTGTCCATTAAAATGTAATTTTGGAAAAAATATGAACCAATGGGATAAATTTTTTTATGAATACATGTATATCAAATTGTTAACAATTGGATTTTAAAATATATAGTTTAAAAAATATAATATTATATAATTTCTAAAGATCAAAATTCAAACATAATCTATATTAACTTTAAATAGAGATTGGTAATTAAACCCTTACCTTTAATCCTGACGACCAAAAAAGAATACAAAAAATCCTATAGAATAAAGAATAAAATAGAAATATATATTTTATAACCATATTAATATTTATTACCTTTTAAATACTTCAATTATAATCATTAATTTTATATTTATTATTTAATTATAGTTTATTTTTGTAATCATCTTTTTGTAACATTTATTATTTAATTAATGTTTCAAAATTTTGATGTTGATAATTATTCCATAATAAAAAATTAATATTGAAGTTATTAGTAATTATATTTGAATAATTTAATTACAAATATTTATATATTACCCACTAATTGGAATTGAATATATGGTCATGGTCTCTGATAATTCAATCTATGAAAATCCTTTTTTGGGTAATTTAACTATAATAATGAGTTACTTTGTGTTGATCGATCATTTTTTCACTCTTATAGAACCATATCGATAATATATATTAATATTTAATATAATATATTACCATCATCAGTGTAATTATACTCATTAATGTTTTAAAATTTAATGATAGTATAGAAACAGTCATTTATGTTGTTGAACAAGGAAAAAATATGAATATTTTATACTAAGAAATTAGTAAGCATATAAAATTGTAAAATTGAAATATTAATTAATCATAACATAATGATTTTAATATATCATTATTATAATGTAGGATATGATTTTTATAATTTAGACATGATAAGTTAATTGAAAAATTTACAGAAAATATATATTTAATGGAAGAATTTTCTCATTCTCAACATGACTTCCTTTGAAATGAAGGATTTATGATTCATTTCTAGAATATGTTAAAAACAAAATTATAATTTTTTCATTTAAAAATGGAAAATAATTATATATGAAATAGATAAATTAATAGTTTGTGTGGATTTTGATGGGTAGTGTAGGTTTACTATTAGTGGTTAATTTTTTTGTGTCAACATCTCAAATATTCATCCCTTAATATATAATTTTTTCATTCTAAAAGAAATATTGTTACCTAGTGGGAAATAGTTGTTGTGGGAAATTTTTTAAACTAAAATACCTTATACAGAAATATTGTTTTTTTATATTATGATATTTCCATTCATTAAAACATAGTTTAATAGATTTTACTATAGTATTCCATTATCCAGGTAACTCAATTTGTACCTAGGTAACTTATTTTTAGACCAAAAAGGAAAATAAAAATCCATAAATAATTTATCTTTCTGATTAAAATTTTGGATTCTATTTAATATAATTTAATTTTAAATTATTTGAAATTTTTTTAATTTAAGAAAAATTATTGTTAAAAACTTTTGATAAAGAAAACAACTTTTTAACCCTTATGTATTTTAAATCATATTTAACATCAGATTGTAATTATTTTAGTACTAATTTTGATACATTTATTGAAATATATATTCTTATTCATCATTATGAAGTGATTAATTTAAATTATTAATATAAATATACAAAATAAATTAAATTGTTCATTGAGAAATATAATTTTGTAAACATAAAAAGATTAAACCACATATTATTTTTATACTTGTTTCATATAAAAAAAATATCATTTTTTAAATTTAAAAACTTATATAAAAGATGATTTTGATTGAATTATCAAAATTTAGTGATATTTATCTAATATTTGATTTTATGTGTCAATAAAATGCATGATGGTTAAATTTAGTTTATTTTTTTTTGTAAATTATTATATTCACCATTTTATTTATTTTATTAAAAAATACATAAGGATGTCATGGGGTGACACATTATAAACCTTATAAGAATTTAATTCTTCAAAATTTCTTACTCTACTAATAACAATGGAAGTTATGTATCGTCCTCAAAATTATGATTCTACTATAGAGATTTATCTTACTAATTTGTTTTTATTAAATAATTTATCTCTATAATCAAATATTTATACCTGTTATTCCATATAAGATAGATCATTTTCCAATTTATAATATTTATTTCTAAAAATGTGAAGGGTCAAAAATGTACTTTCTTAAAAGAGATACATAGAACACATTAGGAATTTTTGATTAGTTTGGTGGAATTTGATGATAATAAACCAATATTTCCATGTGATTGATGATTATGAGAGGTATAATGTATCTATGGAGAAAAATTTTCTTCTTCTTGAAATCAATTTACTCTATTCCATTGTAATATTTGAAGTGCTACCATGTCTCTATTTTCAGCCTACATATTTCATCATAAAAATAACATATAGACTCTATACAATTTCAAAGGTTTTAATGTGATGTTGAATAGTTCAAATTTTCTCTTCAATTGATTGAGAAGATTACAGTCTACTAAGTTTTCACTTTCTAACTACTTCCCAACAAGTTGTAGTACTGCACATCTTACACTAGAAATCCTCATATGATTCCATTTGAATCATATAATGGAATCCACTGTTATATGAGAACTCAATCATGGCAAGTTGTTAATTCTGACCTCTATTGAAATCAATATTATGTGATCTAAGAATATTTTAAAATGTTTTAGTATTCCATTAATGTTAGACAATAGTATATTGATTTAATGAGTGTTAAAATTCAAACCATTTTTTTCAATACTAGTAAATGACTTCCTAAAAACATCTACGTAAACCTAGGATATCTATAATTTATTAATGAACTTAGAAATATTCGTAAATAAATATTAAATGCGCTCACATCATAATGAAATAAACTAAAACCCAAATAAAATTATTACAATTAGCTATTACAGGAAAGACTATAAGAAAACCATGTTTACATTTTTATAATTTCTTATCTTTTTTTTTCAAACTTTTATCACATTGTTAAAATATTTTCCTTCCATATTAACTTTTTGTCATATAATTAATTGAGATCAAATATCTAAAATCACTCAGTTCATGTTATCCAACCATATATTATTCTTTCTATCTATATAAATATTTACACTTCTATGATTTATAAATAATTATGATATATGTGCATCATCCATTAACTCATTCTTAAATTTTTGTAATGACAAATTTTATATTCATTAAAAAAATATTATAATTCTATCACTATCATATTTAAACTATATAATATTCAACAATTTATTTTTTCGATCCATATTCTCCTTATTTACATTCTTGATCATTAAATAGATGGATATTTGAGAGGTGCTTCGGTAATTATAGTAATTTTCTAATTATATCAAGATTTTAAGGACTATTAATTAGAAATATATTTTAATGAAAACAATTTAGATCCTCATCATGGACAAGGTCAAATCATCCTCTTGGTAGGGTAATCAAACTTTTTGTTTTACATCTATTTTTTGTAATTTATTCCATAGTTATAATCATTGATCAACTATAAACATATCGTTGGATCATGATTAACTGCTTATGTTTGAATATTTACTTTATGATATTTTAATAAATATATATTTCAAAGTGTCAAAATTTATATTAAATCTAAATCATCAAATAAAATATCACCACTTTTAGATCAAAATAATGTGTAGGGTATTTTTTCTCAAGAATCATTAACTGAAAATGGTATACCGTACTCATAGTCATTCTTTATGAAGAATATACCCAACAAAATATTTTATAATCCTTCTCATCTAAACTATATTTTTATTATATGTATTGTGATAGATATTATATTTTATTCCCCTAAATTTTCCTCAATGTTATATGCCTAGAGACACTAGAAAATCTTAATGTCTAACTTTGTTAGTGGATTGGAAATTAAAGGAAACATTCCAAAAAATCATTGATAATATTTAGAGAATATAATAGAAATCATATATCTTTTACAATGTTTGGTATGGTCCATTTTTCAATCACATAAATCATTAAAAGATCTATAAATTTTCCATTTTTATTGAGTACATTACCCAATAAGGTTAATTGTTATATCCCAAATATATACTACTAAATTGGGATTACAAATACTCACTTCTCTTAGTAATCAAAACTGTCCTAAAATTATTTTCATTCCCTTCCAATATCGGTGAATATATAAAAATCATTTTTAAAGACTATAGATTTTTTAGGTAATCATTAAATAATCCTTTCATAATATTCATGACAATTTTGTTAGTATTTATTAGTCTTTACGGCATCACAATGAATTCATAATGGCCATATCATGTAAGAATGGTTCTATTGGTAATTAATTATCTTTTCAAACTAAATTAAAGAAATCTAAGTTAGAGGTAAATATTTGAGAGTTATTTATACCCTCATAATAAATTGATAAATTATACAATTGGGGGTGGATGATACTTTTTACAGATTATTACATTGTTAATTAAATGATTATCGATATAAAAATGCATTGATCGATTTTTATTCACAATAAACGATAATGTTGAAGCCTATAGGGTTAAAATTGGTGCATCCCCTGAATATTTTATATTGTAATTATCTTTAATAAATATTATTTCTTCTATATCATACATTACTCACCACACCGATTTAAAAAACTACTCTATTAAATAAAAATATTATTTAGTATTTATCACTTATCTATTGTAATGGAAGTTATTAATATTAAAATTTAAATTATAAAATTTTTTATGGTTTACATATGTATAAATTAAATTCATCTATACTCAATTGATATCAAATTAGAATTAAAATCATTTTTAAAATAAAGGTGGTGTTTTCTGAAAAAACCATCTTATGCCTACAATGAGTTTTTATACTAATAAATTTTATTATTTTCTATTGGTGAATGATTTAAAAGAATATAACATACTATATATTCATTAATCTTTTTTATCATTTATCTAATATTTTTTCATTATTTTAAAAAAGAATATAAATGCAATTTTATGTTTAAAAATTATAATTCTCTAAAATCTATTTTTATCAAATTTGGGTAAATTATAATATAAATAATTAATACCACTAGTATTCATTGAATATAATAAAAATTATTTCATATTTGGAATCAAGATGTATAAATTTTGTAAATAAAACTCGTTTATTTTAATGAATTGTGAGAATTAACTATGGTAAAATTTATCACATCTATAAAGTGTAAATTGGTTTAACATAGATTTAAACAATGTGATAAGGTCATAATTTTTCATTCCCATTCATATAAGATGAATTAAATTTTACCATTATTAAATTACTCTATAAATTTATATATATAATTTATTATTATAAATGAAAATGAAAAATATAATATTTAAATTAATTAAATTTATAAAATTTCATTATTTTTTTTAAATATGATTCATGTGTCGAATTGGGGAAAAACAGGTTGTGAATGAATAATAATGTTTATAATGTGAATAATAAATTTATCTTGATGTCAATAATTTTAATCAAATTTTTATTGATTATATAATTACCTTAAAATCTTGTGGAACACTAATAAAATATTTACAAAATTAATGGAAATATAAAATATATTATATTAATAATGTTAAAGGAGATATAATTTGAGTTTTGGTAGTGTTACATGATTTTTGTAGATTTATTGGATATATTGGTTATGTAAAAATTAAATATATTCTTAATAATTATTTTTTCGTTATTTATGTGAAGTAAAATTAGATTAATAGTGCCAAAATTGACATTAATGATAATTTGTAAAAATATTTTCTAAAATAAATTAAAAATAATTAAAATCCTGAAAAATGGAAAAGGGGACCATATATGGTCTGAAATTACATCCCATATGTATTTTTGAGAAAATATTTACCTATTATGTAAAATTATAACCCTTTAATATTGAAAAAAATATTATCACTATTAATGTAAAAATAGATTAATTAAGTGATGATACTAAATGATAATCTTTTAAAATCCACAATAATCGAATGAATTTTTCTGATGATTTTTTGATGATAACCTAACATTCGTTCTAATAAATATATTTTTGGATGAATTTGGATAGTGAATGACTTTATGAAAATTTAATATTTTAAGAAATTATAAAAGGTCCCCTCACTGTAATTTTGAAATGCCACCTCCTCATTCTCTTGATTTAACCAAATTTAACATTATATATCAATATCACCCAACCCATATCAATGACTAAAATCATTTTAAATGATCTAGTGGTTCTGGGTATTCCAAATTTTCTAATCCAATTTCTTAAGATAAGATCTAATTGATGCCGACTGAGGAAGAGCTAATCGTATATACCAAGTCCTTCAATTTTATTTCTTCTTCAAAATCCTATTAAAATGTTGTACACATACCATGATAATATATACAGAATAATTAATAAACATATATGTTATAATTATTATGGGAAATATATATTCAATCTCTTTAACATGGTTTAAAAATAAAACACATTTCTCTTACGTACATATGACTTCCCCTCTCTACATATCACTTTAATTTGTTTTTCAGTAGCATTTCACTATACTGTATATAAAGACTTATACAATGAATCTATAATATATTAAATAACTAAATATTCTTTTACATTACATATATCATATATACCTTTTTAACTTCCAATCCATTGGAAAACGATGATGTAGCTCGTGCGTACGTGTGGATTACCACCTCAATGACTCAATGTGATCCGTTTTTTATTTACACATTAAATAGATGGTAATATGTAAATTTTTTATTAAAGTAAATTTTTTATATAATATAATAAAAAATATATAAATTGGAATTGTAATTTACTTTCTTTTATTCCACCCATCGAAAAATAAAGACAATGTTCATATGTACGCCTCAACTTACATCTCTATGTACGGTGTAATTAATTTTACAATTAGTAACTTTTATAAATGAAAGAGAATATGTAAGTAAATGGTAACTATATCGTCAATAAAATTTTTGATATGAAAAAACTCAGTTTAAGTATAACGACTAAAACTAAGGGACAAAGTCATACTTCAAAAACAAAGCAGTTACATCCATGAATAATGATTTTAATAAATTATTATTATTAAATGGGTGATAATAGTTTATAGATATATCCTATATGGTATGGTGTATATTATAATGGTTGTGGTATTTATATATAATAAATATAGAATTTTTATATAGTTTTTCATACATTTATGAAAGAAATTAGACCTAAGGTAAGTTTTTCTTATCTCACTTTTACTTATTTGAGGCATATTCAATATTTATCACTTATTTATTTAGTGACGTGCCTATATTATCCATTTATTAAATTATATTATGAATATATTTTCACTAATGGAATTTTATGATTTTTTGAATGTTATATCATTCATGGGGATTATGATTCAAAAGTTACCCAAATGGTAAATGATTATTTAACAATCTCATCAAAATTTGAGATTTTTTATGTTTAAGTCCCCAGTGGGGGAATAAATTTCTTCTATATTAATTTTTTATAAATTAATATTATTCTTAAATATTCTCAACACGATTCAATAATAAATTTTTTAACCATTTCTATTATTTTTACAAATCGTTTTGAAAAGATTATTTTTTATTTTTTAAAATGAGGTACTTTTTGATAATTTTACAGATGTGTGAAAAAAGTGTTTTTATAAGTAATATATGAAATTTTTTTCTTCTATCAAGAAAAATATTTTATTTTATGGTTACATTATAATAAGTTTTTTTTATTTTCATTGAAATTTTTTTTTGTAGTTTTATGCCTTTAAATAACTGAATTTGAAGTAAAATGTGTATTTTTATCAAGAATTTTTCATATATCATTTTAAACTATATTTAAATATGTAAAATCCTTTATTAAATATTATTATTTGTTAATGTTATTATATTATTTTACAATCCATCATATTTTTATAGATTTTTTATGATTATTTTAACTGGGTGAAATACTGATATCAGGTATGATATTTCTTGTAATATATACATTTATTGGTGTTTTAGACAATTGAGTATGCTATGTTATTTATTCATATAAAGAATGGATTTGACTTTTCAATTGACAGTAAGGTATTGGAATTACATAGGCTCACAATATATGAGTTGGTCTCTTGAGAAAAAATAGTTTGGGATTTTGGATAATATGATAACCATTTATATATGTTATGTTATCATGATGTCATGACCATAAGTTTAAGATGACTTAGTATAAGGCCCAATTAGTAAGTTTTAGATTACTAGAATTATTAATTCCATAATTATTAACAAATTAATTGATTTAGAAGTTATTATTTTAATAGTTTATATATCTGTAGAAATGTTTTATCTTATATGACTGTTTATTGGGAATTATTTTATTATCAATTATTTTCTTCTATATCATTCATACCTTACATTTCTTCCATTTTATGAATACCCTTACTAAGCTTATAAGAGCACCCATTTCCTATATTTCTTTACCACAAGGATAGTAGTATGTGTTTAATGATTTATAAATAGGGATTCTCTAATGGGTTCAATGATGTGCCTGGATAAAATGTTATGTTTTAATTTATTTTTCAAATATAAATGTGAGATTCATGTATTTAATGAGTACGCCAAGACTACTAAAATATTAAGCCCTTTGGTATGTGATTTACTATATGTAGTGTCAATGTTAAAATGTAATATCCATATATGGGAGTCTAGGATTGAGTTCTTAATAGTTGGTATCATAGAATTTTTAATATAATGCCTGGGAATGATATTCAGGAAAAAATATATTTGGTAGTATAACCTGATGACTAACATTGAGAATATTCCCAATGAAATGTTGTTTATAATTAGGAGATTAGATCTTCATAAATTTATGAAATTATATTATATGTTTCACAACTATTGGAATTAAAAATTATGTTTCATAATGTTTTTATCTAATGTAGTGTATTCTCTTATTTATAAATTAAACCTAGTATAAGTAAGGTAAATCTTGTTAATTCTTTTAATCCATTTAGGTATTTTCCTCTTAAGAACGATAATGAATCTATATCTAGAGATATATCTAAAGATTTAAAAAATTAGAACTATATTAGGGTAATTTGACTCAGGTTATGACCAATAACCTTTCCCTTATAGAAATTCATGTTTTTCCACAACAAGGTGTATCAATGTTAGACTGCATCATGTATAACCCCCCCAAATTCTAAAAGAATCGAATTTTATTCGATAACATGTATTACACACAAACATGAGCATAGAAAAGAACCTAACCTATCAAGATATTATGATATATTTATAATTTTTAATAAATATAATCTATTTTATATCATTTAATAAAAACAATTTATAGTTCGTTTTCATCACCCAAAAGAATGGCTTTCTTCGATGGCTTTCCTTACACGGAGGACTGAGTTTTATCGAATAATATTAATTTTATTATTTAAAATAATCATTATATACTAGACATTAAAATAGAGGTTTTTAATTGGATTAAATATCATATTAAAATATCTTCTTGAATTAAGTAGTTAACAATTGATTACTAATTAATATAAGAACAACATAATTATAAAGGGACTGTCTTTTTAAAAACTGTTATTGTGTTCCAAAATTGTTTTATCATAATAAATTAAAATAAGTAATACTATTTAATAAATATAAATGAAATTTATATAATATATATTCAATAATTTTTTTAAATTCATCAAATATATTTTATATGGATAAGATAAGAAGAAATAACGTTTATGGTTAAAATTGTATTTTTTATAAAAAAGAAATTTTGTTTCCATTTAATGGAGAACCTATATTAAAAATAAATATTGGATATTTTTTTTAATTTTTATATAAAAATATTAAATTATAATTTTAAATTGGAATGTAAAAAATATCACACGGTTATTTTTTTAATTTTTCTATGAAGATTCATTTTTTGATGATCAGTGAAAAATACTCAATTTTAATTGACAAGTAACTATTAATCAAAAGAATTTACCAAGTTAAATTATATTATTAATTAGATTTAATGTCTAAATGAATAAATTATGGTTTTAGTCATCTGTTATAGGTTATTTTTATCAATTTAACAATTATATTGGATATAAAAACATTTCAATCTTTTATACATTTTTTACGTTAAATCCATGCTTTTTCAAATCCTATGTGAGATTAATGTTAAATAAAAATTTTCTACATATGATTTTTTAATTTGAAAAATTTTATTCAAAATTAGGAATCAATATAATTTATTATGTATATTTAGCTAAAATTATTTTTGGACCAAAAAATTTAGTGAAAATAATTAAACTTGATTATAGCAATTAAGGTTAAAATGAGTTTACTTAGTGGAAGTAAATTAATATATAGAGACAAATAACATATAAACATATCAAAAAAAGATTTGATATATATTTTTAGACAAAAAACATCCCTTTCTTGAGTTGGTTTCATTATTGGAGTTATATGATGAATGGGAGTCCACCTAATGGTGTTTACCTTTTTACATTTACAAAACATCACTTCTCATCCACTATAAAAGGGAACTCACAAACCTCAACTATTCGCACCTCTAAATATATTTGGATAATATAATGTACAAATAATCTTATATAATCTATTTAATTATCCTAGAATAATCAATTTAGTGAGAAATAAATCCAAATATTTCTTTTGTTTCAAACCAAAAGGAGTTACTTGGAAAAGAGGAAATGTTCATCAAAGAGAAATTTTGTTTTATTTCATTATTCAACTACATACAATCTTATTATATCTTGATTATATAATAAAATTAATATATTAAATATAAATATATTTTTTATGATATGGATATAACCTACACTAACACACAATTCTATCAAATGGGATACTGTATCAGCCTTCTTGTGTATGAAAAACTTCCAACTTGCAAACTAAATTCATTAATTCTTCCACTATCACCTCTAAAGGATGGGTATAATGATGAATTTATAGTGTATATATGATATATATGATATTTATATTGTATATATGCTTGTGTTATACTTATATATCACAAACCGTGATGATTTACTTTTTGTGTGAATACGATAACATTATTTATGGTTGTGTGGACTAGAGCCTACTCAAATCATTGTGATTAATTATTGATATACATGGAATATTTTAGTGTTGGTTTTAATAAAAATATTTTAAAAATTTTACATAAATACTATTTTCTAATTTTAAAATACATATATATATCATTTAGTTTTCATTCTTTGAATATGACAAGAAATGAAGATAGAGGTCATTCAAACATACAGTATATCATCTCCATGAACAATGTATTTCATTTGCAATATCCAATATATTTTGGATTTTTATTAATACATGTATAATGATTGTATAAAATATTAAACTCATGGTTTACATTCTCTATATAATTAAATCAGGATCAAAATAATAAGAAAACCCGAAAACACCCCTTTGAGCTAGACTCGAACGAGAACTGGTGACCGACAATGGGCCTTGCTGCACTCTTGGTTACGAAACTCCTGGGGGATATGCTTAGGATAACTCTCATTTACTTTAAAAATCCTTATGAAGGGTTTATGAGTATATACTTCCTCAAAGAAAACATTTTTATGATTATGGATTATATCCATAAATAGTTCAATTTTTGTTAAGTGTTTTATAAGTATGGGATTATGTATTTTGTTTCATAAACTAATCTAGTTTATTCCATTGTTTAGAAATGGCGCCTAGTGGAAGAAATGGAAACCGTATCAATGCATGCACTCCATGTAGGGATTTCCCTCCTGCTCAAGATAATTATAGTGGAGCTGGTGATGCAACTGGTGCCGATAAGCTATTCACCATACTGGGACAACTTACTCAGGTTATGAATAATAACCTTACCCGTATGGAGCACCCTGATCCACAACGTGGAGGATCGATTTTAGATCGATTCATGAAGAAATAACCACCAACGTTCAATGGGAGTACACATCCCTTAGTAGATGAGCAATGGATAAATTCCCTAGAGAAAATATTTCAGGCTTTGGGGAGCAGTGAATGGGAAAAAGTTATCATGGCAGTTTACCGCCTCACTGGAGATGATGATCAATGGTGGTCATTGATTCAAAACATGAAGAAAGATGATGAAGTATCAAATATGGAATGGAGGGAGTTCAAAGATCTGTTTTTAAAAAAATACTTTCCCCGCGACCATCGAGCAGATAGGGAAAGGAAATTTCTGAGTCTGAGACAAAAGGAGGATGAGAATGTCACAAAGTATGAGGCAAACTTTACAAGGTTAGCAAGGTATGATAGAGATTATATACGTAACCCAAGAAGTAAGATTGATCGTTTCTTTGATGGGTTAATACCATTTCTCCGTCGAGCAATAGTCTCACAATCCTTTTCGTCATACGAAGACATTGTCTCATGTGCTATCAAGACCGAAAAGGAATTCTCTAAGTCTTATGAATTTAAAGCAAAGAAAGAGAAGAAGAGACCTTCTGATCAATCTGGGAATGGAAATAAGGGGAAGAAGGGAAAGGTTGAATATCCATCCTGTGGTTAATGCGGGAAGAAACACCGTGGTACTTGCTTGAAGGGAATGAGAGTCTGTTACAAGTGTGGAAAAAAAGGCCACCAAGCTTGTGATTGCAAAGGGAAGAAGGAAGCTACCAATGTTCAGTGCTAAAATTGAAGGGAGATGGGGAATTATGAAAATGAATGTCCTAAGCGTCAGGAGAACTTACCTTAGAAAAGGCCAAGGGATCAAGGCTAAGCTTATGCTATCACTACTGCTGAGGTAGAAGCTCTAAAAGACGTGGATGCAGGTAATTTAATGGTTTCCTCAAGTTTAGAAAATGCATTATTCGATTCTGGATCATCACATTGTTTCATATCTTCCCAGTTTTCTAAGAAAATTAGATATTTCCAATTTGATTTAACAAGGGATTTGTCAGTTAAAACTCCTAAGGGAAGTATCATTGCAACAACGTTTTGCAAATCAGTCCCCATTAGAGAACATAAATGTTCTTTATCTGCTGATCTCATCGTCATACCTATGATTGAGTTTGATATAATCCTCAGTATGGACTAGCTTTCGGACTATGATGCAATGATTTATTGTAAGGAGAAAGAGGTTATGATTCTTGATGATAATGATAAAGAACACCTTATCTTTAGCGCAGAATCGTCACCACCTAGTTCTTATTTAGATCCACCCCCAGTAGCTCAACTTAATTCAATTATTGGGGAGGAAGAGAATGAAATGACTGTGGGTGAGGAAAGGAATGTTCAAATAGATGATGTACCTATTGTGAAAGAATTTTTAGATGTATTTCCAGAAGATTTACCTGGTCATCCTCCAGAATGAGAAGTTGAGTTTTCCATTGATTTAATTCCTGGATCAAGGACTATATCGAAGACCCCTTATAGAATGGCCACTGTAGAATTAGTTGAACTAAAGAAACAACTAGAGGAATTGAGTAATAAAGGATTTATTCGCCCTAGTGTTTCTCCATGGGAAACCCCTGTTCTTTTTGTTAAAAAGAAAGATGGATCTATGAGGTTATGTATCGACTACAGGGAGATCAATGCTATAACGATAAAGAACATGTATCCCCTACCTCGTATTGATGATTTATTTGACCAACTGCATGAAGCTTAATACTTTTCAAAGATTGAACTTCGATCTGGATACCATCAGTTGTGTGTAAAGAAGGAACACATTCCGAAGACAGCATTTTGAACCAGGTACGGGCATTACGAGTTTACTACAATTCCTTTTGGATTGACTAATGCACCCTCTGTATTCATGGATATGATGAATAGAGTTTTCAAGGAGTATCTCGATGAATTTGTGGTGGTATTTATTGATGATATCTTGGTATACTCTAAAACCTACGAAGATCATGAAAATCACTTGCGCATTATCTTGAAGACTCTGAGGAGGCATGCATTATATGGGAAGTTTAGCAAGTGTGAATTCTGGCTTCAGGAGATTTCTTTTCTTTGTCATATTGTCTCTAAAGATGGAATCTCTGTTGATCCTTCTAAGACCAAGGCAATCCAAGAATGACCAGCACCTATGAGTATAACTGAGGTACACAGTATTATTGGTTTGGCAGGTTATTATCGACGTTTCATCCATAATTTTTCCCGATTGGTTAACCCATTAACGAAGCTCACACGTAAAGGGGTTAAATTTGTTTGGACAAAAGAGTGTGAAGAATGTTTCGAAGAACTGAAGAGAAGATTAGTCAATGCTCCTATATTGACTCTACCATCGGGGAATGATGGGTTCATTATTTATAGTGATGCATCGAAGAAAGGACTTGGTTGTGTCCTTATGGAGAATGATAGAGTTATTGCCTATGCATCACGATAGTTGAAAATTCATGAACCAAACTATCCTACTCAAGATCTCGAGTTAGAAGCTGTGATATTTGCTTTGAAGATATGGAGGCACTACCTCTATGGTGAAAAATGTGAGATTTATACTGATCACAAGAGTTTGAAGTATATTTTCTCACAAAAAGAAATCAACATGAGGCAAAGGATATGGCTTGAATTACTCAAGGATTATGATTGCACGATACACTACCACTCGGGGAAAGAAAACAAGTAGGCAGATGCTTTGAGTAGAAAAGACCATTTAGTTTTGAACAATATGAGAATTGAAAGGGATCCAATTTCATGGATCTAGTGAATATGGACATGGGAATAACCAGGGAAGGTGAAACATCAATTCTTTTTCAAATGGTTGCCAAACCATCTTTATTAGAAAGGATTAAGAGTTCTCAGACCGATGATGAAGAATTTCAAAAGAAGACTAAAGCTGTGAATGATGGGAGATTGAGAGACTTTGTGTATGAAGATGGAATTTTGAAATTTGGGAAGAGACTTTGAGTTCCCGATATACCTGATCTAAAAAGGGAATTGCTGGATGTTGCTCATAGTTCCAATTTCTCTATACACCCTGGGAGCACCAAAATGTATAGAGATTTGAAGGAACATTTTTGGTGGGACAACATGAAGAGGGAGATTGCTGATTTTGTGTCAAGATGTATGGTTTGTCAGTATGAGAAAGCTGGAAGGAAACAGCCTGGAGGGGTCATGCAACCTCTTCCCATACTGGAGTGGAAATGGGACAATATTACGAAGGACTTTGTCATGGGGCTACCAAAGACTCCTAGATGGGACGATGCAATATGGGTTATTGTTGATCGTCTTACCATGTCAGCACATTTTCTTTCTATAAGAGAAGATCTACCCTTGGAACGTCTAGTAAGACTATATATTAATGATGTTGTGAGACTTCATAGAGTACCCCTATCAATTGTTTCTGATCGTGATCCCCGTTTTACTTCAAGATTTTGGAAAAGTCTTCATAAATCCCTTGATATTGAACTTCATTTGAGCACTGCTTACCACCCTTAGACAGATGGACAATCAGAACGGACTATTCAAACCTTAGAAGACATTTTGAGATCTTGCTCACTTGACTTTCAGGGTATGTGGGATCAATATTTACCTCTCGTAGAATTTTCCTATAACAATAGCTTCCATTAGAGTATTCAGATGGTACCATATGAAGCGTTATATGGAAAGAGATGTCGTACACCAACCTGTTGGGATGACATTGGTGAATGAAAACTTATAGGTCCAGAACTGGTGGAGGAAACGATGGAAAAGGTTAAGGTAATCCAAAATCACATCAAAGTAGCTCAAACTAGGCAGAAGAGCTATGCCGATAATCGAAGGAAGGATTTGGAATTTCAAGTCGGTGATCATGTTTTCCTAAAGGTATCTCCATGGAAGGGAGTCAAACGTTTTGGTAAGAAAGGTAAATTGAGTCCCAAGTACATCGGACCTTTTGAAATTCTAGAACGAATTGGGGCTGTAACTTACCGATTGGCAATGTCGCCAAGTCTCTCTAAAGTTCAGGATGTGTTCCATGTATCTCTATTGAGGAAATACATGCCTAACCCAACACATGTACTCAACTATGAAAAATTAGAACTAGAACCTGATCTGTCTTATTGCGAAGAGCTCGTCAGGATTCTTGATACAAGAGAACAAGTACTGAGAAACCGGACGACGCGTCTGGTAAAAGTTTTGTGGAGAAACCATAAGATGGAGGAGGCAACGTGGGAACCCGAGGAACTTATGATGAAGAAACACCTGAGTATTTTCATTTTATAAGTATTCTAGAAATTTTTAGGATGAAATTATTTGAAGGAGGGGAGAATGTAACACCCCAAGCTTCTACGGTATGCTTCTCTTTGAATAATGTGATAGCGTGTGTTGTACGCAACACCGAGTTCTAACACACCATAACCAATCAAACTAGACGTTATGAATAGTAATACCTAATTTTTGAAATAATATATATTTTATATTTCAAAATGGACTTCATTTTTGGATTCGGAATATCGAATTTAGCCTAAGGTGAAATTTTGGTACTTTTCGGATAACTTTAATATTTTGATGAATAGTGAAAATTACTAAATTTTAATTAAAAACAACTTTTTTAATCAAAATAATTAATAGTGATAAATTATGAATTGGAGTGGTTTTAAATCATATTTAGAATATATTTTTACCATTTAATATAATTTTGGTCATTGGACATAATTTTACAATTAAACCGAACATAAACAAGTGTCAATCTTTTGATAGTTATTATCTTTTAAAAACACGCTTTTTGTTTTGACAGCGGGAATTAATTTTAAATTAATTTCTGCCACTTCTGGGTTTTGAATTTAGAAAAATGGATTCCATATTTGGAATCAGGATGTTCAAATTGTGTAAATAGGTAACTTTTATTATTATACATTTTGAATAATTACTACGGTAAATATTTTATTTACCATGGTTAAGGGTAAATCCGGTAAATAAGGGTTAACAAATAATATTATAATAATACTTAATTACCCTAAAATGTTTCCTAGCCTTATTTTTTGATACATGTTCGACCATAGACATCTTTGGGTCGATTTTGGGACCCCATGGTGCCACTTGTAGGTGATAGGGACATTTTATTTTAATTAAGTTAAAATGAATACAAAAATGACACAAGCATATATCTTTTAGAGAAAAATTTTTTACATAGGGTTATATATGTTGGATTTTAGATTATAAATATTAATTAGAAATATAAAACGATTTCCTACATAATTATATTTTAGTTATAATTTTTATACATTAAATAATTTAATTTATTTATGACACAATGATGATGAAGTAATTACTATAATAGTGAAAAATTAAAATAATTGATATTATAAATACCCAAATAAATATAATATGAAACTTTTAATGAATTAAACAAATTTTTTAGGATAATATGATATATTAGGAATTCTTTAATTGGCTTTTTGTGTAGTAATCAATCTGTTATGAGTTTCACCAAAATCAACTATTGAATAGTGTCAAAGTTGACATAAAAGAGTTCTAAAAACAAATATTATATTATTAATTGATATTAAATTCCTAAAAATCTAAGGTTCGGCCAAGATACTTATATCATGATAGGTTCATCATTAATGGACCACTTGGGGGTCTCTTTGATGTATATAGTATGTTTATTAACCATATTATATAAAAATACAAAGAGACATTTTAAAAGTGAAACTAATTAACTTAGAGTTAATACTTAAATATAAGGCTAATATAAGTACCCAAACCTGTCTAAATTCTATTGGTTGAGTTTATTTCGACCCATCCCCACCTTAAAATTTAAATAATCAACTTTTGAGCCATTAGAAACCGAATACAAATTTATTATAAATTAATATTTCTAGCTTTTCTAAAGGTGCCCCTCACCCATCTTATAAAAGGGAACTCCTCCTTCCCATTTCTTCACAGCTTCAAAGCCTTTTGGTTCGGCCAAAATCTGACCAAATACTCTCCCAACTTCCCTCACTACATCCTAGAGGCATTAGTTTGATCAGAAAGCCAAACTAAGGAGCCCTTTTGATCAAATCAAAAGGAAGAAACCGAAAAAGAGGTAATGATTTCACCACCCTTTTCCAAGTTCATTTCTTCTTCCACTTCTTCTTCCTTTGTTGTTACCATTCTAAAATAATAACTCCAGTATCATATATATACTGTTATTTTATTATAAATATGGTACAACCATATTTAGTATTCTATCCACCCTTTGAATAACATGTCACCATACGTGCGTACGTACGACTTACCGTCTCCACGTCGTGGTGTAATTGTTATTCAATATATTATTATTTGTATGGGTATAATAATGATGTGTAACTTATATAAATAATAAATATAACATGTTAATGATTCTGTATACCATCCATTTATAGTTTAATATCAAAAGAATTATATTGTCGCTCGTGCGTACGTACGGACTACCGTCTCCACGAACACGATGAGATTCATTCTCTATCGTATCCATTCAAGAATAATTATCATTTGATGATATAAAAATAATGTTTAAGGACTTGATATAATTATGTATATGAATAATATACAACCTATCCATGAAAAACATGTCTTATGTAACAAAACATATAAAAGAAAACGAGTAAGTTAACACCCGAAACGACGATAATTCTAAGATATTATTAACAAATCAATGTTAAAAGATCATATATGATATCATATTAATATTTATGATTCTTGTATAATTTAGTAACAATTATTTCACCATTATACATTAGGTTAACGTACCCCAACCAAGGAAAAGTACAAGGAAAGGGTTATTTCACAATCTCTTCATTATCCGAGGTTGTTTATACGTAATAATCTACTGGGATCTCTTTACCATCCACATCCATGTTTCTTAAAAATGAATTTCAAAACATTTTTACTATTTACTAGAATATGAGTTAAAGTCATTTATACCCTTTTTGACTTCTATAAGTGGTTTATAAGGGAATATTTCCGTCGTTTTCAAAACAAGGTCCTTTTTAACCTTTTTGACAGAATTAAGGTAAGAATGTTTTTTTAACTTATACGGAGGGTGCGACTATTTTATGCCGTTATAAAATCTTCAAAGCTTACCTTACAAGATTATAAGAATATTTTCAAAGAAAATGTTTTATTATATATGGATCATAAATGATTTCAAAATACAAAGAGATATTTCTTTGAAAAGAATTTTGATTTCATCTATGTCAACATCCTTTGATGGATTTTACGCTTATTTAAAGTTGATTTATTATGATACAAAACTTCTATATTATATTGAAGGTTTTGATATTTGTTTGACTGTGGATGTGCTATTTTTATACCATTCATGGTTTATGGTGAAAGTATTGACATTTCGTATGCTAGTTTTAATACGAATGTTTATGTTATATTTAAACCTTTTCATATGGGAATGCATTGGACTTAATATGCGACGTGTGGAGCCCGCTATAGCTCCTCGATGAATCGATAGGTCTAATGAGACAAACTAGTGTCTTGGCACAAGGCTTTGACAAAATCTTATTTGTAGTCTTGGCATGAGGCCTTGGCTATGTGGTTATGATAGTCTGGCATTATGCATTCCATCATTATGAAAGTGGTTATTGATATTGCATGTTATTATTCTATTAGTAGAATATCCATGTGAATAATTAAATGGAATTATTACATTTTAGTTTTGCCATACTATGTTGAAGTTCAAGTTTAAAAGGCTTTTGTTTTATTAATGCATTGCCTTAAATGTTTATGCTTATTTTTGAAAGTTCAGCTATATTGTTATCCTTACTGGGCATTTGAGCTCACCCCTTTTCTATGTTTTATTTTTCCCAGGATGTGAAGAAATAAGTTATGAATGACCTACAGGGATTTTATGTGGGGATATGAGTGTGGAATATGGAGACTATGTTGTTGTAGTAGTTTTTCACTTTATGATGTAATGTAAAACATTATGAATATATCTAGTGTTTCCAAGGCTACTAAACCAATCGGTCTTTCGAGATTTGATCTTTCTTGTGATCATGCCAATGTTATGTAATAATGCACTGACTCTGGGTAAGTAGGGTCGGGGCATTACAGTTGGTATCAGAGAAAGTTTAGTACAAACCATGGAAGCTAGATTTAGATAAACTCCGATTAGACCACGTATACCTAAGATGAACTTTGAGGATTAGTATAGAAGAACTTTCTTGAATTTTGGTATTGTAGAGATTTTGTAAGTTTTCTGAGCAATACATCCCTGTCTGGATACAAGCAGGTAGAGGCGGATCTGGCATAGATGTATCTATGGGTAAAACCCGAAAACACCGCTTTGAGCTAGACTCGAACGGGAACTGGTGCACGACAATGGGAATTGCTACACTCTTGGTTACGACACTCCCGAGGGATATGCTTAGGATAACTATCATTTTCTTTAAAAATCATCATGAAGGGTTTATGAGTATATATTTCCTCAAAGAAAACATTTTTATGATTATGGATTATATCCATAAATAGTTCAATTTATGTTAAGTGTTTTATAAGTATGGGATTATGTGTTTTGATTCATAAACTGATCTAGTTTATGCCATTGTTTAGAAATGGTGCCTAGTAGAAGAAATTGAAACCGTATCAATGCACGCACTCCATGATGGGATTTCCCTCTGGCTCAAGATAATTATAGTGGAGCTGGGGATGCAACTGGTGCCGATCAGCTAATCACCATACTGGGACAACTTACTCAGGTTATGAATAATAACCTTACCCGTATGGAGCACCCTGATCCACAGTGTGGAGGATCAATGTTAGATCAATTCATGAGGCAAAAACCACCAACGTTCAATGGGAGTACAAATCCCTTAGTAGCTGAGCAATGGATTAATTCCCTAGAGAAAATATTTCAGGCTTTGGGGAGCAGTGAAAGAGAAAACGTTATCATGGCAGTTTACCGCCTCACTGGAGATGCTGATCAATGGTGGTCATTGATTCAAAACATTAATAAATATGATGAAGTATCAAATATAGAATGGATGGAGTTCAAAGATCTGTTTTTAGAAAAATACTTTCCTCGCGACCATCGAGCAGATATGGAAAGGCAATTCATGAGTTTTGAGACAAAAGGAGGATAAGAATGTTACAAAGTATGAGGCTAACTTTACAAGGTTAGCAAGGTATGCTGGAGATTATATACATAACCCAAGAAGTAATATTGATCGTTTCTTTGATGGGTTAAAACCATTTCTCCGTCGAGCATTAGTCTCACAATCCTTTTCGTCATACGAAGACATTGTCTCATGTGCTATCATGACCGAAAATGAATTCTCTAAGACTTATGACTTTAAAGCAAAGCAAGAGAAGAAGAGACCTACTGATCAATATGGGAATGGAAATAAGGGGAATAAGGGAAAGGTTGAATATCCATCCTGTGGTAAATGTGGGAAGAAACACCCTGGTACTATAATAGGGAATAAGAGTCTGTTACAAGTGTGGTGAAAAAGGCCACCAAGCTCGTGATTGCAAAGGGAAGAAGGAAGCTACCAATGTTCAGTGCAACAATTGCAGGGAGATGGGGAATTATGCAAATTAATGTCCTAATCGTCAGGAGAACTTACCTCGGAAAAGGCCAAGGGATCAAGGCCAAGCTTATGCTATCACTACTGCTGAGGTAGAAGCTCCAAAAGACATGGTGGTAGGTAATTTAATGGTTTCCTCAAGTTTAGAAAATTCATTATTTAATTATGGATCATCTCATTGTTTCATATCTTCCCAGTTTTCTAAGAAAATTAGATATTTCTAATTTGATTTAACAAGGGAGTTGTCAGTTAAAACTCCTAAGGGAAGTATCATTGCAACAATGTTTTGCAAATCAGTCCCCATTAGAGCACATAAATGTTCTTTATCTGCTGATCTCATCGTCATACCTATGATTGAGTTTGATATAATCCTCAGTATGGACTGACTTTCAGACTATGATGCAAAGATTTATTGTAAGAAGAAAGAGGTTACGATTCTTGATGATAATGATAAGGGACACCTTATCTTTAGAGTAGAATTGTCACCACCTAATTCTTATTTATATCCAACCCCAGTAGCTCAACTTAATTCAATTATTGGGGAGGAAGAGAATGAAATGAATGTGGGTGAGAAAAGGAATGTTCAAATAGAGGATGTACCTATTGTGAAAGAATTTGTAGATTTATTTCTGGAAGATTTACCTGGACATCCTCTAGAACGAGAAGTTGAGTTTTCCATTGATTTAATTCCTGGATCAAGGCCTATATCGAAGACCCCTTATAGAATGGCCACTGTATAATTAGTTGAAAAAAAGAAACAACTAGAGGAATTGAGTAATAAAGGATTTATTCACCCTAGTGTTTCTCCATGGGTAGCCCCTGTTCTTTTTGTTAAAAAGAAAGATGGATCTATGAGGTTATGTATCGATTACAGGGAGATCAATGCTATAATGATAAAGAACAAGTATTCCCTACCTCGTATTGATGATTTATTTGACCAACTTCATGGAGCTCAATACTTTTCAAAGATTGACCTTCGATCTGGATACCATTAGTTGTGTGTAAATAAGGAAGACATTCCGAAGACAACATTTTGAACCAGGTACGGGCATTACGAGTTTACTATAATGCCTTTTGGATTGACTAATGCACCCTCTGTATTCATGGATTTGATGAATAGAGTTTTCAAGGAGTATCTCGATGAATTTGTGGTGGTATTTATTGATGATATCTCGGTATACTCCAAAACCTACGAAGATCATGAAAATCACTTGCGCATTATCTTGAAGACTCTGAGGAGGCATGAATTATATGGGAAGTTTAGCAAGTGTGAATTCTGGCATCAGGAGATTTCTTTTCTTGGCCATATTTCCTCTAAAGATGGAATCTCTGTTGATCCTTCTAAGACCAAGGCAATCTAAGAATGGCCAGCACCTACGAGTATAACTGAGGTACACAGTTTTATTGGTTTGGCAGGTTATTATCGACGTTTCGTCCAGAATTTTGCCCGATTGGCTAACCCATTAACGAAGCTCACACATAAAGGGGTTAAATTTGTTTGGACAAAAGAGTGTGAAGAATGTTTCAAAGAACTGAAGAGAATATTAGTCAATGCTCTTATATTGACTCTACCATCAGGGAATGATGGGTTCGTTATTTATAGTGATGCATCGAAGAAAGGACTTGGTTGTGTCCTAATGCAGAATGATAGAGTTATTGCATATGCATCACGACATTTGAAAATTCATGAACAAAACTATCCTACTCATGATCTCGAGTTAGCAGCTGTGATCTTTTATTTGAAGATATGGAGGCACTACCTCTATGGTGAAAAATGTGAGATTTATACTGATCACAAGAGTTTAAAGTATATTTTCTCACAAAAAGAACTCAACATGAGGCAAAGGAGATGGCTTTAATTACTAAAGGATTATGATTTCACGATACACTACCACCCGGGGAAAGCAAACAAGGTGGCAGAGGCTTTGAGTAGAAAATACCATGGTGTTTTGAACAATATGAGAATTGAAAGGGATCCAATTGTCATGGATCTATTGAAGATGGACATGGGAATAACCAGGGAAGGTGAAACATCAATGCTTTTTCAAATGGTTTCCAAACCATCTTTACTAGAAAGGATTAATAGTTCTCAGACCGATGATGAAGAATTTCAAAAGAAGATTAAAGCTGTGAATGATGGGAGATTGAGAGACTTTGAGTATGAAGATGGAATTTTGAAATTTGGGAAGAGACTTTGTGTTCCCGATATATCTGATCTAAAAATGGAATTGTTGGACGATGCTCATAGTTCCAATTTCTCTATACACCCGTGGAGCACCAAAATGTATAGAGATTTGAAGGAACATTTTTGGTGGGAAAACATGAAGAGGGAGATTGCTGATTTTGTGAAAAGATGTATGGTTTGTCAGCAAGTGAAAGCTGGAAGGCAACAGCCTGGAGGAGTCATGCAACCTCTTCCCATACCAGAGTGGAAATGGGACAATATTACGATGGACTTTGTCATGGGGCTACCAAAGACTCCTAGAAGGAACGATGCAATATGGGTTATTGTTGATCGTCTTACCAAGTCAGCATATTTTCTTGCTATAAGAGATGATCTACCCCTGGAACGTCTAGCAAGACTATATATTAATGATGTTGTGAGACTTCATGGAGTACCCCTATCAATTATTTCTGATCGTGATCCCCGTTTTACTTCAAGATTTTGGAAAAGTATTCAGAAATCCCTGGATACTGAACTTCATTTGAGCACTACTTACCACCCTCACAGATGGACAATCAGAACGGACTATTCAAACCTTAGAAGACATGTTGAGATCTTTCTCACTTGACTTTCAGGGTATGTGGGATTAATATTTACCTCTCATAGAATTTTCCTATTGCAATAGCTTCCATTCGAGTATTCAGATGGTACCATATGAAGCGTTATATGGAAAGAAATGCCGTACACCAACCTGTTGGGATGACGTTGGTGAAAGAAAACATGTTGGTCCAGAACTGGTGGAGGAAACGATGGAAAAGGTAAAGGTAATCCAAAATCACATCAAAGCAGCTCAAAGTAGGCAGAAGATCTATGCCGATAATCGAAGGAAGGATTTGGAATTTCAAGTCGGTGATCATGTTTTCCTGAAGGTATCTCCATGGAAGGGAGTCATACGTTTTGGTAAGAAAGGTAAATTGAGTCCCAGGTACATCAGACCTTTCGTAATTCTAGAACGAATTGGGGCTGTAGCTTACCGATTGGCAATGCCGCCAAGTCTCTTTAAAGTTCACGATGTGTTCCAGGTATCTCTATTGAGGAAATACATGCCTGACCCAACGCATGTACTCACCTATGAAGAATTAGAACTAGAACCCGATCTGTCTTATTGCGAAGAGCCCGTCCGGATTCTTGATATGAGAGAACAAGTACTGAGAAACCGGATGACGTGTCTGGTAAAAGTTTTGTGGAGAAACCATAAGATGGAGGAGGCAACGTGGGAACCCGAGGAACTTATGATGAAGAACCACCCGAGTCTTTTCATGTGATAAGTATTCTAGAAATTTCGAGGATGAAATTTTTGAAGGAGGGGAGAATGTAACACCCCAAGCTTTTACGGTATGCTTCTCTTTGAATAATGTGATAGCGTGTGTTGTACCCAACACCGGGTTCTAACACACCATAACCAATCAAACTAGCCGTTATGAATAGTAATACCTAATTTTTGAAATTATATATATTTTATATTTCAAAATGGACTTCATTTTTGGATTCGGAATATTGAATTTAGCCTAAGGTGAAATTTTGGTACTTTTCGGATAACTTTAATATTTTGATGAATAGTGAAAATTACTAAATTTTAATTAAAAACAACTTTTTTAAATCAAAATAATTAATAGTGATAAATTATGAATTTGAGTGGTTTTAAATTATATTTAGAATATATTTTTACCATTTAATATAATTTTGGTCATTGGACATAATTTTACAATTAAACCGAACATAAACAAGTGTCAATCTTTTGATAGTTATTATCTCTTAAAAACACACATTTTGTTTTGACAGCGGGAATAAATTTTAAATTAATTTCTGCCACTTCTGTGTTTTGAATTTATAAAAATGGATTCCATATTTGTAATCAGGATGTTCAAATTGTGTAAATAGGTAACTTTTATTTTTAGACATTTCGAATAATTACTGCGGTAAATATTTTATTTACCATGGTTAAGGGTAAATCCGGTAAATAAGGGTTAAGAAATAATATTATAATAATACTAAATTACCCTAAAACGTGTCCTAGCCTTATTGGTTGATACAGGTTCGACCATAGGCATCTTTGGGTCGATTTTGGGACCCCATGGTGCCACTTGTAGGTGATAGGGACATTTTATTTTAATTAAGTTAAAATGAATACAGAAATGACACAAGCATATATCTTTTAGAAAAACAATTCTTACATAAGGATATATAGGTTGGATGTTAGATTATAAATATTAATTAGAAAGATAAAACGATTTCCTAGATAATTATATTTTAGTTATAATTTTTAGACATTAAATAATTTAATTTATTTATGACACAATGATGATGAAGTAATTACTATAATAGTGAAAAAATAAAATAATTGATATTATAAATACCCAAATAAATATAATATGAACCTTTTAATGAATTAAACTAATTTTTTAGGATAATATGATATATTAGTATTGATTTAATTGACTTTTTTCGAAGTAATCAATCTGTTATGAGTTTCACAAAAATCAACTATTGAATAGTGTCAAAATTGACATAAAAGAGTTCTTAAAACAAATATTATATTATTAATTGATATTAAATTCCTAAAAATATAAGGCTAGGCCAAGAGACTTATATCATGATAGGTTCATCATTAATGGACCACTTGGCGGTCGGTTGGATGTATATAGTACGTTTATTAAACATATTATATAAAAATACAAAGAGACATTTTAAATGTGAAACTAATTAACTTATAGTTAATACTTAAAGATAAGGTTAATATAAGTACCCAAACCTGTATAAATTCTATTGGTTGAGTTGTTTTAGACCCATCCCCACCTTAAAATTTAAATAATCAACTTTGAAGCCATTAGAAACCGAATATGAATTTATTATAAATTAATATTTCAAGATTTTCCAAAGGTGCCCCTCACCCCTCTTATAAAAGGGAACTCCTCCTTTCCATTTCTTCACACCTTCAAAGCCTTTTGGTTCGGCCAAACTCTGCCCAAATACTCTACAAACTTCCCTCACTACAACTTATAGGCCTTAGTTTGATCATAAAGCCAACCTAAGGAGCCCTTTTGATCAAATCAAAAGGATGAAACCGAAGAAGAGGTAAAGATTTCACCACCCTTTTCCAAGTTCCTTTCTTCTTCCACTTCTTCTTCCTTTGTTGTTACCATTCTAAAATAATAACTCCAGTATCATATATATAATGCGATTTTATTATAAATATGGTACAACCATATTCAGTATTCTATCCACCCTTTGAATAACATGTCACCATACGTGCGTACGTACGGCTTACCGTCTCCACGTCGTGGTGTAATTGTTATTCAATATATTATTATTTGGATGGGTATAATAATGATGTGTAACTCATGTAAATAATAAATATAACATGTTAATGATTATTTATACCATCCATTTATATATTATTTTAATATCAAAAGAATGATATTGTCGCTTGTGCGTACGTACGGACTACCGTCTCCACGAACGCGATGAGATTCATTCACCATCGTATCCATTCAAGTATAATTATCATTTGATGATTTAAAAATAATGTTTAAGGACTTGATATCATTCTTTATATGAATAATATACAACCTATACATCACAAACATGGCTTATGTAACAAAACATATAAAAGAAAACGAGTAAGTTAACACCCGAAACGACGATAATTCTAAGATATTATTAACAAATCAATGTTAAAAGATCATATATTATATCATATTAATATATATGATTCTTGTATAATTTAATAACAATTATTTCACCATTATACAGGAGGTTAACCTACCCCAACCAAGGAAAAGTACAAGGTAAGGGTTATTTCACAATCTCTTCATTATCCGAGGTTGTTTATACGTAATAATCTACTGGGATCTCTTTATCATCCACATCCATGTTTCTTAAAAATGTATTTAAAAACATTTTTTCTATTTAGTACAATATGAGTTAAATTCATTTATACCCTTTTTGACTTTTATAAGTGGTTTATAAAGGAATATTTCCATCATTTTCAAAATAAGGTCCTTTTTAACCTTTTTGACAGAATTAACGTAAGAATGTTTTTTTAACTTATACGGCAGGTGCGGCTATTTTCCACCGTTATAAAATCTTCAAAGCTTCCCTTAAAAGCTTATAAGAATATTTTCAAAGAAAATGTTTTATTTTATATGGATCTTAAATTATTTCAAAATAAAAAGAGATATTTCTTTAAAAAGAATTTTGATTTAATCTATGTCAACATCCTTTGATGGATTTTACGCTTATTTAAAGTTGATTTATTATGATACAAAACCCTTATATTATATTTAAGGTTTTGTGATTTGTTTGACTGTGGATGTGCTATTTTTATACCATTCATGGTTTATGGTGAATGTATTCACATTTTGTATGCTAGTTTTAATACGAATGTTTATGTTATGTTTAAAACTTTTCATATGAGAATGCATTGGACTTAATATGTGACGGGTGGAGCCCGCTATAGCTCCTCGATGCATCGATAGGTCTCATGAGACAAACTAGTGTCTTAGCACAAGGCCTTGACAAAATCTTATTTGTATTCTTGGCACGAGGCCTTGGCTATGTGGTTATGATAATCTGGCATTATGCATTCCATCATTATGAAAGTGGTTATTGATATTTCATGTGATTATTCGATTAGTAGAATATCCATGTGAATAATTAAATGGCATTATTACATTTTACTTTTTCCATACTATGTTGAAGTTCAAGTTTAAACGGATTTTGTTTTAGTAATGCATTGCCTTAAATATTTATTCTTATTTTTGAAAATTCCGCTATATTGTTATCCTTACTGGGCATTTGAGCTCACCCCTTTTCTATGTTTTATTTTTCCCAGGATGTGAAGAAATAAGTTATGAATGACCTACATGGATTTTATGTGGGTATATGAGTGTCGAATATGGAGACTATGCTGTTGTAGTAGTTTTTCACTTTATGATGTAATGTAAAACTTTATGAATATATCTAGTGTTTCCAAGGATACTAAACCAATCGGTATTTCAAGATTTGATCTTTCTTGTGATCATGCCAATGTTATGTAATAATGCACCGACTCTGGGTAACTAGGGTCGGGGCATTACATTAGTGACCTCTGTTTTCCACAATTTTTACTTATTATTACTCTATATCCTTAACACTCTTAATTCTCCTCCTTAAACTTATATCTTATAATTCTCATTTTCTCTTATTTTCTCCTCCTTCAACTTTTTGCTCACTTATACTAGGTAATATAGGAATATAGATTACCTTGTCCTATTTTGGTGGAATGTTCATTATCGATTCATTACTACCTTATGCCATCACCTCTTATCTAATTACATTAACCATCATGATAAAATCCATTTAGGTCTATCATAATGGATTTTATGTAGGATGGTATTTTGTTAGTGTGTGGTTTCATGGAAAACTCATTGAATTGTTCACCCTTGTTTTCTATTTCTAGCCTTTATTTCATTCTATGAAACAATCGGTTCAGTATGAGGATGTTTGAGGTGGTTTAAGATGGTGTTGGTTGTTGTGAGTCAAATTCAGGGTCTCATCTTGGCAAGTGACATCCACCAATTTGTTTTCCAATTAAATTAGATAGTCTAATGATGTTATTTTCTTTTGATTATTCTTGTTGATGTAACATATTATCTTTATTTCAAATGTAAATTTTCATTGGGGTGGTGCTATTTTATGCTGGTGCATGTTTGATGATGATATTTTTATTAGGGTAGATGATGTTTTTTCATAATGGCCCACTATGGAGGTCACATCCACTCTTTCTCTACTCTAGATTCTAGGTCTGTTTCTCCTTCCCATGTCAGTTGGGTGAGATGGATTTTAAGGATGTCTTGGATTGTGTTCAAGTGGGAGGTAGGGTGTTATCATAGGTTAGTCACGTGGTTCCTTTCTCCAGGTTTTCAAAAAGATGATAGAGATTTGTGTTTTTGGGTGATTTTGAGAAAAAAGAATACAGTTCAATTAGTTATACTAGTTTGTGTGATTACATTACAACATCATTTTCAATCATCAGTGAGTTAGTGATTCTATTCTGGTGGTACCAATGTCGGTTGGCATTCATGATAGAGATTTTGTGTTGATGGTGATGTGAGGGTTGTTCTGATAGGCCTGGGGCTGAAAGTTCCAACTGCACATGAGGTTTGATATGTCTAGCTGACTGATGCAGCATTCTAATGATAATTTAATTTCATTCAAAATAATTATTTATAATTTTAAAATTTATATCATTTTATAGATCAATTTTTAATTTTGATGTGTTGGGGTTCTTTTTACAATTCCAATTCAACTATAAAGTTGTTTATATTAAAAAAAAAGTATTAGAGGAGAATTATTTGTCATTAGATTATATTAAATCATAATTGTAATTAATATTCTATTATTATTTGTATAATAAATTTTGAATATCTATTATTGTATCTCATCTCTTTTTATATGGATTTATAGTTGATATGGATAATTGATTCATATATTAATTCTCACTTAAATGTTAAGAATATTATAAGTGTTTATTTCACAATATCATTCTAATTATGATAGGTTATAATTGAATTTAAATTAATGTTATTAATATTATCAATGTTCAATAAAATCTTTAATTATTTTATCCTTTAGTTATTCATAATCTTTTTCATGTAATATTACCATTTCCACTATTTTGTACTAAAACTTCTTTATAATTTTTTATGAAATAAATATTCCATTTCATACATTGTTTATATATCTATATGCTCCCATAAGAATTATTTATGAATATAGTTTAAAAAATGTTTTGAACCATTCAAAAATTATTTCTTATATAATGTTTTATGTCTTTGGTCTCTTATATGTTTTTTCAATGAAATATTATTAAATCTTTCGAAACAAGGAACTTTTCTAACCATTTCACTATAGAACAAAATTTTATTATTACCTTGTATGATATGTAAGGATTTAACCACTATAATCTATATGATGCTTCCTTTTCATTAATAAAATATTTTTTTGAATATATTTTTTAATGTGAATTTCATTGAAAAGTGATTTTAAAAAAAATTTCAATATGAAAAGTATATTTTAATAAAGATTGTTTTAAAGATATTTTTTATTTAATAAATTTTAATAACACTTATTCTTAAACATGTTAGTAAACATTTTATTTAGACAATAACTATTATCCCTCTTGTAGGATTATGATTATTTTTTATCAATAGTTATATTGACATTAACTTCCTTCAATAATTTTTGCATCTATTAAATTTCTCTTTATTTATTCACTTTTTAGGGACCATTTAGCATTAATTTTTTCATAAATATGAATACCATTTATCATGGTTATGATATTTACCTATATAAAATTATATATTATATTGTATACTTTGATATTTATTTGATTATTTGGGGAGGTATTGGTAAACCCATGTCTTTTGCACAATACATATATTTGATAATGTACAATCTTTAGGAATTAAATTGATTATTTGATATATAAGGAATTATTTGGACATTCAATACATGGGTTGGGAATCAGTTAATGAAGGAATCCAAATTCATTGTTAGTCTTATGAGGCGAATCTGTTGGCTAGCCTCAGCTAATGTATTTTCACCGATTATGTTCTGAACTATCTTGAGGATAAATATTGATAGATAAAAGTATCATATAACTAAGAAGTTTGATGTCTGATAATTAAGAATTGTATTAATTTAGATGAATTTATCATTATCCATAATAAATTAAATATTTAAATATATATAGAAGCATCTTATTTATTTTTTTAATTAAATGGATTGGTTTTTAGTTATTTTTCTTTTGATATTGATTATGCCTTATTTGGTTATTTAAATGGTATTTTTGGTAAGTTATTCAACTTTTCATATGGATTATTCATATTGATTCACTATTGATCCTTATATACATTACTATTACTAATAATTTTATCTCACCCTTAGTTTTTTTATTCCCTAGGATTCGACATTGTGTAATAAGAAATATATGTAGAGAAACATTTGGAGTAATAATGTTATTATAAAAAATATATATTTTCATATGTGTATTCTTTTGTAATATTATATTGATGTTTGTATCTAATTTTCCAATAATAATTAGTTCTTTATTCCATTAAGACATGATTTCACTGTATCTCATACTAATGTAATGTTAGTAAGACACCAACTCAAGTCTTACTGTGGTCGGGATACAATAGATGATATCATCTGATGTTTAGTAGAAACTTTGGAAACCAGATTGATAAAATTATTGATTATGGAAAATAACACTAATATAGACATTGATGATTAAAATAGAACCAAATATGTTTTTATTTAAAATAGATTTATGGATATTATCATAGGATTATCATATTAAGGTTTACCATATGTTTAAATTCATAGACACATATTTTAGGTATTATATTCCACGATTATTGATATTTTTGGAGAAATGTTTTAGTAGAAAATTGATTTGAGGAATAATCCCATTTAAATTTTATAGACATAGGTTTAATGGTATTAATAAAATTTAAGTTTGATATGAAAATAATATTATTAAATATTGTCAAAAAAATGTTTTGGAGAAAACCATAATAATATTTTTATTTATATATAAATTTCATTTCAAGGAGGTCAATCGAACATTTTTGAAACATTATAGAAAATTTCTAATCATGTATAAGAAAATAAAAACCAACATGATTGGTGAAAACCCGTTTCATTTGGAAAGGTGGTGGGGATTGAACCCATTATTGAAGAAGATAAGTGTTTCATGCATACAACTATCCTATGTGATGTCCTGGAAAATGTTTCGTTATTTTAAGTTTAAATTATTTTAAAATAAATATTAATGATAATCTGATAGAAATAGTTTATGAGGTTGATATATTAATTTATTAAAATTGTTGGTATTTGAAAATATATAGAGAAAATTTTAATGAATTATATTTTAGTTCTTATGATCCATAAATTTTAGTGCTTTAGGCATAACAAATTGATTTTTTGATATTAATTTCCTTGATAAAATATATTTATTTTAATTGATCGATGAGTTGCCAAATGATGAAGTTGTGTATACTTCCATATCTACATAGACGAAAACAATAATTAATCTAATTGAAAAAATATGATTCCTAATACTATAATTATTATTAAAGTTACATTCTTTTCAATCATTATAGACTTTGGGTTTTGAGTCCCTCATCATCCTATTGTTCATTCACTTGTTTTCAATTAATGACCTCAATCACTTCCAAAAATATTTTACTTTTTTTCTCCAAATCCATATTGTCAATTTTCTCTAATTTTTTCCTACTTAGATACCTAGTTATATGTTATTCCATTAGAATTTAGTACATCAAATTCTCTATTATAAAGGGGATATTTTATTAACTCATTTACAAATTGGATTTTTTAATTTTTTTTCAAATATAAAACCTTGTACTTATGAGGTCTAGTTTATATTGCGGTGACATAATTTATATATTGTGGGGAGAATGTAACACCTGAAAAATTCTAAAATAATAACATTTTATTTCATTGCACATATGATAAGTAGCACTTATAATTTAAAGGAATGTAACATCTTGATAAATTATTTTATATTTACTTCTTATATATAAATTTAATCTGTTATATAGCTTGGAATTCATGTAATAATGAGTAATCTTGTCTCACATGAAATAATGAATTTATTTGGTGACTTGGGTACATGAAAAACTGATATTTATCAAAAACTATTAATGTTATTATTTAAAATGAAAATTAACTCATAGAAATTATATTAGAGGTTATCAATAGGATTAAATTACTTAACAAAATATATGCTAGAATTCATTAGATACTAATAAATTTTACATGAATATAAGAACCAGTTCAATATGAAGGAAATATTTTTATAAAAATAATTATTATGTGCCAATTGTGTTTTATCTTAATATATTTAAATAATTACTATTATTGAATAAATAAAAATTAAATTTATATATTATGTATTCAATAAAATGTTTTTAAATGCATGAAATAAATTTTAAAGGTGAAATATAAGAATAAATCCTGTTTTACATTTTAATAATGTATATTTTTAGAAATGAAATATTACAGCCACTAAATAAGGTACATATTTAGAAGACAGTGGATATTTAATATATTTTATTTCTATAAAAAAAATTTATTAATCATAGTGGATTTTCATAATTTTCTTAGGGTTAATTTTTTTATTTATCTACGATGTATTAGTTTTTGATGAATAGTTAAAATACTGAATTTTAATTAAAAACCGACTATTGATGTAAATAATGTATAGTAATAAACTAGATTTTTAATTGATTTTAATAAATAATTATATAAATTATAAATCAATTAATATCATTTAATCCAATTTAATCATTTTAATTTTTAAATTGGATGTAATAAACATTTCAATTTTTTTTGGAAATTTTCATTTTAAAAACCCACGTTGTCATCCTGTTTGAGAGAGTAGTTTTAAATTAATTAATGCCACCTATGTGATTTGAATTTTAAAAAATATATTCAATATTCTTAATACTTATAATTTATAATTTATAGTAATTTAAACTTATTTTTTTAAAAAAAATTATTAGTGAATGCAATTAATGTTAATTACCGAGATTAAGGTGAAAATGAGTTTATTTAGAGGTTAAAATGTATAAGTAATATCTTAAATGACCTAGAAATTTGTAAAAATCAATTTATGGAAATATTTAGACCATATAATACATTTTATAAAATTTTATTCATTATTTTTGGCACAAGATTCTAGGGAGACCTCCCAATATTGTTTACGTTTTTATATTTACAAGAATGTCACTCCTCCTCTACTATGAAAGGACACTTATCCCCAAACTTTTCCACACCTCCAAATAAATTTGTCTCACGAAAATCCTACCCAAATAATCTCGAAAAATCCTTTCCATCATCCAATAATCCTAACGTTGGACATAAATCAAACCGGAAAATTCTATTGGTGCAAACCAAAAGGAGTTACCCAAAAATGGGCAGCGTTCTTTAACAAGTGCTTCGGTTTTATTTATTTCCCCATATACTTATAGTATTATTATATATTTAATCTATTATAACCTCAATAGCATAAATATTCTGATATTTTATTATTTTAAGGGTATGACCTCCTATTACAAAAAATTATATCAAATGGGATACACAGTAATCGTTTGTGTGTTTGGTGGACTAACGCCCCACGAACCGATGTCATTCATTCTTCCATTACCACATATCATGGTTAGAAATATTGATATATTTAATGTTTATAAATGATCTATAAGATATATAAAATATATTTATTATTCTATAATTCTTATATAATATATACATTCATTCTATACTTTTTGTGGGAATATGATAAAATCATTTGGGGATATGTGGACTACCGCCTTTTAAAAGTAATGGGATTTGATCACATCGTACATGAAATGTGTTTAGGGTAGAATTATTAACAATATGTGACATATATTACCTAAATATTATACAGAAATTATAATATGAAAATATATTATTTACTTTTCATTCTATTAAATGGAAAAGAAATTCGAAACAATGTTCAGGCATACGTTTGGCCTATCATCTCCATGAATTGGTTATTTCATTTCCAATATACAAACACAATAGAATAATATAAATACATATACAAAATAAATTTATAATTTAATTAAAGTTTTACAAATTTTATATGATTAATTCATTATCTATTTTAGAGTAACAAATAATAAAAAGTCAAAACATATATGAATAATGAAGAAATTAAAATATTAAATAGTGAAAATAATGAATAATTATGAACAAAGAGGTAATAATATATTATAAGAAGGTAATATATGATATTTTATATAATATTATGGTTATTTTAAATGTCAATTTCATTCTTAATACCATTATAAATAAGGATAAATAATGTTCAACCAGAAAGAAGTGTTTGGTAAGGGGATTTCTAAACTTACTTTTATTTTTGCGAGACCTGTGCCATATTCACCACTTTATTATTTTTTGTGGTGCATATATATTCCTATGATATTTTATATCAAAAATATAATTTATTTCTAGATATTAAAAGTTTTAATTGAATATATTCATTAAAATATATCCTTATTCCAATGTTACTCAAGTAGTAATGGACTTCATCTCAATTTCATTTCACGGAGTCATATTGCCTTATTATGCACCTAATTTCATTATTATGGGGTATATACTTACCAATGAAAATTAGTATCCTTGATAAATCAATCTTAATTGTATGTTATTTTTCAATTTTAATTATTTCATTTAAGGGTATTTGAATTAAAATTCTCCAAATGGTAAATAATAACGTAACCAAATTTCTTTTGATTGGGTTATATTACTTCATTATTGTCATTACTTTTCTAGGATTATGTGTATACTGACTTATAAATATATAATGATGTATTTTAAATTTTTTTGAGGATATATTGTTGATTAATGTAATATATTAAATTATTAATTTTCACTTTAATGTTATGATCATTCTAAGCATTTATTTCACAATCTCATTCCAATAGACAATATTTATTAATGAATTTATATTTAAGGAATTTATTTGATCTATGTTTAGTAAAACCATTAATTTAATTATACTGTGGTTATTCATGATATTTCTCAAGAAATAGTACCATTTTAATTCTCTTTTCTACTCAAAATGTTTTAGAAAATATTTTTATGAAAATCCATCTTCATTTATCTCTTCAAATAGAAATCCATTTTTTTAAAAACTAGGTTTTATACAAATTTATTCAAAAGAGTTTTAACCTTTTAAAATTTATTTATTAAAAACATTTATACCACTTTTATTTTTTAATTTTTTTAGAAGTAATCTTTTTGTGTCTTAACCAACATGTCAATTTTATATACTTTTTACCATGTAGAAGAATTTTTTTACCTTCTACAACTTTTATAGAATTTCCCATCATAATTTTTATGAATATTAATTTTTTTGTCTATAATGACAAATTTTAATTAAAATTGTTTTAAGAAGATATTTTGAATGAAATAGGGTTTGTAATTTTTTTTCAAAATAAAAAGGTAATTTTCCTCAAAACAAATTAAAAATATTATTTTATTTCTACAAGTCCAACATCCCTTATTATTAATTAAATGGGTATATATTGTATTTATACCACACATATTCTCACTCTGGATGGATTATTAGTTTCTTGACCATAGATAGAATTGAAATTCCATTCCATGAATCATTTTTGTATTCCTTTTCTTCCCATTTAGTTATCAACATCATAGTAAAAATTGATCTTTAAATTTCCCATAAATATGAATATAATTTAACATTGATTCGATTATTTCCTAAAATATATACCATTTTACATAAATTATAAAATATAAATGTTATTTGATTGACTAGATAAAAATTTGAAAATCCATACCTTAACTCTATACATATATTTCATAAGGCATATTATTTATGAATTAAATCTCTCATTCGATATAGAAGAAATGTTTTTGATGTGTAATAACCATTTTGGGGACCGGTTAATGAAATAACCTTGATGCATTGGTAGTCTCACATGAATAATCTATTGTGTGGCCTCATCTAATTGGTTTTCAAAAATTATGTTTTAATCTATCTTGAGAATATATATTGATGATAAATTTATTTTGTGTCTTTGAAAAATAGTATTCATTAATTAAGAATTACCCTCATTTAGATTCAGCTATCAATATCCATGATATTTTCATAATGAAAAAAATCATTTGATGCATTTCATTCTTAGTTTATTGATTATATGTCATGGTTATTATTTATTTATCGTCCCATATTCATTATTCCATATCCCGTTATTTAAATGGAACGTGTGCTCAGTTATTTACCTTTCTATATGGATAATGATTATTGATTCATTATTAATCTAGCTATACATTACCCTTACCGATAATTTGAGCTTGCCCTTATTTTGATTCCTTTCATTATGAATAAATCAAATGTAACAAGAATGATATTAAATGAAACACTATAAACAATAAATTTATCCTTGAAATTAAAATATGTTATAATTTGAGTATTAATTAGTAATAAAATACTCATGTAGAATCTAGTTTATCTAGATTACAAAAATCTTCTTTCCTTAGAGATGTTATTTCCATAGATTTTATAGCTACGTAAAGGTAAGAAGATACCAACTATGAGCTCAATTAGAATTAGGTTTCTACATTAAGTGTTTGAATCCTCCTTCATTAAATTAGGAAAAAAATCCATTTATATATATAAATAAATATGATCTTTATAGGGGTATTTATCACATTTTAAGTACTTAAAAAGATAAGGTTTACATGGAAGTTTATTATGTCTCTGGGGATGAAAATTAATAGTGGTCATTTATCAAAATAATTATGGATGAGGAGGAAATAATGATCATAGAATGGAAGGAGTTTATATGATGTTTCCTTGGATAGTACTTTCCTCATGAACAATGAGTATACATGGAATTAAAATTCTTGTGTTTGGAAATAGAGGGAGTGGTAAATGATGTTACTATGAAGATAAATTTATATTGTTATCAAGGAATGATATAGAATATGCATTCTATCCAATTTGTATGAATGTCAATTTATTTGATGGGATTTATTTACTCATTTGAATGGATCTATTCTCAAAATTGGTCTCTTCATATGAGGATACAATATCATCTTCTATCATTATTGAAAAATAATTATCCATGTATTATGATTTAGAGCGAAAGAATGTGAAGAAAAATATTAGTAGTGACCGGACCCAAAAAATCCTAGAGCCGATATCTATATCCATTACATTGGCTAGATTATAAGGAAAACAATCTTGAATGACCAAAGTGTTTTGTATTCTTGGTAAACGAGATACATACGTGATTATTTTATTTCAAATGAAAACACTAATAACAACATTTTTTTCAAATTTTAAGAGGATAATAACTTTATTCCATCTAGAGTATCCAAGAAAATATTTTTTAGTAAACATCATAGAGTCCTAGGTTATGGATAAATAATATAGATGAGCTCAAATTTTCATTATGGTTAAATATAGACTAATCTAAAATGAATCTATGAAAATAGTCAATATTGTAATGCCCTCAAAACCAAAAGTGGAAACATTGTATTCGATTTAATTTCTGATACGAAACACCAAGCATATAAGGAAATATAATGTCCTATTACTTTATAATACATTTAATGTTTTAAAAAAATTCAATATTTTTATATCCTCTAATGTACATGACACTGATTTAGTGTATGTTTTATGAAACAACACATTTCTTTAGCATCTTTCATTGCACATAAGACTGAGTTTCACTGAACAATAATATATTATTAAAATACTATTATTCCATCTATTAAGATCTAAACAAGACATTAAATTTGAGCATATAAATAGAATTAACTACCTTATGTATATATATTTTTTACAGAAATAGAAAATAAATTTGTTGGTTAAAAATTTATTTGAAGTGAATATAACAATCAGTTGATTATAAAGAGAATATTTTCATAGAAAACTATTTTCATGGTCACAAAGTTATTTTATATTAAGAAATTAAATTAATCACAACTATTTATTGATATTAATGTAATATATATTAAATAAAATAAATTTTATTGACATATAATTTATTTTTTATAAATGGGATGATAATAATGCCAATATTACAAAAAATGAATATTTTTATAAAGGAAATTTTATTGCCTTTTAATGGAGAAATATTTTAAATAAAATTTTCTCACTATTATAAATCCAATATGAAAAAATAATTTTTATATTTGAGATATAACTTAATAAATTTTTATGGTAAATTTTATGAATTTAACTATGAAGTTTCATTTTTTAATTAATAATGAAAATACTGAATTTTAATACAAAAATTAATTTTCATCTAATATATTTATATAGTTAAATTTAAATTTAATTTTTTTAATGGTTAATTAGATATATGTCTAATCAATTAAACTAATTTAGGTTATTTTAATCCTATTATTATTTACATTTTATATAAAAAAACAGGAAATTTTTTACCATTTTTGATTTAAATATCTGTTTTATCATCCCATATATAAGATTAAATTTAAACTATTTTATTCCACTTTTGTGTTTGGAATTTTTAAAAATGTATTAAATATTTTTAATTATAATAATTTATAATTTATAATAATTTTACCTTTTATTGACAAAAAATATCAGTGAAAGTGATTAAATTTAATTAAAACGATTAAGGTGAAATTAAGCATAACAAAGGATTATACTTTAATATTAAGGGACAAATAACCTAGAAACCCATCCATAATAAATTGGATGGACAAATTAAACCCTATTCACCCATATATATAATTTATAAATTTTTTGGATCCACATTCAATGTGGAAAACATGGGTGGAATTTCTTTTTCCAAAATTTTCAAGAGTGCAACTCCTCCACCACTATAAAAAGGAATCCTCTCACCCACTTCTTCACACCTATAAAGAAAATTTGGATCAATTAGGATATTCAAAAAGTAGAACTTCAAAATCCCTCCCCTCATCCTACAATTCACCCCTTTGGTTCAAATCCTTCCCTAGAATCCCATAATTTCAAACGAAAAGGAGTTACCCAAATAAGAGGTGACATTGTTCCTCAAGATCTTTAGTTTTATTTAAATTATTCACACATAACTATTCTTAATCCATTATTATATTATAATAAAATTATAATAACTATAATTTTATTTTTTTAATAATTCCACCTATAGTTATACACAATTCCACGTAATGGGTAACTAATAAACCGTTTATGTGAATGGTAAACTACTGCATCCGAAATGAAGTTGTTCATTTTTCACTTACAACTATTCATGGTTTAGAATTATGAGAGAAACACTATTTATATATAATATGAATTATAATTATTATTTTAAAACACATTCCTTTATAATTTCTATTTTCTGCAAATACCATAAAATCATTTTTGAAAGTGTGGACAACCACCCCTCTCAAAGTGATGTGATTAGTTCACAGTGTACATGGAATGTATAAAGGATGGTTTTAATATAACTATGAAAAATATATATAATAGATATTATATTTAATTTATAATATGCATATATATCATTTTCATTTCATTCTATGAATTTGAAAAAAGAAATGAAAGGAGTGTTCATGCCTGCGTACGACCTACCGTCTCAATGAACTGTGCATTTCATTTCTTATCCTCAAATGATACAAGTTTTTTTAAATGCATATATAGAGAATATATATGATAATTAATTCATGGATTATTTTATTGAGATGGTTAAACCATGATATAAATATGATTAACAACAAGTAACATGTTAAAAATAGTCAAGAAACAAGGCAATTAACACACAAAACTGTGAAAATAATGAAAGTTAAAAACAAGAAGGAAATAATATATCCTATGAAGATCATATATGATACCATAAATATTAATATGGTTATGTTATAATTCAATTAAAAGTTTAAAACCATTAAAAATTAGGCTCATGTTTGTTGACCCAAAATGGAATCACAAGGTAATGGATTTGGTCTCAATTTACATTCCATTGATACTTATTTGTTATTATAAACCAACTTTTTTTATATTGGGTTTATAATTACCATTAGAAGTTCATATCGGTAATATCCTTATTATAAATAAATTATAAGGATAATTTGATGTTATTAATTTATGGAGATCATGGTTAAATTTTTTCAAAGTGTTATATGAAACATAGGAATGTTTGAATATTATTTTCCTCAAGAATTTTTTTTTATTTTCATTATAATATCACTTTCTTTTGTTATTGTTTACATTATTTTGAAAAAAAGTTTTTTATTGTGAAACTAATTTCCTTTATATTATTTAAATACTACCAAATTGATATAGAATATCATGATTCTTTTAGTCTTCATGAAAATTTTAGTTTCAAATTGAATCATAACATTTTGTTGGATTTTAGTTAAATGTTTCTAGGTGAAAAATAATTTCATAAAATAATTTCCTTTCATTGGGATATATTATATTATCATTATTGTTAATATTTTTATATTATGTCTGCAATCTATTTTCACATTCTATTTTTTTTTACTTCCACTTATTTTATTTGGAATCACATTTTACACACATAATCTATTAATTAGATGAGTTTCTTGTAAATGTTATGGTATTTTCTAGAGTTTACCTAACAATATCATTTTTTTCAGATTGTTTACACTTGAATTTATATAATAAAATATTAATGGTTCATTGTTTAGTATAACCATTCATGATATTCTCATCTATTTATTCATGATAATTTTCAAAAAATAGTATGATTTTTTCATTCATTGGTAATAAAAATGTATTAGAAAATATTTTTAAGAAATCTTGACTTTATCTCTCTCTTTAGTTGAAGAATATGTTCTCATATAAAAACCCTATTATAAAAAATGTTTTCAAATATGTTTTTAACCATTTAAAAAAGAACTATTAGTGTTATTTTCACCCTTTACAACATGTTATATGCTTTCAAATGTTATTTTAAAAGAAAGGGTTATTAAAAAAATGGATATTTTCCCCAAAAATGATCTCAAATGTTTTTCTCATAGTATTTATATTCATAAATTAAAAAACCCCTTTATTTTTTCCTCACATGGTTTTTTTCTAATGAATCCATACTTATTCTTCCTATGGATGTTTTATGATTGATTTTTTCCAATGATACTATTCACATTCATTGACTAGATCCCTTTGTCAATCCCTTCTAAATATTAATTTTTTCTATTATCATTATACATTGAATTTACCATAATTGTATATATCAATTATCATGGAAATGTTCATTCATTAACCCATATATCCCTTTTACATATGGAATTTACAATGATATTTATATGATTAATATGGGAAATATTGATAAATTTTTATTCTTTATTAAGTAAGGATATTTGATAAGGAATGTTCATTATTTTTATTATTCAATATGAGTGATGATTTAGAATAGTAGTAAAAGGCGGGGACTAGATGTTATATTTCCCTTATATTATTCGACATTTTATCACGGGACTAATAATTTATAAAAATTAAATGAGTTTATATCCATAATTTTAAATTATATTATGAAAGGTCATGACGTTAGAGGTTTCCATGTGCTACAAACATCACATAAAACAATATAATTTCATTCATTTTTATTTGGTTATTATTTATCCAAGACATATTGTATCAACACATCTATAGATACATTTGATTTGTTATTCATTGATTAAATTGAATGTGTTTTAGTTTAATAAATTCCCATAATATTTTTAACTTACCTAGTTATTTGATTGTAATGTGTTACCATTTAATTATATTATTATTTTACTATCCTAATACATTAATTATTACTTCAAATGTATTTTTCTCTTATTTAGAATTTCATCTCAACCTTATTACATTTCCTTTCCCAATTAATCCTTGAAGTAAAAAATATATTCAATGATATTTTCCATGGTATAATGTTATTATCCTCAATGTTATATATAAAAAATTCTGTTATAATTACTATATTCAGTTCTAATGTAACAATCACGTATGTATCTAGTTTAATGAGACTACTATACTCTTCATTCCTATAGTATGAAATTTAATTGTTTTTTATTCCAATGCAATCGATATCTAACACGAGCTATGGGTTGTCTATGGTAGGGTTTCAATAGTTTACATTAGATAAAGTTTAGTAGAATCCATATGAACTAGATTTAATTAAACACAGATTAGAGAACATAATCCCAATATATACACTGAGAATATGTATAGAATAACACATTATAATTATAGTAAATTAGATATTTTTCATTTTTCTTAGAAATGCATCATTGTATGGATAAAACATGTGGATATGCTTATAGTAGAAATGTTTAGAGGAGTAATAACTCAGACCAGGTGTATCAGGCCTGAATCAATATAATCTAGTATATGACAACGTGCCTTACTGTGCACCTAGTTTCACAATATTGAGGGACAATCTTTTAATAATTCATATTTTATTTATAAAGTATTATGAAAGATATTGATAATCAATAACCTTGGTTAAACCAAAGGTGATCTAGATTTAAGACAATGTGTCATGATTTGGAAATCAAATAAATGATATTTTGGTAAACACTAGACCAAGGAAAGTCCTATATAGAAATAAATGGATGAAGTGTAGATGTATTTGGGTTGTACTTAAAACATTATTTATAATTATATTAATTGATTAACCTTATTTCATGTATTTCCAATATATTTATTTTGGAAATTACATTAATATTGTTTTAGAAAAGGATAAATTGTATGCCGGGTGAAAACCAATCAAGTCCATAAATGTTTAGAGATCAATGGATAAACCATATTAAATTTAGAGAATATTTAAATAAAAATAGTTGGAAATTTTATTATTTTATGGGCCTTATAATCCATTAAATTTATTTATTTTATGATTCATGGATGAATCATAAGTTTTAGATACCCATTTCATAAATTAATGGGTATTATAGAATTTTATAAAAGTACAACCAAAAATTAGAATTGATCATATAAAATTATGACAAATCATGTATGAAAATTAATTTATATTCTTTGGTAGTAATAAAATTTCTGATCCTGATAAAAAAGAACTTCAAAAAATGTTATACTAATAACATAATTTTTGATTAAATGATGTTCTTCTAAATTATCACAGATTATGGATTTTAGGACTATAATATTCCAGTTATAATTCACTTGATTTTGATTTATGACCAAAATAACTATATTAAATATTTATTCTTTTCTTCTAAGTATGTAACACCAATTTCCACTATTTTTATCTATCTTACAGACCTATTTATATGTTATTCCATGTGAAATTTGTTCTACCCATTCTCTCATTTCTAGAAGATTTATTATGTAACCTTCTCATGATGGGGGATTTATAAAATATAGATAATCAAACAATACATCACCAAGATTGATTTTAAATTTCGAGGACAAAATTTAATTAAGGTTGAGGTAATGTAACATCCAAAAAAATCTAATGTAGGAACATTTTATTCGATAGTGTTTACGACACACAACACCGAGTTCATAAGTATATATAATATCATTATGAATTATAATATATTTACTATTTTAAATAAAATAATTATATTTTTTATCATGAAATGTACGTGACACTTAGTTAGCATATGTCACACACAACAATGAGTTTCTTTGATGGTATGCGTTACACTAAAGACAGAGTTTCACTAAAATTTAATATATTATTAATATATTATTATTTAATATAATAAGAAAAAACTAGTCTCTAATTTAGTGGTTATAAGTGGGATTTAATAACATATGAAAAATCTATTTTTATCAAAAATTTAAAAAAAGAATTTATTGTTAACTAATTGATCATAAATGAATATAATAACGAATTGAATATAAATTGGTTTATTTAAAGAAAACTATTTTTAAGATCAATAATTTATTTTATTCAAATAAATTAAAGTAATTACAATTATTTAGTGATATTAATGTAATATATATTAAGGAAAAACAATATTTATAATTTTCCATTGGATTTTATAGACATTACATGAGAACAAACACAACACTTCACATAAAAATCAATATATTTATAAAGGCAATTTTATCGCAATTTAATAGAGAGGCTTTGTTAAATTCTATTTTTGAAACTTTTATAAATACTACATGTTACAAATACATAATATTTGAAATATAAATGTAAATATTTGGTTAACGTTATATTTTAGTATTTATCATACGGGGCTTTCATTTTTAATTAATAATGAATAATATAGAATTTTAATTCAAAACTTATTTTTCATCTAAATTATTTATAAGGATAAATTATATATTAAATGGTTTTTAAAGTATTATTTTATAATTTTCTATAAATTAGTTCAATTGAGGTCACTAGAAATAATTTCACTTTAAATAGAATATAAAAACATTGAAGAAATTTGAATGTTTTTACATTAAAATCTACCGTGTCGTCTCATCTATAGGATAAAATTTAAAATAATATTTTCCATATATTTTTTTTGAATTTGTAAAACATAATTTTAAATTTTGAATCATCATTATTTATAATTTTTAACATGTTCAACTTTTTTTTAAACCAAAATATTAGTAAACATGATTAAAATTAATTACAACAATTTAGGTGAAATTTACCTTATCAAAAGACTAAACAATAATCTTAACGGACCAAATGACCAAGAAACCTATCCAAATTCCATTGGATGAAAATATTTAGACCATATGGTCCCATTTATTGAATTATTACCATTATTGTATCCATATAAAATGGAAACATCTTGGGGGGAATTCCTTTTCCAAGAAATTATAAGAGTTCCACTCCTCCTCCACTATAAAAATGCCTCCTCTCCTTCCACATCCTCACACCTCTAAAAAAACCTGGATTTAACAAGAACAACCGAAATATATTACCGATGTCACAAACAAAATCATTGAAGCCTTATTTTTGAATAATTCCATTAATGGTAGATCTTTTGAGAAAAACAAAAGGAGTCACCTAAATAATAGATGGCATATTTCCCCAAGCTATTTAGTTTTATTTCAATTTTTAACCCCTAAATTATTTTTATTCCATGATTAAATAAGAACATAAATGTCCATAATATAATTGTATTTTTTTTGTTATGGGTTCTATATATAATTAACAAAACATCCATCTAATGCATAAAAAAGTACTGTTTATGTGTCTGATGAACTGCAACCTCAAGAAACAATGTTTGTTTTTCATTTAACTCCTTTAATGGTTAAGAATTTTAATGGAAAAACTATTTATATATGATATATATGATATTTTTTATGTATTTATGGTATTTAAATTATTTTATAACACATAACCTTATACTTTCCATTTTTCCTAAATTTGAGAACATAGTTTGGGGAAGTGTGGATTTTCACCCCCTCAACATATTGTGATTTTTTTACACTATACATGGAATGCATAAAGTATGGTTTTAATAAAAAAATGTAACATATATGACATATATAGTATAATTTAATTATAATATACTTATATATCATATTATTTTCATTATATTAATTTGATAATGAAATGAAAGTAGCGTTCATGCATAAGTATGGCCTACCGTCTCGATGAATGGTGAATTTCAGTACTTTTATCCAAATATTTTGGACTATTATAAATAAACATACAATGAATATATATAATATTTAACGTATGGATTATATTATGGATATTATGATATGATTATCTAGATAAGAACAACAATATGTAACAAGTGAAAATGTACTCAACAAACTAGGAAATTACAAGCTGAAATAGTGAAAATAATGAAAGTTAATATCATACAAAAAATAAGATATTATAAAAAAATCATATATGATATCATAAATATCAATATGGATCTTCTATAAGTTATTTTCATGTTCAAGACTCTTATATATGAGGTTAGAGGATGTTAAACCAAAAAGAAAAAACATGGTATGAGATTTTGTCTCTATTTATATACCATTGATACTTACTTGTCATTATTCACCTAGTTTCTTTTATATGATGTATATAGTACCCTTTAACATGTTATATCTAGAATATCCTTATTCTATTGATATTAAATGTTTAATTTTATGGTATTATATTATGGAGATTACGATTAAAATGCCTCAAAGTTGTATATGACACTTTGAAATGTTTAAATATTATTCTCCTCAAGAATGGTTTTAAAAATTATCTTTGTAACCTAACTTCCTTTTGTGATCATTTGCAATATTTTTAAACAAACAATTTATTTTTAGGACCGTAATTGCTTATATATGGTGGACATGTTGGAAATTTTACATATAATATCATGATTCAATCATTATTCATGATATTTTGAGTATCTATTTGAATTATTTCATATTAAGGGATTTAGGTTTAAAGTTACCAAGGTGAAAATAATTTCATAACCCAATTATTTTTTATTGTGTTTTATTATCTTCTCGTAATCATTAATATTATATCATTATGTGAGTAATCAATTTTCAAAATATATTGTTTTATTTACACTTAATTATTGTGGATTTATGTTTAACACACATAATATATTCATTGGTTGGGTTTCACATAAATGTTGTGGTCTTTTCTTGGATTTACCATACAAACTCATTTTTTTTGATTATTTACACATGAATATATATTAGAGGAAATAATGAGATCATTTTTACGTAAACCCTTGGATTTTTTTTCCTATGTTTATTCAAAACCATTTCCAATTAATAGTACCATTTTTATATTCTTTGGTACACAAAATATTTTAGAAAATGTTTTTAAGAAAACACTACATTATTTCTCTCTTTAGTAGGACAACCTAGTTTCTTCTAATAACCATGTTTTAAAAAAAATAAGAAAAATGTTTTTAATCATATAAAATGATTAATCAAAGAAATATTCACCATTTATAGTATATAATTTATTTTTAAGGTTATATTCATACAAAATATTTTTTCAAAATGTTTTTCAGAACAAAAGGGTATTTCTGTCCAAAACGTTCTTAATCAATTTTTATAGTATTTATATACATCGAGAGAAAAACTCATTCTTTTTACCTCACATGGGATATTTCATATTTATAACATCCTTATTCATCCTCTGGATGGTTTATGATTTATTTTTCTAAGGATAGTATTCACATTCACAACCTTGATCACATTGTTAACCCCATTGAAATATTCAATTTACTATGATCATTAGACATTTAATTTCCATAAATTACCCATATAATTTACCATCAATATATTCATTTCCTAACTAAATTTAATTTTTACATAAGTTATTTACATTTATAGTTATTTGAATAAATGTGTTAATATTTATAAATCTTTATACATTTCTAAATAGAAATATTTGATAAGGAATATTATTTATTTTGGTTATTCTATATAAATAATTATTTGGATTGGAAATGAAAGGTGGGGATTAGAATTTATATATCCCCTTGATATATTTATATATTATCATGATAAATATAAGTTTCAAAATTTAAACAGGTTTATATCTATATTTTTAAACAATCAATTGAAATTTCATGACGGTATAGGTATTCATGTGCCTGAGATATGATGTCCCAAAATTAACAATATTCGTCTTTTAGTTTCAGTTATTATTCACCCATTATATTTTTTATCGACATAAATTTTGATAAATTTCATTTTTAGTTCGTTTACTTGATGACATGTGTTTTAGTTTCTTACCATGCCAATTTTTTCCCCTTATTTAATTTTTGGAATGACTTGTGTTACCATTCAATGACCATTCTATTTGATTATTGTAATTAAGTCATTATTTCTTTACCTATATTTTTTTATTCATTATAATTTGAGATAACCCTTGTTATGTTTTCCCATGTAATACAATATGTAAGAATAATATACAAGGATATCCTAAATGGAATAAAGTTATTATCATCTATGTTATTTCGGAAAAAATATTTTTCAATTAGTGTATTCAGTTTTAATTTAAGACTCATGTATGCTGTTATTTTATCTGGACACCTAAATTGTTCAGCCCATTAGGACACAATTTTCTTTTATATTTGGACCAGGTAATTGATAGAGGATATTGGCTCTAGTATATCTAGGGTCAGGTTTCTAAATACATGGAAAGGTAAATAAATAAAATCATATTTCAAATAATCATTATACATAATGGTTAAACTATATGGTAGGGTAATAACAAATAACATGTTCAACATAAACAATAAACCAAGAATGAAATGTATCAATAGATATATCGACAATATAACTCATGTATAATAATAAAAAATTAATTATCTATAAAGTGAATGTTTAATTATTGGAAATCATGTATTTGGCATAAGAGCAACCATAATCAATAACTTCACATAATGGTTTTAAGTCTATCCATAGAAACTCGTCTATTCTTTTTGAAAACAAAATTCAAGGGTTCATCTCCAACCAATATCATCTCATGAGATTACCAACTCATCATGTTAATTACTTTAGATGTTCCCCAACCCATATATATGGAATTAACCGGTCCCTGTCCGGTATATCTTTCATTAATGGGTCCCCCATCCATATAGTACATGTCCAAAGTATTCCTTATATATTGAATAATTTATTTAAATAAAAATGATGCTTATAAAATGTTGATATTTTATTAAACGATACCAATACATCGATATTTCCCATTAAATAAAATAACTATCAATGTAATCACTATATTTAAAAATATTATACAGTTTAAAAAATAATCATATCCATGAAAAATGATTTTGATAATTAGGGGGAACATAAAATTCAATGATCATATAATATTAAATATTTCAAGGGGACAAAAATGAATCAAGAAAGTGATGGCTAATACTATCATTTTCTATATAAATTAAAATCCATACATAGTAAGAATAAAAATGATATAAACACAACATATCCCATTTGGATTAAAAATAAATGGTTTTTTCATTGATGAATGGAAATAATATAAAAATATATTTTAAAAATATTCTTAAGAAAAATATTATTTTCATTATAAATAAGATTGAAAATTATTTTATTTGTAATTAAATTATCAATAAATGGTGGTAAAAAATTATCCATTTAAAAAAATAATAATTTTTGATGAAATTATAGTGGGTAAATATGTATATTCTATACAGAGTAAAAATGAACATTTCTTTTTCATGGTGAAAGGATAGAAAAGTGCATTATTCAGAAATATAGAAGAAGATTAATTCTAAAACATTTATAAAAAGTCCAAATAAGGATAATATTTATTTAATATATCATTTTTTAAGGTTAATTTTTTTTATAAAATCTATTCATAAAATTGGGTTTTTAGAAGAAAATAGGTTATCCAACTAAAGAGTGAAATGAAGTTGGGTTTTCATAAAAACATTTTCTAAAACATAAGATGTACTGAAAAGTCAAAAACTTGTACTATAACTTGAAAAGATTCATGAATAACCCAAGGATAAGAAAATTAAAGGGGTGTTTGAACAATAATAAATTAATTTTCCTTGATGTATATTCATGTATAATCAATCTCCAAAAAAATTAGATTGTGAACCAAACCATTAAAAGACTATATCATTGATGAGGGTATATATAAATGAATTGATAAAATGATTCAAATGTAAATCCAAATAATATTTTTTAAAGAAAACAATATAATTATAAAATTAATTATGTAAACAATTTTATAATATTAACAACCATGAGGAAGTAATATAACCCAGTGAAAGATAATAGGGTCCTAAAATTCATTACAACTTGGTAACTTTTAGCTAAAATCCCTGTAAAATAAATAATTCAAATATAAACTCAAATTAAAATGAGTAAAAAATAATTCATGATATAATATATCAAAATGGGTAGTAGATACACCACATAAAAGAAGTAAGTGGTGAATGTGAAATTTTCTCCCAGATGTATAAAGTGAGATGGAAATCTCTTACCATGTGATTCATTTCCATCTAAATTTATTTTAAACTCCATTATAAGGGGTTTAAACAAATTATTAACATATAAATGAAAAATAATAATATTTATTATTTCATATATTATTTTCTTGTAATATCTTATTACTTGTGTGTTAACAATCTTTCATTATTTTTACTATTTTAGGTGATAATTGCATTGTTTTTTAAGTATATTTCAACTTCTTATTTCTATTATTATTATTTAAATATTGAATTAATTATATAAAAAATTTACACCAAGATGTAGTTATACGATATATTCTATATATATATATATGTACTTATAATAATCTATCATATTTTGAGATAATTAATTAAATCCAATGTTCATGGAGACATTTGGTCGTATGTATGTTGGTACGATACTATAATTTATTTAAATATATATATATATATATTATAATTAAAATATGATATATATGTCATATATGACATATAATTTTATTAAAACCATCATTTATAAATTCTATATATATCGTGAGTGAATAACTTCTTTTTGAAGGGGTGGTAGTCTAAACTTCCACAAATGATGTTGTCGTATTTACAAAAAATGGGAAGCATAATTTTTTGTGTTATATAAAAATTTAAGATCCATAAAGATAGTATAAATATCATATATATCATATATAAACATTGTTTACATCATAATTCCCAACCACTAGTGGTGGTACAGAAAAAAACGACATTGTTTTTTGAGGGGGTAGTTCACCATACACATACATTATATGTTCATTACCCATTAGATGGAAGTATGTATAATTGTAGTGAAAACACATAGAATAAAAACATATCAGTTTATTTATGATACATATGTTATTATATAATCATTTAATAATGATATTTTAGTGTGTAGATAATGAAAATTAAATAAATCAGCTTAAGGAAATATGTTACCTCTTTTTGGGTAACTCCTTTTGGATTCGACCAAGGGGATTCGTTGGATAAATTTCTGAACAAATGGTGGATTATAATATTATGGAATGTATTTTTAGTAATTATATCTTTAATATTTTTTTACCTAATGTTTCTTGAGTGATTTGAGGAAGTGGGAGGTGTGTGTGCCTTTTTAACGTGGATTAGGTGTTGTATTCTTGTAAATTTCTAAAAATAGAATTCCACCCACATTTTCCCTTTGAAAGGTGTCTCAAATAATTAACCAAATTATAGGAAATAGAATATAACTTCAAAAACTATTTATAAAATGGATTTGTTACATTTATGTAGGTAATTTGTTTCCAATGTTTAAGGTTTATCACCTTGTTAAAAAATTGTGTTCTTAAACAATTTTATTGATTTTAATCACTTTTACTAATATTTTTGGCCAAAAATTAAGTCTTTCATATTTTAAATTATTTATTATTATGATTAAAAATATATAATAAATTTATCTATATTTTAATAATGTATGTGTAAAACTTCATTTAAATTTAATTCCATAGACGAGATGATAATGTGGGTTTTTAAATAAAAAATGTTCAAAAGTTTGTTACGTTTTTATCCAATTTGAAACTGAAATTGATTAAAATTACCTGTAAAAGAATAAATAATTTAAAACTTTTCAAATTAATATTTAAATCTAAATAAAAACTTAACTTAACTATATAAATTAATTGTGTGAAAAATCAAGTTTCAGTTATAATTTTTATATTTTCAGCAATTTATCAAAAAGTGAAACTTTAGAAAAAAAATAAAAAAATCACCCTAACCTAATTTTGAATATTATAATTCAAAAATATGTTTATTTTCATATATAAATTTTTTAAAAGTTTCCAAAAATGTATTTAAAATTGGTTCTTCATTAAAAGGAGGTAAAGGTGCCTTTATAAAAATATAGGGTTTTATGTGTAAAATTGGGGTTTTTAGATATTATTACAATCAAATATTTTGGATTTATGTGAAAATCATTTGATTAAATATATAATATTGATATTTAATTAACATCAATCAATAATTTTAATTTCTTTATTTCATTAGGATAGAATTCCATTCTAGGTATAAAAATAGTTTTTTTCTAAAATCGTTCCATTTTTTCAATGGGATCTTATATTTATTTATAATTAATTTATACCCAATTAATTAATTTAATAATTTTGTAAATAATATATTTTCATATGTTAGTTAACATTATTCATAACCTCTAATTTAAAGTCTCAGTTATATCTTATTATACTAAACAATGTGGTTTTATTATATATTGTTGTTTAGTAAAACTCATTCATGCATGTGATGTAAGCCATTTAAGAAACACATTGTTTATTATGACAATTTCTAACTCAGGATTATACTCATTAAAATTTATATAATAGAATAAATTTACTGAATATAGTAATTATATTTTAATGACTTTTTAAATTATATTCCCTTACAAATTTGGTATTGCGTGTCATACACACAGTCGAATAAAATGTTTTTAATTTGGAATTTTGGGGAGTTACATTCACCTTACCTTAAATAAATTATTACCTCACAATTTAAATCATTTATAGTAATAATTTTTTTGTCATTAACTTTGTTGAATTCCCACATCTTGGGTTGATTTCGTAAAACATCCTCAAAAAAGCGAGAATGGGGAGTACAAAGTCTACATGGAATAACATATAAATAGGTCTACTTGTATGAGACAATTATTGGAATTAAGAAGTATATATAGGAGAAATGTAAATATTTATAGGGAGTGGACTAGGTGATCAATAAAAAAAGTTAAAGATCAATGTAATATTGAGGATCTCAAATTCATAAATAATTTATTATTTATAAAACCGTCAGTTCAATAGAAATTAATATATTAAAATAAATTTTTTTGATCATTTTCCTAATGTTGAGTAATTATTTTACTGCCTAAAAATACAAGGAAATATATTTACTTAACATATTTACAAAAAATCCATTGTCTTGTATTTTATAAAAGTTTAATTCATCTATTACATCAAGAAATGGATATCAAAAAATTAACTCTGATGCCTAAAGAACTATAATAAAATTTTAATGGATTGTAAAGCCCATAAAAAAGGCTTTTTGTTTGTCACTTGATATTTTTCAATGATAATATACTTAATACATTAATATATAACCCTATAAAAATAAACACTAAATATTCATCATTAATAATTAGTATTACAAAATTTAAACTAAAAAAAATTACATTTTAATTCAGGAATTGAGTTGGCTAGTTATTGGAGTTAAAAACTTATCGTCCTCCGGTGATGGGTTCTTATCCCGTGGCATGTGCGAATTTGATGGGTTGTCCCCATAATTTATGATTTACTTTTCTAAAACCATATTTACATGATTTAAAAATTTAATATGTTGAACATCCACAAAATAAGAATAATCACAAAATATCCATTTATATAAGGTTATCAATGAAACACAAATACATAAATATATCATCCATTTATTTCTATATTAGTCCTTTCATAGTCTAAGTATATCCACTAGGAGTGTCAAACCGAGTGGGAATTAAGGTCCATTTTCATGTTCTAGGTTATGTTGTGTTAGGACCAACACATCTTTTCAGAATTGTAATCCCAATGATCAACTATTCCAGAACCACATCCCCTTGAGTATCTATACATGAATGAATTTTTAGTAAAACCAAATAATATCTATCTAACCAAAAAATAGATGAAATTCTATACTTATCCTCAAATTAAATAATATGGATATGTCCTTTAATATATAATTCAATGAAATCTAGTTCCCATCATTTCTAATAAACATCTATTGATACCAATTGTAGTGACCGGAACCAGAAAGCCCATACCCGATGGCTACTACCATCACATTGGCATGATAACAAGAAAATAAATCCTGAAGGAATGAATTGTTTAGTACTCTTGGTAATATAAATAAATACACGAGTCTCTTATTACAAATTAATACACTAATTAAAATAGTTTTTATTTCATTCGAGGATTATAAGTTTATTCCCTCTAGTATGTCCTTTTATATTTTCTTAGTAAACATTATGGAATCCTACTAAAGGGAAAAATAATAAGGGTGAGATCAAATTCTTAGAATTGGTAAATATAGTGATGTAAAATATGAATCAATAATAATAATCAGTATAGAAAGGTAAATAATTGAACAAACATTCCATGTAATTAATAAACTAAATAAATAAACAAGATGACATGGTAATAATTGAAAACATAATGAATATAATCAATAAACTAGGAATGAAATGTATCCATAGATATGTAAAAAATAATAATCTATTTTATGCTAATAATAAATGAATTCCCAATATTGGAAATTATAAATTATTGGTCATCATATATTTGGAATATGAACCAATACTATTAAGATATTTCACAAGATGTTTTATGTCTCTGGGTAGAAACCCATATATTATACATGGGGAAAAATTCTAACGGGTTTTCTCCAAAAAATTTCATCTCAAGAGACTATTGTTTTTCATGAGGAATATATTGAATGGACCTCTCCTCTTAGGGATTTTATTAACCTATCCTTAACAATTAGAGCTTACATTAATTTGTACCAACCTATATAAGGGATGTTCGAAGAATTTATTATATATCAAATAATTTATTTAAGTAAACAAATTATCCTATAAAACATTACTATTGGGTAATGGATATATATTTATCAATAATTACCAGTCAATCAAATAACAATCAAATTAAACACCATATATTAAAATTATATATGCTTTAGGCAATAAACATACCCATTATAAATAAAATTGTTAATTAGGACACATTCAATGTTCAATGATCACAGGTAACTTATTATTTCAACAAGATTGAAAGGAAACAATGATTTCAATATCAATAATAACCTTTGACAAATAAATAATAAACCATCTAAATGAAGAATAAAGACGGTATAAATACATCATATCTGTGATGGATTGAAAATATAGGCTTCTTGTTGTTGATGAATATAATTACATTAAAAAGATATTTCAAAAACATTCTTTAAGATAATATCATTTAATTTTGAAAAAAATAAATCTATTTATTTAATAATCACTTTAAGAAACATTTTCATTAAAAAATTCCTTTTAAATATGTAATAGAAGAATCCAAGAAATTATGGTGGGTAAAACTGTACATTTCCTACATGGTAAAAAGGAAATTCCTTTTGTACAATAAAAGGTTAGAAAAGTGACTTGATCAGAAAGTGATAAAATAATTCCTATAAAAAATTTATAAAAGAAAAAATGGAAAATTAATCTTTAATAAATAATTTTGGGATGGTTAAAAAATTTTGGAATACCTTTTTCAAAAGTATGGTTTTTAAAGAAAAGTAGGTTCTAAGACTAATGATATAAATGAATACAGGTTTTATTTAAAACATTTTCTCTAACAATTATGTAAAAAAGTGGAAAAGGATATCATTACATATAGAGGGTCATGAATAAAAATATTAGAAGAAAATTAAAGGGATTTTTGAATAAAGATCATATTATTTCCTCTGATATAAATTCATGTATTAACCATCCTGAACATAATGAGATTGTTAAGTAAACCACGTAAAGGAAAATAATGTTGATGTTAGAATCAATCAATACCTAGATATTGTGTGTAAAATTTAAATTGAAATAAAAAACTTAAAAAAAAAATATATTGTGTAAAAAATAATTACACACACAATCTTATAATATTATTTACAATGAGGAAGTAATATAACCCAATGAAAAGGAATCAGGTTAAGAAGTTCCTTACTAGTTGATATCATTAATCGAAAATCCCCTTAGTACAAATAAGATAAACTACAGGTCAAAATTCCTTGATGATTAAATACTTCACGATTTAATAAATCAAAATGGGTAGTATGTGCACCACATAAAAGAATTAAACAATGAACATGACATTTATCTCAAATATGTAAAAAGTGTGATGATTGTCCCTTATATTGAGTTTTTTTCAGGTCAAAATACATTAAACTAATGTATAGTGTTTTAAACATACTAAAAACAAATAATAGAAAAAAAATTATATTTATAATATCATATTTTTTTCTTATAATATCTTTTTACTTATTTGTTAATAATCATTCATTAGTTTCTCTATTTCTCGTGTTAATTGCATTATTTTTCGAGTATGTTTTTAGTTTTTATTCTTTCTTTTTATGTAAATTATTATTTCATCATATAAATAATTAAAACCTGGATTTTATTATCATATATATTAATTATATATGTATTTATAATTATATGTAATTTTTAATGATAAGAAATGAATTTCACTGTTCATGGAGACGGTATATCGTACGTTTGTACGAACACTAATTTCATTTATTTGTCGATATATAAGTATATTATAATTAAATATCACATATATTTCATATATTTCATATTTATTTATTAAACCCTTCATTTATACATTCCCTATATAACATGAATGAATCACATCTCATTGAATTGGCGGTAGGCACACTTCAAAAAACGATGTTATCGTATTTATACAAAATGGAAATTATAAGGGTACATGTTTTAATTTTTTTTAAAAAACATAAGTAAATAATAAATATCAAATAAATAATATATGAAGATAATTTAAATAATAATTACTAACCATGAGAGGTGGTAAAGGAATATCAAATGACACAGTTTTAAAAACTGGTAGTTCATTGTACACATAAACGGTATGTTATTTACCAATTAAAATGGATTTTGAATAATTATATATGTCATTTTGTCCCTTATTTTTAAGGTATCTTACATTTTTAAGTTAATTTTCGTCTTTATCACTATAAGTAATTTTACTCATTGTAGTACTATTTCACAACCAAAAAAATGTTAAGATGTTTCCTATGTTTTTATATCCAAATTCATTTTGAGCTTCATTACAATGATATAAAGTGGACTAAATTATATAAAATAGATATTATTATACCTCCAAACCAAATAAAAACACAATTTAACAATGTAAGTAAATTAGATGAAAAGCAGTTTTGAAATAGAATTCTATATTTTCCACTATTCATATAAAAATGAAACTTGATAGAAAAGAGCCAAAAATTCTCCCTTACCTAATATTTATGTTCATATTTCAAAAATTATTTTTATTTTTAAATAATATTTTTTAGAAGTTCAGAAAATTTTATTTGAAATATTTTATCTGTTATAAGGTGGTACAAGTGTCTTTATAAATATATAGGTTTTTTGTGTAAAATTTGGGTTTTTCATATTTTATGATTATAAAATCTATTTGATGAATGTAATAAATATTTAATTTAATAATAAATAAATATAAATAAATATATATTATTATTATCACTCACTAATTTTAAATAATTTAATTTTTAGGATAAAATAACTTTGTGCGTAAAAAATAGTTTTCTATAAAAAAATTCCCTTTATATTCAATTGGTTATTATTTTTATTTATAACTAATTTGTAACCAACTAATTCATTTTATATTTTTTTAAACCATATTTTTTCAAAATTTGGTAAATATTATTATTTAATCACTAATTTAACCATTAGGTTATATCATATTATAATAATAATAAGGTTTGATTAATATATTGTTGTTTGATAAAACTCGTTCTTGCATGTGACACAATCCATTGAAGAAAATCTTTATTTCAGGTAACACATGGTAAATTATTATTGTGTGAATTCCATGATAAGTCATATATTTTATTTATTTAAAAATAAATTATACTGTAATGTCTTATGATATTATATTCCCTTTCACATTTGGTGCTACATTTTATAGACACTATCAAATATTATGTTATTTATTTAAAATTTTGGGGAGTAAGAAGATAGTAGAGAAAAAATGGATATTGTTAAAAAGATAATGGGTAATCATACAACATGTTATATTTGGGGAAATAAACACATTGGTATAGTCTTGAAAGGAAAAGGAGAATTATTCATGTTTAGAGGAGTAGTACATCCTGCTAATAAATGAAAGGGTAAGGGAGAAGCCATAAAAGGATTATGATTTAACTTTAATAATATGGGGATCATTGCCAATCAATTCCTCGTGAATTAAGGGTACTTAAAACAAATGAATCCAAGTGGAGATGGTAAATATTATGCAATTATTACAGCTAATAAGGGAGTTCTTAATGACGTCTTAAAAGGAATAATTATCTGTCACTCAGAAATTCAATTTTTCTAATTTTTCTCTCATTCGATCCAATGTTTTATATAGTATTAATTTTCTATGTTTATTACATTAAAACCATAATTATTAGATGTTTAGTGGTCATTGAGAATTCCAAATGGAATGATGGTTGCATTTCATCTCTATACTTTTTATTGGGTTGACATCTGTTGGAATTTGCTTCATGAAAGTCTGGTTATTCTCATTGTGGTCATATATGATGGTAATATAGGCTTGGACTGAATTTATCTTTATAAATCCAACATAAAATTTAAACAAAGCAATGTCACATGTGATATTTTTAAATAATCAACGATTTCTTATCTGTGTGGTAGTAAATATGAACTTATAATGGATATCACAAATATTATATTGGACTTGATTTCATTTGATATAGGTTTATTATCTCATATGGTTTGGGGAAATTTCTATATAAATGATATTTTTATTGTGGTGGAGTCTGTTAATTTATTTTGGAATGAATTTTCTCACATTTCCACTAAACAATGAAGTGGGGTTTTCAATCGAACCCATAATTAGTGCTCGACAATTTTGAAAGGCTATATATAATATATATTCAATTGAGTTGTGGGAATTAAAGAATATACTTGGAGATAATATTGAAAAGATATTAATTCAACCATTTTTCTTCACTTTGTGGTGAGCCACTCAATTTTTTAAGATGAAATATGGTTCAATGAATATCTACATTGATTATTGAGATATTAATAATATTACGGTCAAGAATAAATATCCTCTACTCTATATTGTAAATTTCATTGATCAATTATGAAAATTTCAGTACTTTACACAACTAAATATCCATTCAAGATATCATGATTTTAGGGGTAATAAGATAGACACACCCATGAAATCATTATGTATATAGTATGGTTACTATGAATTTATAGTTATGGAATTTTCCCTCACTATTACCACCAATATATTTATGAATTTATTAGTATAGTCTTTAGAAATTATGTTCACTATTTTTTTGGTACTCTACCTAGATGAAATTATTTTAGATTTTAATATTAAGGAAAGAGTTAATATCACATACATGTTGTTACTAAATACCCTAAATAAATAAAATAAGTATGAAATATTTAATATGTGTGAATTTTGGCTAAACAATGTTTCATTTATAAATCACGTGATCTCAACCATGGGCGTATCTTTGCATCTATAATGTACAAAATTTATTGGAAATTAGCACAAATTAACCTTGGAAACATTTTTACATAGTTTCCATGGATTGGATGTCTATTATATGTTATTTTTTTAGGATTTATCATGAATTTACACATCACTCAACATATTAACTTAGAAGGAATCAAATCTCATTTGGACAAAATAATGAGATGAAAAATTCATTAAACTAAAGATAAGGATTGTTATTTCACATACACATACACTAACTTTGTGTAGAAGGGTTTATAATCCATATTGATGCATCAAAGAATGGATTTATATGTGTTTTCATGAAAAATAATAGGGATATATATTTTTACTCACTCCATTTAAAGGTCCAAGGAAATGTGTTCCCAACTCCTGATTTGGATTTAGCTACCTTAATTTTTTTTAATTTATGACTACAAGGAATCATTTTAATAGGGAATATTCTTATATATATACTAGTTATTTAAATTTTAACATTTATTTTAAAATACTATCAGTTTTTGGAACATCTCTCTATTTTTTCTTCATTAGAAGTCATTTTCTAGCATTTTCTCTTTTCATTAAACCTTTTTAGTCATTTATTTTTCTAAAATGAAGAGACTTTTTGTGAACAATTACCTAATTTTTATGGATGTTTGATTATTCTGAAATAATGGATTCCTGGTCTAAACATTTAAAATGGTATTATGAGGGGTTTTAAAAGATTACATTGGATTTGAAGGTGGTTCATGTTCTCTAGAAAATGTTTGTATTGAATTAGTATATGGGACATTTATTTTTTTTTGTAAAGAACTTACACAACGTGTAAATGTCGTAGGGATTATATTTTAAGAAGGATTATAGGCTATCATAGGCATATAAATCAGTAATATGATACAAGTAATGATTCAACATTACATGCTGTGTAATGTTTGGAAGTGTAAAATACCATTGAGGTGACATAATTTTCATAGTAACTCTTAGATACAAATAAACAACATAAAAGTTATTTACACACAATGTATTTCTCATGATCACCGACCATATGAAATATTTTCTATCTATTTTCCATTCCATCTTTTCAGTATCCCTCCTACTCGAGCCCTTGGTGAATTCCTATAGAGATTGAGTGATTTTATCACCACTAAATATTGTGGTTTGAGTTTTTATCACCAGTGTGTCTCTTTAATTTATTTTTTATCCATTCCAAACATAACCAGTAAATATTAAGGTTTGATTTTAGAGTTGTTATAGCTTAATTTTTATCCCTATAGAGATTGACTGATCCATATATAGTGGTCTATTGCCACTGTTAAAAAATCTTACACAAAGGGACCTTCCCCGTTTTTTTATTATGTAATGGTCATTAGTTATGGTATGAATGGTTCTTCTACAATCTCCATGACATTAATTCATGCTTCCAAAGTATTTTTATTTACCTATTGTATTAATTTATTTATTAATAAAAATGTATATCATTTTATTTCTTGAATTTATTATCAAACTAATATTTTTTGACATGGGGGTGTCAACCTACTGATTTTTACTCACACCCAATTTAGGTATATATTTAGTACCCAAGAATATTACATAGATTTGGGTTTGAATAAGGCAAAGTAACCACACCTCTAATTTTGTGATTTTTGGATGAGTTATAGTTTTGAGATGGTAACGACAAGGGGTTCAAGAATGGGGCCTTTATATTTCATTTTTTTTATTTTGGGTCTTTTATTTTTATTACATTAGGATGACATTAAGATACATTTTATCCTAGCATTACATGATTCATTATAATTTTTTTTGATTATACATTCATTTCACAATTATATATTACACTACTTTTTCTTTTGTCCACAACTTTTATCATTAATATTATTTTCTATTTACTACTATGATGAAACTTTTTACATGGGGGTATAATGTCTCCACTCTATTCTGTCCACCCCAACTACTAATCAAAAGGTTCTGGGGTACGGGGAAGCTAGCTTTAGGTCCTATAATTATGTGGAGTTTGACTCATTATATGGTGGAAAATAGAGACTGTTATAATGTCGTACCAATGAGTACATGTGTTTCTTCCTATTTCGTTATTTATTGGAGAATATAGAATAGAGAGTAGGATATGTTAGTAATTTTTAATGTTATTTTTCATGGGAGTAGACAACCCTTGTTCAAGTTAAAATCAAAGTCCACATTGATGGGATTTCTATTCATGATATTACTTTATTATTCATTGATTTTATTATATAGTGGGTCATTACCATGCTGCATAATGATATTATCTCATAAGATTTATACATGGGGCTTAATATAAAGCAAAATGATTAAGCATGACTCATGATGGGTATATTGGGATATATATTGACATTCATTATTAAAGATAGATACATATCTATTTCATGAGATACACAACATTCCATACGAAATGGGTTATTATATGCCTATTATATTTTATAAATGAACTGAATGAACTATTATTTCATTCTAAAAAACATTTAATCTATGATTAGAGGGACCAAGAGTTGTATATCTTAGTTTTTTTCACCTATCTATATTATCATTCTAGTCATAGAAAGCATTATAAGGCTTGTGTTAATATTGTAGAGAATATTTTTCCCCAACGTATTTGAGTTGAATTTCATAAGAGTGACAATAAGAACAGTCCAAACAAAGCCAATACAGAGAATCATGTAGCTCTTAAGGATCATATAGATATCCATCTTCGTAACATATTCTTTAGGTTAATGTGATCCATGGAATGGGTGATTATTCTTATAGTACCCTCAATTTCTATTATTTAACCCTTTAATAATGTTTTTGTTTTGATATTGTTTAAGGGTGATAGTGTGGATATTTCGAAGAACTTGGGTCATGTTTTTGGATCTAAAGGGAAGTCACACGGGCGGTGCACGATTTGTCCAACTATGCGGCAAAACCATGCAAAATGGAATGTCTGAGGTAGAGATATTTTGCAGGGTGTGTTCACGGTTAAGGAAACCATATGAGTTGGTCATGCGATGATCTTCCAATGTAGTAGAAAATTCATAGATAGTGCACGGTTTGACTATCCTTGTGAACGAATAATGCAGATGGTTTGAGCAAGATCATAATAAAGTGGATATCAGAAGTTTTTACCTTTAAGGAATTTGTTTTTTCTTATAAGGGGCCATAACTCATGATCTTTCATATCCTAATGCTATAGAAGATTCTCCCATCGATATGAATGCGATCTGAAGGATTCCCTTGGTGAATCGAAGCCATATTCTCAAGGTATGTGATCGTTCTTATTCATTCTTGATCAGTTTCATAGATCTACATAGATCCACTTCTCATCTTTTCTTGGTTTCATAGATCTATGCCCTTTATGGGTAGATCTAGGTATATTGATGAAAAATATTATGGTATTCTTTCTGTATCGTTCTTGGACAAGAGTTATAAGGCATGTTCTTGGAAAATCAACTTGGTTTGCTTGTGTATTCTTCGTTCGTTGATGTATTCATCCAAACCGTTGAGGTTGGAGGCTTCTCTATCGAATCCTATTACTATTATATATTGGATCATATTAAAATTGGTTTTTTTGAATTAAATTTATTATTCATAGAAGGAAATAAGTCTTTTATAGTAATGATTTATTTTTTTTTGTGAAATTATGTTATCTAGTAGATTTTTTCGGAAAAGGTGTTTTGTTTATCAAATATAAAATGATAATTTTATATTATGGATTTTCTTGTAATTGTGAAATGGTTAATGAAAAATGGGGTTTCAATATAATTTATTTTCAATGAATATGGTGTTTTATTGAAATGGTTTGACATCGAAATGGGTTGACATTGAAATGGTTTTTACAGAAATCATTTACAATAAAAAAGTGTTTTTATTAAATGGTGTGTTTCACATGATCATTGGGAATATTTGATGTGTGTTCATGTTTTATATATGGGTCTTGGTTTATGTATTACTTTGTGCTCAATTATAATGTGGTTAATGGTCCAGGGAAAAAAATTACCTTGTGAGGACTTGGAAGATCGACGAGAAACCTCTCATGAGTATGAAACATTCATAAGGTAGCATGCATGGTTGGTTTCATGGGTTAGTGGAATGGTTGAGTATGCTAAAAAAGTGATAAAGTGAAATGGTATTAAGGTTATTTTAGTTATCTTTTTGAAAAATAACTTGTACGAAAAATTGGTTTCATTTGCACTTGTATGATTTTGGATACAAATGGGTTTAGAAACACATTAATATTTTGTCATAAAATCTTTTGAGATATTTTTTGGTATAAAATATTTTATATAACTATTTCTAAGTCTCATATCCAAGTGGCGTGAGTATGGAATTCATTGGGGAGAACCTATTGAGTTTTATACTCACCCCTGCTTTGGCACTTTGGTGATTTTGCAGATGATATCTTCCAGGATAGGGGAAAATGTATTGTTTCACATGTGTATAACACTACTATGTGATGTTTGGGTTGTTTCGTGATTGTGGAGCTTCGATCTTGTGGAGCATGAAGTCTATTAGTCTTTTTAGGGTCTTTATTTGTAATCCTCTATGTAATTTTATACTTTTTTGGTCTTCTATTGTTGTGATCTTTAGTGTAGTTTTAAGATACATGAATTTTTTAAGTTGTCATTCTTGATCATGCAAGATTATTGGAATGTTTTGTGGTTGTCTTATTGGTTTATTAATTATAGGTTAAATGATCCCCCACTTTTATTTGAAAACATTAAGCATTTATTTACGGCCTTTGGCATCTTAGGAAGATCTCCGATGGCCAAATAATCACCCATTAGACTCTCAATCCAATGAGAATTAGTGGGTCATTACAAATGGAATCAGTCTAGTCCTTCCATGGTGGTACTAATGATATCATCTTGTTAGATCCTTACCTAAAAAGTATTCATTAGTGTTCTTGGTCTTGGAGTTGAAATTAATTCTTTTTTATACTTTGGGATGAAATTTTAAATTAGAGTTGGATTGACAAAAAGTGAAATTTTTAACAGTAAAATGATGTAGCTAACCGTTTTATGATGAACATCTAGTTAACAGGGAGTTGGGTACATAAGTGTTTGGAGACACATCCAGGATATATGAATCTCATTGTCATGGGTTATGACAATGAGATGAGCATGACATGCATTCTAGAGAATTGACATTTCACTAGGACTGCGTACATCATTTCGAGGAATTATTCATGTTGTGAAAATTTGATGATTTATTAAAAAGTATGCAATTTTTTTTGAATGAAATAATTTGAAAGTGTCAATGTTTATGGTATTTTAAAAACTATTTAATTTTCAAAAGAATGTTGAATGTTTCCAAAAATGGTTGAACATAGACAAAATGATGTTATGGAAAACAATGTTGTGATAGTTGATATGATGAAATTTGAAATTCTAAGGAATCAGTTACTATAGAGTGAGATTGAAATAGTCTGTTGTTGGGGTAGAAAATGGCTCCATGTAGGTGTCATAGAAACCAAGTTGAATCAGCTGTGGAGAATGTAGTTTCACATGAACCACAGGTGAAACAAGAGATACTTCATAGTATTGTTCAAGTAATTCAAGCTGTGGATTCGAGGAATCGGAGGAATGGGCCAATGAATGTGGATCAGACCATCCAATTCACGAAGCAGAATTCACCTAACATTTAGGGTGATTCTAAACCTGAGATGGTGGAGGTGTGGCTGAGTATAATGAATCACATCTTCGACTTCATCGGCACACCAGCAGAGTTAAAGGTCAAGCTGGAAACATATATGCTTGAGGATCTGAAAAACTATTGGTGGGATTTAGTGGTACATGTTAAATTGGATAAGGGTCATTCATGGGATAATTTTGAGGAATTGTTCAACAAACAATTCTATCCTCACACATTCAAGATCTAGAAAATGGCGGAATTTTTAGCATAAAAGAAATGAGTATCTATGTAATAGAGTATGCAGCTAAATTCATGAATGTAGTCCATTTTTTCACCATAGGATGTGACAAGTACGTCTTTAAAGGAACCCATCATCGAATCGGGGCTACGACATGAGATTTGATCCAAGATTTCCATGCTCTTTATTACATTTTATACATATATAGTGAAAAGAGTGATTGTGTCTTAACATTATATCTTGGGATCTAAGGGAGGATATATGATGATACCTAGAAGAAATGGTAGGAACTCAACCGTTGGGAACAAGAAGAAAGGGGACACCGATTTCTATGGTAGAAGTTAAATCAGAATCAGATGGATGGATCAGTGAACCTTATTCCACAACACCCGGGTAAAGATGGTGGTTTTCAATATGGTTTTCTTGACTACCAAAAGAGATCATGTACAACACAACCTAGAGAGTGTCATAATTGTAATAAGATGGGACATATTCACCTCTATTGTCGCAGTGCTTCATGGTCAGGTGCTTTAGAAACTTCTCAAGCATCGGAAGCATTGTATACTTCGATAGGGTGAGGATAGAAGAATAAATCTCATCAGTAGAGCAGAGCTAATCGTAGTGATTCTATAAATACCATGACTCCTCAACTAGGGAAATCTAGGTAAGGACACAAGGAGAATAGTGTAATGATAAAGAAATTTTATGGAGCTAGGTAGATGATTTTAAATGATCATCATGGGCTATCTATAGTGATAGATAGGATTATTTTGAATTAAACCCCTGTTAAAGTGCTATTTGATACTGGTGCATCGCATTCTTTCATTTCGTTCTATGTTGTTGATTTTTTATGTTTATAGTTGGAAATGATTATTTCAGTTTTAATCCTTCAAACTCTTCTCACAGAAATAGAATATCAATCCATTGTGTGTGAGACATGTTCTATAATTGTTGATGGAGTTGAGATGAAATTGGAATTTTTAGTAAAGGACATGAATATCTATGATGTAATCATGGGTATGGATAGTTTGACAATGTTTAAAGCTCATATCCACTATTATAGGAGAACAATGAGTTTCAGGACTTTGGATGGCATCAAGAATCTCTTCATAGGAGAGAGGATGGTAATGAAAGGTGAAAAGAGCTTGGTGGAACCAATAGTGGGAACATTCTTTTTCCAGTTAGTGGAATTAACTTTAGAATCAATGGATGAGATCGAGGGAATTAGTTTTCCAATAGTTTTGGATTTCTTTCTAGATGTATTCTTGAGAAAATATCATAGTTACCACCTATAATTGGAGTGGAGTTTATGATTGATCTCCTTTTATGGATGAGTCTTATTTCGCTTCTGTCTTATAGGATGGCCACACCAGAATTACGTGAATTGAATGTAATGTTTAAGGAGTTGAAAAGAACGAGTTTCATTATCCTATGTATGTCTTTATGGGAAGCAGAGGTTTTTTTTGTGAAGAAACCCGATGGAACACTTCGACTATGTGTTGATTATCGTCAGCATAATCAAGTTACGATAAAGAAAATATTTCCACTTCCGCACATTGATTATTTTTTGGATCCATTAAAGAGATCTCAGTGGTTCTCTAAGATTTAAATGCGATCAGGATATTGCCAAGTGTGATTTTAGAAGGAATATATTCCATTTATAGCTCTCAGAAGAAGATATGGACACTATGAATATGTAGTCAGGCCTTTCAGTCTAATGATTGCTGTAGCGGTCTTCACGAATTTGATGAATTGGATATTTCAGAAATATCACTACAACTTTGTTGTGGTACTTGTGCACGATATATTTCTTGTTTTCAACTACAAGGTATGACCATTAGAAGCACCAACTGAAATGTGTTACAAAATACGAGAGATCATCATTTGTATTCCAATTTATGAATCTATGATTTTTAGATAGGAGAAGTACGTTTCCATGTCCATGCCTTTTACGAGAAGTGTGTTTTTGTTGATCCTAAAAAAATTTATTCTTTTATGTCATGGAAACCATCGAAGAATTTTTTTGAGATACCAAGTTTTCATGGTGTATCTGCTCACTACAAACGCTTTGTGTGTGACTTATAATGACTAGATTCACCAATTAAAGCATTCAAAAATAATAATTATCCGTTCCAATGGACAACGAAATGCCATAAATCATTCCAAGAACTAAAATTCCGTATTACATTTCCACCTATCATGATTTTTCCAATATCAGGACATGGGTATGTGGTGTGCTGTGATGCTTTAGGATTAGGTTTGGGTTGTGCTCTCATGCAAGGATACCATGTGGTTTCTTACGGTTCAAGATAGTTGAGGATGCATGAGAAGAATTTTCCAAATCATGATTTGGAGTTTGCTACTATCACACATGATTTGAAGTCATAGCATAATTATCTCTTTGGTGAGAAATTTAATATGTTCAGGAATCATAAATACTGGAAACACATTTTATCAAAGTGAGATTTGAATATGAGGAAAAAAATATGGATGGAGTATCTCCAAATTTTTTACTTTGACTTGATGTATTCAGCATGAAAAGGAAATTCGGTTGGGGATGCATTAAGTAGAAATTAATATACTCATTTGGAGAAATAATAATTAGAGTAATGACACTTGATGTCGGTCCTAGGAGACATGCATGTGGAATGTGAAGACTTAGTTTGTTTTTTAGTTTTCCTTTCAGATACACATTTTCTTGATTTGTTAAAAATGGTCAAATAAGCAGCAAAATGTGATGCAGAATGTTTGTTTGTGAGTTCAAAACTAAATGGTGGGTTGGGAATTTATGGATGGAATCTTGATGGGTGTTCTATTTTGTGTTTTAGAGATCAGATGGTTGTACTTGTGGTCAATCAGTAACAACTACTTACGGCTTAGCACCACTAGGGACTGACTTAACATCCAAGTACACAAAATATTTATAAGGCATTAGGGGCACAGTTTTGGGGAAATGACATGCAAAAGAAGGTGTATGAGTTCTTCTTGCAGTTCTTAACACGTCAGAATGTTAAAGTAGAACATTAGAGACTAGCAGGTTTTTTGTAGTCTTTAACTATCCCAGTGTGAAAATGGGAGTTGATAACAATGGATTTTTATATAGTTCTTCCAACAATGGTTTGAAAACACGATTCCATTAGGGTGATAGTGGACCAGATTACTAGGTCAGCCCATTTTATACAAATTTAGGAAACTTATATTGTGGATGATATGTCAGAAATATATATCAAGGAAGTGGTAATGAGGCATGGAGTACCAGTTTCAATAGAATTAGATTGTGATCTGAGGTTCACATCTCATTTCTGGAAATCCTTGCAATGAACGCTTGGGACTCAGTTGACTATGCGCGTGACGTATCATCCACAAATAGATGGGCAATCCACGCAGATGATACAAATGTTGGAAGAAATGTTTTGGTCATGTGTAATGGATTTTGGTGGCTCATGAGTGGAACAAATACCATTTGTGTAGTTCTCATACAATAACAACTATCAGTCATCAATATAGATGGCTCTGTTCAAGGAATTGTATGGGCATCCTTATCGTTCTTGACTATGTTGGGTGGAAATAGGTTAAACATCACTAGTTGGACCACACATTGTCCAAGAAACAATAGATAAGATCCATTTGATCAGAAATATGATAGAGACAGATCCGAGTCATCATAAATCTTATGAGGATCACCGTTGAATGCCATTGTCATTTTTCATGAGTGATCATGTGTTCTTGATGATATCCAAGAATTGGGCATCGCCGTTTCAGGAAGTAGGGAAAGATATATTCTAGATACATTTTCCGTTTCTAGATATTATAATTAGTTGGAGATGTAGCATATTGGTTGGAATTACCACAATGGTTCAGTTCGGTGCATAATGTGTTCCATGTATCTCTCTTGAAAATGTATCAGCCTGATCATGGCCATGTGATCAAATGGGATCTCTTTGACCTAGAGACAGATGGTTCAATAGTACACATCCTAGTTTGGATTGTGGATAGACAAGAGAATGTCTTTCGTGGAAATATCATCTCTCTAGTGAGGTTTTTATGGTAGCATGGTCAGATTTAAAAGATACATGGGAACATGAGAATGATATGAAACACCAGTGGCCAAAACACTTTCATATGGGTGAGAGTTTTGTAATTTCCATAGACGGAATGACCAATGGTGGGTAGAATGTAGTACCCTTGGTTTCTATTATGTAACCCCTATATTTTTTATGGTGACAAAGTGTAGGGGTGATATTTTAGAGATTTGGGAGATCATGGGCCATGTTTTTTGATCTAAAGGAAAGTTACACGAGTGGCACACAATTTGCCTAACTGTGCGGAAAAAAGTGTGAAATGGAAATTTTGAGGCAGCGAGCCTTGGAAAAATGTGTGCATGTTTAGGGAAACTGTGCGAGGATACCGTGTGAGGGTCTGACTAACCAATAGCTAATGCACGATTAGCGCATGGTTTGTCTAACCGTACGAAATAACCATGAAGATGCTTTAAATGAGATCCTAAAAACATGGATCTCACACGTTTTTTCCTTAAAGTGGGTTGTTTTTTATTTTATGTGGCCATATATTAGAATTTTACTGCTCCTATTTCAATAGAAGGTATTACCATCGAACCAAAGGCAATTTGAATACTTCCCTTGGTGAGTCGAAGCCAAATTATTGAGGTATGTGATCATTTGTCTTTATTCATGATTAGTTTCTTATATCTACATTGATATACATCTCCTATTCCTTTGGTTTAATAAATATAAGGCTTTTATGGGAACATATATGTTTGTGGATTCCAAATATGATGGGATTTGGTCTGGATCTTTGTAGGAGAATATATCTAAGGATGGTTCTTGAAAAATATACTCATTTTTCTTGTGCATTCTTCATTTGTCAGGGTTTTCATCAAAACCATTGAGATATGATTCCTCTCTATCGACTCCTATTTATCGATTTGATTGTATTGCATTCATATTGGTTTATTTTAATGAAATTGTTTGTAAAAAAATGAAATATGTATTCATTAGTGATGATTTATGGTTATTATGAAATAGTTTTATCTTGCTAAATATTTGATCAAAGGGGTTTAGTTTTAAAAATTTAAAATGAAAATTTAAAATTATGGATTTTCTGGAATTTCAAAATGTTTGATAAAATATGGGTTTTCAATTGAAATTGTTTTCAATACAGATGGTGTTTTCTTGAAATGACTTGACATCAAAATGGTTTGGCATTGAAAAGGTTTTGATGGAGATTGTTTTCAATAAAAAGGTTTTTTATTGAATTTTTTTTGTAATGATCATTGGAAATATGTGGAGTGTTTTCATGTTTCATATATGAGTCTTGGTTGAAATATGGCCATATTATCTATTGCAAAGGGGTTAATGGGACATGGGAAATAATTAAATTAAGATCACTTTGTAGAGAAATGAGAAACTGCACATGCGTATATAACTGTCATAACATAGAATGCATGGTTGGTTTCATGGGTTTTTGGAATGGTTGGGTATTTCAAAAAGGGATATTGAGAAATGTTTTTATGGTTTTTACTTATTTTTCTAATGAAATATCTTTTTTGTAAAATTGGATTCAATTTCACTTTTCTGGTTTTGGTTACAAATGGTTTTGAAAACTTATTTATTTTTTGTTATAAACTATTTTGGGAAAATGTTTGGTATAAATTATTTTATGTAAATTTTGGTAAATATTATATCCTAGTGTAGTTTGTATATAAGTTATTAGGGAAAACCTATAGATTTTTATACTTTCCCCTTCTTTGGGGATTTTGTTCTTTTTTAGATGCTATCTTTGGGGATAGGTTAAATGGTAATGTTCCACATGCTTTTAACACTACCTCATGATGCTTGGGATATTCGGTGATTGTGGAACTTAGGGCATGTCGAGCATAAAGTCTTGTAGTATTTTGAGGTTATATTTTTGTTATCTAATATGTACTTTTATACAAGTTTTGTCTTCTACTGTGTTTTAATTTGGTGTGGTTTTAACATACGTAAAGTTGATCATTTTTCTTCCTTATTCATTCGTCTTCTTTGAATGGTTGGGTGGTTGGATTGTTGGTTTATTTATTATATGGTAAATCATCCCCCACATGTATTTCAAACACTTCAGAATTTATTTCCTACATTTATAATCTTTGGGAAGTTTCTTATGGCTAGGTAATGATTCAGTGGACTCTCAACACAATGCAAATTAGTGGGTCATTACAGTTCACTTCATTACTTCAATATCTGATCTAAAAAGAGTGCTTTAACTGTAGTATTCACCTACATTCATTGGAAATAGAGTCCCTTAAGAAGATTAATTCTATATTTAGATAGTCTAGAGGATATTTAAACACATTTAGTCGCCTAATGATTGGATGGTAATATTTGTTACATATATTCATTTTTGACCAGCCAAGTGTTGGCGGGACACTCTAGAGCAGGGTAGTCTTTAAGAGGAGTTATCATAAAAGGATGAGGTGAGAGGATCTCCATCCACTTCAATATAAATTCATTAATATAATAGAATGATCATGAGTTAATGCACCTAAATTTTTTTGGAATGTTAGTGTTTGACTATGTTGGATTCTCCATCAACATTCAAAACATTACACCATCATTAGTGGTTGATCAGATACCAGGGGCCAAAAATCTTACATATGGTATATTCTATGAGATCATGTCACAGGTGAACATCATTTTCCTGATTATATATTATATTTAAAAGAATAAGGTATTATTCATTTAAGGGAACCTACGATAGGCCCCGAATAATGGATAGACTATTTTTTCTTGAAAAATAGGTGCCTATATATTGATTGAAAAAAGCACCAATGTGATTGTTTTTTCTATGGAAAAAGCTACCAGAATAGACATGGAAGTGGGTAGACATCTTATTTTTTTCCATTATAGTGACTTCATTATAGAAATGTTGGATATAAGTGACCTTAGTGTTCATAACCCCAATTGTAGTTCCAATCTAAAAAACATTTGAGTAATATTTTGATGTTGTCTAGAAAATTATTTAGGTAGAGCAATATAAGGGGGTTAGGACATGTACAAGAGTGTGGGAATGACTTATCTTATCATAAATAGATAAGTATCTAGATTTCCATTGGATGTTCAGGATGAGGGTGGATACATGGTATGATAATGTAGTAATTTATGTTTCAAGAAGAGGGAATAGCCCATGGTAGTAATACAGTATCCCTAGGTAGAGGGGATAGTCAGCTCTATGTTATAATGACTACTCTGGCTATTGAGTATAAAAAATCATCTTTAATTAATGGTATGATTCTTGAATCATCCTCAATTTATTGAGTTTTTCTTTGATATATGGGAATCACGATCAATTTTATACAATACTTCTGAAAATGGATTCAAATTTTTTGTGGATCACCTGGATGGGTTTTTTACCATTGACACATCATTGAGAGTGTGGTAAGAGAATATCAATTTTTTCATGGCATGATCTATAGATATTATTGGTTACCATTTATTTTGGGAACCATTTGTGATTAAATTCATGGGTTTCAATTTTATTCATGTTATGAATTTTATAGTTTGATAGTAGGATCATATCATTATTAACAGAGTAGAGTTACATTTATATCACCACACCAAAGTAACTATTCTCAATAGGATGAGTGGGATCTTCTGGAAGTTCTAGTATGATTACTTCAGTAAAGATTAGATTATTTCACTTATCATATATCAATACTTATTCTGGATATTGGTTGAATGATGTATGATTATTTTCTTCCAATGGTAAAATATTTTCAGGATGTATTTATGGACGTGTTTTTTGGCTTACTACTCAATCCAAAAATCAAGTTCATGATCAAGTTGGCACTAGAATAAGTGATAGTTTCTATTACACTATAAAGGATGGGACTAGTAGAGATTAAAAATTTTAATTTTTAGTTGATAGATCTAGAAGTTATTTCTTTCATATGGCCTATCACATCTTCATGGGGTTTTATAGTTCTTCTCCCCAAGATGGCTGATGGGAGTTTGCAAAGAAGTTCGGATTATATGATAATGTACAAAAATATCTCCATGAAACTGTATTAAAATTAACATATTAAATACCTATTAGAAAATTTGATAGGTGTTATTATAATATCCAAGTTCTATTTCATATTATTTTATCATTAGTTGAGTGTGGGACTAATGAATATTCTTCAAAATTCATTTCGGAGTAGGAATTCCTTTCATGAGCTTATAGTGATTTGGTCTGGTTGATGAATGGTCCTATGGAATTCATGGACTTGATGAATTATATACTTCATCATTTTTTGGATCATTGTTTTAAGACATCATGGTGTACTCCCAGTCAACCGATGATCATTCTCAACACATTGACATCATCTTGAGTACATTGAGATAGAATCATTTTTATGACAAGCTATCCAAATGAATCTCATCGATTGAAAAATTGTGCATTAGGGTACTTTTTATATAAAATTCAAGAGTTTCATTGTATCTATATATGGTTTAGGGAATTATATATTGTAGAAAGACAAATAATTTCTTCTATATTACGAGTGGTCTCGGTTTAGCAGCTAACTACCATCACTTCAACTAGGAGTTCTCTAGTTTGGCTGCACTGATGTCTAGGATGACCAAGAAGGGGGTTAGGTTTGTTTGGTAGGATTATTGTGAGAGAAATTTTTATGATTGAAAGAGCAGGATGACCTATACACATATCATCAATTTATCAAGGCCACATAAATCATATACTATGTACTATGATGAATCCATAATTTTTCCTAGATTAGTTCTGATGTAATAGGATCAAGTGGTTTCTTATGTCTCTAGACAAATGAGAGAGGACACGAAGAATTAACCTACACGTGATCTGGTGTTATTTGTGGGGTACATTCCCGGAGACACTGGAGACTCTATCTTAAGGGTGATAAGTTTTATGTGTGCTTGGACTACAAGATCCTTAGTAACATCATTTCTTAATGAGACCTTAACCTTTTTAAGAGGATGTGGGTTGGGAATTTTAGCCTTTTGACATTGAGAGGGATTATACAACATTAAATCACAATATAATTAATGATTACTTGATTTAAAAGAGACATAATGATGTAGTAGAAGAGTCTGATGATGAGTACCATATGATGACACTCTTTGAAGACATCCATATAAATGTTCAGGAGTCCTAGGGATAAGTATCTATGATTTTGAAATTTTTTATACCCATTATTTTGGGATGGATTATGACATATTAGCAACCTAATCATGGGGTCTTACTTATTAAATAAAAATAATATGGTGGGTAGAAACCATAAATATGTTTTGATGGTGATGAAACATCCTTTTTTTATTATGTGTCTATGTATGTGTTTCAATGGGCCTACTCAAAGTGGTGATGAGAGAGTTTCATGATTCTATATGGGTTGTATATCAGGGTTTGATAGATATTTATGGTGATAAATGTAGATAGTATTAGTGGTTTATAATGAAGATGGTGGTAGTGGGTTTTCTAGCATAATGATTTACTTATTATTAGGTAAGATCTAAGAATAAGAGACTAACAAAGATTTGGTAGCCTCTATCCATTCCTATGTCAAAATGGGATGATCTAAAAATTTATTTTTTGATTGGATTAACCCAGAAAACACATAATAATGATGAAATATGGGTGATCATTGATCAAATGATGATGGGATCCTACTAATTTCCCATTAGGGACACCTTCAACATTGATAATATTCGAAGTGTCTATGTGTTTGAGAGGGTTCAACTACTTGTTGTTTAGAGGAGTATCATTTCTGAAAGATATCATCATTCATGTTAATGATCTAGTATGGAAATCATAAGGATATGGGGTCATATGTTATTTTAATAACATCCTTCAATCCTAAGACTTAAAATCAACTCAATCATACACTTTTCGTTCTAAAGGATAAGTTTCAAGCATGTGTTTTGGATTTTGGGGGCACATCGGAGTATCATATTGAACTCTTGGTGTTTTTATATAATAAAACCTTCTAATCATTGATCCATATGGAATCTTTTGAGAAATTTTATTATAGTACATTCTCTTCACATATTTATTGTTTAGAAAATACTGGGTTGGATAATATAAGATCTAGTTTGATATAGGAGATGTATAAGGAGTTTCACTCAATTATAAGGTAGTGGGTGACCATGTGGAGCAGGAAGAAGTCATATTCTAACCATCGGAGATGAAAATTGTAATTTTAGGTTGTTCGTCATTTTTTTCTTTAAGTTTAACCTATGTTGGTGAAATTTCATTTCTAGAAACATGGAAGGTTAGTGCCCAAGTTTTCCAGGCCATATGATATAGTGGAAAGGTTATTTCCCATTCCATACGAGTTATCCCTTCCACATTACTATAGTTTCACACTATATTTCATTCATGTGGCATAGATTTATATATATCATCATGACCCTTCTCAAGTGATAGACATTAAGAACATCAAGATTTGTGTAGATGCGTCCTTTGAGAAGCATCTGATATAGATTATTGATCGTACTGATAAGTATCATTGGTCTATGGATTTACCTTTAGTTCGAGTATGGTGGAACCATGGTCATGTTCATTTGGAGTCCAAGGAGAGGGAGTCTAATGTTCAAGATCAATTTCCATTCTTGTTCACCAAGAACTTATAATGATTCTTAGAGAAGCTCATCGACGTACTTTTATATTTTGGGGATGTTATAAGATCTAAACTACTTCCAGGTATGTAACTCATTGATTTTCTCATTAAACATCCATCGTTTGATGTTTTCCTATCCTTTAAACCCTATATCTGCTTCTTTTTTTAGTGCCAAATAACCATTGTTATAAAAAATTTCAATATATTTAATGATGTATATTTTTTAAAATTAATGGATTTGAGATATAAACAAGTCAAATGGGTTTATGAGGATTTGAATGATTTAGAGTTGGTTCTATATATATTTAAAAAGGTGGGATTATAGTAGTATGTAGGTAATTCACATTTTGTTTAATTTAGTTATGGGACCTATAATTGTAAAAGAAAATATTCCATGAAAAGGATTATAACCCTCAAAATAGAGTAAGGCTGTGAACTAGATACACATAATGAATCTGAATTAATATATGTGTAGTGTTTGGGTAGGGGTAAATTCACTCAAGGAGACACATATTTCTATGTAACTCATAAATATAAATAAATTTTGTAAAATAGAATAATAGGGCATGTAATTTTCATGATCTGTAATTTTAATTGTCTCCATATTCCTTTTTCTTATTCCATATTTTTAAAATTTCCTCTTACAAGCTGTAAGAGACTCCCAATAGTTCTAGAGTGATTTAATCACCCTCATTATTTATTTCCTTGGGTTTTATCACTAATTGGTCTCTTTAATATGGTGTTTTTTCCATTTCTCTTTTCTCATTGAATTGGTGTTTTATTTTTATCTCTTCTGTATTAGCTTGATGATCTTGAAACTATATTATATAAGTTCCTTCTTACAATATTCCTCTCATATGTTCCCATATTAATTTTAGGTTGGAATCATTTCTTAATCACCATTAAAAGATTGGGGGTCTACCTCATAATACAATGTTCTATTTAATTATCATGTATGTACAATGTTTAAATTGTATGGACATAATGTGAACTCTAATTAATCGATTTAATGTTTAATGTTATAGGATGAATTGGATTATTAGTTGGATCCCATCGGATTCAATTGTTATTGTGACCCATCTTGAGGCTACCCGTTGGGTGAGAAAACCATTGATTAATATTTAATTAGAGAATAACATAATATTTGGTTTGCATTACACGGGAATATATGTGATTTTTTGTTATAGAATTACTAAGGTAATGAAATTTATTTATCAAATTACTTATGGAAATTTAATATATTAATGAATATTAAATTAAAGACTAATGATAATTTTCACAATTAACCGTTGAGGCTTATGATGTATTATTATGGTATTCATGTTAAACTTTTTATATAGGGGTATATTCACTATGATACATGCTTAAATGAATATATAGAGGGTCATTCCTAGTGATACATGACGAAATTATTATATAAAAGGCTATTCCGAGTGATACATACAAAAATGCATATATAACAAGATATTACTAGTGATTTATGCATTGATTATTATATATTGGGTTATTCCCAATGATACATGGTGAAATGATTATATAGAGTTACTGGCTAGGTTGATAATGAAATTATTATATATTAGGATTTTTTGGATGGTGACATCCTTATATAGATGGTTTTTCTTGATAGTTTGATTTTCCCATGGTTTTTGGATAGGGTTGGAATGGTTGTGTTGAATTCTCAGAGACATTCCAGAATGGTTCCAAATCTGGTTAATTTATGAATAGTATTAATTAATTAAATTATAGCCCAATATATCCATTTATTATGTGAATATATTATTAAAAATATTTAGACTCAATGGTTTTGACCTTTTGAGTTTAACTAACACCCTATTCGGGTGGCTATTTTGTACCTAAGAAGATCATATGGTGTTTGGTTTGGAAAAGGTAAAGGGACCTTTTTGTTGATTATGTACATGTTGAATGTGCTAATGTATGTAGAAAAGACGGACATGGGGTTCAGAAACATAATCCTTTTAGATTATTGTGTCTTATTGCTCTTTTATTTGTATTTATTTAATTTTACATTTTGATAAATTTCAATCAGAGGTTACTTAATTCATTATTGTGGATTTATTTTTTATTATTTTAATTTTTTATTATATGATATACTATTTAAAATATTTTCAATTACTCTAACATTTATTATTATTATTTTTTTTGTGTGTTGTAACTCTATTAAATCGGGTATTTTCTCCCTACTATATTCATTTCACATCCGCTGATAGTCAGAATCCTCTGGCATATGGGGAGGAGCACTTGTGGTCCCATAAAAAAAATATTTTTCCACAAGAGAGGGTTCCATATATAGTTACATTATATGAATCTTCACATTGAAATAGTTAAATATGTGAAATATAAGATGGTTTTTCATGATGATGGTTTTTGACTACTCAATAATTTACCTCCCTAGGAAATTGAACAAGGTGGTAGATGCTCTGAATCAAAATGATCATGTGATCTTATATATTATGAGGATCACAATAGGGACAATATTTCTAGGATTTCAATGGATGTACAATATAATATTAATGAAAGTGTGGATATCATATTTTTTCTCAAATAACTATACATTCGTATATCAAAGTTAGTATTATAGAAGAAATAATAAAGATGTATAACTGTAAAAGAATTTGAGTAATGTTCATGAGTTATACCTTGATTATGATATAATTATAGGATGAAGGAACCAAGTATGTATCATCCCCATGCTATATTTGAAGAATGAGATATTGTTTAATGATTATAGTTCTTCATTCTCTATTTATCCTTGATGTATAAAGATGCATATCTACTTGAAATAATATTTATATTTTTAAATAATGAATATTGATATTTTAGAATAAGTTTCTTGATGTTTGGTATGTTAAAAATTTAAAGTCCTGAGTAAAAAATAATAGGGAATATTATAAAAATTACCAATAATAGACTGTAAATTAGAAAAGATCAACAATGATTTTATCATCAGAATCCCCAAAATGTATAGGTGGATTACTATTACATGGGTTGTATTTTATCCACTTATAAATTTAGAACACTTATTTTACAACATATAATACTTCTATATTAGACTTATTTTAAAAATTTATTTTAATAAATTGTATTGTTTTTTGCGATTACCACAATATATTATATCTGATTAGGATCTGATGATCACATTTTTGTTATTTAAATGTATTCATTAAGAATTAGAAACATAGTTGAGTATAAGAATTTATTATCACCCTTTGATAGATGTTCATTTTGAGATGCTTGTTAAAATAATATAAAACGTGCTGGGATCATTATGTATGGAATTAATTAGGGTGGGGATCAACAACATACTTTGTTTTATTTTCTTATAACAATAATATTCAATTGATAATTCATATGGCTCCCTGTAATTCTTGCAAATGAAATATGTTGATAACTCGAACATAATGGAATAAAGGTTGAGAAAAAAATTTATAGGTACTTGATGTATATGTTGATATGGAAGAGAGTGTTAGATTAATTTAAAAACATATTAGAGAATCTCAATGTTGAAAACAAATTATGATTAAAATCATTAGGAATATCTAGAGTTTGATGATTAAGAAAATATATTCCAATGAATATCATCATATTATAAGGTTATAATATTTGAAAAACATTGAATGTTAATACCATAATAAATCTATTCATTTTAAATTCTTTATCATATCAGAACTCTATCTTTTTTATTGGCACATCCACAGAATATCTCTAATGTTCCTGATTTGTTCCTTGTTTCTCTCTTAAAAAAGTACAAAACTGATCCTTTAAATTTTTTAAATGTAAATCTCAAAATTTTAGAGAATGATATTTATTTTGAGGAATAAAAATTGTAAATGGTAGAACATATATAGATGGTTCTATAAAACAATACCTGTCACCAGGTCCATGTTTTTTTGAGAAACCATCAATTCAACGATTCTATGTGGGATCCTAAGAATGTGATTAGAAAGATGAAAACACATATCTTTGTATCATGGTAATGGAATTTTAAGGGTGATATTAAATTTAAGAGGGGTATAATGTAACACCCAGAGAATTTATAATATATTTATCTGTAATAAAATGTATTTATTCAATAGCTAGAATTACACGCAACATCGAGTTTGAAGAAACGAAGAACTGTAATTAAAATATTATTCAATAGTTACCACAAAACCATTAGATTAGTGCAATGAATAGTAAAATATAAATTATAAAACATATATTTTTAAATATTTATAAAATATATTCTTTAGTTACCAATTGATAAGAAGTGAAAAAAATTATTCAGTTTGCTAAAAAATATGTTTTTATGAAAAAATGATTTAGTGGGTGCAATGTATTTTAATCTAAATAAATTAATGTTATCATTATGGGTTAAGTATTTTAATGAAATTTATATAATATATATTTTGGTAATGTTTTTTATCATTCATCAATTATTTTTTCAAGGAATTTTAAAAGAATATAAATCCAGTGTTATGCTTAAAAACAATAATTTTCTATAAAATTTTTTTGATCAAAAATTTTGAAATTAAATTAAAATTAATCTATACCACTTATAGTAATTTCATTTTGAAAAATGAATTCTATATTTTAAATCTTTAGTTACATATTTGGTAAATATTCCCCTTCCATTTTTTCATTTTATGAATAGTAAATATGTTAAAAAGACTCAGCTCAGTAATGGGTTTATCGGGTTAACCTAATTTAAAACAATGTGATTAGGTCATTATTTTTCTCCATAATTATTATGGTATGAATATAATTAAACAATTATCACCATATGTTCAAAATTTAAAATTTTAATGGACATATGTCCCTGAAAATGACATATAAAATATTTAAATTAAATAAATTTGAAAAATGTCACAATCTTAGTTTTAAATATATATTATGTTTCTAAATAAGGAAAAAATAATGTTATGAATGAATATAAATATAATTGTTTTGAATAATAAAGTTTAATTCATGAAGATAATTTATTTATAATTTTAGATGATTATATATTTATCTTAAATTCCAGTTTGACGCTAATAAAATATTTATTTAATTAAAAGGAAAATTCAATAAAACAAATTAATAATATGAAAAGTTATATAATATGAGAGATTTATAGTATTCAAAGAATTTTTTATTTTATTATGACGTATTAATGTTGTTAAAATAAATTTTATTCTATATCAAACTTTTTCATGATGTGTTTGAAGTTAATTTAAATAAATAGTGTCAAAGTTGACATTAATGATATTTTATCAAATTATATGTTACTTAATTAATTAATTTTTTTAAAAATATGAAGAAAAATTAAAATATCATGATATATGGTTAATCATTCCATCCATTGTAAATTTACAAGACAATAGTTAACTTATATGTAAAATTATAACCCCTTAAATGTGACAAATATATTACCGCAATTAATGATTAAATAGATTAACTAAGGGGTTAACCCAAATGATAAGGATTTAAAAATAATAAAAACAAATCCAAATTTTATTATTTTATGATATTTAAAGCAATAAATACCGTATGTTATGAATCATATTATGTTAGGATTCATTTGTAATTGTAATTAATTTATTACTATTTAAACTTTTTAGAAATTTGAATAGTGTCCCTAATATCAATTACAAAATGGAACATCATCCTTAACATATTTACATCACATTAAGACATATAGTTCAAAAAAACCCATCCAAATCTTGATATAAACAACCACATCTAAGATATAGAGGGTTTTTTAATTCTATAATTCAAACTCTAGGTGGCAAAAAAGTGATTTAAAGTAAGTCTATTAAAGAAGAGGTAATCATATTTACCAAGTTATTCAAGATTATTTCTTATTATATTCATAAAAATTTTTTTTACCCACACTAAGAATAAAAATATAATAACATTATAATTTCTATATTAGACAACCATATTCTCTCTATTTTCCATCCTTCAAAAATTGAAAACATCGCTGGTGGCTACACACGTCTTACCACCTCCACATAGATGTGTAATTAATCATTCATAACCATTTCAAAAGGATGGTTATATAAATTTAAATAATGAATATATATAATATTAAAGAAATAAATTTCCCTACGTATGTAAAATATCATGTATTATTTGTTACCAACAAATCTGTTGGAAAATGATAATTTCACTCATGCGTACATGTAGACTACAGCCTCCATAATGTGATTTTATTTTTTTATTTATACATTACAAGAATGATAAAAATGATGGATTTTAAGAATCTATATGATCTATTTGATATAATAATGATTTTAATAATGATAATTACTGTTAAATATTATTTTTCTCAACTCGTCAAAAAATAAAAATAATGGTTTTGCATATGTGTGTCCTACCATCTCCATGAACAGTGGAATTGATTTTCTAAATAAAACATTTATGAATATCCCTAAATATGTATATACCTGAAAAATATATTATTATTAACTTTTAAGAGATTATTTAACTATGATATTATTATAATGAAAAAAGCACATGACAAAAAACTTAATGAAGAACAATGAATTTATCACTCAAAAAAGTGATTTTAATAAATAAGAATTATTAAATGGTTGATAAAATGTTATAAGTAAATCATGCAGGATATGGAATTTATGATTATGGTTCTAAAATAGATGTATAAAAAATATATATTTATTATATATAAAGTCCAAACATGTATGATTGAAATAAAACCTAAGGTAAGTGTTTCTGATCTCACTTTTACTTCTGTAAGACATACCCTATATTCACTACTTATTTATTTTGTATGATATATATACCTCCCCATTGATATAATATATCATGAATATATTTTTATTAATTTTATTTAATGCATAATTTATTCTTATTTCTATCATGTGTCTTATGATTGGTAATATAATAAAGTGGGAAGTGTTTATTTCACAATCTCATCATTATTCAAGATTATTTATGTTTATGTTCCTTTTGTTGGAATACATTCCTTCAATATCCATGTTTTCAAAAAATATTTTCAAATATTTTTTAAACACTTTCCAAATTATTTATCTAATACATTTAATACCTACATTATTAATAATTTTTTGACCTGTTATGTTTATATATGATATTTTCCAAAAAAATTATTCCGTCCATATTTGCGATGTCTTCATACAAATGATTTCTAATTGAAAAAGGTATTTTCTTCAAGAATTATACATTGGTGTTTTTAAATTATTTTCATCTACATAAACATCCTTTGTTCAATGTTATTCTTTACTATGGTTATATCTTAAGATACCATCTATCATATTTTTATTGATTGTTTATGGTCAGTTTGACTAGGGAATAGTTTGGCATTCCAAATCACATTTCTTCTAATATAGACAATTATTGTTTTTAATACATTTTTTTATGTTTTTATTTTTTCTTATAAAGAATTCAATGGAGATATTAGGTGATGGGTGTAAATAATAATTACATTTCTCCATGATTAATCGGTATGTCTCATTAAACAAACTATTTGTGTTAGTTATCGAGTCCATAACCATTTATATAATATATCTTTGCATGAGTCCTTGATAGTATGTTTAATATGTGTTTGGAAAATTTCTCAAGGCTCATTTTAGATGTATGGAATTCTGAATTCTATGATTAAAATCTCATTTACTGATATCTAAGGGATTATATGGATAGTACTTATATCATTGGATATGTTTTAGGACATGTGATTATATATGTGGCATATTTTATTATCACTTAATTAATGCCATAATATTCATGATTTATTTTATTTATGTGACTTAAAGACCCTTTCTGATCATTTAACCAAACAAAAATCTTATGACCCATTTTCCAAAGATACCAATTAGTTATTTATTATTAATGCATTGGGATATGATAACATGGATAGTTATTTTCTCAATGATAATACTATGATATGTTTTTGGTTTCCAAAAGTATATGTGAAAATCATGTATGTAAATAGTTTACTTAGACTAATAAAATGTTCTTTTATTTTTTAATGTGATTGTTTTTATCTAGTGACAATGTAATAAGGTAAAACATGGCTCTGGTCTAATTAGGTTAGGGTCTTTGCAATAGGGGAAAAAAATACTTATGAATATTCTATTCATTTTTCTTGTTCAATTATTCTAATTGATTATAGAATTAATAAAAGGATTCTTTAAGACATGAATAAAACCATTTATGAGTTCACTCGATAACTCATAATCATAATTTTGGTGTATTCCATGAAACTCTTCACGATAGAAAAAAAATCATTCACAATCCTTTTATCTTTTATTTTCAGTTCTACCTAAATCATTTGATATTAATTACCCACATAAATTGGTATTAGAACCTATATAATGGATGTAATTTACATATGGGGCAACATTGCCATCCTTTCATCCAAAAATAATCATATTTTGACTCATGATGTGAAATATGACTTCCTATCCCAGATAATAAATATGGTATCTATGATGAGATATCTATTTCGTGTCTAAAATAACATCAAAAATACCGAAAGGTTGAATACTATGATTTATAGTAAACACATTCAAAGAAATATAAATTGGTATAGAGTTACTGACATAAAAATCAATCATTATAGCACTAGGAGTTTTCATTTATCATTCAATATATAGCTATTGATATGTTTATTTGATGCACATATAAGAATTATAATATTTTATAGAGTGTGTAGATCCAAAATAATGTACCAAATTTTTATTTTTGGATTATATAATAAGTGTGTGTTCTACTATTTCATTTTTACGAAATATTTTAGGAATTTTGATTACATAGGATTACCATTCTCTCCTTTAATTAGATGATATACAAAATAATTGTTATAATTAACCCTCAGGCTAGTGTAGGGGTTTCCATAATATCCATAATCTATGTAAATGAAGAATTTTAGTGTGGATGGTGTGTTAGGATAACATTTATTTTCAATATTTCATTGTCTTTCATCATCACATATCTTCAAAATTCATTTATATGATATCCATATCTTCCACCCTCAAAGAATTTACCTCTCACTTTATAGTAATTTCGTCTATTATTATTTCCACATTTTCATATTTTAAGAATATTTATATTTTTACCGATGGGTTTTACTATTAGATATTCAATGAAGGGATATTTTAATCTACTTATTAGAAAATCCAGATAAATAATAAGTTTTTTGAATTTCCATTTCCACCGAGAGTGAATGTCAAATAATGTCTTCAAAGCTAAAAAATTAACTTATAAAAAATTATTTTATGGTAATTTGTTGCAAGACACAAAATAAATGATTTGTTTTTTGTCCATGGTCTACGATAAAATAATAATCATACTATAAAATCCTTTTATGGTTAACATTATAGGTACCAATGGATTATTCCTCTACTGGTTTCAACTTAAATAACTAACACTTCAATTTAGTTCAAGGATTTATTATAATGTTCTGAAAAAATAATACTTTTTAAAATTTCCCCAATCTGGGGAGTCTATTTTATCCAGCAACAAAACATTCAAAATGAGAACTGATAATTGATAAACCTCAAATTTTAAAGGATAAATAGATAGAACATTCATTATATACTATTAAGAGTTAAGTATAGAATATTCCTTTTTTATTATATAGAAAAAAATAATAAAAATACATTTATTGTATTTCCCAATAAAGTAGTTTATATGCATGGGAACAATGCACTGAATGTTTAGGTGTTATTAAGTGTGTTTGGAAGTTCCACATAGTTTTTATTATTTATCCTATATTGGATTCATGAGCATGAGGATGAAGTTTTTCAATCCACCTACCGTACCATAGGGTTTTTGATAAGTAAAATAATTACAATTTACATCAAACAAATTGTAAACTCAATTACTCAAATATATGAAAAGTTACTAAAAACAATAATATTAGGGTGAGTAATAGGATAGAAATATCATATTAACAAATCATATGATAAAGAAAATAAATCTTAATATGTAATTAAATTTAACACACATATATAAACCTATGAAATTTTAGATTCATCATTCATCACATTTGGTTTATCATAAGTTGATTTTTATTTTCACATCATATTATTGATAAAATAATCCCCTATAATATCCAAACAGCTCTATAATACCTTCTAAGGTGACTTGCACAAACCATATATATACATACTACATTATTTAATTTGTATATTCTTCACATCCCATTATAAATAACAACAAAAAATTAATTTGTTTAAAATCATTGTAGATCTGAAACATTATAATGTTATTTTTAAACATCTTTAATATATCCCATAAATAGTATTTCGATATAAATCTATTTATAAATATTATACATATTATTCATCAGCATAACCTTTGGAATAGGAAACTAATAAAGGGTGAGATAAATTGTTAAGTACGGGTATATATAAGGTAAAAAAATCCAAGAAAATAATTTTGTAAAACATAAAATTTTTTGTATCAGATTATAATAAATGTATAAGGACATAAAATATATAAATCATACATAGTAAAGCATATATAATAAATAATTTTTATTATATAAATATTTTATGATACAATTAGACTTGGGAAATAGGAGTTTGGAATCATGAGGAAATAATGATGATCCCTGAAAATTTATGTATAATAAATTTTCAGATATGTAAGAATACAAAATCATATCTCTTATTGAGACTCCCTACCAAGACAATTACAAAATTAGTGATAGAGTCACATGGTGTATTAGGATCAATCAAAATTAACAAAAACATAGTGGAACGACTACTTTAGAGGATCACAGTAACTCCCAATCTAATCGATTCCATATATTGATGTACAAAACCTTTCACAATGCATTACATGTCTATAATATGTCATTCCAACCCAACACAAAGAGAATAACAAAACAAATGTGTTCAAGATGAACATGTAAAAATTCTTGAATCCATCATACATCAATTAACCAAATAAGAAAAATTTATTCAAGGATGTTTTAACGTATTATGAAAATAATAAATCAGGAAAAATTATGGAGATGGTCTAATTAATAAATAACCCATAGGAATAATAATAATTAATAAAAGATTATGTCATGAAAAAAAATGATTTATAGGAGAATTAAAAATTTAACTTAAAAATAAAAAATCTATCATTATTTAGATAATTTATATTTTAAAACAAAATGTTTTCAAAAAATAATAGTAAAAATTTATTTTTAAAACAATGAATAGATGGATATGAGGATTCATTATGTAAAGTAGTTATTAAAATTAGAAGGGGGATTCATGTGGAAAAGAACTATATTGAAAACATTAAATGAATATTCTGTTTAATAATAATGTCATGGGTATAGATAAATCATATATTAAATCTTATAATGTTAGATAATTCCATTAGGAAAATAAATTAAAGAATACAAACATAGAGGAAAATGATTTCTGAATAAAAAATGGATAAGACCTGCTCTACTTACAAATTAACTTTTGCTGTAATTATTATTTAATGGGATAAAAAATTAGAAGAATAAATCCTAAAACCATTAATAACCACAAGATAAGAAAATATATGGGTTTTATTTATAATTATATATATATATATTCCCAACATGTAATTCCAAATTCAAAAAATCTCATTGGTAAAGAATGATTTGTTAAGAAACATTTTCCTTTAATCCAAAATTATAGAAAATTTTATATAATAAACATAGTAAGACTAGAAAGTTATTTTTTAAAGATACTCAAACATATTTTATTTTTTAAAATTTATCAATAGTCATTCGTTAGAGATATATTTTTGTATATAATTAATTTTACTCATCGAATGTTAATAATAATGATTTTTTCATATAGGTTTTGTAATGGTCATGTCGATCCTGTTTCACTAATTCCATACCATTAATTAAAATAATAGAAAAGCTATTTTAAGTGTTTTTCTAAAATTATTTATCATGTACTATATTTTTTTAATGAAAATTTTTGTATTGCTTCATAGGAATGGAATACATGAAGAATAGTTTTCATGAAACTTACTAATAACAAGGTGTTACATAATATGAATAATTAATTTTTGTAGAACACACATCCATAAATTATTTAATAAAATTAATTAGTTTTAAATATATTATAATGACATTTTTTTAATTTAGGATACTCATTTGATATGGAAATGGTTAACATAGTATAGTTTTTCTCATACAGGTGGTTGAAACAACAAAAACAGAAATATTTTATACTAATGATTGAGTAATAGTACAGAGTTATATAATACCCATATCATTTTTTAGAATTATAATACTGTTAATATGAAGATAATATTGTCATGGATATTTTATATAAATCCTACATATGTGAATATTATTGAATAATTATATGTATAACCTAGATAATTACTTGATGAATTCACTACCTCAAGACATATATTTCTTTGCATTAAAGGATTTAAGATTACTTCTTTGAACACAATTCAAAAACATTTCTATTTAGGATTTTCTAGAGGGTAAATGAGAGTGTATTTAATATAAAACTAGATTGTTCTCTTTTTTAGGTGTAGAGGTAGGGTTTTATTATATGTTTCTTTTTAGAGGAATTCCAATAAATATTCATTCCCTAAAATATGTGGTTATCATTTCAAATGTTATGGTGATAAGACATGTAAAATATGAGGTAGGATAGGATTTGTTCATTTAGTCTCTAATCATGGAAATTATAAAGTCAGTTTTTATATTTTATGTCTTTAACACTTTGTTTAACACTTTTAACCTTATTTTACTTTTATCATGACAACCCATTTTTATTTTTTATCATCTTTTTTTATATGAAATAAATTTCACCTCCATAAATTGATATGACATATTTATAAAAAAAATTACTTGATTTAATCTAATTTAGTTTATAAATATTGGATTTTCAAATTTATAATGAAAATAAAATATATATAAATAAAAAAATTTAAAAAATAAAATTTTAAAACTCATGTATTTTTAATTCCATTTCATATCAATTACCTATTAAATGATATCTAATATATTTTATTATTAATATCCTAGGAACAATATATAATTTAATAAAATTTTCTCTTCAAAATTTGATAGAATATAAATACATAATACCTCAAAAAAATATTTTTTTTGGAAAAAATCATTTTTAACATTAAATAATTTAACTCACATCATTTAAATATTAATTATTAATAATGTTATAATATAATTATTTTAGTAAATAAATTATAATTTCTTTAAAATTTTACAAATACATCACATAATTCTGTAATAATAATAATAAAACCCCTATATATATGTATATATTTATTAAATAGTATCTTTTTTCATTAGAAAATTATATTATTTTTAATTAAAAAGCATAGTAAGTATATATTTACAAAAACCATATAAATAATTGTAATATATAAAAACTATACATATCCCTATAAAACTATAATAATAATTCACCCAATTATTTTACTTCTCTCTAAACATGTGTATTATTTATTTAATCCATTGATTTTTAATATAGATGCAATATATGTGATTCTATTCATAGAACACCATGATGGTAATGATTTTATGATCATTGAATTTTTATTTATATAAATGTTTTTTTCCAATAAAAATTTGGAAAATGTTGTTTTATATTGTACTCTCATCATGTAAAAATTTTCATCCTTATTTATAATATTTTATTTCAAAAAAAAAATCACGGTTTGTTTTTTTAGTGTTACGTGTGAAATAAATTTCCCTCCAAAATATTTATTTAATTAAAAAAAGTAAAATCATTTGTCTTTACGATTAGATCATAGAATAAAATGATGAGCATAAAAAACTGAAGAATTTCACCACTATTCAAATATTTATTGATCCTACGAATTTTTATACTAGAGAACCTATAAATATTTTTCACCCTAATTCATATTCCCACATTCATAACTTAATATATCCTCGGATACCTTACTCTGTTAAATATATCATCACATATTCTTATGAATAATGATATTTTCAGGACTGGTTTACCACACCAGTCCATTTCCAAAAAAATTAGCACATTATTTCCCCCACATACTGTAACACCCCAATATTTTGAAAATAAATTTAATAATTAATGCATGAAACAATGATTTTATATAAAAAACCACTTTATTATAACCTATCCAGTAAAAATAATTTTTCCACCTCTATTATTGGAATTTTGAAAAACTGACATACATGGTTGCGTTCTGTAAGATATTTAGAGTCTGATAAGATAGACATAATTTTTAGTGAATAGTTACATAGCCATATTAATATTAATATTAATAGTAATATAAACCTTATAAATAGTAAATCATATTATTTTTTATTGACTATGGTTATAAGATAATGTGATCTTGATTACTTTTTGAAGGTGATATAAAATAAATTATTAATTTAAAATTGTTATTTTTCAAATAAATTATGATTTTTATGAAAAATTTAAATACTAACATTTAAAAAGTTATTTTCAAAAAATGGAGATCATTTTTGGATTTACATGTTGAAAAATGGATAGCATGAATTTTTGGGATTTTTCTGAAATACTTTAATTTTAGGGGAATTGTGAAATTAGATAATTTAAAAAATATGATAAATAAGTGAATTTCTAGACAATGCTTGAGTCAAGGATAATGTAAATGACCATTGGTCCAAACTCACCGGGAAATATTACTATATTTGGTCACAAGAATCATCAATATGGTTTTTTTTTTGAACAAATAATAAAATAATGATTAGAATAATGGGAAAACCCTTCTCTCATCCCCTATAACCCCCCCCCCCCCCTCACTACCACTTGTCTTCACTCCACTCAAGCATTGTTACTTGTAAACATTATACCCAAATTTCCTCCAAACCTCCTCCCCACTTTCAGAATCCCTTGGTCTCATATAAATACCAAAACAAACCCATTAAAGAGGCTCTCAACGAAGATTACATCAAGAGGTAAATTCTTCTTTTCATTTATTCTAATTCAACTTCATTTAATTTCATTTCATTCCTCACATACTATAATACAGTTGTTGTGATGACTAAAATACCATAAATGTACTATAATGTTGTTATGATAATTTAATAACTCTTCATTATCTCTCATTTTCCAATTTATTTATGCTAGTAGTAAAAAAACACCATCCGAGATGTGATAATTTACCACATTACAAGAATATGGGTTTTGAATTTCTAGTTCCATATTTAAATGTTCTCATAAAATTATTTTTAGGGTTTAACGATACTATAATATATATATTAAATCTTATTTAAGGTTTTGGAATCCTTTTGTTCACATGATATTAATTTAAAAATAAAAAAAAGAGATTGTTGTGATAAGGAACCCCTAATGAACGCAAACAAATATCATTAATGTTTTATATAATGATTCATCTTCCCTCACAATAAAAAAAATATATTTATGACCATGTAATCTTCTGTTTCATCACTAATACTATAAAACTTCTATTATGGACAACCATTCACATTCTAAATGATTATCAATACATAAATATAAGTAAACCAGCCATGAAAACCAAGGAAGGAAACGCTCCAAAACAATGAAATTGAGTCTCTTGACCCATCAATAGGCTGTGAATTAACATAAAATTGTTATAATTAATCAATTAAATTTATATAAGGTTCTTTAATAACTAATTTATGAATCTAAATTTGATTATTCAGGTCATTAAGATCAATACTGGTACACCTTCAGACTTAATTTGAGGGTTTTCCACCCTAACCTCAATTTTCATTCGTGTTAATTTTATTATTTACTTACCTAAATTAAATTCTTATTCATTCACATTTAGTCATTCATAATTTTTGTTAAAATTTTATATACATGTGTTCAAACCATAATCAAATATTTATTTATGGGGAGTTATATTTTTTAAAAGGATCTTTAAAAAATCCTTCCCGATAAATAAGGTCGTTTCTAGGGAAATTCTCAAACACTTTTCAATTTTCAAGAGAACTGTATAATATGATTTTAGAAAAGATTATCTTAAAAAATCACTGATTTTATTATGAATATACAATATTATTTCACTTATGGTCTTATACAAGGATTTTTCCAAAATAACTCTTCTTTTCTATGTAAAAGAGTATTTATCTCAAAAATTACTTGATGATCTCATAAGAGTTTCTTCATCTATTTCAATACTCTTATTTAATATTAAGTATTAATGGGATTAATATTTAAGATACAATCTTCCATATTTGATTCAATTTTTTCTGATTAGTTTTATTGTGGATGTTCTATCTTAAAACACTTCATCATTTAACTTCAAATGATTATTGTTTATACTTAATGTTCGAGGAATGTTATTTATGTTTCATGTGTTTACTTCAAAATAAAAGTATATATTTTTTATTTTGATCCCCATTTATATGAGGAATGAATTGGAATTTTTATTTAATGGGTGGGGACCTCTATATCCTTTTGATGCATAGGTATGTTCCATGGGACAAATAGATATGGACTTGGCCAAGGCATTGCCCATTTTCATATATAGTTTTAGATGAGGCCATATTCAATTTTAAATGTCTTGTTAGAGGCCTTGATATTATGTTTTAGAATGTATGTAACATGAATTTGCCTCATTATGAAGCTATAAATTCAAATTTCATGAGGTTATTCTACTAGTAGAATACCTTTGATGATGTTTCATTATGGAAAAATTACGTATCTAATATTCTAGACATAATGTGATCTAGTTTATTATTTTTGAGGGAATGTTTTTTCTATTTTTCACCATGCCTTATATTTATTTTCATGTTATCTTCCCGTGTATTTTTTACTTTTACTGAGAATTTTATCTCACCCCTTTCTTATGTTTCATTTTATCAAAAAATGAAGAAGTTTATTATGAATGACTTACAGGGATAAACTTATAGTTCCAGATGTTCCCCATAAAAGATATACATGGTATTTTATTTCATGTTGTAATATTGATATTATGTATGTATGTTGCTTCCAAACCTTATAAACTAACTAATCTTTAGAGATTCATGTTCCTTTTTTATACAGAAAAGTAAAAATGTAAGGCACCTTCACTGGGAAACTAGGGCCATGTATTTACTGTTGTTTTATGAGGAATTTTAGTAGAAAACATGGAAACATGATTTAGAAAATAAATATTTGGGAAAAAAGACCTATGATAGTCATTGAGGATAAATATACAAGAACGTCCTGGTATTTTTTTAAGGAATAGATTATGGTGATATTTCTATAAAATACATCCATTAATAGATGCAACAAGTGGATATGGTTTTAGAACAGATTTATCGAGGAAGGAAAACTCTGACAAGGAGTTTTGGGATTTACCAGAGGTATCTTGGTACATTACAATGAGCCTTATTATGCACTATGTTTTACACTCCTGTGGGATACGATTATGCTAATTCACATTTTCATTATAAGACATTATGAAGTATTTAAATGTAATTTTTTTATCCAAGAAACCATGATTATTATTATTATTATGGGAATAGCCATGTGTATGATTTCAATTTATGCTATGTATTTTCCTATGTTTATGTTATACATTATGATTCATAACCTAATCAAGTGTATGCCATTATTTAGAATTGGAACCTAGTGGAAGGAATGGAAACTGCATGAAACCTCATATCCCATGTAGGTATTTCCTTCATGTGAAAGATAAGGATGTTTTCTATGGAGAAACAACTAGTGTGGAGAAACTTATAACTATATTGGGACAACTTACTCAGTTTATGAACTAGAACATTACTTATATAAAGTATGTGGATCCCAATGTGGAGGAGATATTCTTGATCACATTATGTGAAAACAACCTCTATCCTTTAATGGGAATACATACAGATTAATAGTAGAGTAGTGGATAAGTTCCTTAGAGAATATATTTGTCTCCCTGGGAAGTAACAAATTGGAGAAGTTTGTCGTGTCAGTTTATTATCTGTCGGGAGATTCCGTTCAATGGTGTTCACTAATTCAAAACTCAAAGGTGGAGGAAGGGATATAAAACATGGAAAGGAGTGAAGAAAACATGGAATGGAGTAAATTTTATGACCTTTTCCAATAGAAATTCATTCCTCAGGAATAACAAGAAAATATGGAAAATAAGTTTCTAAATTTGAGGAAAAAGGATGATGATAATGTTTTAAATTATGAATCTAACTTCAAAAAGATATAAATGAATATGTTGTAATATATACATAATCCATGGAAATATAATGACTGATTACTTTATGGCCTAAATCTATTCCTTTTTTAGGCACTGGTAGGAAAAACGTTATCATTATATGAAGATTTAGTCTCATGTGCTATGAAGATGGAAAATGAGTTCTAAGAGACTTATGGCATTAAAGGAATGAAATATAAGAATGGGGCTATTGAAAACTCTGGAAGAGGAAAAATGGAAATTGGGAAGAAGGGAAGGGTTGACTTTCGACCCTATTATAATTATGGAAGAAAAAACCCTGGTGCCTGTATAAAAGAAAAATGGGTGGGCTACAAGTGTGGACAGAAAGTTCATCATGCCAGTGTTTTCAAGGGGAAGAGTAAAACAAATAATGTTCAATTACATAATTGTTGGTATGTGGGACACTATTCTAATAATTTTCCAATGCGTTATAGAAATAATCTTTCAAAATGTCCAAGGATTAGGGAAATGCTTATGTGATCACAACTACTGATATTGAAGATCCAAATGATGTTGTGTTAGGTAGTTTAATTGTTTCTTAACACTTATCCAATGCTTTGTTTGATTTTGTAACATCATATTCATTCATAAATTCAATATTTTAAAATAAAATTAGATATTTCCAATTTGATTTAGTAAGGGAGTTGTCTGTAAAAACTCTTAAGGGAATTATCATTTTAAAAAAGTTATGTAAGGAAGCCCCCATTATGGCATATAAATGTGCTTTGTCTTATAATTTTATTTTCATACCCATGACTAAATTTGATATAATATTCTATTTGGATTGGATTTTGAACCATGATGTGAGAATTTATTATAATAATAAGGAGGTTACAATTTTTTCTGGATAATGTGGTGTCCCATATCTTTATAGAACAAACATCAACATATGATTCTCATCTAGACCCACCCCTAGCAGCTCTACTGAATTCAAATATTGGGGAGGAAGGGAATACAATAAAAATGATAGATGAATGTAATGTTCAAACAGAGGATATACAAATTGTGCATGAATATATATATTTGTGTGTTTTTAGAGGATTTACCTGGACATCCCCGAAAGCGGGAAATTGGAGTTTTCCATTGACTTAATTTCTGATTCAAAACCCATATCGAAGACCCCTTATATAATTCCCAATGTTGAATTAGCAGAACTGGGGATACAACTAGAGGAATTTTATGATAAAATATTTATTATCCCAAGTGTTTCTCTATGGGGATCACCTATTATTTTCATTAAGAAGAAAGATAGATTAATGAGGTTGTACACTGACAACAGGGAGATCAATGCTATAAAAATAAAGAACATGAATCCCCTACCTTACAATGATGATTTATTTGGTCAAATTTATGGTTCCCAATATTTATCAAAGATTTATAATTGATCTAGATATCATCAATTTCATGTGAGGAATGAAGTGATTCCAATGACATCATTTCGAACCAGTTAATGGAATTACGAGTATACAATATTTCCTTTTGATCTGAATAATTCACCTTATATTTTCATGGATATAATGAAAAAATCTTCAAAGGATAACTTGATGAATTTGGGGTGGTATTTCTTGGTTAAATCATGGTATACTCTAAAGGTACATGGATCCTGAAAACCCCTTGCTCACTATTCTGATTACACTTATAAGAAATGAATTATATGGGATGTTTAACAAGTGTGAATTTTGGCATCAATAATTTTCCTTTCTTTACCACATTTTCTCTAAGGATGGAATATCTGTTGATCCTGTGAATAAAGATGTTGTTCATGAATGGCCTATTCCGATTAACATAAGTCTGGTACGTTGTTTTATTGGTTTAGTATGTTATTATCAGCATTTTATTTATAACTTATCCCATTCATCCAACCCAAATACAAAGCTTACATGTAAATGGGTTAAGTTCATATGGAAAAAATAATTTGATGATTGTTTCAAAGAATTGAAGAGGATATTAGTGAATGAAAAAATCATGACTCTAACATCTGGGAAACGAATTTATTGTGTCCTTATGTACAAAGATAGAGTTATTTTTTATGTATCAAGGAAGATAAAATTTCATGAACAAAACTATCATACTCAAGATCTTGAGTTTGTAGCGGTAATGTTTTGTCAGAAGATATGAATACATTATCTCTATGGAGAAAAATGCGATATATATGCGGATCATAAGATTATAAAATATATATTATTTTAGAAATAAATCAACATAAGGAAAATGATATTTCTTGAACTACCTAATAATTATGATTTTCCATACACTACCACCAAAGAGTGAAAAATAATGTAGCTGATGCATTGACCAGGAAGGATCATACAGCTCGCAAAAAAATGATGATTGATAAGTATCCTTTGTACATGGATATAGTGAGGATGATTATGGGAATTATGAAAGAATGTTAAACATCACTACTTTTCAAATTTTTTACCACCTGTATTTATTGGAAAAAATTAAATATTCACAATATTATGAAGATAATCTTCAAAATAAAATTAATGTTGTGAATGATGGGAAATTTGTTGACTTCCTCTGTGAAGATGGAATTCTGAAATTTGGTAAGAGACTATGTGTTCCCTCTATACATGAGATAAAAAGGTAGTAATTGGATGATTCTCATAGCCTGAATATTCAAATACATTGTGTTAGAGCTCAAAGGTATATAGATTTAAAAGATCATTTTTTTTGGATAACATGAAGAGGGAAAATGTATATTATTTATCAAGAGGATTAGTCTATAAATAAGTGATGGATGAACAAAAACATCCTAGAGGATTCTTGAAACCTCTACATATTCCTACATGGAAATGGTATGAAATCATCATCTATTTGGTCACTGGATTATACAAAATTACCAGAAGGAATTATGAAATATGGGTAATTGTGGATCGATATACTAAACCGACACATTTCCTCACTAAAAGAGTGGATTTTCCACTAGATTGCCTAGAAAGACTCTATATCAGTGATGTTTTGAGACTTTATAGAGAACCTCTATCAATTGTTTCCAATCGTGATACATGTTTTATATCAAAATTTGGCAAAATTCATCAGAATTATTTGGATAATGAGCATCTTTTGAGTACTGCTTATCACCCAGAAAGTGATGGGAAATATGGAAGGATGATCCAAAATATTGAATACAATTTGAGATCATGATCACTGGATTTTAAAGGTATTTGGGATCAATATTTACATTTGGTGGAATTTTACATCAATAATATTTTTTATTATAGAATTCAAAAGGAACCATATGAAGCATTGTATGGTAGGAGATGTCATATCCAAACATGCTGGAATGAAGCCAGTGAAAGGAATCTTTTGAGTCTAGAGCTTGTGGAGGAAACAATAGAAAATGTAAAGACTATTCAAACACATATCAAAGTCTCTCAAAAAATAAAAAAGAGAAATATTGATAATAAAAGGATGAATTTTGATTTTCAAGGGGGAGATCATGTTTTATAAATAGTACCTCCATGGAAGGGTGTTATAATATTTTTGATTAAAGGGGAACATGGCACTAGGTCTATATGCCCTTCTAAAATTCTATAAATAATTTGTGTTGGTTTATATCATTTGGAAATGTCACCTAGCCTGGAAAAAGTAAATAATGTGTTCCATGGACCATTATTGAGAAAACACATGTGAGACCGTATGCATGTCCTCACTTCTGAAGGTATACAATTGGAACATAACATCTCTTACTGGGAAAATCCTATCTAGATTATGTACACTAAAGAACATGTGTTGAGGAATTAAATGACTAGACTTGTAAAAATAATTTAGAAGAATCATAAAATCAAAGAGGCAGCATGGGAGCATGAAGATCTTATGATGGCAAACTACCCAATTCTTTTTGTGAGGTAAAATTCTGATAATTTCAGAGATGAAATTTTTGTAAGGAGGGGATAATTTAACAGCCCAAGATTTTGAAAATAAATTTAACATTGAATTCATGAAACACTAAGTCTCTACCAAAGACCAATTTTTTATAACCTATCCAGTAAACATAATTTATCCACCATTGTGATTTGAATATTGAAAAACTAACATACAATGCATCATTTAGTAAGATATTTAGAGTCTCAAAAGTAAAACACAATTTTTTATGAATACTAACATAACCTTATAAATAGTAATATAAATAGTAATATACCCTTATGGATAGTAAACTAGGTTATTATATTATTGTTGATGGTTATATGATAATGAGATCTAGATTCATTTTTCAAGGTGATATAAAACAAATTATAGTCTTAGAATTAATAAATTTTGAATAAATTTTGATTTTAATTAAAAATTAAATGAATAATAATTATAAAATTATTATCCAAAATAGATTTTATTAGACATATTGAAAAATGGTTGGGGTAATGTTTTTGGATTTTCTGAAATACTTGAATTTTTACTGAATAGTGAAATTCGATAATTTAAAAAATATGCTTAATATGTGAATTTATGCATCATTGTTGAGTCATGGATGATGTAAATGAACATTGGTTTGAACTAACATGCACTTATTTCTATTTTTGGTCATCGAAATCAACACTATTGGTTGTATTTGGACAAATAATAAAATAATGATTAAAATAATGGGAAACTCCTCCTCTCCTCTACTATAACCCCCCTCACCCCCTATTATCCTCACCCATATCATGCCATTTTTCCTTGCCTAAATTAGGCTGAAATATAATTCCAATATCCTCCCCAACGTCTATCATCCCTTGGTATCATATCAAAACCAAAACCCATACCCTAAAGAGGATGTCAAGGAAGATTACGTCATGTGGTCAATTCCTCTTTTCATTTCTTTTATTTCAAGTTCTTTCCATTTTTTCCCCTCACCTCCTTTCATCAAAATGTTGTGATGAATCCAGTACCATTAATGTGTTATAATGTTTTTATGATAAAGTAATAATTACTCATTATCTATGCTTTTCCCATCTTTTATTCTAGTTGTAAAAACAATTAGAGACGTGCTAATTTACCACATTCAAGGATGATGGGTTTTCAATTTCTTTTACCATCTTCAATTTTGGTCATGAAACCATTTTTATGGTTGAACCAGAATATAATATGTGTATTATAAATTCATTAATGTTCTGTAATATTTTTTTAACAATGATAATAATTTATATATAAAAAAAAGTTTTTATTGTGATAAAAAACTTCCAATTAACCGAAAAAATTGTCATTAAAGTTTTATATAATGAATCATATTCACTAAAAACAACCAAAGAATTATGACCATGTAATATTATGATTTCCCAATATTAACATAAAACATCTATTCTAGACAACTATTCTCGTTATACATGTTTATCCATACATAAATATAAGTAAACCGGTCATGAAAACAAAGGAAAAAACGTTCCCCAACAAAGAAATTGAATATCATAACCCATCAAAAAAACATGAATGAACCAAAAAATATTACAATAAATCAATTAAATTTAGATGAGGATCTAGAATAAATAATTTATGAACTTAAATTTTATTATTTTGGTATTTAAGATCAATATAGGCTAACCTTAAGACTTAATGTATGGGTTTTCCACCTGAAACTCCATTTTCATTCAGGTTCATTTTAATATCTACCTACCTCAGTTAAATTATTATTCATTCATATTTACTACTCATAATTTTGGTGTGAATGTTCTATATATGTGTTCCAACTAGAATAATACATTCATTTATGGAGAGTTATATGTTTTAAAACCATCTTTCAAAAATCCTTCACTATAAACAAGCATGTTTCATGGTAAATTATAAAATTCTTTCCTATTTTCAAGGGAGATATATATTATATTTTTTGCAATCATTATCTTTATAAAATAAAATATTTTATTATAATATTGTTATTATAATTTAATTATTCTTTTGTACAGTTCTGTTTTCCACAGAACTCTTCTCTTCAAAGTAAAAGAGTATTTATCTCAAGAATTACCCAATGATTTCATAAGAGTATATTTATATATTTCAACACTCATATTGATTATTATGTATTATTAGGATTAATATTTATGATATCGCATACCATATTTTATTGAATGTTTTATTATAAGTTTGACTATGGATATACTATCTTAAATAATTCATCATTTTACTCCGAATGGTTAGTGTTTATGCTTAATGTTTAGGGAATGTTATTTATGTTTCATGTGTTAGTTTTAATATGAAAGTATATATTGTTTATGTTAATCCCCATTCATTTAAAGAAATTAATTTGAATTATTATGTGAAAAGTGGAGCCTGCTATAGCCTCTAAATGCATCGGTAGGTCTCATGAGACTAATAGATATGGACATGGCAGGGGCCATTACCATTTTTAGATATCGGTTTGGCTGAGGCCTTAATTATTTTTAGATTTCTTGGATGAGGCTGTGAAAGTATGTTTCAAAATGTAAGAAACACGAATCTCCCTCATTATAAACCTAGAAAATCAAATTTCCGGAGGTTATTTTACTTGTATAATACAAATGATGATGTTTTATTATGGAAAAATTTACTCAGCTCATATTCCTACCAAAATGTGTTCTTGTTTATTATTATTAAATGCATGTTTCATCAATTATTCATCATTACTAATGTTTATGTTTATGTTATCTTACATTCTATTTCATAATCTTACTAAGCATTTGAGCTCACCCATTTCTTATGATTCATTTTATCAGGACATGAAGAAGTTTATTGTTAATATACTATAGAGTTAAACATATAGTTTTGGATGTTCCCAAAAAAACATATATGTTTTATTTCATTTCAAGTTGTAATGTTGAGATTACATATGTATATTGTTTCCAAATATTCTAAACTACTTGATCTTTCATGGTGCGTATTTCATGTTTATATTCCAATGTAATAAAATAAAGCACCGAATCTAGGAAACTGGGGTCGGATTCTTACACATACCCTCATGTTTAAATTAATATCAAATAGTTACTAAGTATAAAAAATATGGATGATTATCCTAAATAGATACCCAAATCATGTATCCTTAATCATCCCTAATATATCGCATCCACATACTTCAATATGATGATAGATAAACAAAATAATATATAGTTGGGGTCAGTAGTACATGTCATCCAATACCACATCATAAAAAAAATTTATTAATCCTAAAAATACCTTACCATTAAATCTTAATAAAACATCCAATGATATTCATCCTTTATATCATAATATCATGGTACCTCTTTCCCCTAAATTATTATTTTATTAATGATTTAATGGATAATCATTTGATCCCCAATAGACACACCTCAATGTCATTGATGTTACACGCTATCACATGAATCTAACATTCAATCATACCAATGATCTGAAACTATCCCCGACTGGAGTTCCATAATTACATTGGTTAAAAATTACTCACAATTAATGTGATATTTTTATTCCATATTAACTATATAATGTCGCATAACTTCTTTTGCACCATCAAAATCCCAAAATCCTCACCTTTCCCACGTTCATCCATATGTCTGATCACATCTCCCCTGATATTTAAGAACTTATATGTAATTAGTATCCTCAATAACCCTTCATCATTATGAGATAACACTATAGTGATCCATTTTATCTATCAATTAATATATAAGTCCAAATATAATATTTTTTCCATCTATAACTTACTATTCTTAGATAAAACATTACTCCTATAAGGATCCATCCGTAAAAATTATATAATATAGCTATTTCATCTCTATTTCACTTATTTAAATTTGAAAATATATTTTCTGTTTATAGTTTTATAAAGTTATTACATAACTCATACATATAATCACACAAGGATTCAATGTGGATACCATTAAAAAAGTGCCCATTTATTCTAGAACATAAAATTTTTAACAGAAAACAACAACATGATTTCTTTGAAAAATGTGAATCACATTAACTCGAATCCTTCATTTCTCTTACATATCTTTATAACCAATGAAAAATATTTTAAAAGCATGGTATGTGAATAACATCTCAGTAAATAATATAAAAAGAAGGAAATAAACCATTAGTCCATGATTACGTTTTGTAATTCCCTAATCCCAGTTACCCAGAGTCTTTGTATTATTTAAATACATTGGAAGGATTACAAGGAATCAAGTCCCGAAGGACTGATCATTTTAGCTGTCTTGTAATGTAGATTACATATATGAACGTTACATTAAAACATCAAATATAAAACACAACAAAAATAATCCTTTGACAAGGGTATTATTCCCCTATATTAACCGTTCATATTAATCATAATATACTTTTCCAAATCCTGGAAATATAAAACATAAGAAAGGGGTGTGCTCAGATTCTTAGTAAGGATAAAAATATAGTGAAAAATATCATAAATAAGTATAAACATTTATGTAATTGTATAAGACTAAAAAATAAGAATTTTAAACATAAAATTCAGCATAATTTGGAAAAGATAAATAAAATAATTCCATTTAATTATTCACATGGATATTCTATTAGTCGAATAATCACATGTAATATCAATAGCTAATTTCATAATGATGTAATTCATAATGTTGGACATTTTATCCACATAGTCAAGGCCTCGTGCCAAGACCCTAAACATAAATTTTTTCAACGCCTTGTACTAAGAAATTATTTTGTCTCATGAGACCTATAGATGCATCGAGGAGCTATGGAGAGCTGCACCCATCACTTACTATGTCCAATGAATTCCTCATATAAAAATAATGAAACATAACATAAGCATTCGTATTAAAACTAGCATAGAAAATGACAATAATTTAACCATAAACCATGAATGGTATAAAAAAACACACCGATAGTCAAACATATCATAATTCATTCAATACAATATAGAATGTTGTATTAAAATAAATGAACCTCCATCATGAATAATATCCAGTGAAGGATGTTGACATAGTTGAAATTAATTTGTAAAACTCTTTGAGAGAAATATCAGTTTTTAATTTAATCATTTAAAAGTCTCACAATTTAGAAAGGAAGACATTTAAATGATAATTTTGAGTCAAAGTGTCCCATATCACTTTGAAACTTTTGAAAATAATTATCATTTTAAAACAATCAAGTACATATATTGCTTTACTCTACATATTTAATAATAATTTCTATGTTAAAATACCATTTTCAGTAATAATAAAATTCGTTATGATACGTGTTTTAACTTGTTATTCTTGATCGTATAAACTTATATCGTGATTTAATGGATTACATAATATAAAAATTTATTTATGGGTCATATATATTCAAAAAATTACACCGTATAAAAGATAAATATATGAAATGGAAAACACTTTTTACAGAGACGGTAAGCTGTACGTGTGCTAAAACATCATTTCCGTTTTCATATCGTATTGAACGGAAGAAAGTGAAAGAGATATATGTATGTATGTATATATATATATATATATATATATTTCCAGTATAATTATTATGTCATATATTAAATACTTATTAACAATATATATATTTAAAATCATCGTTGAATGGGGAACGTGGAAATGAATTTCATTAGGTCGTGGAGATGGTAAGATGTAATTACACATGAGCGATGATATTATTCTATTGATGCTGAAATAGTATGTAATTTAATGGTATATCATAAATAAGGAATCATTGAAATTTTATATTTATTATTTACATCATTTATACTCATTGTTATACCCATCCAAATAATGAAGTATTGAAGAATAAACTACAGCACGACGCGAAGATGGTAAGCCGTACGCACGCACGTATGGTTACTTGTCATTTGTAGGATGGATAGAATAATGAATACGATTGTACCATATTTATAATAACATCACAGAAGGTATAAGGTAAAATGGTTCTTATTTTGATATGCAAACAACAATGAAAGGGGAAGTGGAAGAATAAAATAACCTTGAAAGAGGTGATGAAATAATTACCTCTTCATCGGGTGTTTCCTTTTGATTTGAACAAAAGTACACCTTAAATTGGATTTATGATAATAGTATGGTTTATAGGTCAAATTTATGATATGTTTTAGAATATTTGATTAGGGGTGGGCCAAGACAAATGTCTTTAGATGTGTGAAATTTTTGGAAGGGGATGTACCCTTTTATAAGAGTTGTAAGGGTCACATTAAGAAAAGTTTAAAATATTATTGTATTATAAGATCATTTTAGATTTATAATGGCTCAAAAAGGATTTATATAGAGGCTAATGTGGGGATGGGTCTGTATTCTCTCGACCAATAGGATTTTGACATGTTTAGGTCACGATATTAACATTATCTTTTATAATTAACCATTACTTAAATAGTTTAACTTTTACAATGTCTTCTTGTATTAATATAATACATGGTGAATAAACATTCATTAAAAATCCAAGAGAACCTAATGTTGTTCATTAATAAAATTATACCATTATATAATTCCTTTGTCTAAACCATATATTTTTAGGAAAATTATATCATTTAATAATATAGTATTTGTTTTAAAAACTCATTTATGTCAATTTTGACACTATTTAGTAATTGATTTTTTTTAAGTCATATAAAATTAATGAATTATAAAACAATACATTTAATCATCCTGAAAATGTCATATTCACCTATAAAATTATTTTTTGGCTTCAAAATTTTCAATTTAAGATTTTTTTAATATTCATAATATCGATTTTTTTAATATGTCATTAAGAATGTAAATACTACATTATCATTGTGTCATAAATAAATTTATTTATTTGAGATCAAAAAATTATAAATAAAATACCATGAGGTAGAAAATATTTTTATCTTTATAATTAATCTTTATTGTCTAATTTATCTTATGTGTAACTCTAGAATAAAAATGGTTTAGTTATTAAACATTAAATTTAGTACTTTTAACTCTTATTTAAATAAAATATAATAAATGTAAAAATCTAACTCAAATGGATTAAAAGGATAATAGTTTTGTCCTAAGGTTGATTTTTGTCGAAATACACTTATCCAATAAAATTAGGACATGTCTTTGGATAATTTTAATTTTATTTTCACCTTTAATTTTCTTATTTACATCTAAACGTGGTAAATAAAATTCAAAATATACTATTCACCAAAAATTATTTTCATCCAATTGAACCATAGTTTAATTAATTATTTAAATTGTATGTCTCAAATTTTTTAAATTCATTTCACAGAAGCGGTAACATTATGTTTTATGGAAATTTGCAATTGTTCTAAGAAGGTGGGTTAAAGACGTTAAAATTTTCAATGAAATTTTATACATTTAATCATATTATAAAATGACTAAAATGAATTAAATTATACTAATATAGGTATTATATATCTATTTATACATTAAAATAAACTTAAATAATAATAATTATTTTTTTTTGAAAAAAGTCGATTATAAACAAAAATGCACTGTTTTTCACGATTCATCAAAAATAGAATGTTTTCAGAAAAATACCAAAAATTCACTGTAAGTTAATTATGATATTATGAATCCAATAATGATGATTATTTTACCAAATTAAAAACATATGAGTATCATTAATTAATTTAAAATTAACTCCCGTTGTCAAAACTAGAAAGAGGGTTTTTAAGGAAAAAAATAATCAAAAGATTGACTTGTGTTTATGTTCAATTTAAATGCGAATTTACATCCAATGACCTAAATTATTGTTGAAGATATTTTTTCATCACATTGTCTAAACGAATGGAAAGGAAAATGACTTAGAAAAAATTGATTCATCCTTTGAAGAAAACATAAAAAATCGACAAAGGCAAGAACAAGGGATCAAAAGCACATGTTCCACGCATGTTCCATCACTGTCGCGCAAGTATACTTGCGCGATTCATAATGGTCGCACAAGTGACTTGCACGCCCTAATGTATCACCGCCTCGGTCTTCTTCAGCCTATAAATAGACCCTGTGGGCCCCCCATTTGAGAAGGAATTTTTTTCTAGAATTCAGATTTAGAGCTCTGAACGCCCAAGTCTCCTCTCCAGGTCTTCCGAACACTTCTAAGGTAATTATTTACCTAGAATGGAAGGTCTAAACAAGAGGATTAAGGTCTAAGTGTTTTAATTCACTAACACTTGTGCGCCTAAGGTGTTTTACCCATAAGGGGAATGAACATACTTTCACACCACCCTACTTCCTCACCAAAACTTGCGGGCCTCTATTCTGGAAGTACCTCAGGATAAATATAAAGGCATTGGTCAAGGATCGCTTAAGTATTACCGCACTAGTTTACAAATGCGCAAGTACCTATAGGTCGCGCAGGTATACCTGTGCGACCAGGACATGTGTGCCCACGCAGTACCTGCGCGCCTGCCAGGACTTGCACGCCCCTGCCTTTTTAGGTGCCCTTCTTTCCCATTTCACCCCTCTTAAGCCATTCCACCTCTCATATTCAAGATTAAGTCTTCAAAACACTCTTCAAAGCTATTTATGGCATGGTTTCTTGATTTGACTTCATTATCTGAAAGGAATTCGGTGGAATATCTCTCAAAACATAGTGATTTACACATCTTTATGTCACTAAAGATTGAGATTTCATTCACTCAACCTCATCCTTTTAGATGAGAGAATCCTTAACCTGGGTCTCCTTTTCAGGAATAATCCCTAGTCATAAATCTAAAATATGGGCATCCTCAGGAGTAAGCCCCAGATCCCCTAACATTGGCCTCCTTTTCTGGAGTAAGCCCCAGTCCAAGCCCTCCTTAATTTGGGCATCCTCCTTTGGAGTAAGCCCCAGTCTTAAATTCTCAAATATGGGCTTCCTTCTCAGGAGTAACCCCCAATCTCAAATATGGGTATCCTCCTCAAGAGTAAGCCCCAAGTCCCTTAATTATTCTAATCTCTTAACATGGGCATCCTCCTTAGGAGTAAGCCCCAGTCTTAATTTCTCTTAACTAGTCCTAATTTACCTTTGATCTGGGATTCCTTCTCAGGAGTAAAACCCAATCCTAAATCCTCTCCTAATTTGGGCCTCCATTTCAAGATTAAGCCCCAAGATAGAGTATTCAAATATCCATGAAGCACATATACCTTTATGGACCCTGTTCCTAGATTTCTTCCCTGATGTAAATCCTAATCTTCATTTATCTGGGCAGTCATACATACGTAAGTCCCACATTATTTCTTATGATTGTATCTTTCATGGCCCAATTGTCTAGTTTTTACCAATACCTCTTGTTTCTCACACCAAGAATGACTCAAGTGAGCTTAGAGTGTAAAAGTAATTATGACATCCTTCTTTGAGTCATCAATCATAAACATCATACTCCCTTACTCGAACTACATGGGTTCTGATTCATTTTCTAAAATAAAGGATATGTAGGTAACCCATCTTTGGGTTCGATCACAACTCTGAAATAATCCATGTCCTTCTGAATGATAATAAACTTCATGTTCCCCACTGACTGGCTTTAAAACCAGCACGATCATCATAATGACCAAGATACTTCTATATAAATGTGTCAAAGGATACCATTGACCAAGGAACTCTAATAAATATAGATGATTCTCTATCGATGAAGAACCTTGAATACATATAAAAGATTCTCTAAATTTCTTACATATTTAATCATTGATTGTCAGATCTGAAGGAAATCTCATTTTATACTTGGTAATGTAAAAAGGATTCACGAACATTACTTAAATCTATTAAGAGAGTTTCGGAGTAGACAATAATTCCCCTAAAAAAGGTGTGATGAGTCCGACCTCCCATCCTCTCGACCAATGCAAATTCCTAAGCCTCATCAGTCCACAAACTAATGAGCGCCTACCTTTGGAAAGTAGGTCCAAATGGATGTGGAATCATTGGATGTTTCTGGTTCTACAAACAAACCCGTTACAAACCGATCGGAATGTTTGAAACTTATATCAAGGAGGTCATCCCCGGATTCCGAGGGAAACAAAAAATGGTGAACCCGACATGAATCCTTAACAAAGTTAAAATAATGTTTTACTTATTCGTTAGGCCCCTATTTAAAACGCAATGAGAGGGCAAAAAAAAAAACAATCATTGACATATGTGCTCATCCAAAAGATGTAGTGGCTGAATTTATCTTGATTACGTCTGTCATATCAAACAGGAACTCTTTTCCTAGATCTTCTGTATTTCTAGAATGGCTACTCTCAAGTTCACACATGTGAATACCACTGCTGAAAATGCCACTGCTGCTACTCCTACTGGATCGTCGTCCTCTATAAGGATGACATCACCTACTCAGCGTCTTCAATGCTGGGTATCAAATGCGTTGGTTATGGAGTAGCATCAACACGGTACCATCCCAACTATAGAGGCTTCCCAAAAAGCCCTGCAAATGAACAACTCACACCGGTCGTCCAAACAACGACAACCAGTGATCAAGAAACAGGCAGTTCTAACCACCATCCCCAACCATTTCGGGTCGTTATCCCCATAACGCAATCACCATTCACTCCCATATTCTGGGGAGGTGAATGAGAAGGTCCGTCAGGGCCTTAATTCAAATAATCATGAGTCCTTCCTGAGGGTTTCTATCAACAATTTCCGCCAGACCCGGGTGGTAGTATTCCCTCAACATGATGAGGGTACTGAATCCAGGGGTTCGGTTTAGGTTCCTCAAACCCGAGCAGGCAAGACGAACCTCCAGAGGCAGAATACGGTCAACATAGAGAAGGTTCTCATCTCTGCCATCTCTGGAGAAGTCCACCAACCTAACATGGTGGCATGAAACAAGCGGGACATACACCTTCCCATTTTAATTTCGCTGTCCATCAGACTCGTCTGGCAGCATCACGCCAATCCCGCCAGGAAATTTCGTCAGAGTACTATAGGCAGGAACATACACCTGTTTAAACATCATCAGTTAGCCAGCAGGCTCGTCTGACTACATATGATGAAGCTCATCAACCACGTTTGACGAAGTGCAATCAGCAGGCACATAAACCTGCTATTATTAATCAAGCCTTCCAATAATCTCGCTTGGTAGCATATAGAGAAGTTAGTTGGAAAGCCCCAGAAACAAACACGAGGTATACTCAACTCTCTTCCCCCACACCTGAGTACTTTCAGGATTCACTAACAGGGAAAGGAGGACAGGAGAAGGCACATACACATACTCCAAGCACGAAATGGATGTATATCCCCGTTCCAGCAGCTGAATCACCAAGCATATTTTATCAATGGTGAAAGAGCAGAAGCAAATCCCTGCTCATATTCTGGATTCTTTCCAGGATATTATAACAACTTCAGCAGCATCTTAGGGAAACACACATAAATCTATCCCTACCAGTGGAGTGACACATCACCAACTCACTCCGGAACAGACACATTCATCTGTTCCAGTCCTAGAGGGCTGTGGGGCATACTCTCCCATATCATACGGACAACCGAGTCAGGCACGTACACCTAATTTGAGTGGAGATCGTCAGCCTAACTTGGCCATCTTTCCAGACCAGGCACATACACCTGCTCAGAGCAGCCACTTTCGTCTACAAGTGGTTTCCAAAGCGAGTAAGAAGGCGTCTATGAAAAATACCCACCCAACATAGTCAGGAGATCAAGAGCCAATATGTAACAAATCCTTGCTCGATGCTGGAGTTCTTGAACCCCTCAGGAAATTATCTGTTGGAATCTAAGATTCTACCCCCACATTTCCCAATAGTGGGGACATTAATTCCGAAAGTCTTCAACAGACACTTCCTCAGGAAGGCTTGCTTCATGACAATTCGGTCGATCTCGAAGTTTTATCTTCAGATGAGAGCCACATGAACCCTCTGTGTGGTCAGAAGACCAAGGAGCAAGAGATCTCATCTTTTGCTGTAACCCATTATGGTGGTCCTCCCCATGATGATAAATTTCGCTGCGAAAGTCCTCTCTGCAGTAGTGATGCACATTGCTCGGAAAATGCTCCAGTGGACGATGTAGTGCTGATAAAGCCCTCTTATCTTGAGGAACTTGCAAATGTGAAACCAGTCATGTCCGATACTTCATCGCTAGCAGGTGAAATACTTTCTCAATCGAAAGATATCCCAGGGTGCATGTCATTATCCAAACCACCCCTACATCATGCATCTTCTAGTTTGATCAATGATTTCTCTACCAATATTGTTTAATCTAATGAAGCAACAAGGAAACATAAACTCTGGTCAAATCAGGTAGAATAATCTTCATTGAATTATAAAGAGGAAATGATGAACATGAGAAAAAAACTGGAAAAAGGTGAAGTACCGGTCAGGTTTTGGCCTCTGCCTGACTCTCAGTATGACATTCCAAAGATGTTGACAGAAGATAGAATTCATGATATTCATCTCAAAATATGGAAAACTCTTTGTCAGTTGAAAAAGAAAGTATTATCTTATGATGAATATAAAAATCATCTTAAGATAATAGAACGGTTACAACGTCAGATTGATTTGGCATCTCTATCAGTCTCTCGATATCCGAAGGCTGAAAAGCAGCAGAGATCCCTTTAACGTTCATGCCTTAGCACACTAAGAAGATTGCGTCAGTTAATTGCCAATCCCCCATCTGGTATTCATGTTAGAGGATGGGGTGTTTGTGGAGCACTACATTTCACAGTGCTCTTCAGTCAGCAAAGCCCATCGAAAATGGTCTCATGCAATGTTACTGCCCATGGCCGGCCACATTCAATGGTCTTTGTTTGTAATCAAATGCTTGCCCAAGAACAGGTTTCAACTAGTTCCTCTCAAAATCAAGTATACAGAGAACATGTTTTTGAATCACTCATGCATCAAGCAAACAAGAATATTGAACAAGCTTCTCGTATGGAGTAAGCACATCATCAAGTGACAGAAGTGTCAGAAATTATCCAATGGTCTTTTGAACCAGGTGACAAAAGTGGATACAGATTAATGCATCCAGCTAATTTCCGGACTAAGGTTCGTAATATCAAGAGAGATTTTAAGAAAGTCTCAGGCATAACATGTCATGAGCCATCCCAGCTTGCTAGGCATGGAACTCTTTTAAACCAACCCTCAGAATCAACAAATAGGATTCAAGGGGTTGAGCGGGAACAGCAGAAACAGCCCCAGTCCACCGGACTGGGGACTTTTTCAAATCATCAATCCCCTCCTCAGAGAAAGTCGATCTTTTCTCGATTGGGGAAGAATCCTCAAGAGGAACGAAGATCCAAATTATCAGGAGATTCTCTCCAAATTACGGTTCGTTAAGAAGTTCCTGAGGGATCAAATCAACAAAAGGCAATGTCTCATCAATGACATGGAAGAAGACAATATAAAAAAAATGCTCATAGAAGGGATGCGATGCGTTATGCATCAATCAATTTCATCAATGCCGTTGTTGCTGATCCACAAAATGAGGTTCAATCAGGGGACTCGGATAGAGAGGGTCCTGCTCCAGAAGATGTACGCATCGACACAAATAAAGAAGGTGTGCGTACACGAAATCAAAGGATTACTTAGAACCTAGGTAATCCTTCGAGTAACCCACTTCACTCTCTCCGAAAAGGATCCAACAAAGGGAGGGTAAAGAATCAGGTTCATATCCTTCCTCTGGAGAAGGCCAATCACTCTCACTAGAGAAAATGTTTGCACAATAGGAGGATGAAATGAAGGAGTTAAGGAGGTTGAATGCAGAACTACTTCAGGGTTATCTTCTTCGTGAGCGTGATGGAGTCAGTAAGCCAAGGGAATTTTTTAAAGCTATTGAGGCGGATCAAGAATATCCTCCTCTATCTGTACACCCTCACAGGCCAAATCCTACAGGTCAAGTGCAATAACAGTTGGCAGTGCTACCATCAGTTGCAGCACCAGCCACCACATTTGTCCAAGCTCCAGTCATTGCACCTACCCAAGTCCAAGTTCAACAGGATGTTTCTAAAAAGTTAATAACTACCATTGAGTCATTAACATCTCGGTTGTAATCTATGGAAGGAAAACGTGCGCAATTTCAACCTGAAAAGAATGTTTACCCTGAATGGGTAGATTCAATCTCTCCACTATCCAGTTTTGGAAACCCTGTATTCCCTATTTTCAATGGATTAGGCGATCCTGAACAGCATTTGACACATTACGTGTCTTGTTGTGACCCTATGATGGGAACTCCAGAGAATCAAGAAGTAGTAAAACTCAGATGCTTTGTACGAACCTTGCAAGGACCAGCCTTTGTCTGGTATACAAGCTTGCAATCCCGATCAATTACCGGATGGGAGGATCTCCGTCAAAAATTTCTTCATCAGTTCAGCTCAACTTTGCCCAAGACAACAGTTTTTTATCTTACAAAATGTAAGAAAAGAGAGAATGAAAGGGTCTCAGATTTCATTGCTCACAGGAAGAGATTAACATATTTCATAAGCTTAGCACTCCCTCAAGAGGAATTGTTTCCAATCTGTGTGGAAAATCTGCGTGACGCATTATGCACGCCATTGATCCCTGTGCAATACACAGGAGGGTTTTGAGACCTTACTAAAATTGCTCAGCAGATTGAAGATTCCCTCATACAGGCTAAGGCTAAATCTCGTGTATTTCCATAAGCTCCAGGAAGGAGAATGGGTAATGTAGAAACTGCTACAGTTATGCTTAAACAAGCACACATACCTATTTCTACTTCAAAACCTTCGTCTTCTCGAAGGGATCCACCTCCTGAGCACCAAAAACAAAGGCCTTTTCATCCAGATGATCAAAGAGATAAAATACGAAAACAATTTGTGGATTTGAAGAGAAAAATATACTCAATCCGAACTGAACAAGTTACTGGTTACTTCATTTCGGCACTGGAAAATAATCTGGTTCAACTACCAAAGCCCAAGAGGCCAAATAAGGAAGCAGTTGAAGACCGTCCCAATTATTTCCCCATTCATCAAATGTTGGGGCATCCCATCCAGGAGTGTATTGTCTTCAATGACCTCCTATAAAAGATGATCGAATTGGGAAAAGTCAAAATAAAAGGCTCTTCAGCCCAGGTAGCATGTGTCACTACTACAGTTCCAGAGGAGGAAGGAGAATTCCAAGAAGTCAAAAGAAAAAATGCATAGAAGTATGATGATTGGATGGTCAGAAAGACAATCAACCGAACTCATGCTATTTTGTGAACACAATTAAAGAAACCAATTGTGTCTTCTTCCATGAATGTTGCGGAAAAACCCTCTTCAACAGAGGGAAATTCCTCGATGAAACGACATGATTAAAAGAAAGAAAAAGAATTAGAAGAAGATGAGTATGTGTCAAAGCCTATGTTGTCTGGGACTCTGCCAGACTTCATGCTGTCTACTTCAAAGCCATGGGCACCACCCCACCAATTGGCACAACCTAAACAGGATAATCAGGCAAAGTCTTCATCAGACGAAGAGTTAATCTTCAGTTCTGTTAATATGATTCAATTAACAGATCCATATGCCAGTCGCGGTTTTGATTTCGATGAGCTTGAATTCCCTATATCAAACATGGGAATCAGAGGAAGTTCCAGAGGCTCAGGATACATGGGAAGATGTGGATCTTTCAGAAGACACTATTCTAATTATACCCCTGCTAGAACTGTGTACGCAGCAGAAACACGTGGTAGAGCCCTTCAGGGAGCTCAGTAAGAATAAGAAAGTTCTTATACCAATAGCAAATTCAGTCCTGGCACAGTTTTTTTTCGAAGATCAGTTGAAGGTTACTTCTTCTTCCTCTCAGCAAATAAATGGATCTAATCAGTCTAATCTTCCAAAACCAGGAATATTGCCAACTCCTATCCCATTACAAGGTGCATCAACTTCCAAAGCATCTACTTCCAAGGTAACTGATAAACCACATATTCCTGTTGGGAAATGCAGACCTCTGGATCCAAAGTATGATTTATTGAAACACCTAGCCCAACTACCAGCCAAGTTATCAATTCTTGATGCTTTGAATCTGTAAAAAGATCTTCGGGAATCACTTATCGAGGCTTTGTCAAGTCCTCAGGAGTTTGAAACTGAAATTGCTGCAGCTGAAGTCTTTCACATAGAGAATAATCATGCAGAATTAAATGAAGTAATATCTTTTACTAATAAAGATGAAGATGATGTTGTGCATGGTCATATTAGACCTTTTTACTTATCTGGCATGGTCAATGGCGTAGATGTTCGAAGAGCTTTCATTGACAATGGTTCAGGAGTCAACCTCATGCCCATTCGCACACTTCGTCGATTGGGCCTCATGGAATCTGATTTATCTCCTTCTACCATGAAGTTACAAGGATATGATAAAAAATGAACAAGAACCACTGGGAGAAGTTACACTCACAACTCAGTTTGGAGATCTTGTATCCAATTCAGATTTCATGGTTGTTGATCAAGACTCATCCTTCAACATCTTGTTTGGAAGACCCTTGCTACATCAACATGTGGCTATCCCTTCATCATACCATCAATGTCTCAAATATTGTTTTGATGGTCATGTTGGGACATTGTATGGTGATAAGGCCCCATTCAATACATGTGAGTCTCAATACATTGAGGCAGAATTCTATCACATGAAGGGAAGGGAGAAATCCACAACAAAGAAGATTATCAAAGTTAATGCTCCATATGGTTTAGAGAAGATTCCAGTAAATCCATTTACACATGTGAGTACAGATTATGTGTTGCCTATCAGTCAAATTGACAAGATAGAACCAAATCAAAATACTCTTATAGAAAGATCTATAATGTCAACTACGGCAATCGAGCTGGAAAACATGGGAGAAATTGGTAACCCACCATGCAGTGATGAAAGCACAAATGGTGACATCTTTATTTCATTTTCTTAAATCCAACAAGTCTATGATTTGACAATCAGGATAGAAGGAGTTATAGCAACATCGGAGGTGAATAATGATGTCTATTCTCAATCCATCATCTCCTCCTTATTACCCAAAGAAGACCCTTCATCATCAATCAGGTCAGAAATGGAAGCTTCTTCTCCAAGATGTGAAAATTTTGACATCTCTTTTGATCATGAAAATTCTTCTTTATCATCTACTATGCAAGTAGAAACGGAAGAAATAACACATGATGTAGAAGAAGAGGAAGATCTCAGAGATGCTCCTCCAGCATTTGAAGAGCGTATCTCTACCACTGTGGATGAACTCAGAGAAATAAATCTGGGTACAAAAGAAGATCCACACCCCACTTTAATCAGTGCGGCCATGACTCTTGAAGAGAAAGAGATGTATATTTCGTTTCTAAATCAAATTAGAGATATATTTTCTAGGAACTATATAGAAATTCCCGGGATTGATCCTGATATTGCTACTCATCATTTGGGTTTACGAGAAGAACATCGAGGATTTAAGTAAGCCACGAGAAGAACACACCCAACTTATGCTTCCAAAATTGATGCTGAAGTGGATAAAGTTATCAAAGATAAATTCATTAGAGATGTTCAATATCCCAAGTGGTTGGCTAATATTGTCCCTATAAAGAAGAAGAACGGAAAAATTAGAGTTTGCATCAATTTCAGTTATCTTATTCGGCATTGTCCTAAGGATGATTTCCCAGTTCCGATTACAGAACTTTTAATTAATGCAACAACTAGCTATGAAGCACTTTCCTTCATGGATGGATATTCCATATATAATCAGATCTGAATGGCCCAGAAGATGGGGAATCCATAGCCTTCAGAGCCGCTCATGGTGTGTTTTGCTACTGGGTAATACCCTTTGGCTTAAAGAATACAGGTGCAACATATCAGTTTTCCATGCATCGTATCTTCAAACCATTCTTAGGGAAGTTTGTTGAATGCTATGTAGATGATTTGGTGGTCAAATACAAGAAAATTTATGATCACTTGGCTGATTAGGAAGTCATATTCCAAAAGCTTCGACAACATAATTTGAAGATGAACCCCTTAAAATGTGCTTTTTGGGTAACCTCAGGAAAATTTCTCAGCTTTTTTGTACGCCATCATGGTATTGATGTCGATCCTGAGAAGACCAAGTAAATCCTTTGTATGTCACCTCCTCGAAATTTGAATGAATTAAGAGGAATTCAAGGACACGTAGCCTATATTCGGTGTTTCATCACCAATTTGGCAGGAAAAAGTTTACCCTTCACCAAATTGATGAAGAAGGGAGTCACTTACCATTGGACTGAAGAATGTTAGGAAGCATTCAATATTCTCAAGAAATACCTCTTGAGTCCACCGGTACTCATGCCACTTGTTGAAGGAAGACCACTTATCCTCTATATGACAGATCTAGAGCGATCATTGGGTGCCTTCCTTGCTCAAAAGAATTATGTTGGGAAAGAAAACAGCCTCCACTATCTCAGTCGAAATATGCTTGAAGCAGAAACTCGGTAATCAAGTATTGAGAAATGATGCATGGCATTAATCTTTGCAGTTCAGAAGTTGAGACACTACCTGCAACATCACGAGGTCCAATTGGTATCTCGCAATAACCCGCTCAAATTCATCCTTAGTCATCCGATGCCTACAGGATGTCTGGAAATGTGGGATGTTATTTTGCAGCAATTCGATATTCAGTATGTGACTCAAAAGGCGATAAAGGGCCAAGCTCTGGCTGATTTCCTGGCTGAACACCCTTCAGTGGGAGACACATCTTCAGATATTGAATTCCCTGATGAGGAAGTCTTCTCTGTTCAAGAAAGTCCTCAAGCATGGGAAATGTATTTTTATGGTGCTTCCAGAAGTCCAACAGGGAGGAAAATAGAAAATCCTAAATTCAACAAAGTTGGCTTATGAATTGTGATCATTTCTCCAGAAAGGGCAGTGTTACCTTCTTTTTACTTATTGTGGGAAGGTGGTACCAATAATGAAGTATAATACCAAGCTCTCGTTGCATTCTTGTAATTAGCGCTTCAAGCATAAGTGAATCACTTAAAGGTGAAAGGTGATTCAGAACTGGTAATCAAACAAGTCAATGGGAATTATGCCATCAGAAAAGAAGAACAAATCCCTTTGTATGATTATGTCCGAGATTAAATGGCAGAATTCCCTTCGGAACAGATATTTTCTTACATCCCAAGATCAAAAAATGCTCAAGCTAATGCACTGGCTAATATAGCCACAACTCTGGAAGATCCAAATCGGGACGAGAGAACCATCCGTATTACCCACCATCGTGCAATTTCACCTTATGTTCGAATCAAAAATGAGGAAATTAATGAAATCTGTCCCATTCCTGAAATGTATGGTCATACTACATGATGAATGTCACCTATCAGGGAATACCTTCAAAATGGAACACTTCCACCTGATAGAGCTGAGAAAGAACAAATCTGGTGACGTGTGGTCAATTTTACTCTTTATAATAGCCCAAATCACCTAGAGAAAATTCTTTACAAATGTAGTTTTGATGGTGTTCTCTTCAGATGCATTAATGGTGAAGAGACAATGGCTGTTATGAAAGAAGTGCATGCGGGGGTCTGTGGTGACCAACAGTCTGGACATATACTGTCTGATCAGATTTGAAGGCTTGGATACTTTTGGCCTTCAATGATACAAGATTGTGTTGATTTCACAAAGACGTGCAATTCATGCCAAGTACATTCCAACATCATTCATTAACCTCCAATGTTTCTTCATACAACTAAATACTCATGGACAATTGCCACATGGGGAATGGATGTGGTGGGACCTTACCCTTCGGTTACGGCCAAGTAGTTTAAGTACATTATTAATTCTACTGACTTCTTTTCCAAATGGGCAGAGGAAATAACTCTCAAGGAAGTCAGTTCTAAATGCGTTGTTAGCTTCACTAAGTCTAACATCATTACCAGATTTGGTGTCCCTCATACCATATTGACAGACAATGGCACCAACTTCTGTTCATCCGAGGTGAAGAAGTTGTATCAAGAATACAACATCAAATCCAACTATTCATCTCAGTATCATGCAGTGACCAATGGCTAGATAGAGGCCTTCAACAAGACTCTTTCAAATATACTACAAAAGATGGTGGATAAAGATAAGAATTCATGGCCTGATAAACTCTTTAATACTTTATGGGCTTATCGGACTACCACCCGCACTGAAACTCGGTCAACTCCATATTCACTGGTATATGGAACGTAATCCATCTTACACATTGAAGTTCAATTGCCTTTTCTCAGAGTAGCCATTTGTGATCAGTCATCTATAGATGAACAATCTCAAAAGCAATTGAATGAATTGGAACGATTAGTTGAGAAAAGATTGTACACTTTGCACCACTTGGAAGTCCATCAGAATCGAATAGCACGAGCTTTTAACAAAAAAGTTCGTCTTCGTTCATTCACTCAGGGAGAATTGGTATTAGTTCTCAGAGCTCCAATCATACCAGGAAATAAGCCTCCCATGCTTGAGCCAAAATGGGAAGGACCTTACTCAATACGTAGGGTCCACTCCAATGGAGCATATTCATTAATCTCGATGGATGGAAAACTCATCACTACTCCAACCAATTCCAGATTTTTGAAGAAGTATTTTTTATAAACACAAAATATATATCACCATGGTCCAACAAGATGTTAAACTACACCAAGGTCCTGTATGACCTTAAATTGCACCACCGTCCATCAAGACATTAAACTGCACCATTATCCAAGGCCCTGTATGAACTTAAACGGCACCATCATCCCACATGACGTTAAACTACATAACCAATGCTCCATACATATGACCTTAAACTATTTGTACATTCGTCCCACAAGACGTTAAACTATGTCCCCTTGGTCTAGCAAGACGTTAAACTGCACCAAAGTCTTGTGTGACCTTAAACTGCACCACCGTCCCGCAGGACGTTAAGTTGCACCACTATCCAAGGTCATGTATGATCTTAAACTACACCATCGTCCACCAAGACATTAAACTTCATAACCAATGGTCCATACATATGACCTTAAACTATTTGTACTTTCATCCCACACTACGTCAAACTGTGTCCCCACCATCATCCCGTAAGATGTTAAACTGCATAACCAATGGTCCATACATATGACCTTAAACTATTAGTACTTTTGTCCCACACGACGTTAAAGTGTGTCCCCTTCATCATCCTTGTTATATGACGTTAAACTAGATAACCAACGGTCCATACATATGACCTTAAACTATTTGTACCTTACGTCCAGCAAGACGTTAAACTGTGATGTCCTAAATACATGATGCTAAACTGTATAAAAGTCCCTTACATTTGGAAAGACGTTAAACTACATAATCATCAATGTTCCTGTATGACCTTAAACTACACCACCGTCCAATATGACATTAAACTACGCCATCCACGGTCCATACATATGACCTTAAACTATTCACACTTTCGTCCAACATGATGCTAAACTGTATCGTCCCTTTTTCGTCCAACCTAACGTTAAACTGTGAAAAAAATGTCCCCAATGCGTCCAACATGATGTTAAATGGTGTACTCTTTTGTCCTCACTGCATGACATTAAACTGCATAGTCCCCCTTTCGTCTAACATGACGTTAAACTATATTGTCCCCATCGTCCTAACTATATGGTGCTAAACTGTACAGAAATTCCTTGATATGTCCTACATGACATTAAACTGTACTTTGTGCCTGCTATATGACATTAAACTGTACAACACCAATAGTCCTAACTGCAAGACTTTAAACTGCATAATCCCTTTATATTTCCTACATGACATTAAACTATGCTTCGTTAAGGTTGTTGTTACCTCTTATTTCTCACACCGAGTATGACTCATGTGAGCTTAGAGAAAACCCCAACCATAACACTATCTCTGGGCTACTAACCATGCGTAAGTCCGAACATCATTTTTTTGGTTCGTTGTCCCCAAGAACAACATGATCATTAATTCATTTTTTAATTGAACTACGCAGAATTCGATCCTTGCCTTACAGGATGGGTACGTAGGCAACCTCCCAAAGTTCAATCCCAAAACCAATCTCTTCACATCGGTTCACCTCCATCACATACGATGTTGATTCGTGAAACTTCCCCTAGAATCAATATCTTTACATTGGTTCAATTTCTTCCTTATTATACGACATTAAACTACACAACACTTTTGTCCAGTATGACAATAAACTACAATATTCTTTGGTACCTTCACCTGAGAGGGAACCATTATTTACATTGATTTTTCAATCATGTTTCATTTGAAAGACTATGTGCATACATGGAAATGCCTAAACATTTTATCTTGGGTTAAACCATCATTGTACTAAAAAGTCCCCTTTCACCCTTCACATGTACAAACAAAATTTGTACAGAGGGTATTTCTAGAACTATGTGGGCTTGATTCCCATCCTTATGTGATACGTAGGAACATTTGAGTGTCCCTCGAATCCAGCCCAAGTCTTTTGGGACTAAACCCGAATTCCACTTTCAGTCCCTTGGCTGAAAAGTCCCCATGAAAACACACACTGTGTATTTCTTATAATGGTCCAAGATCTATGACCCTAAACTAAGATCTCTAATCCTTTTGTCCCATACGATGTTAAACTGTAGTTTAAAAACTACGTATGGCTTGATTCCCATCGTTATTGGATACGTAGTGAAGTCCAACATTTCCAGTCTGGACCCAGCCACAACATGATTATGGTTCGCATTGATATGTGTATCTCTGTATACATTGAACAATACCCATCTTTATGTGTCATAACCCTAAGCTTAAATATTTTCAGATCTTCATAACCCTTTTCTTGACCATTAATCACAAAAATTCCAAATTTCTGAGAGTTCTTTTACTTAACTATGCAGTACGTGCCCTTAGGCGGCCTTGCATAAACAATCCACATAACAGACTTGACTGCCAAATGATGCTATTTATTTGACTGTGCAACCAATTCCCTTAGGTGGCCCAACATAATTCAACCCCTAACGGGTTTGTTAAATAATAGTAACTTGATTCTTGGGAAGGAAGCCTCTTTTGTCCTTTTTGGTCTTAAATGACAGTATGTAGGGATCTGCAAAAATAGTCATCCTTAACACATTTGTCCCATTTCCTTTTTCATGATCTGAAAGTATTCAAGTCTATGTTTTGTATTCTCCTTCCCTATGTTTGGGTTGGACCTTCGTGGAAGTGATATCCATCCAGTTCTTCGATAATCTTGTTTGAAAATATCTTCTCCATATTCAAGTACCTCTTTCCATACAAAAAACTCTATACTTTGGAAAATTTGAATCTCCATAAAGTTTCACTAGCTTTAAGTAGTATAAAGGTAAATTTCTGAGAGTTCTTTTGCCTGACTATGCAACAGGTGCCCTTAGGCGGCCTTTCATGAATAGTCTACATAACAGACTTGTTAGCCAAAAGATGCTATTAATTTGACAATGCAGCCAATGCCCTTAGGCGACCCTGCATAATTCAACACCCTAACGGCTTTGTTAAATAATAGTAACTTCATTTTTGCAAACTACTTCTTCTGATGCCTTTTAGCTCTTTTTCATATCATTCCTCAGATTCAAATATTCTTAAGCTATAGTTTACATTTTTTCTCTCATACTTGAGTATGGTAATATGTTTTCAGGTTAATTTTCAAAGAATTAAGTCGATTCAAATTTATTTGGTCAAAGATATTTCGAGATTAAACATTATCCTCCTTATGTCCGACGTGCATGACTTTTAACTGCCCACAAAAGACAAGGGAACTCTAAATAAAAGTAAATATCCAGCTCACTAAACATACATTTTGTATGATTTAGTTAATACTGAGAAATTAAAAGATTCAAAGTTTGTAGGGTTATTTATATTAATCCTAGTAAAAATCAAACTATGCTTACTAGGCCCATTGGATTAAGTAAATTTAAAGCAGGTAGTAGAAGAATTCGGGTACAAATGATTGAAGATGAAAGTGTTTTTCATTGATGCACCAGAGATATAAGGACATCCATAGACTAGAGTCTCTTCTCTATTTCAAGAATTACAAGAGGCTTTCAACATAACTCTTTATTTTTTTACGGCATCCCAAGCTTCATCTTCAACCATCTAGAATTCATTCATTCAACTGGATACAATAAGAGATGCAGTGATACCATCTCTTCTTGGAACAATTGTAAAAGGATGTTCTTGAGTTCGGTTTGAGGAAAATTTTCTGCTGATCAAACAGTGACTCTGTTTCTGTCCAAGAGACTTGGAAGATAGATTCATGGATTTGAGAATGGAGCATTGGAAGTATAATCCATTTTGAGAGAGTACTTTTTTCATATATTGCTCTAACGCCATGTTTGTCTTCTCTCCACCAACTGGCAGTGGAAAACATTTCATCCCATGGGTTTTCCATTTTCATATCTATAAGGAAATGGCATGGAAGGAAAATTTGAATGTTCACACCATTTTTGTTGCTCTTAATGCAAAACTTAACCGAAATAGAGGAGTAGCAGTGCAGCTGCATTTCAGGCATATAGTTCTTTGCATTTGGAACATTGACTCCTTGCAGATGACCATGACTGTACAGGGATAGGTAGATTCTCTGTCGAAAATTAAGATGATATTTCTTCACGTACATAGCCAAATCTGGGAGAGTGTTGTCGCAAATATCATAGTAATCGTGGCCAATAATGTTTATCATGTCATCAATCTGCTTGCAAGTCAGTTCATCAGTCATTCCGATTCTCCTGAGAGCCATTGAATCTGCACAAAAGTTGAATAAACTAACTGTTAAATGGGTTTATTTTTCATAAAATTTATGAAGGAATTAAAAAAATGGATAATGCATTAAGGCACGCAAGTTTAAATTTGGCGCTCAAGTATGGATGTGCCGCGCAAGTTTTTGGCATGCAAGTATCACCGCACAAGTCCTATTACCTTGACAACAGTGCGAAAACAAAGAAACGGCGGAAAATGAGCAACTTGCGCGGAAAAGGGGACCTGTGCGGCGAGATCTCGAGAATTCTGAAAAGATGCGATGCGCGGCAAATGACTGCATATTTATAGGCCATGAGGCTCACCTGTGCATCCATCCAGTGCGCTCCAGTCCTGCGCGGAAAGAACCTGCACGCCAAGTGTTGGGCCCTGAAAGACTTGAGCGCCACCTTTATTTTGGTTTTCTTGTTTTCCTTAGAGTCAAATACTCATTTCTTTCGGATCCAAATCTGAAGGGGGGACTTTTTTTGACGCTCCTTTTTCATCACATTGTCTAAATGAATGGAAATGAAAATGACTTAGCCCAAATTGATTCATCCTTTGAAGAAAACATCAAAAATCGACAAAGGCATGAACACGGGATCAAAAGCACAAGTTCCACGCAAGTTCCATCACTGTCTCACAAGTATACTTGTGAGACGGATAATGGTCGCACAAGTGACTTGCACTCCCGAAAGGATAACCGCCCGGGTCTTCTTAAGCCTATAAATAAACCCTGTGGCCCCCATATTTGAGAAGGAATTTTTTCCAGAATTCATATTTAGAGCTCTGAATGCCCTAGTCTCTTCTCCAGGTCTTCCGAACACTTCTAAGGTAATTATTTACCTAGAATGGAAGGTCTAAACAAGAGGAGCAAGGTCTAAGTGTTATAATTCACTAAAACTTTCATGCCTAAGGTGTTTTACCCTTAAGGGGTATGAACATGCTTGCGCGCAGCCCAACTTCCCCACCAAAACTTGCGCGCCTCTCTTCTAGAAGTACCTCACGATAAATATAAAGGCATTGGTCAAGGATCGCTCAATTATTACCGCACAGGTTTAAAAACGTGCATGTACCTATAGGTCGCGTAGGTATACCTGTGAGACCCAGACTTGCGCACCCACGCAGTACCTGCGTTCCTTCTAGGACTTGTGCGCCCCTTCCTTTTTTTGGGTGCCCTTCTTACCAATTTCACCCCTCCTTAGCCATTCCACCTCTCCTATTCAAGATTCAGTCTTCAAGACACTATTCAAATCCATTTATGGCATGATTTATTGATTTGACTTCCTTATATCAAAGGAATTCTGTGGAATATCTCTCAAAATATAGTGATTTACCCATCTTTATGTCACTAAAGATTGAGATTTCATTCATTCAACCTCATCCTTTAAGATGAGAGAATCCATAACCTGGGTCTCCTTTTCAGGAATAATCCCCACTCATAATTCTCAAATATGGGCATCCCCTTTAGGAGTAATCCACGGACCCCCTAACATGGGCCCCCTTTTAAGGTGTAAGCCCCAGTCCAAGCCCTCATTAATTTGGGCATCCTCCTTAGGAGTAAGCCCCAGTCTTAAATTCTCAAATATGGGCTTCCTTCTCAAGAGTAATCCCCAATCTCAAATATGGGAATCCTCCTCAGGAGTAATCCTCAAGTCCCTTAATTTTTCAATTCTCTTAACCTGGGAATCCTCCTTAAGAGTAATCCCTAATCTTAATTTCTCTTAACCAGTCCTAATTTACCTTTGATCTAGGATTACTTCTCAGAAGTAAAACCCAATCATAAATCCTCTCCCAATTTGGGAATCCTTTTAATGAGTAAGCCCAAAGTTAGAGTATTCAAATCTCTATGAAGCACAAATACCTTTAAGGACCCTGTTCTTGGATTTCTTCCCTGAAGTAAATCCTAATCTTGATTTATCTGGGCAGTCATACATACATAAGTCCCACATTATTTCTTATGATTTCATCTTTCATGGCCCAATTGTCTAATTTTTAGAAATACCTCTTGTTTCTCACACAGAGAATGACTCACGTGAGATTATAGTGTAAAAGTAATTATGACATCCTTCTTTGAGTCATTAATTATAAACATCATACTCCCTCACTCAAACTACGTGGGTTCTGATTCTTTTTCTAAAACAAAGGATACGTAGGTAACCCATCTGCAGGTTCGATCCCAACTCTAGAATAATCCATGTCCTTCTGAATGAAAATAAACTTCATGTGCCCCACTGAGTGGCTTTAAAACCAGCATGGTCATCATAATGACCAAGAGACTTCTATATAAATGTGTCAAAGGATACCATTGACCAAGAATCTCTAATAAATATAGATGATTATCTATCGATGAAGAATCTCGAATACGTATAAAAGATTATCTAAATTTCCTATATATTTAATCATTGATTGTCAGATCTGAAGGAAAGCTAATTTTATACTTGGTAATGTAATAAGGATTCACGAACATAACTTAAATATATAAAGAGAGTCCCGGTGTAGATAATAATTCCCCTCAAAATGGTTTGATGAGTCCGACATCCCATCCTCTCGACCAATGAAAATTCCTAAGCCTCATCAGTCTACAAACTAATGAGTTCTTACCTTTGGAAAGTAGGTCCAAATGGATGTGGAATCATTGGATGTTTCCGGTTCTACAAACAAACCCGTTAGAAACCGATCAGAATGTTTGAACCTTCAATCAAGGAGGTCATCCCCGGATTCCGAGGGAAAAAATTATATTAAATGATACAAATATATTATAATTATACTTTAATACCACTCAAATGAATAACTTAACACTAATTTATTTCAATAGAAAAAGTAGTATTCAAGTAAAATTTAGTATTTTTCACTATTAATCAAAATATGAAAGTTATCAGAAAAGTGAAAAAAATTTATCCAAATTAATTTTTATGTAACTCTTATAAATAATAATTTAATTTCATTAAATTGAATATCTAAAAGTGTCAAATATTGGATTTAAAAAGGGATAACCATTAAAAGGTGGTAAAATTTCATTTTTTTGAGTAATACTTCATTTATCTGAAAAATTAATTCATTCTTATATTATGGCTAATAAACATTTGATATGGATTCTAACATTATATAGAGTACATAAAATTTAAAATTCAGTTAATAATATTCATAACTGCTTTTTGAACAGCTAGTTTGGTAAGTCATGGTGTGCTCTAACATGGTGTTTCATGTAACATAAGCTATTGAATTACTTTAATGTGATAACGTACTATGAAATCCTGGGGTGTTACATTCTACCATCCTTCAATAAATTGCAGCCTCATAATTTGAAATTGTTATTCAAAAATAAAATGTTAAAAATAGAAAATACAATTGTAGAAAACCCACATCGGAAATACGATTAATAAAATTTATTCTTAATAAGAGGTAAATAGAAATATAAAAGTCTCCACCAAATTAGGATTTAGAATGGGAGAAATTTTCTTGAAATTTGAGACACATAATTGGAAGGAAAATGTAAATATTTGTAGGGAGTGGTTGAGGTCATCAATCAAAAACAAGTGAACAAAAAATAGAAAATTGAGGGCCTCCAAGCCACTAATCTACGATGACTTAAAATATTATTTGTTAATCAAAAAATATAGTATTAATATAAAATATTTTTGGTTTTAATATCCTTTACATAAAGTTTAAGTACTAATTTCTTCATAGAATATGTAAAAAAATACTTGACAAGTAGATTCCCATCCTCTAACTAATTTCTACCACTAACTTATCTTTCACTCCCAAAAGAGAATAGAAGTAAATAATATTTTATTTATCCTAATCATATAGGGTTCCAAAAAAATGAATTTACAATTCAATTGTTAGATCTTTTTAAAAACCTACATTATACAACCCATGACATCACGTAGGCCAGTGTTAGGTGATGGACACTTGCTGCCCTTTGGTTGCGGGTACAAGTCTTGCGGCCTTGTCAGACGTAACATGTTGTCGCCCGACCTCTGGGTAGTCCATTTTATATCAATCAAAAAATAATCTTAAGAAATTTTATAACCATAACAATAGAATCCAATGTTAATCTTAATCCATTTCAATATTTATAATTACCTAAAATACTTCTTTCTAGACCCAATGTACAAAATTTATAAGGAAGGTCACATAATATACATGTGAATACCTTTGTCGTGTATTCTCTTAAATTGTGGTAATAAAATGAATTACCAGAAAACCATATTTGAATAGGTATGTACTTTCTTATTCCTTCAATAAAACATAGAATATTGGATATACACCATAAAGCTGAAAATTTCGTAATCTTCAATAATGATATAATAAACAAACCATTAATTGGTTCCAAGGTAGTCAATAATATCAAATATAATTTATCCAAATCATTCATATCTTATTTCAAAACCAATACCTCAGTATCCAAACCATATTAAAGTTAATCTTTCCTTAAACCATGCATTTTCCAAAAAGATTAACTTGCTGTTGAGTCACTTTTATTGGTACCACACTATCTCAAATCATTAAAGTAATTATACTATAGTAAAATCATTAAATACTCCATAATTCTTATCAATAGTACATAGTTGATAAAATAGTCAAATGACATAATTAGTTAATATCAATATGAGAACACTAGTCATTCCACTTCATCTGTGGTAGTATCATAAATTGATTATTATCCAACATCATCATTTGTTGTATACTCTGATGATTGGGACATTGATTTGTGCAGTGTACCAACTCCTTCCACATGAAGCATTATACATTTGAAACATTTTCTAACCCTTGATTTCATGTTATTAGGGTCTTTTTATCCACACATATAACAACCTCACATTCCCTTCAAGCATTTACCAATGTGATTCTTTCTATAGTTATTTTATATGGGAAAATCCTTTTATCCCTTCTTCCCTTTATCAATCTTTCTCTCTATTATCCTCTTCTTCTCTAGTTTCCCTTTCCAAGATATACGACTCCAAATTTTTTTTAATTATCTTATTAACACATGATACTATTTCTTCATATGATGATAATACGTGGGAGACTATTTCCCTTCTAATTGATGGATATGTCCATGAATGATACGATACATCTTACTCTTTGGATCATGTGTATTGCTAGATTTTTCATTCATTCTACTGGGCGCCATTTCAAAATGATGAAATACACTAGGTTAGATCATGTCATAATTTATAATCCAAAAACTAGAAAAACCATCAACATTAATTGAATATTTTCGCACAACTATTCTAATAAACAAAAAAATGATTTATTTGCTGAAATATTTACTATTAAATCATTCATAGTGGTTTGTAATGAAAATGTGAATTATCCTAAGCGTATCCCTTGGGTTGGTCATAACCAAGAGTGAAGAAAATCCTATTGTCATGCACCATTTTACATTCAAGTCTTGTTCAGTCCGGTGTTTTTGGGTTTTACCCATAGACATATTTGTGCCTGAGTTGCCTCTACCCGATCGTATCCGGACATGGATATATTGCATAAAATAATTCACAAAATATCTATATTACCATAATTATATAAAGTTCATCTATAATAATCCACAATTTTTATCTTACGGTAATGTTCCCTAATCATATTTTATCTAAACATATTTTGGAGGATGTTGGTAAACTTCCCCTGATACCAACTGTAACGCCCCAACCCCAATTACCCAAAGTACTTGCATTATTTTAATACACTGAAAAGATTACAAGGAATCAAGTCCCGATGGATAGATTAGTTTAGAAGTCTTGTACAGTAGATTTCATATATGAAGGTTACATTACAATTTCAAAAATAAAAAACAACAAAAATAATCCCTTGAGAATGCCATTATTCACCTAGCTTAACCTTACATATCAATCATAATATACTTCTTCGCATCCTGGAAAACATAAAACATAAGAAAGGGGTGAGCTTAGATGATCTGTATGGATAACAATATAATAGATACTATCATAACTAAGAATAAACATTTAAGGTAATTTATAAGAATAAAAACAATAATTTTAAACATTAACACTAGCATAATAAGGCAAGGACAAATCAAATAATTAAATTTATTTCTTGACATGGATATTGTACTAGTTGAATAGTCATATGTATTATCAATATCTAATTTCATAATGATGTAATTCATAATGCAGGACATAATAACCACATATTCAAGGCCTCGTGCCAAGATCATAAATATAAATTTTTTCAAGGACATGTTCCAATACACTAGTTTTTCTCATTGTACCTACCAATGCATCAAGGAGCTATTGAGGGCTCCACTAATCACTAACTGAGTCCAATGCCTTCCCCATATGAAACGGTTGTAACCTAACAGGAACATACGTATTAAAATTAGCATACTCAATGTTAATAATTTAACCATAAAACATGAATGGTATAAAAACAACACACCAATAGTCAAAAATATCAAAATTCATTTAATATAATATAGAACAATATATTAATACTAGTAAACCTTAATCATGAATAATATCCAGTAAAGGTTGTTGACAAAGATGAAAATGATCAGTAAAACTCATTAGATAAATATCAATTTTTCATGTAATAATTTAAAATTCACACAATTTTGAAAGGAATACATTTAAAAGTCATTTTGGAATCAAATTTTTCTATACAAATTTAAAACTTTTGAAATGAATTAACATTCTAAAACATTTATGACCATATAAATAAATTATTAAAACCATTTTGAAAACATGGATATTAATGAGAATGATTTAGAAGAATAAATTTTTAAACCATTTTAAATGATGTTTTAGTTAGAGTCTCATAAAATTAATCCTTTTGAAAACTCTTTTAAGAAATATGGACCAGGATAATAAATATTTCCCTCTAAAAACTTACACATAAACAATCTTGGATAATAATTAGATTGAAGAATAAAACATACCATGTAATTTTTGTTGGTTTGGGGTACAGTTAACCTTCTATATAATGACTAAAGTATGTTATTAAATTATAATAGAAAAATATTAATATTTATGTTATCATAATTGATTAATTTATGGATTTATACTACCTTTTTAATAATAATTTATGTATTAAAATAAGATTTTGGGTAATAATAAAATTCTTTATCTTGCGTGTTTTAACTGGTTATTCTTGATCATATAACTTATATCATGATTTAATTGATTCCAGAATATAAAAAATTATTTATGTATCATATATATTCAAAATATATGTACGTATAATAGATAGATATATGAAATGGAAAACACCATTTATGGAGACAGTAAGCCGTATGTATGCATAAAAGCCATTTCGATTTTCATATCGTATTGAAAAGAAGTAAGTGAATAAGATATAAGTATATATATATATATAAAGTATCATTTTAAATTCATATTTTATGTACTTATTAATAATATATATATTTATACTCATCATTGAATGGTGAACGTGGAAATAAATCTCATCTCGTCGTTGAGACGGTAAGCCATACGTACGCACGAGCGATGATATTATTCTACTAATGGTGAAATACTAAGTAATTAGATGGTATATCAGGTATAAAAAATCATTAAAATGTTATATTTATTATATAAATCATTTTTAATCATTATTATACCCATCCAAATAATGAAGTGTTGAATAACAAACTACACCACGATGTGGAGACAGTAAGTCATACGTACGCACATATGGTGACTTTTCATTCATAGGAATGATAGAATAATGAATTAGTTTGTACCATATTTATAATAAAATAATAGTATTTAAATTGTTCTGGAGGTTTTATTTTGGTACGGAAACAACAAAGAAAGAGGAAGTGGAAGAAGAAAAGAACCTTGAAAGAGGTGATGAAATAATTATATCTTATTCTGGTGTTTCATTTTGATTTGGTCAAAAGGGATCCTTATGTTGGATTTCTGATCAAATAATACCAGTAGGTAGAATTTTGGATCGTTAGAAGAATATTTGAGTAGGGTTTGGCCATGACAAATGGCTTTAGAGGTGTGAAATTATGAGTAGGGGAAGTACTCTATTATAAGAGAGGTGAGGGTAACCTTATGAAAATATTGAAATATTGTTTTATTATAAGATCCTTTTCAGTTTATAATAGAACCAAATGGATTTATTTAGAGGATAATGTGGGTATGGGTCAAAATCCTCTTAACCAATAGGTTTTAGACTTGTTCATGTCACCATATTAATCTTATCTTTTAGATTTAACCATTTATTAAATAGTTTATTTTTTACCATGTCTTCTTGTATTAATATAATTAATGCTTAATAAAAATATGATGAAATTACATGAGAACCTAAAGAGGTTAATTAAAAACATTCTCTCATTATATAAGTGCTCTGTCTAAACATTAAATTTTTAAAAATATTTTATCATTTAATCATATTGTATTTGTTTTAAAAACTTTTTTATGTAAATTTTGACACTATTTAGTAATTGATTTTTGTTAGAGTCATAAAAACTTGATGAATTAGAAATTAATACATTGAATCATCCCTATAATGTCATATTCACCTTGAAAATTATTGTATGTCTTCAAAAGCTTCAATTTACATTTATTAATATCAATTATTTTAATATTTAATTAAGAAGGTAATTACAACCTCATTATTGTGTTATAAATAAATTTAATTATTTTTTGTCTAAATATTATAAATAAAATATCATGAATTAAGAAATATTTTTATCTTTGTAATGAATATTTATTTTCTAATTTAACTTATGTATAACCCTCTATAAAAATGATTTTGTTATTAAACGTTGAAGTTAACACTTTTAACATTTCTTTAAATAAAACTAATAAATGTCTTAATCTAACCCAAATAGATAAAAAAGTTCTTATTTTTGTCCTAAGGTTGATTTCAGTCTAAATAAACTTATCCAATAGAATTGGGACACGTGTTGGGGTAATTTTAATATTTTTTACCTTCAATTACATTATTTACTTTTAACCGTGGTAAATAAAATTCAAAATTCACTAATCAGCAAAGATTATTTTAATCATATTAAACCAAATTGTACTTAATAATGTCAACTATGTCTCTCAGATTTTTTATATTCAATTCACAGATTTGCAAGAATTACATTTTATGAAAATTTACAAATGTGCTTATAAGGAGGGGAAAAGATTTTAAAATTTTCATTAAAATTTTATACATATATTCTTATTGTAAAATGTCTATAATGAATTATATTGGTCTAATACATGTATTATTAATATATTTTTACTTTAAAATAAACTTAAATAAAAATAATAATTATTTAGTTAAATGTCAGTTTTAAACAATAAAGAAGTGTTTCAATATTCATAAAAAATTTAAAGTTTTTGGGAAAATACCAAAAAATTCACACTAATATAATTTTGATATTCTGAATCCAAAAATGATTTTTATTTTACCAAATTATAAACATATTATTTGCATTAATTAATTTAAAATTAATTCTTGTTGTCAAAACCAGAAAGCGGGTTTTTATGAAGTAAAATCTATCAAAAGATAGACATGTCTTTATGTACAGTTTAAATGTGAATTAACATCCAATTTAAAAAATAAAAATAAATGATAAAAATATAATCTAATTGTACTTTAAAAACACTGAAATTCATAATTTAACACTATAAATGTTTTCGATTAAATTTTTTTTTCAATTGAAATTTAGTATTTTTCACTTTTCATCAAAATATAAAAGTTATCTAAAAAGTACCAAAAAATTATCCAAACTAAATTTTTTATGTCCCAATTATAAAGAATAATTTAATTTAATTAAATTGAATATATTAAGGTGTCAAATTTTTTATTTAAAAGGGTTCTCCATTAAAAGACGGTAAAATTTCATTTTTTTAAAAATACTTCTTTTATCTGAAAAAATGAATTTCTTCTTATATTATGTGTAAGAAATGCATAATATGGATTCTAAAATTATATAGAGTATATAAAATTTAAAATTCAATTAATAATATTCATAACCACTTTTTGAATGACTGGTTTGGTAAGTTGTGGTGCGCTCGAACTCGATATTTCGTTTAGTGCAAGCTATTGAGTTACATTAAAGAGATAACATACTATGAAATAATGGGTTGTTACTATTTTAAAAATGTGAAACCATTTCCACATAGACATACTTCATACCCATATATACTAACTTTTTGAAACATTAGATTTTCATGAAACATAAATGAAAATATATAAACCATAAGGCTATCTTGGGGCATTACTTACATATATTTTAACCCTCATGACCACCTTATGTTTTGTAACCCTAATGGACACCTTATTATGTAACCCTCATAGCTACCTTATTGTGTAACCATCAGAGTTAAACATCGAATAACCATAAGGATGACCTCTAACATACACATACCCAATGCATTAACGGAATAAAAAGTTCCCACCATTCATCATAAATAATTTCCAAGAACGAAAACATATTCATAAAACATGAATAATTTCATATAAACATTTATATTTAAATTTTAAAGATATAATTTTAAAAGATGATTTTTTAAAGGAAATTCATTTAAAAAAATTCATATAATTGATTTTAGAATTAATAGGAGGGAAGGAATATGTTTATAAACTGTAAATTAATAGAATAATCATAATAAAAACACAAATTCATTACATTAATATTCTTAGTACCATATTATCAATGAAAAATACGGCTAAGCCATCATATGGAAATTTGGTAAAGAATTCCCTTACCTCAGGTTCTTCTTACAAAAAAATTGTTTAAACATTCTTAATAATGGTTAAAATGGTGTTATTAATATTTAAAAGAATCATAAAAAAGTTTTTAACACATTATATGATCATTTTATAACGTCAATTGACCAATTTATTAATAATATTTTGTTATTTCCATTATTCTGGGAGTGTGATTTTCATGATTTCCATGGGAGGCTTGTAAAAGATTTACTAGTCGAATGGAAGAAAAATCTATATTTGGAAGGAAATGGTGTTAATATTCTTTTCATAATAATTTATTATTCCCAAAATAATTTTGGTTATATTGTATGATGATTAATCATTAGACAAATCATTAATACTATTTGTTTAGATCATTATGGTGGTTCTTTTATAATTACAATCTTGTTTCCCCATATAAAATTTATATTATGAATATAATTTAATTCCAGAACATAAGAAAGGTCATATCATAAAAATGAACATATTTTTCAAACAGTTAAATGGTTTTACTTCAATATTTTATGGATGTAAATTAAATTTAAGACACAAAATCCACGATGTCGGTAAATCAACACATCATAGATGATGTTTTTATTTTTAGAATAAGAGAAAGATGAGAGGAATACTGATGATGAATTTCCATAATCTTTATTACAATAAAAAATATATAATAATATATCTTTCATTCCTCTTGGATAAGGGGAGGTGAAGAGAGTAAATGAAAAGAAAATAATTGAAAATAAAACACAATAAAATGAAGGATAATTTTAACTCTTGATCTCTTCTCGTTAAGATACTCTTTATAGAATTTTATTTTTCCCTTTTGGTGAGACCAGATGGTCTTGAATGTGGTGAAGATCCTTGTAAAGTTTATTTTGAAGAATTTAGAAAATGATCACATATTGATAGATGTGAGAGGAAGCAGGTGAGGGTGGTTTTTATAATTGAGGAGAGGAAGAGTTTTCCATTATTTTAATCAATAGTTTAATATTTTGCTGAAGACATTTAATAGTCTTGATTCATGTGACCGAAATAATATTTTTTGCATGTGAGTAATAACCAAGTGTTCTTACATTACCCATGATGAAAGGAATAATGTATTTAACTAATAAGGTATATATATGGTATATTAACATATTTTACTATTAATAAACATTCATGAATTTAATAAAAATCCCAAAAATTTACCCTAACCATTCTTGATGTGTAGAATTAAAAAAAAGAACTCATTTTTTTGGGAATAATTTTCTAAATATAATTAATTGGATTTTCAAATAAAATCATAATTTTTTTTCTAAAATAACAATTTCAAAACTATAACTCATTTTATTTCACTGTGAAAAATTAATAAATATCTCAATATATTATAACCTTAAGAGAATAAAAAATAATATGGCTTACTATTCATAAGGGTAATGTTACTATTTAAATTACTATTCATTAGGATATATTACTATTCACCAAAAGTCAAGTTGGTTCTATCAAACTCTAAATAATGTACTGATCACAACTATAGATGTCTGTTTTTGAAATTAAAATCATAGAAGTGTAAAAATAATGTTTAACATCTATTTTAATACTATATTATTCAAAGAACCATTATGTAGAGACTCAATGATTCTTGCAATTCAATAAATTTATTTTAAAAAACATCAGGTTTTATATTCTCCCCACCTTTTGGAAATTACATCCTTACAATATATTTTTTACTTATTAAATATATAAGGGTACATTTCCCTCATAGATTTTTCATATTACCATGTTTCTTTTTCAACCAAGTGATTTCTCCAAAAAAATATTTACCTAATGGATTACCTTATTCAGTAATACGTGTTCTCTCCAATCTAGAATTTGAAAAGGCATCTCTTCATAAGAAAGGTTCTCTTCAAGTTGAAATACATCTGTTATAAAAAAATGAGAAGTATTTGGAACATACTTTATCAACATCAAAACATGAAAAACATTATGTATCTAAGATAAACTTAGTGTCAACACTAATAGTTAGGAAACTATTCTAACTATCCCCATGATTTCATAAGGTCTAATAAATTGTGTACTTATAATTCCTTTCTTACCAAAATGAATAACACTCTTCCATGGTAAGATTCTATGAAAAACCTTATCACTTACAACAAAAGAAAATCATTTCCTCTAGTTATCTGCATAAAATTTATGCAGGCTCTGATCTGTCCTCATGTGTTGCTGGATCATCATTACTTTTTCAGACACTTCCTACACTAATTTTAGTCCCATAAACTTCTTTACCCCAATATTTTCCCATAAAGATGGTGTTCAACATTACTTCCCATATAATGCCTCAAAATCTACCATCTGTATATTTTAATAAAAACTGTTATTATTAGAAACTTTTACTAAAGATATATATTGATCCTTAATTCCCTGGTAATCCATTATACATGCTTGAAGAATATCCTTCAATCACTGAATCATCTATTCTTACTACCCATCTGATTTAGGATGAAAAGGTATACTAAAATTTAATTATGTTCCCAATGACTTATGAAGGCATTTTAAAAAGTCATAAGTGAAATTGGATCATGGTCATACATAATTGAAAGTGTAACTCCATGTAACCTGAAAATCTCTTTAAAGTATAGTCAAGAATACTGATCTAAAGACATTTTATCTTGTATAGGAATAAAATGAGTAGTTTTAATCAATAAATCAGCAATAAACCAACTTGCATTGTTACATTTAGAAGTCTTTTTTAGCCTCACAATGAAGTCCATTGATTTATTTTTTTTCATTTTCACTTTATCACTTGTAATGGTTGAATCATCCCCTACGGTAACTACCTCTCTTATTTTTTGTTTACATGTTAAACATTTCATGATAAAATCAACAATAGCTCTTTTCTTTCCATATCACCAGTAATACCCCTGAAGGACTCAGTACAACTTTTTTCTACCATGATGAACTAAGAAATAGAGAACTATGAGCTTCACACAACAATTATTTCTTATGTTGATAATCACAAGGCACATATAATCCTATAAAAAATCCTAGAATATAATCTTTATCAATGTTAAATTCTAGAAAATTACCCATTATAACTAATTTTACCATCTTTTGGAATTATTTATCTTACTTATATACTTGCATAATTCAATATGAGAAATATGACTGCACTGAAACTTGAAACAAAATAGTGGAATTTCCTACACCAAAAACATTCAAGACATAATTCATTAAATCATAATCAGAGGGTCTTATTTTATCCATAACATAGCTAATGATGCCTGATGTTTCTAGTTTAATTCATCCTCCACTTTGATTACTTTTCTAGGGTGGTAATTGATTTTGCAGTCATAATCCTATATCAATTCAAGTAATTTTATCTACCTCATGTTTAATTTCTTTTGAGGGAATATATACATCAGACATCTCCAGTGAGTATATATTTCACATTTGGATCTATATAAATGATGTCTATAAATTTTTAAATACATAACCACATATTCTAATTCCAATTCATTGGTGGGATAATTTAACTCAAGAGGTTTTAGTTGTCTTGAATCATAAGTTGTTACCTGATCATTATGAATCAAAACACTACCAAGTCCCTTTAATGAATCATCTATGTAGATGAAAAACTCGCCATTTCTAGAAGGTAGGGTTAGAAATGGAGGTTTCACCAATTTTCTTATCAATCCATGAAAATAATCATAACATTCTTTTGTATAGAATAATTTGGCTCCATTTTGTGTTAACTTAGTCTATGGACTAGATAATCGTGTAATTTTTTCAATAATCCTCAGGTAATGACCTACCAATCCAAAAAAAATATGAACCTCAGTTACATTTCTGGGACTTGGAAATTCTTCAACAACATTCATTTTAGTAGGATCAACATTTATGCCATCTTTAGAAATAATGTGACCAAAGAAAGAAATTTATTCCCACCAAAATTTTTAATTTTAGTATTTTCCATATAGTATCATTTATTTTATGATTTTTATTACGACCCTTATATTTTTTTTATTGATATTATTTTATTTTAGAATAGTATATATTTTCATCAATAAAACCATCCAAAAACTAATCCAAGATCTCCTGAATTATTCTATTCATAAGATCCACGAATACAACAGGTGAATTAGTTAACACAAACAACATAACCAAAAATTTATATTTACTAGAACTAATTTGAAATTATTTTTTTACAATTTCATACTCCTTCACCTTCATCTAATGGTACCCCAATCTCATGTCAATGTTGGGAAAATACTGGGCTCCCGGTAGCTGATCAAATAATTCATCAATGTGAGGAAAATGATACTTATTCTTAATAGAAATGTTATTCAAAACGATATAATCAATAAAATGTCTCTTAGAGACATATTTATTTTTAATTTACAAAACATGAGATCTACATGGTAAAGTTCTAGGACAGATGAAGCCTTCATCAAGAAACTCTAGCAACTGGTTTTTCTATTCAAGAAGTTCTATTTCGGTCATTTGATAAAGTGCCTTTTAAATCCAATTAGAATCAAGAACTATGTCAGTTATGAATTGAACTTCTCGATCAGATATAAAAATATGTAACTCATCTGAAAAAAACTCAATGTAATCATTTACCATTGGGACATCCTTAATATTAACAGCTCCATTATTTTCAACAATATGAGAAAGATAACTTTCAATTCTTCTTTTAAAAATTTCTCAGCTTCCTGGTATGGTATCAATTGTATGGGTTCGTTCTTCTATACAAACTAAAAATCTTTCTGAAAAACAACTTATTTATCTAAACTGTCAATTTTAGAATGATAAATAGAAATCCAATCCATAAAAAGACTGACATCAAACTATAATAAGGGAAAAATGACAAGGTATGAAGGTAATGTCTTTCCATATATAACAATAGTACGATTCTTAAAATTCCTTCTTGATTTAATATTTCCCCATGAAATTTTAATTATATGTTCAAATCTCATTTTTTGAGGTGATATTTCCAATTTAACAAAAACTTTCATAGAAACATAGAAATTTATACACCCCATATCTAAATGGATTTCAACAAAATCTGATTAAATAAACAAATAACATGATAAAACTTCATTGGATGGCCCGAAATCTATTTACATAGTCACAAAAGATCTCACTACACTATTATTCTTAATATCTGGATACTTTCCATCACACTGATCTATATATGCTAAGGTATTTTCATAATGACCCATATCAACACATTTTAAGAACATTGGATTTTTTTAATTAGAATTTATCTTATGATCATTTACATTATATTCTCATGCCATAGGTCCAAAATTACCACATAAAAACACTTCCCGATTTTGGTAATACATTCCTCAGGGTTCTTTTTACCACACTTTTCACAAACTTGAAACCACTCATTCTTATCATCAAATTTCATTGATTGATTCTTACACATTGTTTCCATCTGAATCACTTCTTCTATTTGTTGTCAAAGTATATGTGATCATTAGGAAACTCCATTTCTACCCTATCATCACATCATAAAAGTTTTCCAAAACATTGTAATTCTCATGAGACTAATGCCTTTTGGTGTATGGGATTCAATAATTAGTAAAATATATTTATTTTTCTATCATGATCATGAATAATATTGGTAGCATACCTTGCCAGTCAGGTGAATTTTGTTTCAAACACATCCTATGAATCTTTTTCATTTGGTCTCAATTCAAGGAATTGCTTCTCTATCATAATTTGAACTACCTCAGGAAACTCTTTCTCAAGGAAAATGCTTTTAAATTCATCCCTCAGTAAGGTTGCAATCTTCTATCTAGACCTGATATTAGTTACCATTGACTACCACTAGATAGATTCTCCTTCACAATCATAAATAGAAATACTAGCCGGTTGATTATCTATACATCCCACAAAATCGAATATATTTTCAAGCGCATTAATACATCCTTCATCTGCTACTAGATCAAAAGATCCACTGAAAGTATGAGGGTGTTTCCTAGTAAACTTTTCGACTATCATCATATTCTTTTTTGGTAGCTCTTTTTTTTCTCCAGAATGGATGCCACTTCCATTTATTACTTATGTCATATGATCCATTAATATAACAAACTAATCAAATCCCATACTTACCATTCCTGGTTGTGGTTTCAAAAAGATATCATCCTCTCGATTCCTTCTACATTAGCTTCTCTGTTTCTTCTACAGAAAACCACGCTAAACAGACATATCATAGATGAATAAACATGGTATCCAATGAATTATATTCTATTTTAACATAAAAATAAGCTAAAAATCATTTATAGTATTCTACTAACATAATTTAAACTCCTAATTTTATCTAAACTGTGCTCTGATCCCAATTATAAAGAACTAGCCTTAAACATTACATAATCTAGCTATTTGAAGTAGATTTATTTATTTAAATTCATAAAGATATTTTCAGTTTATATTTTTAGAAATTTAGGACATAACACATACATATCAACCTATATGAATAAAAAGTTGGAACCATTAAAATGGTATCAATTTCATCCAAAACATTATATTTTTAACACAAAACACCAACAAGATTTATTTTATAAATCCTTATAATATTTAACTTGAATTACTTTATTTTAATACAAATCCATATAACCTATGAAAAAAACTTCAAAACATGTGAAGAGAATAAAAATATTAGTATGTAATATAAAAATATTGAAGGAAACAATTAGTCCATGAATACTTATAAATATATGAAACCATTTTCATGAAGACCTACTTCTCACCCATATATACATACTTTGTGAAATGTGATATTTCCATTAAAAATTAAAGAACATATATAAAACAAAAATGGTATCTTGGGAATTACTTAATTATCATGTAACCCTCACGGCTACCTTATGATTTGTAACCATCACGACTGCCTTATGGTGTAACCCTCACAGTTACACTTGGAGTAACCATACGGATGACTAACAAAATACACATACCTAATTCAATAGAGGGTGATTTTTGTACCACCCATAATCATATAAAATTCACAAGACCCATTACATAATCATAAAAAATTAATAATTTAATAAAAAAATTTCATTTGAATTTTGAAAAATAGAATTTTAAAAGAGTTTTTTAAAGGAAAGTGCTTTTAAAATATCATTTGATTGATGTGAAGATTAATAGGAAGGAAGGAATATGCTTATACACTATAAATTCACATAATAAAACAAAATTCATACAAAATATCAATAAATGAATATTCATAGTACCATATAATCAATGATGTGTAATGTTAACCTAAATAATGGAAATTTGGTTAAGAATCCCTTACCTCAGTTTCTTCTTACTTCAATCTTGTTTAAAATTTTTATATTATGGAATAAAGGGTATTATTAATATTTTATAGAAGAATAATAATGTTTATAACATCTTATATGATCATATTATAACATATTTCGTTCCATTTATTGATAATTTTTTTTTATTTCCATTATTTTGGTAGTGTGCTTCACATGATTTCCATTGTCAGTTTGTAATTGGTTTTCATATTAAATGTAAGAGAAAATAAAGAATTGGAATGAAATGGTGTTAAAATGTTGCTAGAAAATTGAATTATTCTATCAGAAATTTTGGTTTTAGGGTATGAGGATGAATAATTAGATAAATCATTATTGATATTGATTATATCATTTTAGCATTTCTTCACTAATCACGAACGTGCTTCATCATATACCTTTAATATTTGTCAAATATATTTATTCCAGAAAATAATAGAGGTCATGTAATACAATTTAACATCTATCTATACCATGGAATTAGTTTTACAACTAGAATATAATTAAATTAAATGAAAGACACATCATCCAAGATGTTAGTAAATCAACACATCACAATCCATTTTTTTATTTTTAGAATAAGAGGAATAGTAGAGGAAGAATGATGATGAATTTTCCATAAACATGATAGATATCTAGAATATATATAATATATAATATTTAATTCTTTTTGGATAAGGTTAGGTGAAATGAATATAAGTAAGAAAATAATTGAAATGAAAATAGAGGAAAATTAAAGCTAATTTTTACCTGTTGATATATTCTCATTGAGATCTTCCTTAAAGCCTTCAGTTTTTTCCTTTTGGTGATATGAGAAGGTCTTAAACGTGGGGAACAACCTCGTAAAGGGTATTTTTCATAATTTAATCAATTCACAAATCCTGAGAGGTGTGAGAGGAAGAGGGGGTGAGGGTGGTATTTATAGTAGAGGAGAGGATAGGTTTTCCATGATTTTTATCATTAGATTTATATTATTTTATCAAGACTATGAATAGTCATGAATCATGTAACCCAAATATTAATTTAAGCATGCGAGTTCTTACAAAGGGTGGTTACATAAGCCATGATTTTAGGAATAATGTATTTACCTAATAATGTATATAAACAGAATATACCTGTATTTTTATATTCTTAAAAAATTATATAATTTCAGAAAAAACACCAAAACCTCACCACACCCATTTTTTGAGGTGTATAATTCAAAATTAAATCATTTTTAGGTATTTTTCTATAAATTTTTAATTTAATTTTTACATAAAATCACAATTTATTAAAAAATTTACAATTTTAAAACTATAACTCTTTTTATATCACCTTAAAAAATTAATGAATATCTCATTATCTTATAACCTTAATGTAATAAATTAATAATAATATTTACTATTCAGAGGGGTCATATTAATATTCATAAGGGTATGTTACTATTTTTTAAAATCATGTTGGTTCCATTAGAATCGAAATAATTTACAAATCCTAATAATAAATGTCCATTTATGGAAATTCAAATCATAGAAGCCGAGATATTTTTTAACATATAGTTTAAAACTATATTTTTCAAATAATGTTCTATTATGTAGAGTCTCTATGTCTCATTCATTTCATTAAATTTATTTTTAAAACCTTGATGTGTAACAACTATCACATATACACCCACAAGATATAACACATTTATGGATGAATCCTTTATCCATTATGAATCAAAAATTGTCTCACAAATAAAAATAGATTATGTGATACCATATCACATCTATTTTTTGGTCACCCTCCAATATAACTATAATTCGAGGACTTATTTCCATGTGGTTGTGAAAAATTGGGTCATTGAATCTAGAATGAGATCACATCTTAGAACAATCTCCATAGTTCTTCAATAATAATATAGCACATGATGTTAATGAAAACCAATTGAAAATAAAATCACTAATATCCCCCTCACATGTATCAGATTTGGCCATCAGAAACCACATTTCATGTATTATTAGTAAAATATCAGTCACTTGTTTCAATATGTAGTGAGTTTATCAAAATACTTCACTCATAATATTATATAACCACTATGAATTCAATTTTAACATATAGCTATCACTTGTCTGTGACACATACACTCTTCGGTGTAACGCTTTTCAAATTATATGTACCTTTTGATCTTATTTTTAACTATTTATATGAGGATTAAAGGTGTTCATGAGGTTAGTACTAGGAAAAGGTTGGGATAGGGGACATGTTATATCTTTTTAAGCTAAAGAAGACCCACTATCTAGTAGAGGGTGCTCTAGGGTGGAATAAAATATTTGTAACGCCCACAAGGTTTCTAGAAAAGGTCATAAGATATTAGGTAGCATCTTACAAGGCCTAGTAAGGCTCTCCTAATTTATGTAGTGTTTTTTGGAAACTGAAACCACTCATTATTTTTATAAATATCACTTCCATTATTTTTTTTCAATTGACCTTGTATCCCAAACATTGATATTTAGAGTGGTATAATTTTCTTATATATCCTCTGTTCGATGCCTGAAAAATAGATCAATCATGTATTCTTCATCTAGGGTGTTCATCATCAATCTAGATCAATTCCCATTTATTATCATTGATCAAAATTAATTAGGTAAATGTTGTGATGATCATATCTAATTATCTTAGTCTTATCTAACATAAATATTATTTATCATTGATTGAATTATCACCAAGATTCATGGAATGATGATATATGAATTAATCAATCCTAAACCATAGATGACATACATATTTATTGGAATTTTTATCATTGACATACATTTATGGTGTTGATAGTTTAAAAAACTGATAATCAATTTATAAATATTAGAGATTTATGTGTTTTTAATATATTAGTAATGATTTATGAACATGTTTTATTTGGGTTTATTTAATGATTGATGGAATACATTTGTAACACCAAGAAACCTATGCTGATGATCAATCACAAGATTTTTGATTTATTATTTGGTTGATTTCAGGTGGTTTATGATGATTATGATAGTTTATTTATTTTATGTGATGATTGACCTATCATTTTTATCCTATATTTTATGTTTTAATTGTTCTTATATTTCCTATAGTTGAGAATAAAGGTTTATCCTAGAGGAATATGACCTAATGGGTATGGTTTTTATATATTGATAGAGTTTATTAGACTCTCCCAACAATTGGGATATGTCAAAAATGTTTTTGGACTATCCCATCATGGGTTATATTTTAGTCTGGTAGTTAATGTTCTTTTCGGTATAGTTTTGATGTTCATATAAATAGTATATAAAGGCCCAGAGTATTTTTTTTCTTGTGTGATCTACTTTCTACACGTATCAATTACATCTACATTTGTGTAATTCAACCATATTTATATTATGTATATACATTAAGATTAAATTTTGGTGTACTATTGTGACTTGTACTAACACCCTACAGGGACATTAAAAAATTATTATATATTAAACGACCAGGGATCTGTTGAAAGGAAAGAGCCCAATGGTGGATTATTGGTGAGGTTTGCGTAAGATATTCTATACATTTCAAGATTGGATTGTGGTTGAATGTTCACTATAGCATGTATGAATTATATTTAACTAATATTTTAGATTATTTTCTTAATTTATATTTAAATATATTTTAGACTATATTTATATTGTTTCAGAATTTTTTATTTTTATATGACACTACATTGATGGCTATATATTTATTAATTGTTTTATAGAATATTTTTGAATTTACCTAAATGTTAGTTTTAGTTTTATTGGTATTTGAGAGCATAGTCTCGCCATGATTTTCAATATTACATTACTTCTAGTGGATAAGAACTAATGTACATGGAGGTATGTATGAGGCAATGGGGCACTCTGGCTTATACTTAGTGGTTCAGGCCTTGTTGTTTTAATATCATATTAGGGAACAATTTTCACTAACTTTTTTTATTTATTTTAACATTGATTTATTATAGGGTATAAATAATATGGGATATTGGGGAATTAGGCTGGAGAACTATGTCAGTTCATGTCCATCATAGTATAGTCGAATGTTTTGTTACCATAACATTGGTGGATTATGTTTTTTGAGGTAATCTTTAATTTCATTTTATATGGGACACACACATGATCATTGTGTACTGATTTATGTGGTTCTTTGTGTGTTCATGAATCTTGTTAGGTATGTTGGATAACATTACATATTATTGGTTATTTCTTTTGATAATCCGAAATTATAAAATGACGTTTTATGTTAAGATACATTATTTTGGGAATTGTTTCCTAAATTATTTTATTTTAGATTATTGAATTCTATATTGGGTGTATATCTATGGATATTAGTAACTTGTAGCTACTGGGGTATTGGAATGTGTTAGGGGTAGTGTATAGTGGGTTATTCATTTTTTTGGGTAGCATATTAGGATGAACCTTATTGTTAACCTTTGGTTGTGATTGATTAATATATCATTCCTAATTTAAATTTTTTGATTTCATTAATCATTGTTTTGGAATTTCAAGAAAATATATCACGTAGACATATTTTATATCCAATTACACCACCTATTATTTAATAGGATGCAACTAATAATGTCCCCTTAGTTTACCCATTGATTCTAGAAATAAAACCAATCTGAATGGGATTCTTTTTATCATTTTATGCTCATGGGAGAGTATCCCACAATGGTGGGTTGATGATGGTCAATTATGCTCATGACTTTCATCCCTAGTATCAACCATCATTTATTGGAACAAGGTAACTCCAGATGCAGAGCACAATATATAGGTCATTATGAGGATTTTCGACCTTCTTGAGCCTCGAATGGGTCCGATGTTTATGAATTTAATGATTATGATTCACGATGTATTTTGATAACGATGAGATGTTATACTGAAGACTGGTACACAATAGAGGTTGACATGGGTGACCTTCAAAGACATATTATTCATGGATTTCATTGTTGATACAAAAAACGTGGGGCCATGATTATGTATTCATGGAACTCTTATAGGGGAAGATAATAATGCCTTCATATTTAGTATACTAAACTGAATTGATTACATTTTCTACTCTTCTAATGGAGAACAAAGCATAGAAGTATAGAAAGTTTCGGATTATAAATTTTCCTGAGTTGAAATAATAGTTTATGAACTTATATATGATGACCTATGCTATAATTATTTGTAAGGAATTGGCGATCAATAAGGGAATTAATGGATACAGAGATTGTGGTATTATTTGGGATGTTAGTGGATCAACATGTACATTCTCTAGTATTGTTCTTATTTGTTCTTCTAGAAATAATAATAAGAAGTTAGATGATTTTTCACAAGGTGTGGGTCATCAATCTGAGGAATTTAGATCATCCTTGACTCCCCCTCTTAGGAATTATGCTTTTGTGTGGTACGAATGTGGGAGGAAGGGACACATTGTCATGGATATTCCCTATTTTCTAATGAACTATCAATATTGTGCAATGAAAAAGAATATGAAGTATTTTTGGGATAGGTATTAGAGGATTCATATAGCAGGACCACGAATAGAACATCAACAGAATATGTGGACCCTAAAGTTTGGGTAAATCTGGTAGCTCATGAGCCACCTAAAATCAGGTTGTGGTGGTTGACCTGGGATATGTATTTCATTATATTTCCATAGATTCTGGAGAGGGTCCTTCTGTTGTTCAATTTAGAGTCATGATTTATTCTACAATATCTCTTTCTTTATATGAATTAATCACATAAAATTATTTCATATTCGCATAATTGTTTTTCATGGTTGGATTTACCTGTCAAATTATATTTTAAGATACAATCTATTGGTACAACCCTAGGATTTAAAGTGTATCATCATTAACTATTCCCATTCTATCTAATGAATATTTCTGTATTTGAGAATTTTTAAAACATTATAGTTATGACGATGACATGTTTCAGCATGATCCTATGAATGGACTCGTTGGCTAGTTACCATAAACACATTTTTTTCTAACGGGGATGAGGGGACTTTTCATAATATTGGGTGAATTTTTCATGTAGACATGTGAATGAGACATCGATACATGCGGGGTGGGACCCGAATCATGCCATAGATATATTATTTCCTCATTGATTACTAGTATGATCTTTATAGTTGATAGGATAATGAACCCCCATATTTTAATCCTGCGACAAACCTATATCCATATATGATTCAAGAGAATTTCTCATGGTTAAATTCACATAGGGGGTATATCTTTTGATAAATATTATTATGCTATGTTTGAAACTTATATCAATTCTACAATATCGAATTATAGAAGCTGATTTGGAATAGATCAATGTTCATCTTGTTTATTTTGATGCTAATGGATTCATCAGACCATACACATCCCCATAGTGTGCTACGATGATTTTTGAAAAGAAGTATGATAGTAGTCATCAGGTCTTTGTTTACAACCAAATTTTTAATTTAGATTGATATAAATAATAAGTACCCACTAATAAAATTTAATGACTTTTACGATTAATTAAGTGGACCAATGTGTTTCAATGATTAATGGATTTTCATGATACCACAAATACTGATCCAAAGTGGGAGACATAAAAAATATATCATTTAAGAGGTGTTATATTTTTTATTAGATTCACATTATGAACATTGTGCTATCAAATGATCTAATGGTGTTCATGGCTTTCTGGAACAAGACCTTTCACTAATACATGGATTCCTACATTACTGGCTTCAGTGTTGACATTTTAATATATTCTAAGATGTTGGAATCACAAGATAGGAATATTCATATCATATTGACTAAAGTTTGGGTAAATTTTATTTGTTCCATGTATTAAGTGTATTACATTTGGATATATATGGTTTTCATTCTGGTTAATATGTCTATTCAAGGGGGAATAAAAATTGGTCCATAGATTTTTTTGTTCTTATGTCTTATTCATAAGCATGGAATGTGTTCATGATAGAAATTTTTCGTATGTCGACAGGGTTGCAAAGAAGGATTATTCAACAATTTTCCAACCTAGTAGTACCAATGAATTCACTAACCATTAAGGGATTTCTATTTTAATGGAATGACTTGTGTGAAGAAGTAATTATTGAGATGATAAAGGGGATGATGTTAACTCCAATCCTAGTTATTCTTATCCCTTGAGTTGGATATAAAATTTATTATAATATATTTATCACTATTATTTGATATTTTTAAATATGGGGTAATAAGGTACTATCTTACAAGTCTCTTCATCTATGAACCATTAAGAAGAACTACCCTACCCAAAACATGGATTTGGTGGAAGTGTATCATGTGTTGACATATTGGTGGGAAAAAATTTTTAGGGAAAAAATTTTCATGTATACTAACCACAAGATCCATCATTATGTATTTTTCTTGTTTGACTTAAATCATCATCAGTGAACATGGTAGAAAACTTGAAAACATTTGAATTCCATTTGGAATATGCTCCTTGGATTGGAAATGTAGTTGTATATGCATTAGGAATGAAGATCCAAGGCTGTCCATATCATGAAAAATTAATGTTCCCATGTAAATATCCACCCATTCATTATTAGGTATCAGAGTAAAGAGATATATTTTAATACCTATGCTAGTACTTAGAGAGATATTGTTTCACCTAGGGTTCTGTAGTGCTTCACATAGGATTGAAAATAGGGTCTAATATAATGGCGGTGGGGGGTTATTTATTATCATGTCATGCGTCTCATATTTTTTTGGTAGGGAGGATCTAATGATCCTGATGAGATAGGTGAAATCCAACCTCTTTCTGGAGGCCTTTTAGGCACTATATTTTTGTAATTCCCTAGTGGGAGAAAAACTAGGTGGGTGGGAGACCCGTGAGTTTTAACCACTAATGTTATGTTCTTCTGCATAAAGATAATTTTTTCAATTATTATTCTATAACTCATGATCACCTAGAATTATTGATTCACTCTAGGTTGTATTATTTTACTTATCCTTGGTGGAATATTGAACCATGTATTCATAAATATTCAATCCTTATATTTTCTATTTCTTATAACTTCATAAAGATATCAATACTTCCTATTATTTATTCATAAAGGAATTATTTATTAACATATATCTATTTATTTTTCATGTTAATAATGGAATTTCTAGAAATTGAAATATTCTTATAGATAATTGAATGTTAAATAACAATAAAATTATATGCTATAATAGCAAATATGACCAAATCGTCAAAAGAGAATAACATCAAACAAGATAATCCAATAGTGTTGAACTTTCCTCTAATAAAAATTGATAGGACCACTTCAGGATATAATTAACAATGATGGTATGGTGATTTAGTATTGTTAACTCTTAAAAAATTGTAACTTTTAATCCCATTTCCTCTTATAACTATTATGATTTTTATTATCTTATGTTGTTTCCCTTATATTTTCTAGTATACGAATGAATGGAAAATATTAAACATAATATTTTTACATCGTTGATTTCTAAATAATAGTAACTAGTCCTTGAAACATATGGTTATGACTATTAAATGGACATTATAGTACAATTAGATACCATCCAACGTAGTTTTTATTGAAAACAATCCTTAGAAATTTTTTGTTTTCATACACATTATATAGGGGGATAAAAAAAACAAAATTTCATCCATTTACTGGTGATGACCTAATCCAACTTGAAACTCCTCAATTTTTCATCATACTATTTGTAATGATTATCTATAATTCTTAATGATATTTATTTTAAGACTAATAATGTCTTCTAGTAGTTGAATATTTCATTGGATTTCATAGTACTCTATGGTTCTCCACTTCTTTCTTCTTCTCTTGTTACTTGTACAATATCTGAAAAGAAGAATTAATTTTTTCAACCATATGATCATTTTATATTAATCCTATCGATCAGATTATGTTCATCTAGTTCATGTTCATCATGTGAAAATTAATTTGATCCATCTTTTTCACCTTATTTTCCAATCGCCTATTGATAAGAAACACCATTCAGTACCTAGATAATGCCTTCTTCTTCTTCAAGATAGTTTAGTAGATGTTAGTCAAGTCATATTGCATTGTCTAATATCTTCTACTTAGCCTTATACCTTTAAATCCAATTATATCTCATCCTTCTTTAGACTACTACCAGATATGAAAAATCCATCTAGAATATGGCTGATCCTTTTTCCATTCCAATGACTAATGCACTCTTACTTCGTAGGGTGCTTCCACTTATTCTAGTGCCCTCTAATTCTTCCAATAACTATCTTACCAACACATTGGACCAAATTAATAATTGATATTACTATTTTTGGGATGGATTTTGTTTTTGAAACATGAAATATTTATCATGATACCCCATAAAAAATCAATACAACACACATGGAAAAGAATTAAAACCACTTTTTATGAGCAATCATTATCTGATGTTTTAGGGTGACATGATTACCTGATTTCAAACATCCAAATCAATATTTATCACAAAATTCTAGAAAACTTCTTTCTATATAATTCATTAAAAACCTAAAAAATTGGATTGAATCATACATCATTGGAAAAATTATTAGTTCTCAGCATCAATATTGTTATTTAATCGTCATGAAATATCAGTAAGAATAAAAATCATCATTTATAATTATCCCAAATTTTAAAATCTATCATAACATCACCAAAATTAATGAAATTATGAAAACTCTGTAAATACCTTCATATAATAAATCTCGTATAAATATATAACATCTCTTTTACTTGGGAATCCTTTTAATTTGATGCTTCAAATTTTAATTGGAACACCGTAGAAGTATTTCACTAGGCTCATTATCTGGATGGTGAAATGATTCACAATAATTTTCAATATTGTTATATTTGAATCATATTACTGATGAAGATAATATTTTACAATTTGTATGGTGATATGAAAAATGTTCAGTCGGTGGAAATAGAAACTATATTCTTTGTTAAAAATATCCCTCAGATTCCCCTATTTGGAAAAATCATCTCAATGAACATATTTTTGAAACTATTTGATGAATTCATAAAAATAATTTATATCATCTAAATAGTAGGAAGGATGAAAAACAGCTATTTGATGATCTTCATATGGTTCATGTACAATTTTTAGGAAGTATTAGACATATCATTTTTGAATCATTTGTCTACAATATTAACAAGTATTATTCGTTATGATCACATTCATAGGTAAATTAATATTTATCCAATTATTTACGGACTCATAAATAATCATTAAATAATATCATCATTCATTCACCACAACTTTATGACATTTAATATTGATCATTGGACACCTTTTTCTGATGGACTTTATAAAACTCTACATTAAACATAAACAAACATTTCATAATGTTATATAAATACATGTCTATGAATTTCTGAAACAGGTTCAATACCTTCATGAAATAAATATTCCATAGAAACACCTAAATATCACATTTTAAAATAAATATATTATACTCCCTTTCAATGAAATTTCTCTTATTCAAAATTATAGCATGAATCACACCTATAAGGATTTATGATGTTAGTTTAACGAATAAAACATCACATAGAAATTTATGATATAGTTTGAATAATTATAATGTATATGTTGTAAATGTTCAAAAACTTCCTTCCACATGTCATCTGATAGACTCAGTATGTTCACATTGTTCTAATGTTTTAGTAAAAATTCATTTAGTTCTCTCTCAAACATTACTTTATCTAAATGAAAATTTTAACATTGTTTATCTAATAGAATATTTAAAATGTGTGTGGAATGTTTCAGAAAATGGAATATATGATGATTTATAAAATTATTCATCATGGATACTACATCATATGTAACTACTCATTTCATTACCTTTGTCTGTTTGACTTCACCCGATCACCTCTTTTATGTCCATCCATTTTTTATTTTCAGAATTCATAAGGAAAAATTATTAATGGCGGTACCAAATGTGATTTTCTAACAATCATATCACATGTTTTTCAAATTAAGAATATCTCAATAATCATAATAAGTAAACACATTGAATTCAAAATATCATTATCCATTCATGTAATCAATATTCATGATATTTACATAAGGAAGAACACTATATATACATATTAAGCTAAGAAAACTTGAGTACTTCTTTCATTCTTTATAGATTCATCCCATGTACATCAACTTTGTTTCCATTACTGGATACATAAACTAAACATTACAACATATTGACATCAATGAGAGCATTCATTGTCAACTATTGAAGAACATAAAAATCCCACACATAGTCAAATTTTCAATCTCCCCTTTATTATTTGTCTAAAATAACCTCAATGTAAATTCCAAATGAATATGATATTATGTGATTCCTCATATTCTTTATATCCCCATTAATTTTAAGAATATTCATTTCAATTTATCTCCTCCTTATTTACAAGAAATAAAAAGTACATGGGAAAATGGTATCTATTTATTCTTAAGATTTTTCCTTCATTCATTTAACTGTAACTATACATGATTCATAGTTTGTGTGGAAAACAAGAGGGATAAATTTTGAAAAAAAATATTTCATTTTCCGACTGATTTTGAAACATTATAGAATGAGAACTCATGTAATTTTATTCAAGGGTTTACTAATTTTATTTGATAAAATAGTTACTAGTTTATATTTAAAACATTTTAATAAGAGAACAATTTTAAACTCATGCACTCACATCATAAAATAAATTCCAAACATCAATGTGAAATAAGAAGGGTAAGAATCCATGGAGCACATTCATACTTTCAAATTTCTTAAGTCACTAATTGTAAAAAATTTCCCACTACTTTATAGGATATTTATATTATATAAAACATAAGATATTATGAAATTTATACATCTTGAATGTATTTTATTATTATATTTTCAATTTTGAATTTATTCAATAGAAATGATTTATGATCTTTATGATGATAATTCGTAAAATTGGATCTTTTATTATATAGATGTCCAGACATGGAAACATCCACATTCTCACTAGGGATGATCTTTTGATGTGAATTTTTAGTAAAAAAATACAGTAAAAACTATAGTATTGGAACACTATAATCATTTCAATCCAAGTGTGGGATCTATTCTATTATCTAAGGCTCCCCGCAAAGATCATGATTCATAATCAATTACCTATTATAAAATATAAAACACAAATATTAAGGGAATAAGGTGGCCCATTATTTCTTATTACTCTAAAAAACTATGTTGGTGTCGTATTATATAACAATTTAATCCATTTTCTCCACTATTCACTTCTATACATAAGTAAAAAAATTCTTAAAGGGGATATTTTGATTTATTGCATCATTAATTTAGTTTTCTGTGAACCATCTCTTTTAATGTTTTTAATTCACTTTTATCAACTACTGAAAATTTATTTTTTTTAATAACTATTCATGTTATGGAATTATTATCTAAATAAAATTGGAGTGTGTACATCCATATTGAACCAAGACCACTGAGATTTATGGCCTTCATATTGTACCCATTCTTTTCTTTGTTCAATCGCCTTCTATTATGGCTCATCCTTTTTCTTCATCTTCTCAAAATATTATCACCATATTACAAACATATCATTTGGAATGTTTTATATGGTTTAGGATTTTATATAGGGGTTCTAATGAGTTACAAAATTCTTTATAGTTGTTTTGGATGTTATACTTTTATAGATATTCTTGGATTTGGAATCCACATACATCTTACAAGACCTACTCATAATTTTATTTTTGATATTTTTAGTTTAAAACTATCTCATACTCACATCCTAGGGTTTCATCCATTTTCATAACCTATTTATATTGTCTTATTTTATTAGAATCATTAAATAAATGTCAATATAGACATTCACTATAATTATAAGCCCACATATTTTCTATCATCTATGATATTTTAAATTCATCCAAATCTAATTGATGTGTGAATATTTTTCCTACTATATGAAAGTTTCTTTTTTATATAGGGATTTTTCTCCCTAAAATGTGATTTCATTATATGTATTAATTTAAATTATTATACCAAAAATCTAATGCACAATCCTTTAATTAATTATAATGGCAACCTCGACCAACAAAAATGATATTTTTATTTAATATTTATTATTATTTTTTGTTTTATTCCTGAATTTATGGTCTCTTGATTTTGAACTTGCTTCCACAATCCTTTTTGGTCCACCATATTCATGATAGAAGGCTACTTTTCACCTTTTGTCTTGTATAATTTTATGTATTTTTATTTCCAACCAAAATTTTATAGGAAAAAAATTTTAAAACCATATTACGGGCTCATATGTATTCCACCATTTTATTCATGAGGCACATGCGATATATTATGGATAAATTTCATGATATTATGATCAATATTTTGAATAATTTTTAAAAAATAATCTTCTATTGTGAATTTTGTAGTAAAAAAATTTTCCCCGTCTTTTTAAAAGACAAAACATGAATCTTCTCAATATTAATATGCGTGACTTACAATTAATGACATCTCATATTAAAGGTGTTTTCAGATAATCCTTCATTATCACTATTTCATCAAAAACAATCTATATTATTTATACTCTAAATTCATATAGTTCAACATTTTTTTGTAACAAAGAGTCATGTTTCTTAATCTTCAGGGAGTTAACTTCCAATTCAAAACCCATAAAATAAACTGTAGGTTTTAAATTTTCTTCACGACAAGAAATATTTTATTTTTTTAATCCTATCTCAATATTTATCTTCAAATTATTTTTACCATTTATATTCAAACTATATGGAATTTATTTCAAGACCCAATATTATTTCTCTAATAACTTCATCATGGTTTTGGATATTTATGCAATCAAGAAAATTTCCTTTCAAAAAATTCTCCAAGAAATCTACTTGTTCTTCTAGGTCGGTGATCACATCCATCAAACTTTTTCAGCGTCTATAAAAAATAAAGACTTTTTCTTTAGGAACAAAAGGTTTAATATCATTCATTATATCAAATGCTATATCATGAAATGTTATATATAGATCACCACCAACTCTTAGGTTTGGATATTATTCTTAATGAAAATTGATAGTAGAGTCTTTATATACCTCTTAATCACATAACATTATTGATTCCATTGAGATAGAAATGTCTTCACTCTCCATGACAGAATGATAAATAACCCATTCTTTAATTCACAACATGATATTTTATCTTTATTACAATCACATGTAAAAACTAATACTTCCTATTTTTTTTTGTAAAATATGGATTTATTTTCCATCTTCCTTTTATCATTAATTCTCTTCTTCCTCTTTTTATTTTTATAAATAATTTTTTTAGAGATAACGAAAACATCACAAAAACCGAACTTCATTGATAGAGAAACGAGTCTCGAATATTTAAAAGAGAATAACATCCATGTAGAGAATGAAATAGAGGTTAACCTACTGATAATAACGCTTGAGAGGAAAAAATCATGATATACTCAACAATGAGAGGGGGTGAATCAGTTTTTGGAACATTTTATGAAATTATATATTTTCATCCCTTAACTATTTTGAATATTTAGGATACTTATACTTTTATTCTATTTTTATTATCATATTCTCTCATATGAAACCGTGTAAAATATGGAATATGATATGTTTTTAGGTTAACAACTCAATGTGTAGTCAGTAATTTTGTTGTATTGTGTTGACCAATACAGAAATTCTTTACTATAATAAGATATCAAGTAGATTATGTTTTCAAGAAAATCATGCATATCAAATGTTTAAGTACTTATAATTTATGAGGGATGATAAGAAAATAATCCTTCTTTATTAGATTGGTGTTTACAAAGTGAATATTTCTACTCCCTAATGATTGTTTAATCTAGCAGTAATGATTGTCTCCACCATTTTGACAAGGTAATTTTTAACAGCATGATTGTATTTCAATTGTTGAGATCGTTATTATATGTCACATTGTTTTTTTTCTTTAGATACTTCTTATTCTCTTTTAACATTCACATCATTGGAAAAGAAAAATTAATTCTTCTAGCCTTCCCTTCCTATCTATATGATATTGTATATAATATTATGTTCATTTGATGATTATTCATCCGGGGATAGTTCATCAAATATTTCTTTTTCACTGTATTCACATGATGTAAAATTGATTAAAATATCCATGTAGTATTGAGTTGATCCTCATTTTTTCTTCAAGATCATCTGATTCCTTTTCATCTAGTAATAATTCTCTTTCTAATATTTTTTAATCTACCCATCTCATATATGTCAAATATCATCTGATTAATCTTATTCTAATTATCACTCGATAAGGAAAATCTATCTGGTATATGGATAGTCCTTTAATGTTTCCTTCAACTAGTGAATTTTTTCTCTGTTTAATGATTTCACTCCACCTTGTAGCCACTACTTTATCTTGTACCTCTTCTACTAACCCTTTTTCACAAATTATATTTTATATCAAACTTCATGTAAATTAATTCTTTATGGAATTTCAATTATTAATCTTAAATTCTTAACAAAATGCAATAAAACACACCCAAGATGAAATGAAAATCCACTTATATAAGTAGTGGTTCCCTGAATATTCAGTGTGAGATATGAACATGTTCTAAAACATCCCACACAATATCCTTAATGACATAATCGTATGCTTCCTATAATTAACCAAATTCAAAATTACATAAATAAAGGATTATATTAATCATTATATGAAACTTCTTTTTATATTGGCACCAATGTTCTTCTTCAATCCTCGAGATATTTTTACTTGAATGACAATATTCCTTTTTAATTATTCTAACATTAAATGCCTATAATAATATGGATACAGTTAATAAATTTTGAATAATCGATAATGGAAATTGAAAATTTCTGCTTGTATACCGTCATTTAATTTCACCTATCTCTGAATCTTTATCTAGGGTTCGTTCACAATTTCAATGGATCGTCATGGAATTTTTAGCAAATTCTCTTTCCATGAACGATGAAATTCTTCACAATTCATCATTCATTTCCTTAGCATAGAAATAAATTACTAATGAACATTATCCATGACCATTTTTTTGATTATCATAAAAAAATTTCATACATTATGAAGAAAACCCTTTATTAAATGTTTAGAAAAATAAGCCTGATTGCACATCTTGGAAGCATCAGTCTTATGAACATTTATAAAAAATCATCCAATGATATTGTTTAGAATCATCCGTTTGATATAACTAGTTAGAATACTATGAAACCAAAATATGACGATTACCATATACTTCCACTCATATTTTAAGGAAACATTTTTTTTGACAATTTGAAATCGTTCGTCTTCTAACTTTATAAACATTTTTTTCTATCACTTATATTAAAAACGTCATTTTTCTCCAATGATTTTGATATTATGATCTGATTATTCATAAAACTCTTCATTAATTTTCCATATCTTTTTCACATTACAGATTTAGTTATATTCCCAAGTCACCTAGTTGGACATCATACAAATCTTAATAAAAATTAAATTACCAATACACAATGATTAAGGGCCATAGTTCCAAATAATTTAACTGAATAATTAATAACATAATGGAAATAACATTTCAAAACCAGTCATGAATCTTCCCTAAGATCATTAATTTATTAAAGTGTCTTTTAATGAAGTTTCTCTTATTTTAAATTGCAAATTAAACCATATCATCGTGGACTTCTGATTTTTTATCAATGTATAATACATCACATAACAACATCTAATTTAGTTTGTTTGATCACAATCTATATGATGTAATCATGAATGTAATCGATGAAACATTTCTTTCCCCCATCATATGATCAAATCAGTCTATTCACATTAGTCAGATATATTTGTGAAAATCCATTTGATGGTCCCCCAAACTATCATTTATCTAATTGGACTATTCATCTTGGTCCATACAATGTAAATTGTTATATGATTTTGGAATGTTTCAACAGAAGGAATCTATGATAATTTGATAAAACTTGTTCAAACTGACCCTTTATTAGATGGAAAAACTTATTCGATTACATTGGTTTAATTGACTATGTATAGTCATATCAGTACTCTATGCTCTGTTAGATCATCAATGTAATTTATTTCTTTTTTAACTTAGAAAACATCATAATAAAATTATATAAGGAACCATTCTTAATACGGGAATCCAAAATTCTTCTCAGATACTAAAATTACAGGTTATAGGCATTAGTAACACTTTCCTATGATAATAAGTTAACTCATTTTCTTCAAAATAATTCTCACCATTTAAATAATTAAAAAATATCGACCTTTGCAAAGGAAATAACAACATTTATATGTTTCTTAAGATAAAAATATATTATTACCTCATTTATTTTTCTTCTTTTCATCCAAGATGCATCAATTTCATTGCCAATATCAGATACCTCAACTGAACATTCCAATACATACTTCTTTAAAGCATCAAAATGATATAAAAATAAATTGGATATTTAATTAGAACCCACTAAAAAATACAACTCACTCAATTTGTGCTCTATTTATAGATGGGGATTGAGGGGTATCTATTTTTTCATCCATGGTGATCACATCCTCACTGGAAAAGCAAGTGAATTCTATTATGGAGATTGATCTGAAGTGGGTCACGATGTACATGAGGTTTCCTTAGGATGGTTGTTTTTTAGTTGGCCATTGGACAAACATATACTATTTTTTCATCTATTAGTGATGGATGCATCACCATTGATAGGTGAATTGATAAGATCCTTGCATGTTTCATATTTATAAGTGTACCAAGGGTTTACCAAGATGTATCCAGATATCAAACAATAGTACAAGTGTCCCATCATGAAAAGAGACATCAAAATATTTGTATCACATTTTTTGGATTTTTAGTGGATTAAGTCTCACCAACATATATCTAGAGGTTTACCCCATCCACAAAAAGTTCATTTGTGTAAGTGGTGTGATTTAATGAAATCCTCTATGATTGGGTTTCCGAGGACTTCGAGAGGATGAAACACCATTTGTAAGGTAGTGGATTCGCTGAATAATTTGGCACACATCATAACAATCTAGCATAAGAACACTGAATATGAGCTAGATAACTTCTATGTTTGAGAGATCTTCTGTCTTCATGGAGTGCCTATGTGTGTAGTGTCTATAAGAGATGCACAATTTATCTTTTATTTTATGACTATCTTATAGAAGTATATGGAAAACCAGTTGAATGCATGTATTCCCATTCATCGTAATAAAAAATGGCTATAGTGTCCCAAGACTTCTCATTCATTGATATTTATTATTTTAGATGAATATTCAATATATTAAAAATCTACATGCCCAAATATAGTAACAGATTAGTGCCTCTAGAAAAGTAGTAACATTAATTTCTTCCATAAGTGAGATACATAATCTCCCACTATGTTCTTCATAAGAATAGTACTTTTTAGACATATCATACTTAATACATCTATTCATATCCTGGGTAAAGGAAACATAAGAAAAGGTCTTCTCAAATTATCATTATGGGTGAAAGGTGACACAAGAGAATGACATGATCAAATGGATGTGAGAACATGATCATCACATTTTAATAATATATCCAATATATCAAAGATCCAAAATAGGATTCCTGGAATAAATATTGTAATATTATAGGAAATGTATCATATGGGAATAAAAGAACATGATCCAGGAGATAATAACATTGTAATTTGTCATATATTTGTTCTATAAACATTATCTTTAACCGTTTTGAACTAGTATAAATAGAAAAGGGTTCCCACCATAAGTTAAGGACATGAAATCTTGACATCACACAAACATAGGTACATGTAACTAGGAGCACACCTCTAATTATGGAAAATAATGTAATGTAAAAAATAACATTATAAACATTTAATTATTTTGGTGCCTAATATTATGGATATGAAAGACATGTAAATGCATAAGATTATAATAGTCAACGTTTTCTCCCAGAACCATCACATCGGACAAAGTCTCATACTATACTATGCACACTATCCATTACAGTCTTATATATTTCATGGGAAATAAAACATTACTCAATGCATTAGAGTGAGATATAGGTCCCACCCATATATTTTTATAATTTAACCACCATTCATTCTAATAACATAACCACTGTGACATAATGAAAATCATTCAAATGTGTGCCACAAGATCATAAATAATTTATCATATCAGAATGATTGAAATGAAATGGGTTTCATAAACAATTGATCATATCAAAACCTATAGATAAGTAACATATTCCCTAATGATTCCATTATTTCATCAAAATCATAACCTGGGAAAATAATAATACTCATAAGAGTACTATCATGGTATAACCTAGGGAGGAAAAATGCATTTCATAAACCTTATGTTATCATAAAAATAAACCATTCATATAATAATAATAAAATTATAATTGTATAATATCATTTGAAATGGTAAAAAACACAAATGGATTACATATCAAATGTAAAATAATTTTTTCAAGATGTTTTATAATAATTCTTAGGGAAAATATCCCTTACACATTGAAAATTATTTTACAGAACATAAAGTATTTTCATAAACATTCCCTTTAGAAATAATATATAAAAAAGTTAAAAATAAAAAAAATATTAAAAAAAATATTTATATTTAAATAAATTTTAAAACATTTATATGATTCTTGGTATCATTGATTGGTTATGATAGTGAGAATTATAATGTATTTTTAGGTTGTTAAAAACAAAGTTTCTCTTCATATTTTTCATAAATTTTTTTTCTCTGTTTGTTAAAAAAATACATTAAGATTCCATTTTTTGTAAAAAGTTAAAAATGTGTAAAAAGTTTATTTTGAACATCATGGGGGATAAAAAAAATATTTTTGATTTAATTTTAAGAAAAGATTGTTTCAGATGAAAATGGATTTAAGAGTGAATATGGAAATGAAGTTAGATTTTCTTAAAATAGTTTCTTAATAATTTAATGAATCAAGAGATTAGAAAATGGTACAATTACATGAATATTTCAATAATAACCAGAGGAGAATAAAATTAATGATAATTCTTGAGTGATAAATATGAATGTTTTATGGTCATAATCATTGGCATAAACAATCATCATAAATATTGATATTGTAACATAAAATATTTAATGCATTGGGAACATTAATTATTATTCCTCGTGAAGGAATAAAATTAAGGGAACATAAATTATCATTAGGATGAATATATTATTGAAATTATGTCTCAAAGGGGTATAAATGTATCCCATGAATTAATATATGTTTAATACAAAACATACATATCAAAGAAGAAAAATTGATAAAAAATATTTTACTGCCACGGTAATTTTTTAACTATAATCACCATGAAAGATAGATCCAAAAATGAATATATAACCCCAATTAAATTTTTTAGAATTATCATAACATACAGTCAGGAGTATTATATACACTACATAAGTGAAATAGGTGGTGAATTTTAAATGAGTCCCATGGATGTAAAAAAAAGTAAGGCATGAATCTCTTACCTTAAGTCATGAATATTTTTCGTACTCATTAAAAAATCATGTGTAATAAAAATATGTATATTATAAAAATATATTAGAAAAATAATTATATATATCATACCATATATTATTTTCTTATGACCATTTTTACTTGATTAATAACAATTCACTATTGATGTAACTTGTCATATAATAACCGCTTTATTTTTTGAAAATGTTTTGAATTGTTATTATTGGTCATCATAAATCGATCATGGTTTCATTATCTCAAAAATATAAATAATGACATAGATATAAATTATATAAATTATTTAATTATTTATAGTAATCCATGATATTTTGTGATAGAAATGAAGAACACTATTCGTGGAGAACTTAGGATGTACGTACGTATAAACATTGTTTCCATTTTCGTATTAAATTGATAGAAATAATTATAAATGATTTATATATTATCATTATAAAAGGGTTTTTATTTTATATATATCACATATGTTTATTAAACCCATCAAAAATGCATTTTTTGGTAATTGTGTATGAATCACGTCACTTCATGGGGAGGTGGTCCATCATACACACGAATGAAATTATCATATGCCCCTAAAAAGAAGGCATGAACGTCTATAGGATATATAAATTACAGGATCGTAATAAAATAATAAATATCTTATATATCATATGAAAATAATAAATCAATTATTATCACTAACCATGAATGGTGGTAATCGAGAAATGAATGAGATCAGTTCATGAGGTGGTAGTTTACGGTACACATAAATGATTATTTCGTAACCCAATTGACTAAAGTGTGTTTTCATGTATATAATATAATTATAATAGAAATACCTGAATTCATATAAGATAATTGGGTTATTATATAATTGGTCTCTCTTGTCATTGATTGAAGTTATGTGTGTCCCAAATTAATTAACCTTTCTTAGAACTTTAGTATAGCATAAGTTCGGGGTCGATCGACAGGGAAAAATGTCATTCCTGAATTCAATTGAGTTAATACTTAATTAGGTGATGTATGTAGAATTTAGAGTTTATTGGTTTGGTTTTGGTTTTTAATTGAAACTAAATTGTTTTACATTGAATAAATGATTAATAGTTTTTTAAAAAGCAATGGGTAAATTTAAAGAGTTTAAAATAGGAAGAAAAGACGCGTCGGGGCTATGGTGATTAAATATTTTTTATGCATATTGTTTAAATGGTTGTGTTGTTCATAATAATTCAATCATTCAGGATTTAGTTTTGTTAAATGATTTCCTTGATCCAGTTCTTCTTGTTCATAATTAAAGCAGTTGACTCATTGGTCCTTTAGTCAGTGTTCTTAATTCTTTATTAAGTTCATACCATTATTTGAATCAATGAAATCCTTCCAATGGTCATGGATGTTTTCACCGTTACTTATCTTTTGTATCACTGAGAATTCATCCCTTGTTCTGGCTCGAAACTCTCAGTTATATTAAACAGTGTTTTAAGAAGAGTAAGATGAATTACAACGAGCCAACACAACTATATAAAACAACACACAAATTACGATCCCTTAATCCACATCCCCAACATGATGGGTTTAATTACACATAGAAAACTAGAGAGAAAAGACACACATGATACCTGACGGATTCATCGTGTGAGCATTGAGGTAATGTGTCGAAAGGTGGAATGGCGGAATAGAGGAATGACGACACCTCGGTGGTTTCGGGAATGGTGGTAGCAGAGCTTCTCTCTCCTCCAATGAGTTCTGAACTCTAAAATCTGTAGGCCAAGGCCTCCTTTTATAGAAAAATAAAGTACACGACGTGTATAGAAAGTACAAGCCATGTACTTTTCTTCAACGCACTTTGGCGCCAATTTCTCCACTGGAAGGTGGCCTAACACGCCGTCTCTGACTTTTGAATATGGCGCCGCTTGGTGGTTGAGTGTACATTGTGTGTAGCACTTCCATACACGGTGTGTAGTATCATAAATTTTTCCACCAGCCCCTTCTAGAATAGCAGACACGACGTGTAGAAATGAAACACGCCGTGTCTCCTTTAATGTCCATATGGGCGTGTAGACTTTTCTCAGCAACCACTGCTTCTAGAATGTAGTACACAACATGTATCGCCGCCATACACGGCTTGTATCTTCTGCCTGGAAACATGGGAGTGTTCTGCCTCCTTCAGTATGTGTCCCTTTCTGGAAGTACACAACTTGTATAAAAGTACACGCTATGTAGTTTTAAAATTTTCACAGGCTTCCCTTGATTCATGTATTTAGCCAGAAAGCTCCTGAAAGTAAACAGAATCAAAAAAATGAATAGATATGTTCATAAAACAACAGATATTTTCTGAAAACATGTATTTATGTTCAATTATATATATATAAATGTATACACAAGTTGGGTTCATCAATAATATTGGAATAATATGAATTTAATCGGTAGGAGGAATAAATTTAAAAAACACTCGATGATTAATATTACATATTCTTATGGTATTCTTCATATGCTTGTAATAAATCCTTGATTGGGAGAAATTCTTTCCAAAATAAGGAATCTAGGATTATTGGAGGGAATGTGGGAATTTATTTGTATAGGTAGTGTCTGAATCTAATACTTTTTAAGGTTTTAAGAAGAGATGTTATGGGGTCCCCTTTTAAAAATTGAGGAGGGGACACACTTTGTATTTTTGAAAAGAAATAACTAATTAGAAGATTTTCTCATAGAAAAAGGTTCTAATTTTATTAAAATTAGATCCTTTGACATGATAATATCATCTGATTCCTAGAAAATATTTTTTTGACGTGATTATAAAATTATTTGACCCGTATCATTTCACATAACCCCTAGTAAACTCAATTTTATCACAACTGTGGAAATTAATTGTTACTACATTCACAATTCATTATGGTAAAAATGTATGTTAAAATTATTAAAAATCATATATTATGATGATTACAAATATTTATAACATTTTTTATATTTCAATCCATATAATTGTAAGATTAATTTAAACTAAATCCAGCAGACGTAACAACAGAGATGGTTTTTAACGAGAAACCGTTAAATAAATTACATAGTTTTTATATCAAATTTAAATATAAAATTGATTCCAATTTCATAAATTTGAATAATATATGTATAAATGAACTAATTATTCTTTAAACGTACTTTTAAATATAATTTATCTTTATAAATGTGTTAAATGATCAAGAAAGTTTCAGTTGGAATTTAGTATTTTTTATCATTAAAAAAAAATTAATAATTTTTTGAAAAATAGTGAAAATTGACTCTAAAATACTTTTTGTATTATGATTTAAAAAATGAATTTTATTTTAAAATATTTATTTTATAAAGGTATGAAATTTTTAAATTTATTGTTGTTCACAAAAAGATATAAAAACATTTTTTTGTAAAATAATATTTTTTTGAAAAAAATAATGTCTTTAACAAAAATTATTAATTTTAGTATGAATTTGTCTTATTCATATAAATCCAATATAAAAAATAATTAAAAACATAAAAACTATTAAATAAGTTTTTATTTAAAATAAATATTAAATCATATAAATATACATTTGAAATCATTTTGGAAAACCTTTTTTTGAAAACATATAAAAAGACCTTGAAAATTTGTTGAAAACAATTTTCTATGAAATATTTTAAAAGAAACATGATTTTTTTTGAAAAATATTTCTTTAAAAATACATTGAAGACATATTATGAAGGATTTAAAAATTTTAAAATAATTTTTTAAACAGAAAACATTCTTAAAAACATTTTTCATTTAAAATAGGTTTGAAATCTTTTAGAGGTAGCATTAAAACCCATAAAAAAATTTAAAACCTTTTTCCATTTAAACCAATTCAAAAAATAAATAATTTCACAAATATTAAGAAAAAAATCCATTAAAAATAAACTTAAAAACATAAAATTGATTTCTAAAAGAAATTATGGTCATGATAGAAGGTATGAACATACACACCAAATATTCCCTTTTTACCATAAATGATTAGAAATGTGTATTGATATTAAAATGTAAATAATATTCCTTATAAAAAAATTTAAGTTAAAACATGGATAAAAATATCCTATATCATAATAGGATAAAATTAAGAAAATTAGAACAATTTATAGAAATCAAGGTTTGAAAAGAACAGATTTATAACTGAAACGAGAGGTAAATTCAGACTTTTATAGAAACCTATTCCTAAGAATCTTAAGTACCATAGGGTGGAAATTTTTTTTATATAAAATGAATAACATTGTATCTTCATATAATAATTTATGTGTATAACATGTTTTTCTTTTCAAAGATGGAAAATTGAGACAAAGTTATTTTACTTATTTGGTTACTTTTGAAGGATATCCCTAATGTAACAAATATCATAAAATGAATATTTAAATACACAAAAACATAAGTATAAGAATAATATAATACAAACATGGGTATTATAAAATAAAAAATATAATGAGTGGTGAATAAATCAGGTATCTCATGAAAATAAGAATTGAGAAGAAATTCCTTTAACTTATTCTTGACTTTCTTCGTACTTGTTCAACCCTCCGTTTATTTGGGTAACCCCATTTGGTATTTACCCAAGGTATTCCATGGATTAGTTTCATCCCAAATGTAGGATTCAAGGATTAATGTTGGAAAGTTTTTAATTATATTAGAAATATTTTTTTTTGATCCTAATAGTTATGAGATGTGGGAAGAAGAGGGAGTGTTGTTGGCCTTTAATAGGGAAGGGATAGGGCACACATGGAATTTTTTAAAATAAGGTCTTTTGTACCCACGTTTTTACAAAATAAAAAGTCATCCCAAATAATAAAAACTAGTAATGGATGTCTTATTTTCGAAATATGGCCATAAAAGGTGTTTTTGAGAAGTCTCTAGTTCATTTAGGCCCTTAAGTTTTAGTTTTAGTCCCCTTTTGAGCAAAATTTCCCCAGAATCAATTTAATTAATTTTAATTACATTCAATATTATTTTTGTAAAAAACATTTACCTTATTATAAATTATAAATTAATACTATTCTAAAAAATGAATCCATTCTTCCATATTTCAATCACATTATTTGATTAAATTAATTTAAATTTAATGCCACTGACAGGTCACCAATGTTGGTTTTTCAAACTAAAAAAAACATTCAAAAGATTGTTATGTTTTTATAGAAAATTTCAATGTAAAATTGAGACCAATGAATTAAATTAGGTTAATGGATAAATATATTTTCTAATTAAATTTCAAAACCAATTTAAATTATTATTTAACCTTATTAATAACTTATATAAAAAAATAAATTTGAATTAAATTTCAGTATATTTCAATTTGTAGTGAAAAATGGAACTCCAAAGAAAAATACCCTAAAGTAACGCTAAACTAATATTTATTTATATTTCATATATTATGTTTTTATTAGAATATATAATTTATTAAATTTCACAAAATTGAATTTAATATAGGTTCGTTATTAAAACATGGTAAGAATTCTTTAATATAGATATAATATTTTATGCAAAAAAATCGGTTGGTATTTATCATAAGACTATAAAATATATTTGATGTATATATTAAAAATTCTATTGAATATATATATATATCACCTAATAATTATCATTAATTTAATTTATTAGGGTAAAAAATCATTGCAGGAATAATAAAATGATATTTTTTATATTCAATAAATTTTTATATTCATTTATAATTCATTTGTAACCAATGAATTCAGTTTATATTTTTTAAAACTATATAACATAAAAATTAAGTTAACCCATTTCATAATTTCTAATTTAATGGGTAGTTTATATTAAATATTAGTTTAATATTACATCATTATCATTATTCAACCTTTTGTGTTACACAATCCATTTAGGAAATTATTTATTGAGTGTAACTCGAGCTATCTTAAGTGATACGTGTAGAGAAAGATATGATTTATGTTCTATATAGTTCACAATTTGAATCTTGTTACATATAATAAAATTTAAACTAAAAAACTATATTTTCCATGTTGTGTGAAATGAAAAATATCCAAAAGAATAAATTAATTAAAAAAATCATAATTCAAAAAATCTCAGGTTGTATATTCTACCACCTATAAAATGAATTTATCCTTTGGAATTATTCTATGTTATCAATGTTTTAATACTTGAAATATTCATTCATAGAAAACATCATAATAAAAATGAATTCTAAAACATCCCTTAAAACTAGAAATTTGGAACCATATTGATTACCCAAAGTAACATATGACTAGGATTCCACAAAAGAGAACATAGGTTGGGAGTGAAGAGTGAAAATGTGGTAATATTGTAAATATTTATAAGGAGTAATTGAGTTTATCAATTTGAAACAAGTGAATAATAAAAGAAAATTTGATGGCATCAATGCCATTAATCTATGAAGATTTAAAAATCCATCATTTTGACAAAAAATTAAGGCATTAGGACATCATATTTTTACATCATTATCCTATCAGTAAGTAATTTTATTATTGAAAAAGAGTATATGTAAATATACATACTTGATAATGTTTTGTATATAAAATTCCATTATTTGGTTCTTCTTTTATATATTTCTAATTATTCTAATACTTCGTGAAATAGATTACTAGAAATTAAATTTGATGCCTGAAGCTGTAAAATAGACATTTAAAATATATTAAGACCTATAAAAGAAGGAAAATTATAACTATTTATCTCTCTTTAGACTTTCTAATCAATATGGTTAATACATCAGTCTCTAAACATAATAATTACAACTTATGTTTTATCATAAATACTTATTGATAAAAAATTATTATACATTAACCAGGAGATCATATAGGCCAGTAGTTAGCATAAAACCCTTATCTTCATTTAGTCATGGGTCCAAGAATCACAACCCTTCCATACATTATTTTTTATAACCTCATATATATGATGTGCTTTTCTAAAATAAGACTAATAAAATGTCCAAAATAATTTTGATGGAAATCCGGGAAATAATTTTAATTACTATGTAGCCTTTTTCAAAATGTTTTCAATGAAATCTCAAAAAATAAATACTTCCTTCAATGTTTAAATTAAAATTTTCATATATGGATAACCTTATAACCCTTGTAAAGGATGAAAATACAAAACATTAGAAATAAAGTCAATAAATTATATTAACATTGAATCCAAAAATATAAAAAAGGTCAACCTGGTTGTCATATTCTAAACATGTGAATACCCTCATAAAATATTCCTTTGAAACATTGTAATAAACTTAATTACCAAAAATACTTTTTGGAAACATGCAGGCTTCCATTTTCTAATGACTATTGGATAAATTCATTAAATCTAATATGTTTTAAATAATATCCTTGGTGGCATAACAACTTTTTCAATAATCAGATCTAGTGTAATACATACATATTAATTTACTTATTCATATCTCACATATTATTATCCAAACATCATTATCTCAACATTAGAAATCTATTAAGTGTTACCTCCCCCTAATCAAAATATCACTTATCTATGCCTTCATCACCACTATACGTATTCTTTTCAATAATTGATTAATACATTAATTTAATATATTTATATACTTCATGATTCATATAACATAATATTTGAATTCTGAAACAGAAATACTTCATTCATCCACCATTATTCTTTAACCCTAAATAGAGATCAACAAATTATTCCATATTACATTATTCCTAGAATATGAATTATGAATGATGTTTTAAGGTTTCCGATCCTCAAATTAATCATGATTTTTATGATTTATGTAAAAATACTAAAATAACTTCACATGCCTTTAATATGTAGTTTGTTGTCTCTTTATATTTAGAAGTATTACCAATAATCATATCATCTTTCAGATTCACTTTTTGAAATTTCCACGTGCTCAATTGATTTTCATAACTCCCATACATTCCACATCTGAAACATTCAATGTAGACCTTGTTCTTTATAATTATCTCAATTGACTAAAACCTGAAATTTTTGGATGAGAAACACATATCATTAAATAAAACCACATTATCATAAAAATGAATAACTTATAGGATACATAAATCATGAAACCTAATTATTTAATCTATAAATTTTTTTAATACTACATTATTAGTTTTAATCATTTATTTAAATCCCTAGTGATGGATTGTAAAGTGTTTGGGAATTCCGAAATTATATCCCCCGGGAGTGTCTAACCAAGTTTGCAAGAAGGCATGTTTTCATATACCAGGATATGCCGAGTCATGCCCAATGCACCTTGTCGAATTTGTTACCGATAGGTACATATATTCTTGATCCACATACACTTTTTGTATCTAGATAGGGATGTATTTATAAGAAACCACTCAATCTATCCTTTACTAAAATTCTAGTACATTTTCCTAAACATTAATTCAACCTTATACTTATCCTTATTGAAAACCCAAGACATATTCTTAAAACTATACATAACTATCCCACTAACAATTTATCATCCATGTTTCCAATGTGTAACTAAACATATATGTAATAATAACTATTAAAATATAGTCTTAAAAAAACAAACATTATATTACTTTTCAAGAATACTTAATACATTAAACAAAAAATCCCCAAATAACATATCAGACTTGTGCCTTTGAAAATATGGAAACATAAACACTAATATATAAGTGAGCTACATTATCTCCCAATAGGTTATTCATTAATGGAAACATTCTTTAAAACATCATAATTAATGGATATCTTCATAACATGGGGAGGAAAACACAAAAAATGGGTGAGCTACAATGATCAATACAGGTAAATAATGGAGGCATGTAACCATAACCATGAGTATAAGAATATTATAACATGATCCTAAAATTAAGAATATTATATCCTTCATATCAAATGGTGATAGAAATGATTCATATAATATATACTGGTGGTTCATAATACACAAATCTTAATGAAATAAAGAACATAAGTCATCAAATCACATCATAGGAATAAGTCCTAGAATTATGGCATATATAAAATTTTGATATCATTCCCTCTACTTTAAGATGTTTTTCTAGAACATATTAAGGATCTTTATGGAAACCACACCTAATGGATAGTAAACACCATCATCCCCAATCATTGTTATTTCTTTATGATGTATTGGGTTTAAACATCTTCCCATAGTTGATTGGGTTTCCCCATCTTCCATCTTCATGGTGAATACACCAACTATATGGGGAATACCTCCATCCCCAGCCATAGTCCTTTCTTTATAAGGGATCATTTTCCCCATCTTCCTATAGTGGATTGAGAACATTTACTTTATTTCTATCATTATCTCATGAGATATATTTCTTTACGCAATTAATTGGGTAGAGAAATATGTCTCATCCATCCCATAAAAAATCATTCATATATGTGCCATTAGATAATAAAACATTCATCACATCACCACCCATAAAAATATATGGGTTTTATAATCATCAAATCATAACCCATGAAATTAAATTGGTATCATAAACATTTTCTCCGAGTATACACTATAGAAAAGAGATAAATTTTGTAATCATGATATCCAAGAATACGCCATGTAATGAAGATAGATTCCAAAGAATATAACCTATAAAATAGATACACGTGTCAGATACATAACTTTATAAAAACATAAACCATTCATGAAATAATATTAACAGAACCATTTGATCATTTTTCCAAAAATTGAATGAGTAACATAAATGAATATCATCTTAGATTGAAAATAATTTTAATATATATATTAAAACCATTTCTGGAGAGAAAATTATTTTATTACGTGAAAAAGGATATATAAAAAATAACACCCATTGAAAACCATTAATATTAAAATAAGATTTAAATCATATAAATAAAACTTTGAAGATGATTTTGAAACATTTTTCTTGGATAACATATTAAGAATGCTTAAATGAGTTTTCAAAACCATTTTTATTGAAAACATGTAAAGGAAACCATTAAATTATTTGAAAATCATTTCATTGAATATATATTTAAAACTATTATTGAAATATCGAAAAAATTTAAAATAATTTTTAAAAAATTAAACGTCATTGAAAACCAGTTTCCTTAAAAATATATTTGATAACTTTTAAATGAATCATTGACAACCATAAAAAAATTAATAACCCTTTTTCATTGAAAAGAACATTAAAAACAATGAATGTGTAAAATATTAAGATAAATTATTCAATAAAACAAAAATGTAAAAATGTAATGGAATATTCATGGAAATAGCAGTTATGATGGTGGGTTTTTCCGTACAGGGCGATCATTTCATTTTTAGAATAAAAGTTCCAAAAATGTCTTTATTGAAAAATTTCAAGTATATTCCTCCTAAATTCATTCTCATGAAGGGTAAAACAAGGGTACAAATTTCCCATAATATCATTGGATAATGTTAAAAAAAATTCAATTTCTTTTAGAAATCATAGTTTTTAAATAACAGTCATTTCTGACTGAAAGTAGACGTAATGTCAAATTTTTCATAAAACATTTTATGATGTATAATAAGTACTAAAGAGATGGAAAATTGAACAATTACAAGGATATCACAGTGAAGTCCAATGTCTATGAAATTTAATGAGATTTATTATGGTATAGATCATAATATTTCAACAATGGAAGTATGATCATAAACAATCTCGATAAGAAATTAGATTGTAGAAAAACCTATTTCCATTTTCGTAAATTTAATTCATAGATGAAAGAATAAATATACATGAAGCACAATCTATCATTAAAATAAGGATATTCATGATATAACATGTCAATGTTAGTGTATACACCTCATAGAATAATATAGGTTCAAGACATGTCATATTCCTCAAAGAAGGAAAATTGAGACAAAGTTACATTACTGCTTTGGTAACTTCTGAAACATAACCCTCATGAAATAAATATCATCAAATGGATATGTAAATACCCATAAAAGAATAAGAATCATGAAATACATCCATGGAAAGTATACACACCACAAAAAAGGAACTTATGGTGAATAAATCTTGTATCTCATTGGAAAAGTGTGATGAAATTACCTTACCATGTGTTTTAACTCTCGGTATACTCCTTCAAACATCCTATTTTTTGGGTAAATCCTTTTGGTTTCCACCAAAGGGATTTGATTGATTAGTTTCATCCAAAATGGTAATTCATGGTGTAAGGGAGGGATTATAGTAATTTTATTGGGATGATTTTGGTCAAACCAATGTGGTTTGAGAGGTCTGAAGAAGAGTGAGATGTGGTGGAATTATATTGGGAAGGGTGGAGACACACTTGGTATTTCTGATAACAAGTTATCTGTACCACCATTTTTTTAAAAAAAAAATTCAGCTGAAAATAACTCAATAATGGAAGATTTATGAAAGATATATGTCCTAATAATGGGTGTTTGAAAAGGGGATTAGTCATTTAGGCTCTTATATTTACGGTTTAGTCCCTTGGTAAGGTTAATTTTTCCTTAATCGATATAATTATTTTTAATTCATTTAACTAATATTTATGGTCAAAAACTAGTCTTAACATGTTAGATATTATAAATGATTGTTATTCAAAAAATGGAATCCATTTTTCTTAATTCCAATAATAGAAGTAGTTGAAATTAATATAAATTTAATCTCACAGATGGGTCAATAAAGTGGGTATTTAATGTGAAAACCTCCAAACTTTTGATATATTTTTGTTGTTAATTTCATACTGAAATTGTGCCAATTACCTAAATTTTATTAATTTATAAAAATATGATCTTAGAAAATATTAAAACTAATTAAATATAATTTATCTTCTTATATAAATTATATGAAAAAAATGAAATAAATTTTAGTGTTTCTCAATATTCATTAAAAATGAAAATTCTCAAAAAAATACAAAACATTACCCTAACATATTTTTTTATTTAAAACATGATGTCAAATTAAATATATATAATCAATAAAACTTGAAAATATTGGATTTGAAGTGGGTTCTCCCATAAAAGACGAAAAAATGGCTTAGTAAAAAAACTATTATGCATTAAAATGTGTTTGTGTTTTTCTTAATATTGTCATATATATTAAATAAATATATAAAATATTTTATTGAATATAATATTTATAAATATATAACTAATTTCACTTACTAATTGTAATTAATTTAATTTATTAGGGTAAAACATCTATGCTAGCATAAACATAATAATATTCTTTCATTATATTTAATCGAATTTATTATTCAGATCTAATTGATTTTTATAAAATGAATTCATATTATATCTTTGTAAACCATATAATTTCAGATTTTAGTTAACAATTTTCATTACTACTAATTTAACAGCTATTTTTTACTATACAATATTTTAGTAATACATTAATTATTGTTATTTATCATCGCATGTTACCCAAGCCACCGAGGAAAGTAATTATTTCATGTAACACAAGATATCCTCAGTGTCCTACGTAAAGATAGAAAAAATTTATGTTCTGTTTAGTGAATGATTTACTTGATTTTTTATATAACAAAAAAACATATAAATAAAACTATATTTGTAATTAAATGAAATAAAAAATATAAAAAAGAATAAATTAATTCAAAAAAATAATTCATAAAATCATGGGGTATTACAAAAAGGTTGGTAGCCTCTATGTTAGATGTCTAATATCGATTTATTTTCAAATACATCCATCACATGCTATGTCTATAGAAGGGTGAATTTTCTACTGTTTAGTATTAATATTTCTATTTTCATTGTCTTCTTAAAATATGAAAGAAGATAAATCATTATTGATATTATATTTTATATTTTTTTAAAACGATCAAGAAAAAATGAATATAAAATTATTAACACTATCCTGTGATTATTTATGATCTGTTGAACTCTAAAAGGGTTTTTTTATTATAAGGAATCAGTTGTGTATTATAATGGATTTGGTATTACAAGGATAATTTGTAGAAGAATGACCATTAGATGGAACCCCTAGATGAAGAAGTGGGTATATAATAATAAAAAGTTGTTTTGTGGGTTTAAACCTGTAGACCATACATCAAGAACAAGGGATATTATTGACCCTATTATTGAACCTGATGATATTTTTCAGTATTATGAAGAGAAAGAAGAATCTATAATTGTTGGAAAAGAACATGAATATCTATTGGATGAGGGTAGTGACATTGACGTATCCCCTATTTATCCTTCTATATATTTTGGAGCTCCAAGACATCCGAAGACTCTCCTGAAAAGATAAATGTTAATAAAAATGGAGAATAAGAGACCGATGTATCGAGACAATATTCATGCTAATGTAGTTCCAAATTAGATGATAAATGTGGTGATGATGTTGATACTGAATATGAAGAGGATAATGAAGATGAAAATTCATAAGGAATTAGTGATAAAATGTGAATGGAAATAACGATGGTAAGGAGGATGTAGATGAAGATTTGCATCATGATGGTTCTAGTCAGAATGTTAGAAGTGAGGAAGTTGAGACTCCTCGAGATCTACTTGTTTCTCATGATGTTTATATGTCCAAATATTAGGATGTTCCTAGTTTTATTGTCAAGGTAGATACTACTACATGAAAAGAATGGGATGAATCCATTAAGGATGAGAAATCCCCAAGACATGAATTTGTTGCTTCTATTGATAATGTATATACTGTTAGTGATCTGATAGAGTCATATCACAATGTTGTTGAGAAGATGATGATTACTATTTTCTTTAAGTAGAATTTGGATGAAAAATGGTAAATGAGCCTAGTTATGAATTTTTTTTTTGATTCCTAGTTGAAATATGTGGCATCTATAGACAATCCATTAGTTGATGAGCAGTTGATGAACCTTCTATTGGACATAGAATAGTTGAGACCTTTATTCATATACCTAGTGTTGTGGTATCCATAGTTGATGTTTCTTTAGTGGTTGGGACTCTTATACTTCATACATATGGATTGATCCCACGTCATTTAAAAAGAATTTTCTTTCTTAAAAGGTTGGATGTTCACAAAATAATGGTAAACCTTCCATTTGGGAAAAAGGAAATCCTCAAGGATCAATGGTTTCTCACATTGATGTTGCTAGTTTGTATGAAAGGTTTTATCAAGTAAGATAATGTACTCCTTATTTCTTGTATGTTCCTGATGACATAATCACCATGGGTGAATTAAATGAGTTTAGAGAAAATTCCATTTTTGAATTTTGTATGTTTTTACAGAATGAAGAACCATATCTTAATAGGATATGTGAACAAGATTCTAAATATATCTTTGATACGGTGATTTACAACATTCAACCGAAGATGATTCACCATACTCATGACATGGAAATTGAGAATAAAATACATTATAGTGAGGTGGATTATTTTCATATCTGTTTTTGAGGGGATGCAATGTGATTTTGCATCAATTATAGAAGTTCTATTAGAGATATTTGAAAATATTACCATAGTGGATTCTAGTTATACATCTCTTTCACCTCCTATTTTTGATGTTGAGTTCTGCAATTATGTGATTTGAGAATATCTAGGATCTACATCCAACAGTGCTTCAGGTGATACTACTACCCAACGTCATGAATCCATAATTAGAATAAGGTATAACGCTGATCGTGTTCTCAAGTTGATTAACAAATATGCTAAAGAAATTATGTTTGATTGAGATACCATAATAATGTCTGTCAATTATTTTCTGTCTAGAATAAATATTAGGCATTAAATGGATTCCAATTTCATGTTTTTGGAAAAAAATTTGAGGATTCTTCTATTGACCCAAGCCATTAATGAACATCTGAACTGGTTGACTTTTCTAAACCCAATTCTACCAATATTTATGTAACAGAGACATTATTATTTTTTTCAATGGAGTGTGATGGTAAAATAATCATGGACTTCATCTACCATATAAATCCATTTCTTCATTAGAATGGTACTATCGTTGGGTATCAATAATCTATTCTTTTGATAGATAATATTACAACACTTATAAAATACTCCCTTCAGTTACGAGTGACCAAATATTAAAATACACCATTTACAACCAAATTATAACCCTTTTATTTATCTCTATGTGAATTTATATGTAACCTCCAACCCATCTTTTTCAAAGATCCTAAATTTATTTTTGGTGTTCCTATAACCCTGCCTCAACCTACTTCAGTACCAACTAATGTTCCTACTTAATGCTTGGTCACATTTTCCCTATGTTTTAGTTTCATTGATACAATCTATCTAAACTATCATATTTTATTTTTTATTCCATGAATATAAAATTACATTATTTGTATCAATAAAATGTGTAGATTGTTGAACACATAGTTTTAGTGATAACTAAATCTGGATTATTGTGATAATTAATGAGTTATATGTTTTGTGTTAGCATTTTATCATTTGAAATAGATTGTTTTAATTTTCATATATATGAAACACCATGGTACAATGTCTCAATAGAACAAAGTCTCACCCTCGATTTGGGACACTTTCAAATAAGTCATACTACTATAACATAATTTTGACATTGTATAGAAAGACACACCTCTAGTTAGACACAATGCCATCCTGACATATCACTAAGAAATAGTCATTGTTCCAAGGACACACCACCAATGTATCTCACCACCAGGATTATAAACTCCTTGAAATATCACTGTTCCAAAGAATCGTCACCAAAAGTTCTCAACACTCAAAATATTCACCACCAAGTAGAAACACCGTCATGTTTTATCACCTCTGGAATAAGACACTGCTACTGTCACCATTCTAAAGACTCACCGTAACTATATAAATTTATTATGAATTAAGTAAATTTAACAGAAAAATTTGTTAATTTAATAATGACATATATCTTAATTTTTTTTATAATTTTTCGATATAATGAATTGATTTATATGTTAGAAGTGAAGTACCAAGTGAATAGAGGATCCGTATGATTCTATATGTTACTACTACTACTGTTAAAAGAAGAAGCAGAATACCTTATGAAAAATTATAGGTGTAGAGATACACATTGAATTTTTCACACATCAAGTGAGAATTATATTATTACATGAACCATAATATCATATATTCTACATATTTCCAAAAATATAATACGGAAGATGAATCACATATTATGTCTTGTTCCTTACTATTCTAATAAAGAAAGAGTCTATGATAATATATTCTACAGAAATATTCTATAATATGACATGAACATCTGTTAAAATCACATAAATGAGTCATGAGCATAATTTATTGTTAGATTTAGAAATACCTTTAATTATACTCTTTATTCTATTGGTTTTATTATTTTTACTACTTTACGAATAGTATGTCAGGTAAAATTTTAAATAACACACACATTGTATCATGTATTAAACTAGATGATAAATAGAGTTTCCATAATGCCTATTAGTTATGTTTCCCATTCGTTTTGGAAGAGGTATGAATGTGAATTTTTATATATTTTTTACTCCCAAATAAACTGTGGTTGAGGACTTGGGTAGTTTGGATACAATGTATACTATTGTAAAACTAGATATAGCTTGTGGTTCAAAAACATATTTTATATAAAATATGTGGATGCGGGTGATTACCAAGTGGAGAGGAAAAAAGTATTATCTTTATACATAACCCACTGTATTCAAATTCTAATGTGTGTATTTTTTGTTTTTTTAAATTATTTCCTTTAATTGCAATTGATTTTTTTAATCTGGAAAAAGAAACAAAAACATTGATAGTTTATCTTAATTAGTTCTAATATAAGACATTGATTAATTGAATTGATTTCAAATGATAAAATAATTCTATAGTTACTTTATCTAAGATAGAAAAAAAATTTAATAGACCTTTTAGGAGATAATTGTTTTTATCAAACTACTACATTAGTAAATTGGATAGTTTTATCTAAATTCAGAAATTTTAATTAAATCCATTTTTAACAGAATCATATTGGGTACTCAATTCAGCCCCCCACCAAGATATAATCACAAAAAAAAATATGGTTTACACACACACACATATAATTCATTTGTGAACAATTAATTATCAATGAATCTAAAACACTTTTTTAAGAATGGAAATGTTTTTCTAAACACAATTTAAATGAGAAAAACGTTTTTTAAAAATAAAACCCCAAATCACTATTTTCTGATTATATTAATCATTTATATATACATAATATTCAATCTAATTTTTGAAATTAATCTTACCTATTTATAAACATTATATAAGAACAAATCTAATTTCACGCATAAAGGAATTATTTTTATGGCAGTTTTGCCTCATTTTGACTTGTAAATTATTTTAAATATTGTTTTAGACAATTTATTAAATTATGTTTTTCAAAATTAAATTATCTTTCTAAATAAAAATATTAAAATTTACTTTTATCCATGTGTTGGTATTTTTTTGATGAGTTTCATGTTTTGATGAATAGTGAAAATATATTGCATATTAATTGGAAACTAATTGTTTTATCAAATTAATTCCAATAATTATATTATATTTATGACTTATTTTAAATTATTACTATTTCAATTTATAATCATTTATTTCTATTTAGTAATTTAAATCGGTTACACATTTAATTTGGTTATAATAACATTTTATATTTTTTAACATTTTTAATATAAAAAATCATTTCATCGTTCCGTCAACATGATTAAATTTAAATTATTTTTAGCCAATTTTTTGTTTTTAATATTGAATCATGGATGTGATATTTGAAATCAAAAGTTTTATATTTATTAAATATTTCCCATTGGGTTTTGAAAAAAATATGAATAGTAAACATATTAATTTTTCATACCACAGTTAATGGTAAACAAGGTAATTATGGGTAAAAATAATTTCAAAAATATTAATAATATACCATATATAATGTCAAACTTTTATTGGATGAGTTATGTTCAAACTAAATCATCCATGGGAAAATTTAATGAGATTTTAGAGCCATATGGATGATATTATGAAATATATAGTATTTTATTAAAAGAAAAGTCAATCCTGTCATACTTTTTTCATTAACAAGTAAAGTATTTTTTATATAGGGAGACATAAAGGCGTGTTTAAATAAAATTTTTTTTTTTAAAATTTTTATCTTCATCTTGTTATTTTATTGTTAGTTTTTATAAGAGAAATAATTTTTTTGATGCTTTAAAAAATAATTATACAATAATATTTTTTTAAATATCATATAACTGATATTAAAAAAATTCCAATAAATATTTTTCAAGATACATAATGTCATTCAAAAATTCTTTGGATTTTGTTGACATGTAATTGATGTGTTAAAATATTTTTTCTATAATAACTAATTTTTTATGATGTTTTAAAGAAATCATGCGTTTAATAGTGTAAAAATTGACATTAATGATATTTTACTATATATAATGATTTATTAATGTATATAAAATTCATGAAAATAAAAATCCATCCAAGATATTGGGATTTTTTTTAAAATTTCATAAATGGCCAATTTATGTTTCACTTGGAATATTCTTACAACTATATAAACCCTTAGTGAGTAAAAAACATTTTATTACAATTATAGTTGAGGTGTTCGGGGTTAAATATAATAGATATGCATTAAAAATAGTCAAAACTTATGTAATTTTAATTTGAGTAAGGTATTTTGACCACTAATAAATTTTAATTCAAAATATATCAGTTTTTAGATATTTTTAATTTAAAATTAATCTATATAAATTTAATATTTATATATATTCCAAGCGTGCACCTCCCCTCTCTTATAAAAGGGAAACTCTAATTCTCTATTTCTCACCCATCATAATTTTTTTTTCTGCCAATATAGTATGAAATGACTTCCTTGAATCCTTACCCACATTTTAGATCTCTTATTTAAACAAAATACCTTTCTTAGTTGTCTTAAGGTGTTAATTGGATCAGGTGGTTTGTAGATGTGCCTTCATTTTTAATCAAGTATTTATGTTTTATTTATTATTCCCCCTTTATAAAATCATCTAAAAAATTATAAAAAATAATAATTCTTGTATCCAAAAATATACTTATTTTTATTAAGTTAATATAATCCCCTAAATCCATTTCCACTTCCATGAAAATGGTAAAAAATTATCCTTTGAGTGTACAACGAACTACCACTTCACGAAATGATATAATTTATTTACATCATTATCTCTAAAAAATGTTTATAATGATTGAATTATTGTTTATATAATATATACACTATTTATCACTATAAAAGAATAATATATCATTTAAATTCATTACTTTCTATGAACATAAAAATGATAACTTCGTTCATGTGTACGTGTCAACTATCACCTATATGAAATGATGTGATTTGGTTTTCATAAAAACATAACATAAACGATATATATAAGTGTATTGAAATGTTTAAAATTATATTAATTATATTATGATCATTCTAGAAATATAAAATAAAGTTTACTTTGTTTCTGTAATAATCATTGAAAAATGGAAACGTAACTCATGCATACGTACGACTGACCATCTCCATGATTATAACATAGTTTATTTCTCATATCCATGTTTAGTGGATAGATTTAAAATTATAATTGATGGATAAAAATAATTTATACTTCCTAAATATTATTTTGAGGATGATGGAATAATTACCACTTCTTACTATAGACATCATACCAAAGTCATTTTGGACTTGTATACAAAATATCATCAAAACTTAACACGTGGACTTAAATAATAAAGTAATAGTTATAAAAAGGTAATAATTCATATAAATGGTATAAAAAATAAAAAATATCATCAAAAAATTTTAATATAATAACCTATTATTATTATATATGAATATAATGATTGTATGTGATTATTTAGTCTCAATGTGAGATACATAATCTCAACCTCCTTTCATTGAGGCATATATTGACGTTATACACCCACAAAACATTATGAACTGTATATACAACCCCCATTGACATATCATATCATAAATTTATTTTTCATCATCTTATTTAATCATTTTTTACATGAAATTATTTCATGTGGATTATGAGTTAAATTTTCAATGTGGAATAATAAATACTGAAGGTTTAAATATTTAATTTAAAAATATTTTATTCATGTAAATATTATTGCTATAATTTATATGTATATAAATAGATTATAAAAAAATTATATCCATTTTTAATTTTATTAAATGTATTTCCAAATTTATATTTTATTCATTTTATATAATACAATTTGAAAAATGATAAAAGGAACCTTTTTTCGTAATGTACATAAAGAAAACAAGATTTCCACCATCGTAGATATTATTAAAATTCTAGAATACTTTATAAGATTATAGGATCTCTAAAATTTAAAACCAAAATGTATCCCTTTGTTATTTTTTGGTATTTAAAATGGTTTTTTAAAACAAATTTATTTTTATACGAAAGTGTGTTCAATATGGTTATTGAAATTTAAAGGGTAATGAATGGGTTTTAGGTATATGATCCTCTAATCCTCCTAAATTATTTTTGATTTCAATATATTGGTTTTGATGGGTTTATTTTAGTAGAACATATGTCATATTTTTATGTAAATATGTTTTATTTCAATCAATTAAAAAATATTAAATGTTTTTTCATGTTTTTCACTAGCCTAATGGTTTTATTACTTATTTATTCCACTTATCGAGCTTTTTGTTTTTGTACCTTGTTTTTAAATGTTTTTCATAGGTTTAATGGATAAGTAGGGACATGGATGAGGACATTATGAATGTTGTGATGTTATATCAGAGAATGAATCCTTGTTTTTTAAGAATGATTCCTATAGTAAAAAAATGGAATCTAAGAATAAGATTCGACTTATAATTTGTGGGTTTCTTTGTAAGTTTTTTCCTAATTCTATAAAACTCTATAATAAAAATATACATTAATTTTATTAAAATTTCAAAAATATTAGAATTTGTAATTTTCAGGGATAGGTCCTTACAATTTGTGTCAGATGATGGTTTAGACAAATTTAGCTATTAAGATGTTTTCTTAAGAGTTATAGATATCATCACATGTTTATAATTTTATGGTTGATCATAAGTTTAATTTTATAGAGACCCCTTTGAGGATTTAAATTATAAAATTTTAAGGTGACTGATGATATTTTTGGGCACATTTTATTCAAGGTAATTATGGGTTATTTCATTTTGGGACGAAAAATGAAACATATGAGGTAACCATTAAGGTTAAAACTTACTATGTTTATTTTTTAGTATGTGTCAGAAATTTCATAATATTTTATATGGATTATAAATATATCGTTTTATAGAAAGTAAAACTTGTAGGATGGGTGAAAAACCATCACATCCTGCAAGGTTATCAGAATTAAACCTATAACTAAAGGGTAAAATGGTGCATCAGCTTCCATTGGCATAATTAGAGTCCAAGTTAATATGATCTTCTTTCATATATGATTTTATGGATGAATAATAAGTTGATTTTGGGAACATATATTATATTGAATAGATAATAATGGTATTGGAATATAATATAGGGTTTAAGTAATTAATGTTATTTCAAAGAAAATTTATATTTTTAGAAATTTCTATGATTTATTTAAATAGAATTATATGATATTTTACTAGAGAAATAATGTTTGAATTACCATTTAGAGTAAAATATTATTTTATGTTTATTTATGTTTTATATGGAAATAATTATCATATATTGGATATTATATGATTTTTGGAAATTAAATTTTTCTAAATGTATTTAAATGTGACTAATTTTATTTGGAGACAAATGTAAAAATTTATCTAGAAATAATATGTTCTTAAATACTTATGAATATTATGTTTCAATCCCATTTTTCATTTTTTAAAATGATTTTAATGATATTTATTTGTTTATGATGAACATTGGGTATTACTACTGAATCGTGGATATCAAAGTAGTTTGTCAACATATAATGTTTTATTATATTATTGGAATTCTATATCTTATCCTAACCACTTAAGTTTTGTTTGATATATTATTATAAAAGTAATGTACAGTTATAATTTGATGCATTCTTTTATCTTTAGATATTGATTATAGTGCTTCAGGGGTGAACACATCATATTAAATACTCTTCATTTGTAGAAAAAGAAGGATTTGTGGAGAAAATTGATTAAATGATGAAACTCTACTATTTAAGTAATTATATTTCATTATGTTCTATGTCTAGGCGGTAAATTAATTCCTCAAATCTATAAAATGAATCTTTAAAAAAAATTATCCATTTAATTTCTATCATTATAAATCAAGGACCTTTTAACCCATCATATATTTATGGTTTTTTGATTTTTAAGTGTCTCATAATAATATTCCCTATCAATCCCTATCAGAAAATGATTGTTTGTTTTCAATTCCATGTCCCTGTTTTCATACATAAAACCCTAGTATGTTTTATCTCAGGTAACCTTCATACTTTCTTTTCATTATTCCAAAGTGGAATTCAGATTTATCATTTTTATAATGTGGGATTAAAATAATGGTATTATGAAAATTCCATCCTTAGTTACCAAGATCGAATTCAAAATTGTGAGTTTGAAATTTCCAAAAGTGTTTAGAATGCAACATCTGGAGTTAAAAAAAGATATACTTTGTTCATTTGCAAGCATGAAACGCCATATTGAGCTTACATGAACAATAAAATATTATGTTTTTAATAACCTAGCCTTTATAATGGAGAGTATTAAAATTATTAAATTAATTGTGTAAATATGGTTTAAAAAAGTACACATAATTAATTTTTTAGTGACCAATTAATTTTAAATTAATGTAAAACCGTTTTTTAGGAGGAAATTTTTTATGAAAACTATTTAAATTTACACAAGTGTGTTTTGTATGAATAAATAAACAAATTAGTCTTTTTGGATTATATTGATGATATATATATAATATTAAATATGATTTTTAAAATTAATCTTATGTCATGTATAGACATGATATAAGAACAAATAAATTTCTACGAAAAAAGAAGTAGTTTTCTAAAAAGGATGCCTTACCTTTTTTTAGAAGCGATCTTATTTTAAATCTTGTTTTTGAAATATTTATAAATACTATATGAAAATATAAACTTCTTATATTGATTAATAAAATCAAAATTTAATTTTTCTGTATTTTTGGTATTTCTTTCATAACTTTTATGTTTTGATGTATAGTAATAAAATATTGCATTTTAATTGAATAAATTATTTTCATCTAAATAATTGATGGGTTTAGATTAAATTTCTGAATAGTTTTAAATTATAATTAGAAATATTACGTATCTTTTAATACAATTTAGTAAATATTGAAATATTGCTCAATAAATTTGGATAAAAAAACATTTCATTATTTTGATTGATTTTACTTTAAAAACATATTTTCTCATTCTGTCAATGAGATTAATTTTAAATTAATTTTATAAAATTATATATTTTTAATTTAGAAAAATGGAATACATATTTGGAAAAACAAATTTAAAATATAGTAACTAGGCCCCTGTTATTTTTGCACAAAATTTAAATAATAATCATAGTAATTATTATTACCACACTTATGGGATAATTGTGTAATTAAGGGTAAAAATAATATTATAAATATTAAAAAATTATCCTAAAACATTTAATAATTTTAATTGATGAGTGATTTTAATCCAAAATCAATATTGGGAAGATTTTATGAGCTCTTTTAGCCACATGGAATACATTATTAAATTTGTAGTATTTTATTCATAGAAAATTCAATCTTGTCGTTCTTTTGTTTTTTACAAGTGAAATATTATTAATATGATTTTATATAGGGGAATGTAAGACTATAAATATTAATGTTAAATATAAAATTTATTTTAACCATATTATTTTATTTATAATATTTAGGATTGATATATATAACATAAAAGATTAAATAATGATGTGGCAATAATTGGTCAATTAAAGTAAATATGATATAAATGGTAATAAAAATATTAAAATTAATATATTATGAGATAATTAATGTCATAAATAGATTTTATATATATTTGTAACATTTCATTGATTTGATTAAATAGTTTCTTTGAATATATCATTTTTATAATATTTTTAAATTATCAAGTGTTAATTTTTGTCAAAATTGACATTAATGATATTTTAAAATAAATACTATTTTATTAAATGATATAAAATGCATTAAAATTATAAATTCTACAACCTTATTGGTATGAGGAATAAAATTTCATAAATGAACCATTTTTTTTATTTTATAATTTTATAGTAACTATATTAACCTTTAATTAGGGAAAACACAAGTTATCATCGTAAGAGTTAAAGAGGTTAAATAAGGGATAAAATAAAAGACAAGCATTCAAAAATAGTCAAAACATATCTGATTTTCATTTTATGAATTTATTTATACCCATAATCATCATATTTTATAAATAATTCATTTTAGAGAAAATTTTAATATAAAGCTAAATAATATAAATTAAATATTTTGAGAAATTCCAAGAGTGCCCCACCCCTTTCGTTTAAAAGGGAACCTCTTATTCTCTATTAGTCACACATAAAAAAATATTTTATTCTTAACATATCTGAAAATATAGTTTCTATTATCCCAAACCACATTCTATATCTCTTATTTAAGGTATAACACCATCTTTATTGTTTTTAAGGTGTTAATCAAAGGAAGTTCTCTCAGTAAGAGGTATCGTTTTGAATCAAGTATTTAGATTTTTTTCTCTCTTCAACATCCTTAAAATATTCTTCAACCATTAGGAAATAATATATCAAATATCAAAAATATAATTAGATGTTATTGTATTAATATCATCTCCTAAATCTACCACCACTTACATAAAGTAGAAAATTAATTAGCAATTGTCTGAAAGGAGAACTGCCGCCTCACCAACAAATATAATTTATTTTCCCTAATTGCATATAATGACTTGTTATAGTGTTGGAATTAATTCATATAAATTATATTCACGAAAAATTTATAATTATTAAATAATTATATATAATTTATATTCTTATATTTCCATGTACATAAAAATGATAGCATCATCGTGCGTATGTGTGAACTGTCCCCTCTATGAAACGATGAAATTAATTTTCTATAATCACATAACATGGATGATTTATATAAGTATATTTATATTTTTAATATGATAATAATTATATTATTATGTTTCTAGAAAAATAAAATAAAACATTCCTTCTTTTCATAATTTTCATTGAAAAAAATGGAAACTTGAGTTATGAATACGTATGTATTACTATCTACATGATCGTTACATAGATCATATTTCATGTCCATATTTGATGGAAGGATTAAAAAGTAAAATTTATGTATAAAATTGATTATTTTTTCTGAAATATTGTACTTTAGAAGATTAACTAATGATGACTTTTGATTATAAAAATCAAACCAAGGTCATTTTTGACTAATGTACCAAATATCATCAAAATATCTAACAAGAACATAAATAATAAATCGATTAATATATAATTTTAGTAAGTAAAATAAATGAAATAATAATCATTATAAAAATTATATATCAAGTAAAAATACTAACTTAATGTTATTATATTGGACTATAATGATACGTGATTATTCAAACTCATGGTAAGGGACTTCGTCTTATTCTCCATTCATTGAGGTATATTCTGATGTTATACACTAAACATGTTTTATGATAGGTATATATATCTCCCTTTGACATATCGTATCACTAATGTTTTTATACTCATCTAATTTATTGTTTTGATAAATTCAGTTCTTTTTGAGAGAATATGATTTTATAGTTCAAAGTAGTATGGTTCATCTGGAATGTTTATTGATTTAATTTAGAAATATTTTTCTCCAAGAAAATATTCTAGATATTATTTATATAGACATAAAAATAATATAATTTAAATTTTATGTCTATTGTTAATTTCATTCAAAGTTTTTTCAATGGAATATATTTACATTTTTAATATAGAACATTATGATAAATGATAAAAGGAACATTTTATTATAAAAATACACCACGAAAATTAATTTTCTGCCAATATGAATAATATTTAATTTATATATTCCTTTGAAATGTATACTCTTTTATTAAATGGAAAACCATAATTCAATTTTTTGTTTGTGTTTTGGTAATAATTTTTTTAAAAGAAAATTTTATTTTTTATGAATATTTATTCATTAGGGAGGAAAAGTGTTTTTCAATTAGTTTTGTGATGAATGTATTTTATTCATGAAATAGTAATTTGGAATTATATAAAAGAATTTATCTATATGAAGCTTATATGAAGGGATGAAACACATTATAGCTCACCGGTGTTCTTGATTCTACTTATACGAAGGGTTGGGCCAAATATAGCTTATACGAAGAGTTCAGTCCCATTATAGCTCAAGTGTGAGCCTGATAAAGCATATATGAAGGGTTATCCCCATTATAGATCTCCGATGTAATCTGTTATAATAATACTATAAGTCATCCGTATGGTTATTCTGATTGATTGGGTTTTAAAAATGTATTATTTAAATGATGCTCTAAGTCCCCAAAGAGAGTTTAATTTCTAGTTATTGTTTTTAATGATTTTCTTTCAGAAAAAATAATATCTGTTTTTCATTTTAAAATAATTTGTTTCATTTTTTCAAAGAAAATTAAATGTGTTTTAATATTTTTCATCAGACCTATGTTATTTATTCTCAGTGTAAGATATTAAATATTTTTTATAGGGTTAAAAGGATGATTAGGAACAAGGATGAGGAAAAGATAAAAATTCTCTTTTTATATCAAGGAAATAAACCATGACTTAGTTTAATATGTTTCACTTGTTGAAGAAATTGGCTACCAAGTATAAGAGTCCAGTTATAATGTATGGTTTATCACTATAAGAGTTAGTCATAGTTTTTAAAAAATGTAATATAAAAATATCCTCCAATGTGATTTATATTTCAAAAACACTACATTACGTAATGTTTATGGATGAGGTCCTATCATTGACCTTTTATAAGTGAGGTGAGTTGGAAACATGGAATTATTGAAAATAAAAAACTCTACCCAAGTTTTTCAAATTCAATAAGGATCTAAAATGGGTTATTATCAATCCTAAAAATTATATGGTATAAATATGGGTATTAAATATATTTTATAAAAGTTTTTATGTCATTTTAACAATTAATATTTAGTGTAACCCCTAAAAAATCCATTCTTACCTTAATTGTGTTAAATATTTTTTTTATTTTTTTAATATTGATTATATTCAAAAATTAATTAACTTTATTACATAATAAAAATCTTGTTTCTTCTAATTATTGAATTAATTTTTTCAAACTAAAATTTTATAATTCTAAAATTTTAATTTAACATTAATCCAAATTATAGACATGAAAGTTGGGTTTATGGAGGAAATTTTCAAAAAGATTATAATGTATTTTTATCAAAAAACTACATAGAAGAGATTAAATTACCAAAAATTGATTAATATATATTGATGAAATAAATTTACATAAATATATAATTAAATTATATTTATCTTAATAAATAATTTGAATGAGAAGGTTGTTTTCAACTAGAATTCAGAATCTTTCACAATTCATCAAAAAATTAAATTTTTCATAAAAATCAAAACAAATCCCAGTAATATAATTGTGATACAATGATATCAAAAATTAATTTGTTTAAATAAAATAAAATTTATGAAATTTTGAATTTTTTTCAAATTACTTGTGCAATGCATGAGTAAACAAACTATTAGAAAAATGAATTATTTATAAAATATTTCATTTTCATTTAAATAAATTTAATTTTATTAAAGAAAATATATAGCTAATAAAAATGTTTAATATATTTATTTTCATAACATAGTTTATCCTATTCATACCTTTCATTCTGATGGCTAGGTGATAACATTAATATTAAATAATTTTATTTATATTATATGGTTTTTTTTGTAATTTATGATCTTGTGTGTGACAAAAAAAATCAATGAAACTCATTGTTCCTTGCAATTAAATATAATCATGGATTTATGTTTACTAAAATACATTGAAGCTAATTAATTTATTTGAATGAAAATATATCATAATGTCTCTAGGTGTTCTATTTCCTTCTAATATTTGTGTTGTATGCCATATATTCTATTAAATAAATTGTTATTATTTTATAATTTCAGGGTGTTATATTTACCCCAAAATAACATAATAGGGTCCCCATAATTTACACTTGATCTCAGTTTTCAAGGGTTTGGAATTTGGAAATATCATTATTAAATACCTCATATCATAAAGTGGATAATACAAATTTATCTAAAAAATAATTAAATTGAATAAAAAAGTCATTTGGAATAATAAATAACTATATTTCTATATAGGATATTATTAGTTTCAAATGAAGATATGGATATGGGAAAAAATTAATTATATGTTGTGGTAGAGGTCTTTGGCAAAAAGAATGTGAGAGATTAATGGAAATTTAAGGACCTCAAAATCATTAATATTTGATGATTTAGAAGTATATATCATTTATTTGATATGAAGGTAATATGATAGAAATTTTGTTCCAAGATCCTTTTCTTAAATGGGATGAATTCTATTAGAGTTGAATAATAAATGGACATTTAATTAATAGATTTGATTCTTATCCGTGATAACAATTATATCATTTGGTTGACAATTATAAATTTTCAATTAATCACTCACTCTATGAAATTTATATCCACAAATGAATTTTTATGACTGGATCACCAAAATTGAAATTTATTGGATAGTAATTTATTCAATAGAATGAGAATTTATTTCTGTAATCTCATGTTATTGTTACTAAAAAATGAACAATATAGGATTTTAAATATTAATAAATCTTTATATTATGAAGTAATTCATTATTCTATAAAACCTCATCCAATTTTAAACATAAACCATTAAATAATTGGTCTGATGAACCATCCAAATGATTAATATGTAAAACTTTTGAAAGAAGGTCTATCAATTTCCAAAATGAATATACCATTAATCCCCTAAACAACATGAAGCACCTATTATCCATTATATACCAAAAAAATTTAATACCTTCATCATTTATTCTTTTAACGCATCATAATAACCCAAAATACCATATAACCTTATTTAATACATGCATTCCCCCTTATTACTTAAGTAAGTCATAGATTATTTGAAATATTTCTTAAATCATAAGAGTTTGTAAATTCCACCAATGATAGTATAAACCAATTTTTTAAAAAATTAATTAATTGTTACTATGGTATTTGGTACTATCCAATTTACATTATCCATATCAATTTTATCTTTATTTAAATATCATTATCTCAAAATTAGGAACATAATAGGGTCATCAATCGTGTGTTTTCCAAGATGTTCAACTTGCCACAAAATTATAATTTTTGGTTATCAATACCATTCAGAATGAACTTTCATATCCTTGATGAAAAATTATTTTAGTACATTCCTCGCACATTTCCTAATTATAATATTCATGATATCATTGATTATATACTCAAATTGAAAAATTATTGATTCCAAACATAATCAAATTAATAATTACTCTTTATCTATGGTAATAGCATACGCATGACTTTGATCCGTTAAATTATCTTGAGGTATATTCATTTGACACTAGAGAATTTTATTTTGGTACTATACCATATCTTTATAGTTTTATAATTTTACATCATAAAATTTATTATTTCCATTGAAATAAAAAACCATGTGTCATTTCTCTACACAAATGAATAAAAATCACATTCTTTTCAAGAAATAACCATGGTGCTCCTTTTAAAAATTATAACTTTTAGTAAAAAAATATTTTCATTCATTTATTTATCCATCCTTTTCATTATCATACTCTTATTGTATGTCATCACATTAAAGGCACAATACCTCCTAAATTATTGCTCTATATTTTTAGAACATTATACTAAAAACATATATGATGAATCTATTTTGTAGAACAGATCCCTTAAAAATAATGGATTAGTTCGCAAGGCACCATGGATCCATAGATACATGTATAACTTGTCATAGGAGAGCTTGTTCAAATTTCACATTCATCTTGTGAAGGGTCTTGGGAATGTATATTTGATTATGAACCGCCTCTTAGGCCTCATAAAGAATAATATTGGTTTCCATGATAATGAACAAACAAAACACAAAGGCATGTTATTGTTAATTCAACACATCGTAAGCAAAGAGGGTGATTATATCCGACAACACCCGCAAAACACCAGAAGATCCCCCCACCCTTATAATAAAAAGAATGAAATAAAATGAGAAATAACAGAATATTATTAAAGAGCATGGATTAATTGGCCTTTACAAGAATGTTTTAATATACCCTAGGAGATCACCATTGATCACACATGTAACATTCTATTCTGGGATTCACTTAACTCATGTCCTAAGTTGGTAGGTCACATGGAATCAAGTGAGACTCCCTATATGCCAGAGGTAGCTATCAAGTAGGTAGGGTGTAAAGGAGCTACAATATGGAGGCTATACCCTTATTTTAGAGTAGAAAAGTTGACAAAACCCATAATAAACAAAAATGTAAGCATATATATACAAACACAATCAAGAAACAACATAATTTTAAATAGATAACTACATAAATAATTAGTGGATTTAATAAACAACTAAAAAACTGATAATATAACCAAAATACACTAAGGAAGTGTCTGATACATTGGGTTAATGGAATTATATAATACAAAAAGTGAAAGGTAGATACAAGAATTATATAAAATATTACAAAAGGACATAAAGGGAAAAAATTGGCCCATAAGTATCTCGAGCAATAGCCCGATCCTATGCACCTAAGCTACATTTAATGAAAATAATTTTAATAACCATTATAAATGGGATTACCCTTATCCATAACTATATGAAGATAGTATTCTCAAGTACCAAAGGTATCCTATGTATCTTTTGAGAAACATATCGTACTAGTCCGCCACCAATGGTGGCTACGTGTAATCCATGCAATGACAATAAAAAAAAGTTTACATGTATAAAAAGAACAGTAACACGATTCTTCCATAAATAAGAAGCCAAATCATGTTCCTATAAGACACCTAGATAGTCTTCATGCTTCATCTCATGGTTGGAATGTGTGTATGATCATGTTACTATATACATAGTATTAATAATAAATATTGTTTAATTATATCTTTCATCCACATATATGTACCGAGAACGTAAAGACATAAGTGGACACATACATGGAATATTAGTGCTTCATTGATCGTGGAATTACATAGACTTCAACTACTAGTATAATGATCCACTAGGCTCATGAAATAGGGTGTATTCCCTACATCTTAAAGGAGTGAGAGATTCCATGCTATAACACTCAGGATAGCGAGTGAGCCACCAAGGAAACACTCTAATCATGCAATGTGGAGACTCATCCTAATTCCCATAGAATATCACTATTGTGAGACACTAAGCTCAATGACCAATGTAATGGAGGGTGATGTCTCTCTGGTAAAAAATACCTTTCTATCATATAACAACCTCTATAAAGGTAAATTATAATCATAAGTGGTATGGGGAATAATCTCTCATCTATCTCTTTTACCAATACTATATATATATATATAAGAGGCATAATAATTTATAATATAATAAAAAATAAATAACCCCTTATGTTTTTAATTATACATGACTTATTACATTTAAATAAATACAATACATTTGAAATGTTTTAAATATCATAAATAAAGGGAACGACCTTACCATCCCCTGCAGTCATTCCATTTAAACCATTTGATTTATTTTTGGAAAATGGAACCTGTCATGTATTATCAATATAATTTAAATTATCCCATTCAATATACCAAACATGACATATTCATTTATATCACTCAAAGGGTCAATTATGAGGTGACATGATAAATAATTCAAAATCTTACATGGGAAATTCAAACAATAAGGGGGCTAAACACCTAAGAGGTGCTTTGGGTTCCATTTAACACTCATATATTACGATAAAATTAATTTAAAATATAATATAAAAAATATTTATGAGTTTTTTTAATTTGGACAAGTGGGCCAAATGTTTATTACCAGTTGTCACACCAATGGGGTTTCCATATAGGGAATGTGAAACCTCTAAACCACCCAAAAAAAGATCAATGAACATGTATCTTGTTAAAAGGGAAAGTTGGACATGAATGAATAAATATAAAGGAGATTATTGAAAAAGAACATAATGGAATATAATGGTGTACATACAAAAAGAAAAAACACGAAGGGAAAAAACATGACCACCTACCTCATGGTCATTGAAGATGTGTCGATCAATATCAGCCTAAGATTAGAAGCGTTTGAGAAGATATCTGAGAAATGGTCTAATGACTTCAAAATGGGGAAAATGAACCTACACCTAAATAGTGAAATGAATTCAAAGTAAAACTTAAATAAGAGTTAATATAATTGGGGAGATTACATAATTGGATCCATTGCCTTCGACAGATTGAGGATTGGGTACCAGATGACATTGTTGTTTTAATGCCCAGCTTGAGGTGTTCTTGAGCACAAATAATGAGGATAACTAAGGCTAGCAAAAGAAGTTATAAGAAGAAAATGGATATATGGTTTTAACTTAATTGAAGGAAAAATGGTATTTACACCCCAAAATATCAAGGGGATGGTTGGGTCACACAGTTTGGCCAAACCGTGCACAAAACATGATCTGTTCACTACAACTCGGGGCACACTACATGGATAGAAAGAAAATTTGGCAGAAAGTGTGTAAATGGTGATAAATGGTTCATTCTCATACCTTTAACTAAGATCATAGATGTACATTTGATGACTCATGATTTTATTCCCTATGATTCAAAGTTGTATACAAGATGTGCAACCCACTATGTTTTTCTATTTCCATGCTCTAGGATGTAAATGAGCCCCAGATTCTCTCGTAACCTCCTTGACCTGATTATACGTATTCATTATGGATGTTTAAGGAGTTAAAATTGAAAAAATAACATCTTTCCCTATATGAAATGATGATTCTATATAACCTCCCCTAGTTAAAGCAACTCATCCATGAGTTGGGCTATGAGTGGTAAAGAGTTATATTCAGTAAAGTGTTATAACCATTGAGAATATATATCAACATCCCACTCCCACCTATCATCCTGTACTCATTTTTGAATCCATAAAACTCGTACTAAAGGAAATTTCCTACCTAGGTGTGTCTTCATGATCCGATCAATAAGGTGAATGGGATAATCCTTGAAGGAATCATTCATATCAAGCACAACTTCATTCGATTGAATGATGAGCGACAAGTCTGGATAGTGTCAGAAAACCTGAGATACATAAAATACCTCATGCATGGACTTATATATCTATGGAAGTGCCAACATATAATCGACTCATCTAATATATTACACAACATAAAAGGTTCCAATTATCCTCGGTGAGGGCTTACCCTATTACCAGATACATCTAAGCCCAAACCAAGGCCAGGCTCACAAGAAAACTCAGCCTCTGACCTCAACCTCGGGAGGAAACATAATTTTGTTAGCATATGACTATTTCCTATACTGAGCTATCAAAATGTACTTTATGATCAACATGACATACTCTATAGTCTCTTCATGAGACATTGTCAACGCATAGCTACTTCCCTTGCCTATAGCCTGCATAAAGGTGAGCGTCGAGGCCTACCTTATAAGGCATCATTAGGAGGAATCTTAATCGTATCAAAATATTTGTGATTATAAGAAAACTCAATGTGAGGAATATTCTTATTTTAATAACACACAATGTCATAGACATATGAATAGATCATGTCCTGTAGTACTTGAATCATACTCTCTGTCAATCCATCGGTCAATGGGTGATATTTCATGATCATAAGAACCTGCCTACCCAAGGCCATCATCAACCCCTTCGAGAACCGTGACATGAGACGAGAATCTCTATCAGAAAATATAGAATAGGAATCTCCAGGAAGAGGTAAAACCCCTATAGAATACAACCTACCTAGTTCATCTATCATGAATGTATCATGCATAAGTAAGAAAATAGTGACTCTAATTAGACGATCAACAACAGTGCACATTGTGTGATTTCAACGAGGAGATATAGGTTGACGAGCCCCAAAATCCATTGAAAAATCACCCAATATAAAATAGGGAATATAAAATGGATATTGAATCCATGCTGGCCACTCATGTTCCGCCTTCATCTATTGATAGTAGGAACACCAAGTGAGGAAAATGGAACTTTCATATTTCATACCAGGACACCGATATTTTAGTCTAAGATCTCAACATATTTTAGTGACACAAGGGTTAACCGTCCATCCCGAGGTGAATATTTCCCACATCAGATCCCTTCTAATGTATGTTGGGCCACATGAACTCCCATTATCATGCCCCAACTTCTGAGTACTCAGATATGGTTCCATATAGAAGATCGATTTCAGTTCAGGCTCTGAGAAACCACCTACTTATGAAATGTTTCTTCTAATAAAATCTTTTACTAGAAAATTTTTAATTAAAAACGTAGGGTGAGCATATGAATGCCTAGTAAGGGGTTTAAAAATAACATAATATACTCAAAATAACTAATGAAAACATTATTTTAAATTTCCATAAAACATTTTCTTTAAAATGTTGTAACACATTAAACATACCATGACAATTGTCTAAGGGATATACGTGTGTAATTTAAAACATACTAACAATATCAAGATTCAATTATGAGAATGCTCATTCAAAATATAAAGTAAAAGACATTTCATGTTAAAATACAAGTAAAAAATTAATAACTAAGTGTAATGCGTGATCATAGTTTCACTTAAAAATAATAATAACTTCAATTTCATCACTTAATATTAGCTATTAAATCTCAGAATAATGCATAAATAATAAAAGTGCCATAATTAAACTTCTGCTGATTCTCATAACCATAATATCTTTAACCAGGAATATTCTACTAGTCGAATAATCCTCTGGTTAATTAATTTACATAGTCTTAATGAGGAAAGAGCATTTGTCAGACTCTGTCGAGGCCTCGTGCCAAGACATAGGGGATATCTTTAACCGGACCCCAACTTAAAGAGCCTCTGTAACCGGACTCCATCCCGGAGTTCCTCTGTAACTGGATACCAACCCGGAGTGCCTATATAACCAGACACCAATGTGGAGGGTCTGCTGTAACCAGACCCCAACCTAGAGGGCATACATTTACCAGCCCCCACCACATAACATACTAGGTCTAATGCATTCCTAGTATCTCTAAATCAAAGTGCACATAACACTTTGATTTATTAAATAATTTATCATCCTAAGGTCACATATTAAATGGTTTCTTAAATCACATTATTCAAAGTGTCTCATACCGCTTTGAATAATTAAATACTTATGTCATAAATTATTACTAATAATAAATTGTTTGATTATCACATAAATTAATAACCTTACAACTCTTCGATAAAACATTAATTCATTAAAATACACGTTCATTATTAATTCTAAATTCATGTACTGATTATTGTAATTGGAAACAGACTAAAACATAATATGTCTATTATTATTAAAATAATAATTTTCCCATTTTCATGTGTCAAATAGTAAACATTCTTCTCACATGTGATATTAATTTAAGACATGCAGGTAATGAATGGATGTGCTTACCACATAAGATGATAGTTCCTTAATTTTCGAAATCCATGATTTAAAGAAAGGAATAATTATAGTTTAAAATGACCAATTTTAAATTAATATAGAGTTCATTTGTACACATGAATGAATTATTGAGTAAAAATATATATAAAATGGAAAATGAAACCATTTAATCCCAATATACGTAGAATAACATATTAAATTGAAAATGTAGTTGTTTCAGTTTATCGATGGTATTCATGGTTTATTACATATTCTATTCACATGAGAAAATTAATAAAGCATATAAAATAATGGATAAAATAGGGTTTGACATATAAAATTATAACAAGGCTAATGTCACTAAAGGTTCTTTAACTAAAACGAGTTTAACATATGAAATACATATTTAAAAACTAATGTTTTGCTTAATATTATAAATCCACTCTAACCTAGTACTATATTCACATCCATGTATTCATTTAATAGTTGGAAATTATTTTTATTACCATAAAATAAAATTATATTGAATTATGTGTACATGTCCAAATATATACTAACTATTTATCAATTTTCATAGAAATAAAAATTCATACTAAATGCACCCAAGTATAATTTTCGAACTCAAGAAATATTTACGCATTTAACTTTTAACTTTTGAAAAACTTGAATTCACTTATAGATGATAAATGTAGCTATAAACCATATATATATATATATGTATATACATAATTAAGTATATGAACATTTCATTTCACAACCAAAAAGATTCCCACTTCGTTGGTTAAACATTGAAAAACTATTTTAGAAAACCAGAATAGGGCTAGGATGGGAGACTATATGCGTGTATATATATATATATCTGTGGTTATGAACATACACATGTTTTTATATTCCAAATGTATAAATATATATATGTGTGTGTTTTCTCACAAGAAGGGCCAAGTATAAAAGTAGACCATAACAATTAACGATTACCTTTTTCTCATTTCTTGATCACCAAGACTCAGAAATATGAAAACTTGTTTTCGATTACCACAACCTTATATATATATAAATATATATATAGACACTCATACAACATAAATCCAAAGGCAAGACAATGGTAATCCCATACAAACATATCGTCATAAAACAAATAAACATTGAAGACAAAGTATAATGAGCCCTTACACTACCTTAAATGAGACATGACTTGTATAAATTAAAATAAATTAGATAAATTAGATAATTCTAATCTCATTTCCAATTTGAAAATCAAAAACTGTAATTGAAAATAATTTCCACCCATCCCATTCTAAAACATCATTGCAAATCATCACCTAACATATTTAGAACTGTGTGAAATAAAACTATATAAATGTATATATGATATATATACTAGTGTATATTAATATTTGAAAAAGAAAGACAAATTATATTAAACCCTTATAGTAGAGAAAATTAAAACATTGTTTTAATAAAAATAAATATATATACCATAGAAAATAATCTCTAACAAGCATCACATCTGCCTCCAAGAACAAAGACTAGAAAAGAGATGGAGTCATCACAGGAATCTTGTTTGCAGAGGCATGCAGAAGAAAGTGTAGAAAATAGGGACCGATCATATGCAGAGTGATAACACTATTTATAACCTCTAATAGTCCATTGTTGTGCATGGTGTGAAACAATATACAGCCAAAACCGCAAAGAAAGGTCAAAAATAATAATAACCGTGACAACCAAATTAGTCACGGAAAAAAATAGTTCATCCACAGTACAAATACAATCAATATAAAACTGCTTTCAAATGACATTTTCGGATAAAATCAAATAAAAACCATGTTTTCAGTTCAAAGAGAGATCACCAAAAAATGACATATATATAAAAAACGATAGCCGAACCAAAAGAAGACCAACAATTGTTCGTAAAACAAAAATAATAATTTGTACACAGGATCTGATAAATAGAAGCAATGAATCAAGATTGACAAGGAATAGGGATATTGGAGAACATAACAACGTGGCTCAGGAACCCTACCAAGTTCGAGACCCTCTTTCCAAGTTGCATGACATCCAAATCGACAACTTGTACCCAAAGCGCGACAGACCCCCGGGCATAGACCAACTTGGGCAACACACCTGGTCTCCCTCAGCATCGCCTCATGCCCGCCTGACCTGCTAAAACCCTAAGGACTAGACCCCCATGGTGTACCTCCCCAATCACGGATGACTCAAAGAGAAGGCTGGAGTGCACCTTGCACAGATCACCCACAGATCGACGCCTATAGGAAACCCCAAACCGAGTTTCAGAAGTCAAGACCCTCCTCTTCATGCGGATCTCTACTTTTCCCATCTTTTGATATTATTATATTTTTTTTATTTCTATATCCTTATGATCTAATCATTTTTTTTCTCTTTGTCTATTTCCCTCTTATGCGGATCATACATGCCTAATGGGATTCAACCTGTTATTTTTATTTTTTGTTATTTTAATACTATATTATTATTATATCTTAATTATTAACTTAAATCATAAAGAAGTAAAGAAGTTATAAATATTAAACTAATAACCCACTAGAATTATCTAACAAATTATTAAAATTATTTAATCAATCACCTTTTCTTTTTATTCTTTAAGATTGATTTTCCATTTACTTTTGTCCATCATGTTTTAAATTTGTTTGTTTTACACCTACATTTGTCTCATTTTATTAGATAAATCATCATTTCAGTTTTATATTATAACATGTTATTACATAATTTCATCTATCAATTTTTAGAATTTAAATTTAAACCATTTTAATATGTAAAATTATATATACTTAAAACAAAAATGTTATAAATTAAATTGATAATTAGAATTATATTACAATAATAATTATCCTAATTTGTACTATATATTTGTGATTTGAAACATTAAAAAAATGTTAATATCTTATAATTCAAATTATCCATAATTTTATTGAATGTTCACATGTACCATTATAATCAATCTATTAATATATATATATATATATAATTTTATTTATAAAAATTAAAAATGTTAATTTATAATCTAATAATTATGTATAAATCCCATTTAATTATTCATATATTAAATTTATTAATCGTCTGCAAATTATAATGTACATATATACATATCAGATTTTTGATAATATATAAAACCCATATAATAGACTAAGTAATTGTACGTATATATAAAATAGATCACTTTTAGAAAATAATGGAATTAAAATATTTTTAAGCAATAATCCTCAATGTCATATATAAAATTATAGTTTTAGTTTAATATAATTATAATTCAAAACATATTCTCATATGTGTATATATGTATATGTATGTATGTATATGTTTATATATATCATATTTGAAAAACAAGGAAATTAGTTATATTAATATAGTTATTATTTAAAATATTCTATTAAATAATTATTCAATAAGAATAAATTATGTTTGATGATAATATTTATTTTTATTCTTTAAACAAATTTCGATAATATTTACATTTATGTTTTTAATTTGGTCGGATAACAACATAAATATTCAATATTACTATTACATGACAAACATGTTTTTGGGACATTACATTATCCCCCATACAAATAATTGTGTCCTCGCAATTCCAAAATGATCGTACATAAACCACAACAACACCAGAAACACGTCACTCCCAATGTTCATTTACCAGGAAAACAACTAATGGTAGGGTGCTGACAACCTCATGTGGATTCCTAATGTAGTATTCGGCTGCTCGATTTCATTGGCCTAGAGACGCTGTGAGTAGCTCAGGTTGTACCTATGCCTAAAGCACTCAGCCTTCCATAGAGAGGCACGAGAAGTGTATAGGTTGGAAAGTTCAGAGTGAACTAAATCCCTATAATCCACACGCACCATATCATTCTTGAAAATATTGACGTCATAGAGTTCTACATACGAACTAAAACTCAGTACATGGAATATGTAGGCCACTCGTTGGCCACCATCCAAAGTAGCTTCTAGGAATTTACCTATAACTCAGTAGTTATCAGCCAAAGTGAAACATAGAAAATGGGATTCATGATACGTCAATCTTTTTCATATATGAAGATAGTTGTGTATATGTAATACGATAATAGAAAATATTGCTTCCTTTCTAGAGATGGAGAATGTTTGGACGATTCCATACCCGATGGAGTAGTTTATAAGTTAGACGTAAGTTGGCATAGGGATGGTCCTCTTCGGAGCCTGAAGTCATATATTCTATCTAATTTTTTTTAAGAATTCAGCCTTCAGTATGGCAATTCATGTTTAAAGAGATTCATTATTTAATATAAAATTATATTAAAATAGTGTATACAACGTTATTCATTTAGATATGATTTATAAAACTCATGATATTTCGTAATCTCTTGATCCCTCTCACAAAATACTAGTATGGATTTACCAACATCCTCCAAGATGACTCCTCATAGATTCCACCAATGTTGGGTATTTTCCTAGTTCTTAGAAAAACAGATCCCCAACGCGGTTATAAATTTTCTATCTCCTTGGTCCAGATGCAACGTGTGCAACTAGGATCAGCCGCGTGTGGACATCTAGAATTCATATTGAGAGAAGCATGTTAGGTATCATGTTGAGAGACATAGGCAGGAACCTGATGCCGATAATTCAAATGAGTATTCTCGTTCTCATGGGCTTCAAAGTCCATAACTCGACCATGGAGACCGTTGGTCGAATTTTGACATATATACACTGCCCGGAGGTCTCCCCCTTGTGCAGCCTCCTCAATGTTCCCAAGAGAAAATAAATTTTTGGCTAGCGTAAAACATTTAAAGATACCCTTTATTATTTCCCTTGTTGTACATAGAATGGTAATTGAGCATTCATTAGGAGGTAATAGACGAAACCTTCTCCTTGGTGAAGTTGGAGTACATGAGGAGAGTTGGATACTCTGTAGAGGGTTTTATCATGATAAACGAATATTTTCAAAAGACTCTTAGTTTTCTACTCATGATTTTCCAATTATGGTCTCTAATACTTCTGTTGGAAGAGACACAAGACTAAGACTTTGGTTTCCCATCTGAAAATTAAGAAAAAATCATTCTTAGTATTGCTTAAGAAGGTTTTCATTGTTCAGTTCTACTTTTCATGAGTTATCTAAACTGAATCCTCTGATATCAACTGTCACACCCCATCTCCCGAGTACCCAGAGCCGAGGCCATATAGAGGATCAATTCGGTTCAGGCTCTGAGAAACCAACTACTTTTGAAATGTTTCTTATGCTAAAAGCTGTTACATGAAATCTTTTATTTAAAAATGTTGGGTGAGCATACATGTTCCTAATAAGGGGTTTAAAAATAACATACTATACTCAAAATAACAATTGAAAACATTCTTTAAATTTTCAATTAAAAATTTTATTTAAAATGTTGTAGCACATTAAACATACCATGAAAATTGTATAAGGGATATATGTGCATAATTTAAATTGTACTAACATTATCACGATTCAATTATGAGAATTATCATTCAGAATATAAAATGAAAGAAAATTCATGTTAAAATTAAATTACAAAATTAATAAATAAGTTTAATGCATGATCAGAGTTTCGCTTAAAAATAATAATAACTTCAATTTCATCATTTACTATTGGACATTAAATCTTAGAATAATGCATAAATAATAAATATTTCATACTTAAACTTATGATGATTCTCATAACTATAAAATCTTTAACCAAGAATATTCTACTATTCGAATAATCCTCTGGTTAATTAATTTACATAGTCACAACGAGGAAAGTGAATATTCCAAACTATATCGAGGCCTCGTGCCAAGAACTAGGGGCTAACTGTAACTGGACCCCAACCCGAAGAGCCTCTGTAACAGGACTCCAACCCAGAGTGCCTCCATATCCAGACATCAACCCTGAGTTCCTCTGTAACTGGACACTAACCCATAGGGTCTTCTGTAACCGGACACCAACACGGAGGGCTTACTTTTACCGGTACCAATCCCGGAACATACTAGGTCTAGTGAATTCCTCATATCTCTAAATCAAAGTGCACATATGACTTTGATTTATTAAATCACTTATCATCGTAAGTACACATATTACTTGGTTTCTTAATTCACATTATTCAAAGTGTCTAATACCAATTCACATAATTAAATTCTTATGTCATAACTTATTACTAATAATAAATTTTTTGATTATCATATAAATAAATAACCTTACAACTCTTCCTTAAAAATTTAATTCATTAAAATAAATGTTCATTGTTCAAGCTCAATTCATGTAATGATTAAAGGAATTGGAAATGGACTAAATCATAATATGTCAGTTATTATTAAAATAATAATTTTCCCTAAGTCAAGTATAAAATCGTAAACATTCTTTGTGCATGTGATATTAATTTAAGACATGAAAGTAATGAATAGATGGGGTTACCACATAAAATAATAGTTCCTTAATTTTAGAAATCTATGAATTAAAAAATTGAATATTTATAGTTTAAAATGAACAATTTTAAATTAAGATAGATTTCATTTGTACACATGTATGAATCATTGAGTACAAATATAAATGAAATGGAAAATGAAACCATTTAATTCAAATATACATAAAATAACAGATTACATTTAAAATATATCCGTTTTAGTTTATCGAAGGTATTCATGGTTTATTACACATTCTCTGCACATGATAGTACTGCTGAAGCATATAAAATAATGGGTAAAAAAGGTTTTGATATAAAAAATTATAACAAGGATAATTTTATTAAAGGTTCATTAACAAAAAAGAGTTTAACATAGGACATACTTATTTAGAAACTAATGTTTTTCTTAATATTTTAAATCCACTTGAACCCAAAACTATATTCACATCCATGAATTTATTTAATAGTTGTAAATAATATTTATTAGAAAAAAATAAAACTATATTGAATTATGTCTACATTTCCAAATATATATTGAGTGTTTATCCATTTTTTTATAAATAACAATTCATACTAAACACACCCAAGTATAACTTTCAACCTAAGAAAATATTTACGCATACAGATTTTAACTTTTGAAAAACCTGAATTCACCTATAAATGTTATATGTAGCTATAAACCATATGTATATATGTATAAATAGAATTAAGTATATGAACTTTTCATTTCACAACCAAAACGAGTACTGCTTCATTGGTTAAACATTGAAAACACTTTTAGAAAACTAGAATAGGTCTAGGATAGAAAACTATATGCGTATGTATATCGGTATGAACATACACATTTTCTTATATTCCAATCTTATATATATATATATATATATACGTGTGTTTTCTCGCAAGGGCCACCAAGTATAATAGTATAACTTAAAAATTAATAAAAAAAAAAGTCATTTTACCTTGTTCATATATACAAGACGATAGACTTCTTGGGTACCAAAGACATCCTGAGTATGGATTTAGATAAAAATCATAATATGAAAGCACTAATGGTGTCTATGTGTATTCCAAACAGTCACCATAAATAAAAAATTAGATATAGATTTATTAGTAGAGAAAATATGATATAAATAACTAACCTCTAAGCTTCTAATAGGTTGTTTGGTGGGTCTAACTACCTTATCTCGTGGTTGGAATATTTTTCTGATCAGGTCACTATATACATAATATTAATAATATATATTGTTCAATTGTATATTAAAAATACATATATGAACTAAATTGGTGCAAACATAAGTGGTCATATATCTAAAATACTATTGTTGGCTATAATGAGGTGTAACTGAGACATCGAGGAGTTGTTTGATGATCCTATAGGCTCATGAAATATGGTTCATATCGGACATCCCAATAGAGTGAGTGAATCCATTCTATAAAACATGGGAAAAAGAGTGAGATGCCATAGAGACACTATAATCATTGAACGTGTTGCCTCACACAAAAACCCATATTGTATCACTGGTGTGATATGCCATGCTCAACACCAAATGTTAAAGAGTGTGATGTCCCCATGATCAAAAATTACATTCCATCATATCACAACCTCTAAAAAGGTGAATTATATTTATAACTGGCATTGTACGTTACCTCCCATCCATATATTTTACCAATACCATATAAAAATATATAGAAGATGGATAATAATTTATAAAAAAATACATAATTCAAAACCTCTTATTCATTTCATTATCCAAGATTAATTCCATTTAAATAATTTCAATTTATATAATGTATTTCATAAATTATTAACAAAGGGAACGATCATTACACCCCTTAGTGTCATTCAATTTAAAATTAGTTGAATCATTTTATGAAAATGAAACCCATCATTCATTAACCATTTTATTTAAATAATCCAAATAAATTTCCCAAACAAGAAATATTCACTTATAAGGCTTATATGGTCAATTGATAGGTGATACGAGAAACAATTCAAAATCATACATGGGAAAATCAAATCATAAGGGTTCCAAAAACCAAAGAAGTTCTTTGGGTGCCATTTAACATGCATATATTAAGGAAAAATCATTTATGTTCTTCGATTGAAACTATTTAGGAGTTCTGTGTATTTAATCCAATTTAACAAAATGGTAATTTTTACTTACGACACCACTAGGGTGATGAAATAATGAATTTAAAACAAAAAAACCAAAAAAAAGGATCAATGAACATGTATCTAGGTAAAGGGATAATTATTCATGATGGAATCAATATAATGGAGATTCTTCTAAAAAACTGGTGTGAGGAACAATGGAATAATTCTAAAATGATAAAACTAAAATGGGAAATGATGTAACCACCTACCTAAAGGTCTTAGATTAAACCTCAATCAATGTTGGCCTTAGGATTGAGGCAGGTGTGAAGAGATCTGAGAAATGGACAATTGTATTGAAAATTTGGTAAATGAGCCTACACATTATGGGAACAATGGATTGAAATGAAAACTGAAATAGGAGTTAATATACTATAGGATATTACCTTACGGTATCCAATGACTTCGACAGATTGAGAACCAGACACCAAATGGTTGAGTGGTTTCAATGAAAATCTTGAGGATTTACTGATATTAAAAAAGAGGATAACCAAAGATGGATTCTAGAGGGAGAATAAGAAAAGGTGAATATGTTTTTAACTTATGGGAGGGTAAAATGTCCATTTCATGCAAAAAATATCAAGGCACACAATTTGGCTTCACAGTTTATAAAAACCTTGGTTTGGATGCATGTCTAGGATCACTTTTTGAGTAACCTTACATAAACCACAATAAATAGTTCTATCCCATACATGAAACTGGTCACACGTTCATGCACCCAGGGATATATGGTTTTATACAGACCATTCTATTGAGTCTGTTTTCTTCTTTCAGTTATTTGGGCTCTGAACAAGCCTCAAATGCTCCCATGAAATCCTTGGCTTGATTTGACAACTTTATTATCACATTTCAAATAATTTAAATTGAAAAAATAATGATCCATTCCTTCATTTAAAATTTTGGTTGTTACTACATGAGGCACCCTATATAATAATGAATTATCTCGCAAAGCCCCTTAGACTTGTCAACCAAATCTCATGAAGACCCCCTCGAACGACACCATTAACTCTCTCATATCCCTAGACATATCAACTTCGATAATGAATTGGCCTTCCCATAAGTATCCTAAAATAAATTGTACACATACACTTATAATCATGAATCCATGAAAGCTCATTGACATGTCCAAAAGTTTAAAAAAATACTTTTATTGGCCGAAGTCTAATATAAATGGAATAGGAGGAAACTTCTTGTAGTATATTAATATCATGTGACTCTCTAGATAACCCATGGAAGGATCATGTGAAATTCATGAGACCAAATCCCTAAACACTATCATTCCAAATCTATAAGATATGAACCACACAAGGCATTATATAACCTAGGTGGAGATGCTTTTAAATTTCTCCACCTTGGCCAAAACTGCACCCATCCATTGATCACACAAAAGAGTGCAAGGGTTTACTTATCAGACTATCCAATCGTGTGACCAAAAAGGTCTTCCACCATGTTAAAACTAGGTAGCAACATAAGGGATCATGAGTCATTAAATGTAAAATCATGTAATAATTTAATATAATGAGAAGGAGTTCTCGAGCATCATCTAGATTTGGAAAATGAGGCCCCACACATCAGATCGATCATACAAATCAAAAAAATTAAGTTAACACTGAAAACCCCAAAGGCCCATGTGTAAAAAATATAGAATATAGAACAAAAAGTAGGGGAGACTTATGTGAAGAACATATATGATAATCCTTATGAACTTCTCATTATTCACCAAGATCATATGAATACAACATGATATGTCTCTCATGCCATGGGACACTCCCTCAACATACTATTTTGATCATGAGATTTCCCTAGGGCTTGTCAAATAGATTCACACGAAACCCTCTAAGAATTCCACCAATGTATTGATATGTTCTCTAGGATATCCATATAAACCTTTTGATGTCCACCAGATATGTCTCCCACATTATGTGAAAAATATGGGACAAATATTATTGATCTTTTTTTTACATCAAGACATGTAATACTCATTTATGAAACTTCCTTCATACATGTCATCCTAGATCACAAAACATCCTATAAAAATGTTATCCAGGTCATGTGACACCCTATGGAAATATCAACGTTGACCATGTGATTGTTTCTATACAAGTTATTCTTGTTATGTGATTTCCTATGAAAAAGTAAAGTGGATCATGTGATTGTTATTAGAATGTCATTGACCAACCTTGGCATGTCCACACATCCTCATACATGTCATAACATCCCTATACATGTCAAGAAAACAATCAATCCCTATAATAGAAACAACCTAGGACATGATAACATTTATTGATGGATACAAAGGGAAACCACAATGTGTATTCCCTGATCACATTGAACTACAAGAACTCAGATTCCTTCTATAACAAGGAAACATAGGACACCATTCTATGTCATTATCTCTTCTTCAAATATCCATAGTATATCCTCATCGTGAATACATGGATCAAAGTGTACTAAATTTACATTGATTCCGGTAAAAATCATGTTATGTAGATGCCTTTCTATAGTTTGATCTAAAATAGTAATCCACCTTAGTATAATCCCATCTATGTCTCCAACATTCCAACCCCTGGGACATAATAAATCCCATGGGATTATTATTATTACTCATCCTCTGGTGGAATAAAAAGAATATAAAAAAATTAAGACTTTGATTAATTACATAACTATGATATATATAATTATATAATATGTATTGAGCTCTATATTAAACATCCAATGAGCTATCCCATTACATATGTTTCGTATCTATATATAGCGTGGTTAATTACCGGTCATCCCTTGTTTGTCATATCGTGCCTGAATCTTGTGGGCTTAGGGATTTGTGATGGTCATATAATTCACTTCATGAATCCCCAATAGCTAAGGAAACCTCATTGTGTAATCCCAGATCAGTGGGATCATATAACAACTCTCATATAGGGAAATCTACCTTGTAGAATGTTTCAAGGGAATGCTAGAACGATAGAGAATATGATTGCTGACATATGTATAATAGGTAGGGAATGTCCTTGAGGATCTATCTCAATACCTGATACCCAATTTCCCCAATATATTTCCATTCTTCATGTAGTTAAAATGCACATGTATAACTAATTAAATTATTTTTTATTCATTTCATTAATAGGATATATAGTATTCCTCATAATGTATTAATACCACCCATGAAATATTAATCACCTTTTTGGATCCCAACACATTTTGAAGTTCCTGGTAACATTGTGTTAAAATATAAGAAGAGACCCATTAATATGAAATGGATAAAGATACATAGATAAATGTATATGGACTGATTAATATACCTCAATTTTCTCTTCGAATGATTTAACAATCGATCATTTTATTATGGTAACTGGTCCCATGTAGGCATTTGGAAGATGATCTTGAAAATATCATAAATCTAAGAGAGAGTCCAAGAGAATGAAAAATTTACCCCAAAATGTGTGTGATGATACCAAACTCCCATCCTATCAACCAATGTAAATTCCTACGAATTATTGGTTCTAAACCCTCAAAAGAATAAATTTCATTAGAAGGAAGGTCCATACAAATTTATAGATCTGAAATCCATTAAGAGTTTTTATTAGAAATAAATGTAGTGAACTTTACATGAATTATTCTAAAAAAATGGATAAAAAACCCCCATCAAGCTATGATATCCACATCTTCTGAATAAAAAAATGGTAAACCTGACGTGAATAAATGAAATAGAAAAATGGTTAATTTACCATGTGTACACAAATTTTTTTGTATATCCAAAAAATTTGGGAAACCAAACATGAGTCTTTCAATTGATTAAAACAATTACCTAACCCATTGTAGATGGGGATCTCATGAAATATGTCCACCATCACTATAAAAACACCACATGATTAGAATGAATGTAATCATAATATGAAAGGAAAATTATGTTCCACATACAAATCTTCTTAATCATGTTTCATACCATCAACGATGCACTAATCAATGGAATTATTCCTTATTGTCTTTTTGACTGTAGATACTTCTCTCTCAAAAAACACTTTTCCCACGATATTTTCTTCATCCAGTGACCGTTTTGGTAAATTAGATATGGATTCCAACCCCAGAGGTCTCAAAATGTCCACACCCACCTGAATCCTTCAGCATAAATTTGAGGATGAAATATAATATGATTGAAATTGACATGGTATGATCCTGAAACTTGAATCATCCTGTGAGGGTCTATAATCACTAAAATCAACAATTCTCATCATCCAATGAATGTTTTAATAAATCATGTGGTAATCATTTCAGATGAAAATCGATTTGTAATCTTATCATCAGAACACGACAATCACCACCTTTAGCATCTGATGATGGTGTATCAAGGAGAAAACTACTACTTCTGTACATTTTAGGGGCCATTGTGGAGGGATCCTTTCAATCTACTTCAATAGTGCCATCCCCCCAGTTCTCCTTAATCTCCCAATAAGGGCACCATCCGACACACTACCACATACGATACCTATTTAAGGGGAAAAAGGAAGAAAAAACTTGTGTCAAAAGATTTGTATTAATTTTATTGGGCTCATATCCATCATTCCAATAATTATTATCGCAATCATATTATGGTGGTAACAAACAAGTAGGATCATATCCCTTCTAACTTGGAAAAATTTCGTGGTAATATTCCCGCAACAAGAATGGGGGATTTTCATAGGCAGACCCCCATGGATGAATCCCATTATCATACTTTGATGGTATAAAGAGTAAAATTTTAATATCATATCCCCATATCAATTGAAGATATATTCTTGAATATTGTAGAGAACGAAAATGTGTAGTCTAAAATTCACATGCACACTTTTATAATGCATTAGTAGATCTTATAAATAGATAAATAAATCCAACATAATATTATGACAAGAGTAAAAATAAAGGTACACATGAATTTTCCTATCCCTAAAACAAGGAAACACAACACTTTGATAGATATGAACAAGTGGTTATCTGGAGTAAGATAATATTATTTGTCCCCTTATGGGGGATTGTTGGTATATTTTGGTAACGATGAGATAAAATACTATGGCTTATATTCCCATTCAAAAAGAGTCTCAAAAAGTGATAGTGGTACTTTTATTATGTTTGTGGAACATTCCAATAAAAAAATACTAGAGGAAAACTCCAAATGCTCCGGATTGAGATAATATCATTACTCTAAATGGGAAAAGCATGTTGGAGTGGCACATGACTTAGAACAAGAATATATTCTTGTAAATAAAGGATAGAGGCATACTCCAACTCCTTAGGATCAATCTCATATCACCATTTTTACCAAGGAACACTAGGATAGAGTAAAGAATTCAACGATATAGAATCATATTCAAGGTAGTGAATCTATATGAAATATTTTACAAGCACAAAGAATCCATTCCTAAATCCTTATATCCACTAAAGAATGACCGTACTAGAATCCTTATGAATCTATAAAGGAAAAGACTCATATCCCTCCCCCATTATAGAGGTCTATTAACATATTTTTTCGGGGAATCTATATTTGGATTGGGATCATATACTTATTTCAACGAGGGAACACAAACTAAGAGTGGGAGATGCCTTGGGAAGGCTTGTATTCCAATTGAAAAAGGCCAGTGATATTCCAAATGATGGTTCCAAATCAACCCTATCATGCTAGTATGGGAGATTTTATATCCCTATACCCACCCCACATCTCCTAAAATCCTCCAATAGAATTATTAAACACCCTAAAATAGGACCAACCAATTATAATAGTGGCCTTCTAAAGACTCCTGCCCATAGGGTCAGGGGAATTTTCATCATCATCAAAAAAGAACAGGGAGTTAGTCTTCTCCTAGTAGGGAGGAAAATATCGACATTGGACATCAAAACTATTCCTCTTACAAAAATAAAAACCATTCCAACTTGGGGACTGTATGGATATAATCATGGTATACTATACCGGGGTCACTACATGTAGGTGGATACAGGAGTAATGAATTACGAAGGAAACTAGGCCCCTCAATGTTGCAAACAAAGAACATCCCATATGGATAGGGGTTTGTGAAATGAACTTATTCAAATAAATGAATATTCATTCACTTTTACTCAGATTAATGGGACAACTACTATTTCATGATATACTTATATATATTTCACCATCATCAACATGACAGATAATATTGATGAAGACACATATGAAGAGGGGTGCGGTACTGGAACTTCACCCTGAGAGGAGGATCTGGATGCACCCAATGAGGCTACATATACTCAAAACTAGAAAAGGATCCAATAAATGGATCCCACGAATATATTGTTTCCACCTCTATTGGGGAACACATCCAAGAATAAATGGAAATGTGTGGATACAATCCTAATCAATGCCCAAAATAGCTAAAATTTATTTCATGGAGTAATGAATGGCAAATAGAAGAATGAGATAAAAACACTCAAATAACTAAATGAAGAGATCCTCCATGGATATATTATTATTGGGAAAAATATTAAGACTAATATTAATATCCTTTCTAATAATCATCTATAAAGAGGTGATCCACCTGTAAGAGTGGAATTTGTGTGTCATACTAGCACGAGATCTTGAAATCTAGTCTACATAAATGAGGAAGTCTAAATTAATTGTGAAATGCATCCCTTATGAGAATTATCCATCCCTTTCTTAGGAGATCATTATTTATAACTATGAATTGAGAAGAATTATGAGAAAATAACTAGGCCACCTCATTAATCACCCACTCCCTATAGATAATACGTGTCTTAGAAATTAGTACCTTTAGAATCTCATAATTCCATAATGACCCAGGATAATTTAATAGAATACATGGAAGGGAAACACACACCAGTGAAGCCTAAGAAGAGACCATATCTTCAATGGATTAATGATACTTTTTCCATACCTAATTTTATAAATCTTATATTCTCTACCTTTTATGGATTGGGAGTAACTAAATAGAATCTCACTCACTAAATGTCCTGATGTAGTTCGATGATGGGCTCTAAAGAATAGTAGGGGGATATATACAAGTTATTTTTTTATAAACATGGATAAGGCCATCCTTTGTTGGGTAGAACAACCTTCCAACAATATTTTACATGATTGGAAGACCTTGATCATTAATTCTGTTATTGGTACAACTTCTCACTGAGGAAAATTAATTTTTTTTGTCTTGAAGAAATACAGGAATCATGAAAATGAGTGGTTATCATGAATTAAAGATAGATGGATATTTTTAACCACTTTACTCAGAATCTATATATTGTAAAATAAATTTTTGAAATATATACTAATATTTTCTGGTCTTGGAATCATACACCACTAATCCTGATGTAGTATCTATGTGGGTTCTACGACTTCACAGAAATAACACACCATCTTTAATATTCTATTTAGTACACCCATGAAAAATATCATCTTATGAATTTAAGAGAGAGGAAAAGTCTTGGAAAGTTATAAACTTTCATTGTTACTATCACACCAACAGTAGTTCGAATCCAAGAACCTAATAGGGTTTGAATCCCCTATCATATCCTATATAGTGGTAGCGACAAAAAAATCACCCCCAAATAGAAGAAAATAGATATTAGTGTCACTCAGTATTTAAGGAATGGATTAATAAAAAATACCCCTTCTAAAATGAAAAAGTCCCATATTTTTTCTTGTATACATTGAAAATAGGTTCCTCAGTCTTCTAGAGCCCAGTAAACCAAATTAGTTCCACCTCACTAATCTTTAAAAATACTTCCCTTTCCATGGAAGGTTGGGTTCAAATATCTATGATTTCTTCATCGTCAAATACATCCTAAATATCATGGGAAATTTTTGATCGATGATATTGAAAAAATCCACATCATAGGTGCCCTGTATAAATATTTTTCTATTACAGGAAGAGGGAGATTGGTAAAAATATCCGACCAGAAATGGGCTCAAGTTTAACAAATGGATGACTCAAAAGACATTTGACTGAGCTCATTCGACCCTAAGAGCACAGCTTCCCAAACCCATAATGTTTTCAAATTATAGAGAAGATATGTCAAATGAACCTCATTGTGGTTGTTTCAACCATCATACATAGGAAGATAAAGAAGAGGAAGAACCATATTCAACACTGACAGAAGCTCTGACTCTTGTAGATTTCAATGTTAAAAAATCTATAGAATGGGGATTGCCCCACAAAATGGAACCCTCATCAGATTAATAGGTCATATTTTTAACTATTAATGTTATTCACATGGTGTAACCCTTCTTTGATGATGAATTATTCTTCTAATAAATGTTCTCTATAACTGAACAAGGAAATAGATACTAAATGCGCCGAAGAAGATGATATAGGGGAAAATGTTTGCATCGCTAGACCCAATATTTTAATCACATCCACATAAAATAAATATATACTTGTAATAGTAAGGATAAATCACTAGAGAAATTCCAAAAGAGACAAAGAGGGGTTCCATAACCCTCTATTTTTTCCACACCATGTCATTGTAAACTCTCTCCTTGAATGGGTGTAATTATATGATTTTCCCAGACAACAGGGTAGGCCAACATGACCTTCTCCACTAGAAGCAGAGGATCCCACAACCTATGCATAACGACTATCCCATCCACCTAAAATTAATTTTCTCATGTACCAAATAATAAGAAGATAACCCACCTTGGGAAGCCCCAAACTCTAGAAAAAATATATGACATTATAGAAATGAATGTTTTCCCACCAAATTTCATATTCTTGGATTCCCTTTATCATTACAAATAACCAATGGAGAAACTCATTGAATCCCCCCATTTCCCATTTGAGTTTCATACTGCAGATGTTACATTATAGGATTATCGAGTAGAGACTATGGCATCAGAATTCCATGTCGCCATCTTTTTTATAGAGAAGGACCGAGATATGGTCATCCAGGGACACATTAGACACGTATATTTTTCTGTAGACTTCATAATGTACATATATTATAGGCTTATATTGATAATGGTTTTGTGAAAATTCTCATCATGATTTTTTCACTTCGAAAATTTGGATATAGCGATGGGGATCTATCTCCCATAAATCATACCATCAAGGTATAATTACCGTGAGAAAATAGATCTCAGAATATCAAGATAAAATATCAATTTGAGGATTACACATCTAATATTGTGTAAATGGTAATCAATCAAGACACCACATCAAATTTCATGCTCGTTAGGCCATGTATTTTTATCCACATGGTCGTACAGTTAAAATTCCATTACGATTTGAAAAAAAAATCCATTTTTGGAATGTTCAAAACACTATATTGTGATAGTTCCATAATTGAGACATAAAAATACACATATACCGAGGTTGGTTTATAAAAAAAGAAAGGGTAAAATTAATATTATAAGAAAATATACATGTTGAATCCCCAAAAATCATAGATACCACACCAAATAATACCTTCAATTTACTTGATAGAGACTATGTGTTTCCCATAAACCAAATTAATTTAATACACTTAGGCTTAGATGTCCAAGGTCCTTCTATCCCCATAAGAATAATAAAAGAAAATCAACACTAGAATCTCTCTACAATGTGCTTGGTAGTATGGGATGATATTGGATATTTTCATTTCATCTCTCATCTCATCAATTATAGATACTTCATAATATTTTATACCTTTTCTTCAAATGCCACCATGTAATCAGAGAAAGAAGTCAAACAGAATGAACTCTGGAACACCCATCACACATTAGAGGAAGTCCTCTATGCCACAATTGATGAGATCTAGAAAATAAATCTTGGAAGGTAATAAATCATATGGGCTATATGGATTAGATCCACTATGCATGTAGAGAAAAAAGTTATGTACATCACATTTAAATAAAACACAAATTTTATATTTTCATCAAGTTTTATAGAAATTCTTATACTGAATCTTACTGTGTTTATGGGCCTTCTATTTTTTCCTGAGGAAAATTGAGGTTTTATGATACCATTAATGAGAATTAAACCCTCTCAATATACAAATATAATGTATGATGTTCAAAAATTGATCTAAGAAAACATTCCCTAATAAGTCCAATACCCCATATGGCTTTCCCGCATTATCCTTATCAAAACTAATGAATTTGATGATTTAGTTTTGCATCAATTTCAGATACATTAATTGAAACTACTCAAAGGATTCTTTAAATTTTCAAATAATATAACTTTTTATAAATGCATCTACTAGATTCCAAAGCTTTTCCATTATGGATGGGTACTCAAGGTATAATTTGATAAAGATAGCACCAAAAGATAAGGAAGTCACTTTATTCAGAGATCTGTAAGGGTATTTTCATATCTGGTCATTCCATTTGGATTAAAAAACATTGGATGTACTTATAAATGTGTCATACATACTATTTTTAATATTATATGTGGATTAATAAATAAATTTTATATTGATGATATGGTGGTCAAATCATTCTAGAAATGTGATCACTTCAAAAATAATCAAATAGTCTTCAACAAGATGTGATAACATAATTTGATGATTAATCCACTAAAATTATCCTATATAGAATCATTCAATGAATTATTCTTTTTTTGGGTACACCACCATTGTTATAAGGTTGATCTTGAAAATAATTTATCAGTCATGGAAACGTCAAACCCACAATATCAAAAAGAAATGATGGGGCTCTATGGGAACCTTTCTTACATTCCACTTTTTGTAACCAACATGTCTAGAAATTCCTGCCCCTTCCTCAAGATAATGAGGAAGGTAATCTATTTTAAATTGGATAAGGATTTACAAGAAGCCTTTGTGAGTCTAAATAATTATCTACTAACCCCACTTCTCTTGATGCTTCCAGTAGAAGGAAAGCCACTCATCATATATGTGGATGATATAGAGTGAAAAATTGGTGTTTCCTTACCAAAAACAAATTATGTGTGGAATGAGTATTTTATATATTACCTCATCTAAATAATTATAGGATTTGAGACTAGATTTTATAATGTCGATAAGAACTGCATCACACTAATATTTTATGTAAAAAAGACAAGGCATCACTTGCAACACCCTGAAGTTTGGTTCGATCAAGTCTTAAGATGATTAACAACTTACTTGGTCGACCCATGATGTTTGGGAATTTGGAATGATGGGTGCTGATTCTAAAAAAGTATGACATTCAGTTCATGTCATAGAGTATAGTGAAAGGGACGACCACAACTGATATCCTCACAACCCATCCTAGTATAGTATTTATAGTAGTGAATCTTGAACATAAAAATGATGAGGTTTTAAATGACAATAAAAAACCCCAAAAATGGGAGAGGTATTTTGATAGTGCCCCCAGAAGTCATATCACCAATATCTGGAAAAACAGAAACACAACTGGGTTGCCTTATAAATTAAATTTTTTCTTGGAAGAAATCATATCTGAAGATTTCACAAATAATTAAAATTAATACCAATCTCTCATCCCTAGCTTGGAACTAGCCCTATCACTAAAAATATTCCTCTTGAACATCAAAGATGACTCAAAGATTTTGGTATGGAATATCAATTGAAAAATATATGATCAAAAAGGAAGAACTATCCCCTATAATTGTCTACACTATAGGACCAAATAAGAGTTGATGTTTGATCCCATGTTGCATCATATTTTCCAATAACCAAATATTCATGTTGATTCATTGGAAAATACAACCACATTCTTGGATAATGTTGATCAAGAAGAAGTGATATTCTACATCATGCAATCCAAAATGTTTTCATTTATCATCATATGTGACATGTAATGATTATATAAGGTCAAAAACGTCACAGATCCTGATTAACTGATATCAACACACAGGTGGATGGAACCTATATTTGATTAACATAAAAATAGGACCCTCAAAATAGATCAAGATATACGGGAATAGATTTTTCACTGGAAATAAAACTTTAACCATTAGGATAGATCAAATAATTAAAAAGCCCTCTACATGTGAGGCTTAGATGTAATCCTCTTCGGTTTTATTGTATAATGAGATATTATATCTATTATTAGATAAGTACATGAAGGATTATATGATACTCATCAGTTCGAAGCAAGATCTCCTATTAAATCAGGAGTATTGGTTACTACTCTAAAATAGTGATATAGGACTTTGTAGAGTTTTCCATGATATTTCATTCAATTTAGATCATCAAATACTTCATCTAAAAACCCCCAAAATTACTATATACTACCAAAAATTCATGTCCATTTTTTATAAGGGGAATTGTTTTTGTCGAGACGTATCCCTCAACCACAACTATGAAGTTAAAGTGAATACTTATATAGTCTGATTTTCAAAATTGGCTAGAAAAAAACCACTCATGGAATTTGGAAAGAATAATATCATCAGCTATATGTAGTCCAATATTATTGCCAGGTTCAGAGTCCAATAAATAATATTGATGGAAAATGAATCAAAAATCTGTTATATGGAGATAAAAACATTATACTTGGATTAAAACATTGATCCCAATCATTTATCACATTATATTGTAGTGAAAAATGGAAAAATAGAGTTATTCAATAAGAATATATCAAATATTCATTAGAAGATGGTGAATAAGGATAAAAATCCCAGGTCAGACAATATCTTTCATGCTTTTGGTGACTACCATACTACCTCACATAATAATTCATAAGAATTTCCATAAAAATTAGTGTATGGAAGTAATCCATAATTTATCATAGAAGTCAAGTTATCCTCGATTATAAGAGGTATTTGTGTTGTACTCTCAGATGATATTAAATCACAAGATACTGGATGAATTTGAGTGGCTTGATGAGAATAGGTTGTGTACATTGCACAACTATCATGTCTATCAAATTTTAATTAGAAAATACTTTAATAAAAAGTTTCACCTCTATTAATTATTATAGGGAGAAATTGTATGGGCTCTTAAAGCCCCACTGATACTAAGAATGGAACCACCAAATATGCAATCCAAACGAGAAGGGAATTATATCATACTTATGGACTATAAAAATGGAGATTACTCACTGGCCACAGTAGATGGGGAATGAGTCACACACCAATCCGATGTGAGGTTTCCAAAGAAACACATTTCATAGTTTTTGTGAAGTGTCTATCATCCAGTTTTCATGATGTTAAACTTAAAAAACCCATCCTAACCACAAGACACTAAATTAAAATAATGATTTCCCGGAAGCAATACGTTAAACTACCCAACATATTTTTACATTAATAAAAGATTTTAAACTTATTGAAATATGTCCAAACCACATTACAAAAAACATCGTGGTTCCCCAACATTTCACTTCATTCACGTCAAGTCTCCTTCTTCCTTAGCACACAATGTTAAACAACATGGTTTATGTTTGCTCCACATGAAACTCTCATCAATTCTCCAAAACTACTTATGAATTGATTCTCATTTAATTTGATATTAAGGGATGCCTCAATATTATATCATCACCCAGCTACCAAATGATACAAAATTCTTATATCCTTCCTTAATTTCCTAGTTGTGGTGATAGGAACCTTTTTCAATTTATTTTTAATCACACCAAGAATATCTCATGTGTTATTATTAATTTTGGTATGGGTTTCCCCAAATGATCAAGGCATACCTATTCATGATATGGTAAATATAGTCCGAGATGAATTTCTATAAAAGGCACAACAGGAGTCCTATCCGCATGATGTTAAACTATATAATTGGTGTCTCTTTCATAAAAGAATGTTGTGCATTACTATGGGCCTCTCATGAGAGGAAAACATTCCTTGTTATTGGACTCCCACCACAATTAAAATCTAGAACTACGTGTGACTTGATTACTTCCATCACCAGATACATTTTGACAATGAGACCTATGTTCCATGGATTATTCACCATATTCCCTTTTCATATACGAGAGACTATTTCCATTACATGTGATGTTAAACATCATAGTTTCAGGGGAAGTTTTTGTGTCTTGATTCATGTCATCTCATGATGAATTGTGAAGACCATATTCCAAATCGTTGGTCAAGCCAAAACAATCAATTGAAATAATAACATCACTGTGTATGGTACATACCTTCATAGTGTGTTTCACATTTAATAACCACATGTTTCTTGATTCCTATCACCAAAAGATATTTAGTGAATTTGAAACTCTAATCTAAGTCCCAAATGAAATAATCAATTGTAAAACATCTCCCCTTTAGATATAATTCATACCTTCCTAGAGAGGTTCCCATTGACGAAATATGTGTGGATTGATTATTATCAAAATAGGATATGTAATGACACCTGGATCACCAATCCCGGTTCTAAATTTAATAATCAATTGGATGAATTACCCCCTAAACGTATGGGTAAGAGCTATGTGGATAGTTTCCCATTAAAGAGATATTTATTCCTTGATTCCAATCATCACATGATATATAATTACATTGAAATATCAAGTCATATGTTTATCCACTAAATACTAAATGATATAAATTTACCCCTACCTGCATCTATTTCAAACCAATGTAGTGAATTTTCTATCCACATGACATTATATAGAAATAAATAAATTTTATATACCTCTATTAAATAATGGGTTGAGTAATAAAATCATATTTTTATTTGAACAAGTCAAATCTATATACTAATTTCCTGTAAACAAGATGAAAATATTCATGAAAGAGACCATCATACTTATAATGCCCAAAACGAACGTGCATAGATAAAATAGTTTCCATATATCTCAATTCACCAACATGGGAAATGTTCCCTCATGGATATCATGAAAAAAAATTCATCTCATTTCTGGCATCATTATAGAATGAAATTAAAATAAAAGGAAAAAGATGCATCCTTACTACATGATGCTAATATACTAGGAAAATACTCAAGTCTTATGAAATTAAAACATCATAATAAATACACCACTAATACATGATGTTAAATCCCCCCCATCACGCATTGTTATTCCTTATCTAAGGACCACAAGAGCTGAACTTGGTAAACCATAGTACTGGGTTCTTCTATCATATTTTAATCCCCTCAACCCATAAATCATAATCCATGCCTTGAGCAGCTTAGGTTATTAAAAACCATTTAGTCCAATTGGAATGGAAAACATATCTCTATGATTGAACTTGATATAGATTCATAAGAGCTTATACCTACCAACCATTTATGACTTAGTTATATATTAAGGGATTTCTGATCCTAGTGAGCCTAACATAATCATAGAATGAATCAGGACCTATGGGTGTTCTGGGACATCCCGAACATTATTATCTTATATCATTACTCATGACATAGAAAACTCATTTTGGGATTTATAACCTTTTCATATCCCACTCAAAAGGACATTGGAATACTCTTGACCTGTTGTATCCTAATAAGGATCTAGTGTAACAATACCCTCATATTATGTCCTTGTTCATTATAAACTTAATCCACCTACACTTTTTTTTTCAAAATTGTATGACCTTAAACCCTAGCCTTTGAGGGTCCATATATGATGATCCTAAAAATGATAGTAAAAGAGTAAAAAACATGTCTGGTTGAAAACTCTTAAAGGGTGTACTAAGATAACTTCATTTATTTACTTGATAAAATATAAATCAATAGAGTATAGGAATTTTTTTTGGATAAATTAACTAGGAACAAATACTATTGAATCTTCATTATGACCCATATAAGTTCCAAGAAATTCTAGTTGCATCTTTGGGTACAACAACATTTTAGAGTAATGATTTTTTATATCTCATTGAGATGATAGCATTTTCACATGGTGGTGACACAACATTTAGGGTGCTCAAACCATTCTTGAATATTGAACATTTCAGAAACAACATTTTTCCTTTTATTTTTGAGATGAAACAACCAGTTTATATGTTGATATTCTCATCTTGGAACCCCATGGACCTTTGGGATCTTTGAAAATGAATATTTCCAATAGAGAATTTAAAAAATGGGTTGGATCCTATGAAAAATCCATCAGATACTAGGATTCCCCCTAAACTCAGGAGTTATTTTCCTCACTGCATGGAACATTAGTGCCTCACGCCACAATTGTTGGTAAAGATATACTCACTGGTTACCACATCTAGTTAGCTTAGATATTCCAAGACCCTGATTTATGATCATCATAACTAGAATATTCAAAAGGATTTGACATCCTCAGTGTTAAGTCACCTTGTATTGTACCCCGTATCAGAGATTGAATGTGACATATCATTATAGAAATATATAATATCCTCCACTATGTGAATCAAGACCATATGGGGTAGGGCCTGAGCCTACCCATGAAAATATAAACATCCTAATGGTGGAGAACCCTTTATGGGTTGTTCTTTTCTAAATAACCCACTTCATTAAAAAGACATCTGAGTCCTCAAAAATATTTCATGTACCTCAGAAAAGTGTTGAGATGTACTATACTAGACCATGAATTTAAACCCAATGTAATCATGCATAAGGTATTTGACCAACCAATAAGAGGAATATCTTCTTTGTATGAAATGAAATATAATTCTCTTAAACCCATTTTCACCATGGAGTTAATCCAAAACAATTTTTTTTGGTCTCCCTTGGTATATATTACCCATTACGAGATTCATTAGTACAGGTTCCTTGACCAATGATTTATAGAACCCATATTATTACTGTCCAAGTAGACTTGGAATCTCAAATCATACATCATCACCCACAAAACATTATGGTAATGATGAATGGTGTTTGGTCCCATCATGCATATTCAAGCATTTGGATTTATATAATAATACAGGGTTTGATAACCCTCCATGAATATTCATTCTTCACAATTTCAATTAAAAATAATTGGTGTTAGAGTCCTTCATGAACAATAAATCTTCTAAATCCCATATATGGTGTAGGTTTCTCAGACCATTCACTAATATCCTTCCTTCACTTGAAATGGTATGCTCGAGTTAGAGGACCTTAAACTATAGAGATAGGAGGACCGATCGAAAAGACCCTAAACTATAACAATGGAATTTGTGAACTAGAAGACCCAAAACTACAACAATAGAATGTCCGTGCTAGAAGATCATAAACCAATGCAATAGATGTACTGATCAAGAAGACCCTAAACTAAAATGATAGAATGTCTGAGATAGTAGACCCTATACTAGATCAATAGATTCCTCGATATATAATTCCATGCAATCCAATAATAGATAGTCTAGTACTTAATACAAAAAACAACTGTAATATAAGGTTTGAAAAAGAAGACACTAAAATACAACAACAAAATATTTGAGCTAAGAGACCATAAACTACATTGATAAAAGTTTCATTTCAAAAGACCATAAACTATATAAATTTACAGTCTGATATAAGAGACCAAAAACTATATTAGAAAAAGGTTTCATCTAGAAGACCCAAAACTATAAAAATAAAACGCCTGATCCAAAAGAACCTAAACTAAAAGAATAAAACAAATGAGAGAAAATTCCTTATATTACAACTAAAAATGGTGTAGTATACATTAATAAAAGAGACATAATACTCACCAGGTCTAAAACCAAATAATAGTGTCCTGGAAAGAACTTCAGTCTCTATTTTCTAGACAAATGGTGTGTGTGATCCATGCAATATTGAGCACTCGTATAGAGAAGCCCTAGAAAATCCAGCCAAAAAATATGTAATATGGTGTCTTACGAAAAATCTGAGTTGAATCGCACTACTACTTTTCAAATATTAATCCTATGAAAGTATTAGGCTAATATGAATAAAATGATATAACGTTTTTGGGGTCCACCAAATGGAAAAAGTACAAATAATTTTTTCCTCACAAAGTCTACTAACATCAATAAAGGATATAACCTCTTTCCTTAGGGACACATATCACACACAAATTATCCTTTTGAGATTTGGGAAATCTCAACATAACTGGATAAGATTCATAAATCATGAATCTTATGGTGGATGTAATTTAAGATAATTTCCCGAGCGATATTTATTATGGTTAAACATTCTAATCCATGCATTTTGGTTTTCGTGAAATTATATAGAGGATGAATATTATTGATAACCAATGAAACATCTGATTAACAAAATTTCATGCAAATTAATAATGAATGAATCTTTTACAAGAACATATACTATTTATAAGTTCATTTCATTGATATCATGGAAATGGAGGGATCTCAACATATCAATGCCTATAGAAGGATTCCATCAAAATAAAAAAATTCATTGATGATCAAACGGAAATAAAATTTGATCTGCTAAATTTGTCAACATTAGGAAGAGTTTGATAAGAAGAGTCGATGTAGTAGTGAATTGTCACCCTCCAAGAATTTTCTACTATAGAATATGGGTGAATAATCTTGAAAAGATTAAAAATCTCTTGAACTCTTTTAGGAGTTGTTTCTAAGGAGGATGATGACCCAAAAAAGTGAGACTTTTAGCAAGATATGATATCATGATATATTGTTATATGGTTAATAAAAATGTCCATTTAGGAAATAATCTTGAAAATAATCTTATGAATATACTCCAACACCTTCTAAGATTCCCTTATCATTTCACTTAGGGGATCCCCATCATCAAAACCACACAAAACCACCTCACCATTATCCAACTCCCCCTACATCAGGATGATTTGTCAAAAGATATAATACATTGGCTAGTGGCCAAAGCCTCTTGTCTAAAAATGATGAAAGAGTCATGGAGAAATTATTCTTGATAACCAAATGTTTTTATGTGAGTTTCATTGGGAAATGTATGAATCATCCCCTAGTTAATTTTTCACTATGTCTCAACCGCTACTGCTGTTGGAGTAGAAAATTCAAAAGGGGGGAAAACTAGCAGAGCTAATGAAGAAGCAAGAGAGGAGGTCTGATATACCCTTCACATAAAATATGTGATCTCTAATTATTATGTTGAAGGAATAGACTACTATAAAAAATATGTCCCTCTAATGGGGTGGTCGTTTCTGGGATATAGATGTGTCCTCAAAGACTCAATTGAATCTTGTATCTTCTCAATTTATTAAAATAGAAAAAAATGATCAAGTCACATTTCCAATACACGTGATATGTAATTATATTCATTACACCACCTGAATAGTATTCTACAAAATATTGTACATAATCATGAGCTTGGTAGAAATGAGTGTCAATTGGAAGAAGTTAATTATCATAACCAGTATCCTCATGCACCAATAACTGCCAAACTATTTGGTAATACTTTGATGTTGTTCTCCCTACACACTAGATGAAGTGAGGGGAGATACCCTTTGGATTAATCACAATTTACTGACTAAAATTTAATGATTATATGAATCAGAATTAATCAATTCATCCATCATGGCTGTAATAACCCCATACAAAATGAATATGTTTTATAACCACTCATTGAGAGAGCCACCTCTAGTGGCATCAATTATCCCAGATGGTGTGAGATAAGGCATAAAGTTGGTATGATTAGGATGAATCATCCTGATGATAACCTCATTAGGGGCCAACAAAATTTCCTTAACCCGTGAAATGTTCATCATCTTGTGGATGAAAATGTCACCATGGATCCTAGTACTATTGTTGTAGTTATAACAGTGGAAATTCTTCCTTATCCAATAAAATAAAAACTGTAAAGGGTCACCAATTCCCTAGGGGAAATTTCCTTGAATGTTATGGAATAGGATTTGTTATATGTGAAAAAGTTAAGTACACCTATATTGATAGGCTTTCCCTTTGGTAACTATGTTGCAATTACTAGCATGCCAACTCAAATTCTCATGTGTGAATTCCAAGCTGGGAAAAGCCACCTGTTCTAGAACATGGCCATGAAAACCTCCATCCAAAGGAATAATTATATATTCAACCTCACCTGTTAGCCCCATATGGAATATTACATAGATTACAAGATTTCAAAATATGATCTATCATGGTCATAGAACTACTGAAAAGGGAACCAATTACAGTATATAACGACCAGTTGAAACCCAGTACGATGGAGAAAAATGTTGATGCTGTCATTAAAGGATATGTGTGAGTAAATTTTTTGATACTTAAAAATTTTTATTTCACAATATTCAGAATATCCCATTCCAAAAGTAGAGTGTGTGTTGTGACATCCCATATGTCCACAGCATTAAAGAATTCATCAAACATTTCTACAAGGAGGGTATCCCACTGAGTCGGTAGATATCCCAATATCTGATTACAAATTTTTTATGCGAAAGATAAAATTAATTGGTATTAAGGAACCAATAAATTATCAATTTTGTGGTAAGATCTGACTAATGGTAGATTCTTAACAATGAAACCCATATTTCCTTTTAAAGAAGGATACCATGCTACTGGTTAGAAAATTTAGAATAGTTCTACGTAAGCCATAATTCCACCACCAATTTATTTGAGAAAACACTACGAATATGAATGTCATAAATAGACCTATATCTACCATTCAAATTTTAAAAATAACAGATAAATATGCTTTTATATATTTGTGAAATGGGAAAGTGGGGGCAATCAAAACTATTTGAACCCATAAGGAAGTTTTCCATCATATAAGACAACCCTTGGGACCATGATATTACTAGTTATCCATCCTCAAATATCTTCATCTGAATAAAATAATTAAAATAAAAACCCTAAAAATATAGAAAATTTTAGATAGGATAAGGAATGGAAAATTCATCTAGTATGGGAAATCGATATGGGTGATGTTGATGTGGTAAATTACATCTTCAATTTGCATATGGGAGAAGACTATTTAATGAATAATTATTTGAATGCTCACAATATAGAAGATTTTTTTATAGTTCCCATGAATGATGGACCTTTAGATAGCGATAGGGGAAGATGAATATATGCAAGAATTTTTCTACACAAAGTAAGGGGAATGTGTCAGACAAATGAAAACAAATTATCACTAAAATCGATGCATGATCTTGCATCGTTAAAAAAATATCATTAATCATAAGGGAATTCAAAACATAATGACCTGATATATGACTTTTAAAATGAGTAAATCATTGGTATTGCATAGATTTTTAACCCATAAGACATATTAAGGACTCATGATCCATCAAATGACCCGTGATCATGTGACCCTAACATGGTCATGTGATCCACATAATGACCAAATAACTGTGAAAATGAACCAATTGATATGGTAAAACCTTCAAACATAACGACATGGGAAAGTTACAATAAATTTCAATGATAGATTGATTGTTGATTCAAAAAAGTTATGAAGAAAAAAGATCTTGACAGGTAGTATTGGGAAGCAGTTCTCACAAAAAAAGACTCTTCGATAGGTCTAATAAAGAAAAAATGATAACCAATATAATTATTAATCATAACCCTAAAGTCTCAATAAGTCATTTAATTTCCTCAAAATCAAGACTTTTTTCCATAGATACCACTCCTAGGGGGATTTTTTAGGCCTGCTAATCAATAATTATCAAATCTAAAAAAGAAAAAAATACCATAATCAATGGTATTATTTTCTCCCAAGGAAATGGAAAAGAATATTTCCATATTACACATATTACATGAAATCCAAAAGAAAACATGATCAAATGACCTTAAAATTTTCATGTGAATGGTTCATACAAAGAACATGACTGGATATAGATTGCACATAACCCCTTTGAAAAGCCTCCATGTTCTTGTGGAGGAATCCAATGCACTCGGTGAACATGTAAAGGTTTCCAGATGAAGTTATCCAAGTCATGCGTCTAGTGAACCAGTAGGCATATGCAAATCATCCAAAATCCCTATAAAATAAACGATTAAAATATAAAAAACATAGAGACCTTATAAGGACATTGATATTAATGTGATATTCTTATATGGCTTGCAAGATGTCATAGATCCCTAGAGGCATGTTCACTATATTGCACTGAAGAATGTGGATATGTCACCAGACTCATATAAAGGGTCTAATACATGTACAATAGATTTTGAGCATCCCCTACATCTCAATGAGATAAGTTGAGGAGAAATCCATGATGATGTTCATAAATAGTCTTTATATCCATCATTTATCACGTGATTCACAATCGATAAGAAGAGCTACTATATATGAAAAGGTGTGTGCACCATCTTAATATCTCATATTGATCATTTGGTTCCTTTTTGGCTAGGCAATGGGAAATGATCAAAAACCCATAGAAAATAATGGATAAAAATATAAACAAGGAATAAGACTATTATTGTCGTTAATATTCACACAATGTGCTCATGTAGTTCACGAGACACTAAAAATCCCTAGAGATATGATTGCCTTTTTCACACAAGAGATTCTTTAGAGATTACCTTCAACATATGAAGTGTATTGGGAATCCATTTGATTATATGTTTCCACTTCTTCCCTATATACAAGAAAATTGTTTTTCCATAATAATGCTCGCACACCACCACATGGTACATTATGGGTCATGCAGAAATCATAGGAAATAAGAGTTATTTTTATCAATAATACTCATACAACATCACCAGATCCTCATCGCTTTTAAAATAAATAATTAAATAAAAGTTTAAAAGGGATAAGATTCCTGTGGATAAAGGATATGTTAGCCTTAAAATTAAATGGGTCATTTTCTCTAGAAAATCACCATTGATCTTGCGAGGCCCCCCCCCCTCGACAAGCCAGTATGATATCTAAAAGGCCCTTAGATATATATGTTTGATCTCCTGAAGGCCACCTATAAATCTACCTTTGTCTCTTGCAAGACCACATACAAGTAGTCTTTGATTATATTAATTCCTTCGTGTAAGCATACATATCTTGAAAAGACCCCTATAAATATTGACATGAGTTCATTAAAACTCCATAACATGTCCGCATGGTTATGAAACACAACTTTGATCATCCATTATTTAAAAAATGAAAATGGTAGAACCTTCTCTTGGTCATTGAATATTATGTTACACCATATATGCCCATTGAAATAATGATGTGAATTTTAATAACTCATTTCATACAACTGACTACATCCCAAATCCATGAGATAAATCCCACACAAGGTGAAGCATAAATGGGGTGTAGAGTCTAATAAATCTCTCCCCATCAACACCAAAAAATAAATCCATCCATCGATCTCACGTGGGTTCACATGAGTGTCCATCTTTTAGTAGTAAATAACGCAATTACAATGGTCTTCCACTAGGTAAAAACTAGGGGAAAACATAAAGGTTCATGAGGCATTCATAGTCACTTTTTATAACATGAAACCTAAAAATTAAGCTAACACCAGACAAACTTGAATCACTAGTGCAATAATTTCTGGAATAAATAAAAAAAATAAGGGAGACTAATGAAATGTACATGTTCATTAATCATCATGTACATCGCATGATTCACCATGATCATGATACACCACCAGATAATGTCACTCTAGTCACGTGATTCTCCCTCAACATACTATTAGGATCATGTGATGTCCCTTGGACATGTCAAAGAATGTTGCATGACCCCCTTCGAGCATACCACACTTGTATTGAGATGTCCCATGTGATTTCCTTCCATTTCATATGATGTACTACAGATATATCACACATGTTATGCTGAAACACTAGGACAAGTCAGCATGGTCTCTCATTGAAACCATGACATGTCATCGAGGATCATGTGACATCCTACAGACTTGTTAGTCTGGAGCATGTGAGGTCCTCTGAAAAACTCATCCAGGTCATATAACACCCTCCAGACATGTCAATCAGGATCATGCGATGGTATCTAGACATGTCATTTATGATATGGGATGTCCTCCATAGATGTTAATCAGATCACACAATTTTCTTTAGGAATGTCCCCTGAGAAACCAAGGCATGTCCATACATCCTCAGACTTGTACATACATCCATGGACACGTCATGTAGACAAACATGCCATATCATGAATATATATTTAGACATGATAAACTTGTCAGATATATACAAAGGGGAACCCCAGTGTGTAGGTCCGCATTTCATTAAACTATAGGAAATACAATTCATTATATAACCAATACACATAGGATGCCTTCCTGCAACTCTATCTCCATATCAAATATCCAAATTGAATACAGAATATGTAAGACCTGATCAAAATGATCTATGAGAACTATGAATCTACCATAACCAGGATACATTGTATTCCTTCCAAAGTCTCGATATATTAGAGGATTCCACCTCTATATAACATCCTTCTTATCTCGACCATTCCAACTATAAAAACCCAATTACTCCCATGGGTTGATTATTCATCTCAACCACTGGTGTATGAAGAAGGAAACTAGACTATGATGACTCTAATTCTAACTTTAACCAAGATATGTAGGATTTTTTCCTTCTTCTAGAAGTCCATATTAAACATCCAAATGGGTTTACCATCACAAAACTTCCATATCTATATGTTGAGAGATAAATTACATGATATACATTAGTTCTCAAACTAAGCATGAATCTCATGGCCTTAGATATTTTCAATGGTCATATAATTCTCATCTAGAATCTCCATCATCAAGTGAAACCTCAACGTGTAATCCCCAATTAGTGGAATTATATAATTACTGAAATACAATGGAATCAACAGTGAGTAAAGTATAAATGGAATGATCAAAATAGGATGAATCTGATTATTTTCATACTAAGGATTCATAGAAATCTTTCCCGATGTTTGAGATAAATACCTAGTGCCTTTCATTATACCAATTATAAATTGGATATGTAGGATGCCTCATAATGTCTTAACCCCATACTTGAAATATTAATCAATTATTTAGATGAAAAAAATTATGAAATTCATTGTTACATGGCACTAAAATATTAGAAACTACCCATTAATGGGATATGAATGCATAAACTTGAATAAAAACTGCTAGAATCATTAATATACCACCTTTATCATATTGGAGGATTCAATGCTTGATCATTTTGTGAGGATAACTGGTCTTGTATTGGGATGAAGAATAGATTCTGCAACATATGTTAAATAAATAAGAGTATCCTAGAGTATGCCAAAATACCCCACAAAAGGATGTGATGGGCCCGACCTCACATCCTCTCAAACAATACGAGTCCATAAGAATCATTGGGTCTAAAATCTTGAAGGACCAAATTCTTTTAGAAAGAATGAGCATACTTAAATATTTCTGTTGTAGTTGTTGGGATTTTTCATTATAGATAAAAATGGTGTAGTTGACATAAATAATTTTATAGGAAATTGAATCCCACACAATTATACCATTAGGCTATTCCATACACATCTTCAGACAAAAAAAATCTTTCTGGATATATTTATATTCAAATCCATGATAATTGTTTATAAAGAAAATATGAATATCTTAAGAATATCCACCATGAGTTTCAATATAGGTGAACTGTAAATCTTGTTATCATTCACCGAGTGAAATTCAGGACAAAGCTAATGCTCACTTTTGAGATTAAATACACCTTAGTGCCACTATTCTAGAATAATGTGCACTTGTATGGTCCACACATTGATATTATGTAAAAAAAACACAAAATCTATTCCATATCAAAACACTATTTGTAAGGACCCAGTTGGAGTAATGAACCACTGAGAGGGGGGGGGGGGGTCAATCAATGGTACCCCTTTTTCTTCTTTTAAGTTGCCTTAATGTTTAGAACAAGCTTTGTCTACTGTTAAAGATATAATTCCATACGGAGAAACAAACAAGTACACATCCAAAGAAACCCAGCAATTTACAAGGTTCACTATTCAATAAGAATATCTACGTTCTTGGTATGGTTGGAAAAAATCCAACACCATACAATCCACTAGGAAAATAATCCTTGGATTACAACGAGTAGGATATACCCTTACACTCGTGGAGCACTGTGAAACAATCACTTCAATGCATGTGCACCCTCTTAGCACAATAGGGAAAAGTCTTTTTTCTTGTGACAACATATATTACCTGCACTTCCTTTCAAATACACAACAATAAGAACGTTCAACACAAATCTTCACTTCCTTACCCCGAAGAAAGGAATGGACTCCTTGTACTTGAGATTGATCAATTACAGTCCGAACTTCCCATTACGAATCTCCACTCCGAATTTTCCCAATAGGATTCTTCAATCTGAATCTTCCTTAGTCTGAGAAACTCAATACGGTGACAACCAGTACAGATTCCCCATTCCGAATCTCCACTCCAAATTTTCACTGAAAATTTTCTTCTTCAATTCCATTCTTCAATCCGAGTCTTCCTCAGTCTGAGAAACTCAATACTGTGACAGCCAGTACTGATTCCCCATTCCGAATCTCTACTCCAAATTCTTCAGTCCGAAATTTTCTTCTTCACTCCGATTCTTTAATCCGAGTCTTCCTTAGTCTGAGAAACTCAATATGGTGAAATCCAGTACTGATTCTCCATTCTGATTAGTTCAGTCCGAACTTCCCATTCTGAATCTCCATTCTGATTTTTCCCATTTCGAGAAACTCAATACGGTGTCAAAAAGTATCAAATTATCATTATAATTGAAACCCTAATGAAACTCTATCATCCAAAAACATATTTCTCCCTCTAGATTATCAGAGCTTCTCTCACTATGCAATCATCACACATTTACTTTGTACTCTGATCTCCTTTTATAGGTGCTCCAAAGTTTGCTTTGGCGGGAAACCAAAATATTTTCTGGCTCACTTAAATTCACCCAAATCTTAATTTCTCCTGAAATCTTGGAGTAATAACGACTTTTTCAACGCTTCAATAATCTTGTCAAATATTCTTCCACTTCTCTTGATTTAGAAATTTGGCCTTTTCCGGATCTAACCCTGTTACACAAGTTTCTCGGTATCACATTCTTGGATCCACTCATCTATCTTCCCGACATCACTGTCTTGGATTCACTCATCTGTCTTCTCAGAATCACGTTCTCGGATTCACTCATCTATCTTCTCAGCATCATATTCCCAGATCCAACCTTCCTGATTTTTCAGCATCAATTTCTCGGATCCATCCTTCTTGAGTCTTTGGCATCACATTCTCTGATCCAATCTTCTTTTCTTCATTGGCATGACGCAATTTCAATTCTTGGTATGACTCTGGGTTCTTGGAACGACTCTTCCTGATTCTCGGAATGGCTTTTGGTTCTCGATACGACTTCTTAGATTCTTGGTATGACTTCATGTTCTCCGAACGGCTTGATCAGATTCTCGGTATGACTTCAGGTTCTCGAAATGGCTTCACCAGATTCTTGGTATGACTTCTCGATCCAAGTTTTTCTTGCATCTTGAGTACTTGAATATACTCACAAATAAGAGTTAAAAACCACCAAAGCATCATCACAATTGGTTCCTTCACATCTCCTATCATCCAGCTTTTGAGAATTTGAAATTTCCCAGTTCCGAACTTCTCAATTTCAAGACTCCGAATTCTAGACTCCGAATTCCTCAAACATCAGGTTTCAAATGTTCAATATTCTCGGTTCCGAATATTAAATCTTCAATCTTCCTAATTATTAAAAATTCAAGGTGTCTTTACTTTATGAAAACTTCATCAAGATCAAAAAAAAGACAATCCATGCAATCCATCTCTTCCTTCAGCTTAGTCCTAATAATCTCCCCCTTTGGATTTTGTTGTCAACCACGTTTTTATAAATCACCAAACTTCGAAACCTCAAGCAATTTATTACTTATCAATAATTCTAAGCCTGCGTGAGCTAAATCATTTTAGGAAACAAGAATCATTGATAGAAAAACCATGCTGTCCATAGGTAGTGAAAATGACATCTTCAACTTCATTCTTCCTGAAAATAACTTCAAGTTCTTTTCTACAACCACTCCAATAAATAGTTAGAATAATTCACACACACAAAAAATGATGAGTTCACATCTTACCCAAAAATATCCCTTTGAACAATAGATTTATGAAATAAACAACTTCTCCCCCTTGACAAAACAATCCAAAGGTAAGAAGAGAGAGGGGACGAAACAACATACCTTAGCCTTGATGAGAAAGAGGTTGGACACCCATGTTCAACCACAATATTGAGAATGATTCCTTTGACAGAGCTTTAAAGAAAGTATCAGTAACTTGTTCAAAAGATGAAACATATTCTATTTTAAGTTCATTATTTTCCACATTCTCTTTGATGAAATTATATTTGATGTCAATATTATTTGAACGGGAATGTTTGACTAGATTGCTGGTATGATTAATTGATCTTTGATTATCACAACCTATGAGTAAGGTAAACTTCACTTCAGCTATCAAATATTCCAACTGTGTCTTTATCCAGATAAGTTGAGTAGAAGACTGAGTAGCGGCATCATATTAAGCTTCATCTGTAATAAGTGTCACAGAATTTTGCTTCTTCGAGTGCTAGCCAACCCAACTTTTTCCCATAAATAACACTCCACCGAATGTAGATCTTCTATCAATAACATTTCCTATCCAATCTGCATCCGAATAGACAAACAAATCAATTTTATTTTAACCATTATATTTGATTCAAAATTCTATTGTGCCTTTTATGTATATAAGAATTCTATTTCCAGAAAAAATATGTGATTCTTTAGGAGCACTCTGGAATCTTTCACATAAGGTAACAACAACAAAAAATATCTGTTCTTGATGTAGTCAGGTACAACAAACTTCCAATCAGCTTTCGATATTCTTTCTGATCAACTTCTTTTCGTCCATTATCTTTGCTTAGCATCGTTCCCACTAATATAAGAGTTCATACAGGTTTTGAGTTTTCTATGCCCAACTTCTTGAGATGTACCTAAGAATACTTTTCTTGGGGGAGAAAAATGAATTCTTTCTGTTGCAAGATTTGTAACCCAAGAAAGTATCTCATTTCACCCAACATGGACATCTCAAAGACATTCTTCATTTCTCCAGCAATCCTTTCACATCTTCTTTCATTATTCCCAGCAAAAATAATGTCGTCAATATAGACAATCACAACGAGGGAAAGATCTTGGATTTCCTTGATGTACAGATTGTTGTCACCTCTCCCTTTCTTGATGTTCATCTCCTTTAAGCAAGTATCCAGTTTGGAATACTATGCTCTTGGAGATTTCTTTATCCCATACAAGGACTTATTCAACCTACACACATAACATTCATTATTCCCAACAAAAAATCCATATGGTTGATCAATATAAAATTCTTCTTTAAGATCACCATTATGAAATGAGGATTTGACATCCATTTTAATGATTTTGTAGCCTCGTTGTGCTGCAATAGCAAGAAAGATTCGGATAGTTTCTAAAATGGCCACTGGAGAAAAATTTTCTTCAAATCCAACTCCTTCAATCTGTGAGTAGCATTTGCAAACCAATCTCTATTTATTTCTGATAACTTCACCTTGTTCATTCAACTTGTTCCGGAACACCCATTTGGTGCAAAAAAATGTTCTTATTTTCAGGCTTGGGTACGAGTTCCCATGTGTCATTTTTTTCAATCTGATCCAATTCTTCATTCATAGATTGAACCCATTACGGATTCTCAAAGGCTTCTTTAACATCATTTGGTTCCACTTTGGAATACAAGGATGTATGTGATATGGAATTGCTCATTCTTATTGTTTGAACCGTGTGATGTTGCTAACCGATTATATTATAAGCTTTTACTTATTTCATTAGCCTTGGATAAGTTTTTCGTATGCCTTCCTCATCATTTGATATGGCTGAATCTGATTCTTCATCTTGATTAGGATTACAGTTCATTACATCCTTATCAGAATCATTTACTTCATATTTCTCATATTCCTTGTCTATATGGACATGCTTATCTTTCCCCCGAATTTCAATGACTTTTACATCAACTTCATCCACCATTCTTCCTATTTATTTTTTAAAGAATCTATAACCTCTTCCTTCTGGTGCATAACCAAGAAAAGTTCTGTCTTCTCCTTTCTGCTTGAATTTTCCACTACTTCCACCTTTATTATTTATAATACATGGGCTACCAAAAATATTAGCATGCTTCATAATTGGAGTAATGACATAGAAAAGTTTATATGGAGTCTTGTTTGATTGAGGCCTATAGAAACATCGATTTTGAATATAAACAGATGTACTTGTGGCTTGCCTCCAAAATTAATGAGTAAAGCCATGTCCAGGCAACATGGTTCTTCCCATTTCCACCTAGCTTCTATTCTTCCTTTTAGCAACCCCATTTTGTTGATGTGTATATGGAGCACTATATTCAAGCTGAATCCCATGATTCTCAAGATCGTCTTGATATTCTTCACTTCTATACTCACCACCATTATCTATTCTCAACTTCTTCACAGAGTACTCACATTCTTTCTCATATTTTCTTCTAATGCTTTTAAACATTTTCAGGGCGTCTGACTTGTGCTTCATAAACATAACACATGTAATGCGAGTAAAATCATCAAGGAAGGTGGTAAACTACTTGTCTCCATTTATTGATTTTTTTTCTCATCGGCCCACATAGATCAAACAGTATTAGTTCAAGGTGTTGTTTAGAACAAATGTCAACCTTCTTATGCACAACACTCATAATCATTCCTTTCTGACAGGTAGTGCAACACCAATCCCTTATTCTTGGAAAATCTGGAATATCTTGAACATTGTCCCTTTTAGATAACTTGCTGATATTTCTCTGAAACATGTGTCCAAGTATATTGTTCCATAACTAATTTTCTTCCACTAATATCATGTAACAAGGGTTTTGTGAATTTCCAACCTGAAAAATATTCCCCTTGGTTTGTTGGCCTCTTGTAACAATCTACCCATATTCTTCACTTTTCACAACAAGCCCATCTTTATTGAAGATAACTTTGTTACCCTTATCACACAATTGTGATACACTCAGCAAGTTGTGCTTCAACCCATCAATATACAGAGTTTTCTTGGAATTCAATTTTTCTTTCCCAATGATGGATGATCCAACAACTTTTATTTTTATTGATTCATCATTTCCAAATGTCACAATGAGTTATTTATACATCTTCATATTCTTTATCAACTTCAAGTCTCCTGTCTTATGTGATGAAAACCCACTATCAAGTATCCAAGGTCGTTCTTCTTTTGTAAATTTTAGAGCAGTTTCAACAACAAGAGCTTTTTATTCTTTCACTTCTTTCTTCACCTGTAGTTTTTGATAATTATGTACTTTTTGTTGAGCCAATAACAACACAAGAAATCTTTTTTCAAGGTGTCCAGGTTGTTCACAGCTTTCGCAAATAGTTTCTAGAGGATGGAACCTATTTTCTATGTTGACTTCATTCTTCTCAACTTTATTCAAGAAAACATTCTCACTCTTCTTTCTTTGAGGATATTGACTCCCCCTAATTCTCTGCCTTTCATAACTTGTGGGGTGGTGATAATAGTGTTGATTGATCCAACACATATTCTCTGTATTCCCGAATCCACCACAATACCAACAGTACCCATAGAAGGAGTACCTTCATCTAAAGCCTTTATACTGATACTTCTTTGTTGCTCTATTTTAAGGCCCACTAGCCATTCTTTTGATAGAAATATTTCTCTACTATAATTTGGCATCTCTGATTTTTCTTGGTTTTTACTAGTGTTAGACTTCGGTTTCTTTGAAACATCAGAGTTCTCGGCAACATTGATCTTGGACACATAAATAACTTTCTCATCTTTCTTCTTCACAGAAACCAATTTATTATGCTGTTGAATTTTCTCATAATTTACTTATTGAGAGCTTTAACCTACATTAGTAGTTGAGTTTTGAAAAGATATGTTTCTAAATTCAACTTCTAAGAGCTTCTTTTGAACAAGATCTAATTCTTCTTCTTTTTCTCTCAGCTTAACTTTCATGTGCTCATTTTTATTTTTCTCATCTTCAAGATACTTTTCAAGTTTTCAATAACTTTCTCAAGTTCTTCTTTAAAATTATCTAGATTTCAAGCTGAGGAACATTCATCTTCCATCTTTTTGTTAAATTTCTCTAGCTTTCTGATCTTCTTTAAACATTCCTTCAATTCTTTTTTCAGATGCATCTCAAGTTGAGTTTCTTCTTCTTCTAAGCTACTGCTTCTGAAATCCTCATCATTCACTATTGTAATGAAATTAGTCTCAACACCATGCTCAACTAATTTTTCGGATTCAGCATCACTTTCTACATCTTCTTCATTTATGGATAGAAACCTTTTTTTCTTGGGTTTGATGAACTTATTTTCTTTCCCCGACATTCCTTTAGCACCCTACATATTCCATAACATTCTTGACATTCTTTCTTCTTCATCACTCTCTTATTCATTCTCCCTTCGAGGATAGTTATCCGCATAGTGTCCAATTCCTCCACATTCAAACCACTTCAAGGGAAGTTTTCCCTTTTATTTCTGTGTACCTCTTTTAACAATTTTTTAAAACAAGGATAAAATATCGTAACGAATTTTACATACCTCGCTTTCAGAGTCAGAGTCACCACCATCTTCTTCAATTAATATCTTTTTAGATCTCTCCTTCTTCATGGAATTAAAATATAATTCTCTTTCAACCTTTGTCTGGGTCTTCAAAGTTTTTTCCCTTCTCATTTCATAAGTAATGAGTGTACTATGCAAATCATCAAGAGATAGAGTCTTTGAGTCTTTGTCTTCTAATGAAGATACCTTCACATAAAATTTATTAGGAAGAATCCTCAAGATCTTTTCCACCACAGTAGAGTCTTTCAGCTCTTCACTAAGACATCTGATGGTACTAACAATATCGTTCACCCTGGTGAAGAAATCCCCAAAAGAATCATGCTCTCCCATCTTCAAGTCATTATACTTCAATATCCATATTTGAAGTTTTTCTTTCTTGACTTTTGTATTGCCTTCATATATGTTTTTGATTTTGTCTCATATACCTTTGGATATAGCCACTCATTTCACTCTCAAGAACTCACTTTCAGAAAGTGAAGACAATATGTCATTCTTGTCTCTTCCATCATTATCAAGAATCTTCTTGTCAAAAGGTGCAAGTTGAACATTATCATCAATGGGGGGAAACCCAACTATTGTAGCTTCTAGAACTTCATAACTGATAGACATGAGATACGGTAGCATTCTACCCTTCCAGATGTGATAGTTCTTTCCATCGAATACCATAATGCCTTTGTTGTTCACACAATTCATATTCTCCATCAGTAAGGAAAAAATAGGTAACCTCCCTCTGATACCACATGTAAGGACCCAGTTGGAGTAATGAACCACTAAGAGGGGGGGTGAATCAGTGGTACCCCTTTTTCTTTTTTAAGTTCCCTTAAAGTTGAGAAGAACCTTTGTCTTCTGTTAAATATATAATTCTCTGCTGAGAACCAAACAAGAACACTTCCAAAGAAACACAACAATTTACAAGGTTCACTATTCAAAAGGAATAGCTACGTCCTTGGTCTGGTTGAAACAATCCAGCACCATACAATCCACTAAGAAAATAATAGTTGGATTAAAATGAGTAGGATATACCCATAAACTAGTGAAGTATTGTGAAACAATCTCTCCAGTGCGTGTGCACCCTCTTAGCACAATAGGGAAAAGTCTCATTTGTTGTAACAACTTATGTTACCTACACTTCCTTTCAAATACACAAGTGTAAGAAAGGTCATCACAAATCTTCACTTCCTTACCCAAAATAATGTGAAGGACTCCTTGGACTTGAGATAGATCAATTACAGTCTGAACATACCATTCCGAATCTCCAGTTCGAATTTCCCCAATCTGATTCTTCAATTGGAATCTTCCTCAGTCCCAGAAACTCAATACGGTGACAACCAGTACTGATTCCCCCTTAAAAATCTCCATTCCGATTTTTCACTCCAAATTTTCTTCTTCACTTCAATTCTTCAATCCCAGTCTTCCTCAGTTTGAGAAACCCAATACGGCGACAACTAGTACTGATTCCCCATTCCAAATCTCCACTCTGAATTCTTCACTCTGAAATTTTCTTCTTCACTCCAATTCATCAATCCGAGTCTTCCTCAGTCTGAGAAACTCAATACAGTGACAGCCAATATAGATTCCCCATTCCGATTAGTTCATTCTAAACTTCCCATTTCGAATCTCCATTCCTATTTTTCTCATTTCGACAAACTCAATATGGTGTCAACCAGTGTCAAATTCTCATTATAATTGAAACTCTAATGAATCTATGTCAGCCAAACACTTATTTCCCTCTCTAGATTATCAGATCTTCTCTCACTACTTAATCATCACACATTTACTTTGTACTCTGATATAATTTTACAGGTTCTCTAAAGTGTTCTTAGGTGGGAAACCAAAATATTTTCCCGCTCAATTAAATTCACCCAAATCATAATTTCTCCTGAAATCTCGGAGGAATGACGACTTTGTAAATGCTTCTAGAATCTTCTCTAATATTCTTCCACTTCTCTTGATTTAGAACATTGGCCTTTTCTAGATCTGACCCCGTTACACAAGTTTCTTGGTATCACATTCTCGGATCCACTCATCTGTCTTCTCGGCATCAATTTATTGGATTCACGCATCTGTCTTCTCGGCATCACTTTCTTGGATTCACTCATCTGTCTTATCAGCATCATATCCTCGAATCCACCCTTCCTAATTCTTCGGCATCACTTTCTTGGATCCATCCTTCTTGAGTCTTCGGTATCACTTTCTCGGATCCACTCTTCTTTGCTTCCTCGGCATGAAACAATTTAAATTCTCGGCATGACTCCTGGTTCTCAGAACAGATCTTCTTGATTCTCGGAACAACTTTTGGTTCTCAATATGACTTCTTCAATTCTCGGTACGACTTTAGGTTCTCGGAAAGTCTTAAACAGATTCTCGGTATGACTCCAGGTTCTCGGAACGACTTCAACAGATTCCCGGTATGACTTCTTGATCCAACTTTTTCTTGCATCATGAGTACTTGCATATACACACAAATAAGAGTTACAAAACAGCAAAGCATCATCACAATTAGTGCCTTCACATCTCCTATCAGCCATCTTTCGAGAATTTGCAATTTCCCGGTTCTAAACTTCTCAATTTCCAGAATCTGAATTCCAGACTCCGAATTCTTCGAACACCAGGTTTCGAATGTTCAATATTCTCAGTTCCAAATATTCAAACATCCAGCTTTCGAATTCTTAGAAATTAAAGGTGTCTTTTCTTTATATAAACTTCCTCAAGATCAAAAAATGACAATCCATGCAAACCATCTCTTCCTTAATCTTGTTCCTAACACTATTTTGTTATTCAATACTCATCCTAAAAGTCTTTCATAGGGTTATAATATGTATTCTATATTTTCCTAAATCCATTTCCTAGGGGTTTTAATAATCTTTAACAGATCCCAGATACATCGACCCGATCATCAGTAGCTGAGAGTAACTGTCTACTTTATTACATTGGCATATGATACAGGGAATCATATCTTGAATAAAATAATAGTTTATTTGTCTTGGTAAACTAGATAAATACTTGAGTCTTTTATTAAATATGAAAAACCAAATAACAACATAATAGTTTTTGAGAATAAAATTATTCCCCCTAACATATCCATTCAAATAAAATATAGTATCCATTATGGATTGTTGAGAATGGAAACATAAAAATGATGAACTCAAATTCTTATAAAGGGTTATGTAAAATGCAGGCTATAATGAATCAATAAAAATAACCAATATAGTAAGATAAATAATTAAGTACACATGGAATTTCATGTACTTTAAAGCACGAATAAGTAATTCATAGTTAATATAAAAAGTCAAAAAACTGAGAAACAGTTCATTTAATAAATAAAATTAGAATGAAATGCATTTATATTTAATACCATTGTAAAATATCATGTATATAAATAATATAATACTTAATAAAGGAAATTACAGGTTATTATACTTAATGTATTTGGAACAGGATACCTAAAAGAACAATACCATTCACAAGATGGTTTGAAACTACTTGTAATAAACTAATACAGTTTGGCCAACTCTATTATCAATACCGTGACCTTTCACAAGATAGTTTAAAACGACATGGTAAAATCCCATCAATGATTGATAACTAATTTTTTTCCCAAGACATGTCAATAAATCAATGGTATTTCAATAAATGGTTTCCACCCAAAACATCATGTCCAATGTATTCCTCCTATGTTGAATAATCGGTGTAATTCATGAATCAATATGTATTACCATTACGGATTCATGTTTAAAAATAATACAGATTATCAATATTTCTCTAGTAAATCAAAGAACTAAATAATTTAATACACTATATATAGGAATGAGATATGGTTTATGAAATAAACACATATATGATAAATAGTGTGTATATTTAGGTTATATTTAATGTCTAATGATAATAAAAAACATAATATTTCAAATTAATTTTAATGGCTACAACAGTAAATCAAGAAAATGTATTTCAATATATTAATTGGAAACAATTGTCATAATAAATAAATTTAATTAACAAATATTGTTAAAATAAAATATATACAAATTGGTCTGATACTATTTTAAGTTTTTCACTAATTGATTAAAAACTAAAAATGTTCTCTGAAAACATTACTGAGGAAAACATAATTTCAATTTTGAAAATTTGTTTTTAAAAATAAAACATTTTCATAATAATTTTATTTAAAAATAAATTTGAAAATATATAATACAAGGTTTAAAATATTTTATATTCATAACAAGGGAAAATTCCATACAAGTCGTACATTTAACAAAATATATTCCATTCACATTTTTAGTTAAATAGAAACGAGAATTGTTTGGAAATCCACATAAAGAATCATTTCAAAAAAATATGTAAATATTAAATCACTAGTAAATATTACATAAATTTTTTTATTATGAATAATTTAAAAATCACTTTTAGAAGATAGGGTTTATGATGAAAACTTATTTTTGACTGAAGAGATAAATGAAGTTAGATTTTCCAAAACACATTTATATAATTACATTAAGTAACAAAGTGTTTAAAAAAGGGTAATATTACATTAAAATGTTATTAAAAACCATTGGTGATTTAAAATCATGAGTTTCATTAGTTATATATCATAATAACTTCATTATTATTTTTCTAATCCTGATAAATACCGATAATTGATGTGATTGTAACATAAAAGTCATACCAATTCAATAACATTTAATCCTGATCCACATTAAGGAGTGATCCGAAAATGGATTTTTAAATAAACATAAATTTATATAGAATAATCATAAAATACATTCATTAGAAGAGTATACACCACATAAATCAAATGGGTAGTGAATATGGAAAGTGTCTCAAAAAGATAAAATTGAAATGGAAATCCCATACATCACACTTCCTTTTGGTTGAACAAGATTTAACCTAAGTTTTTGTGGTTTTAAACATGTTATTAAATTATAAAATAAAGATATTTATATTTATATCATCTTATATTATCCTTTTATATCATATTATCTCTTATTCGTTAATAATCTTTCATTTTTTTGATTGTTTTAGGTGATAATTTCCTGGGTTTATAAGGTGTGTTTTTTAATTAAAGATCTAGTACATGTGAATATTAAATAATTTCATAATATCTATAATAATAATCATTAAATAATAATCATAGTTATACAAAAATTATATTTTTATATCCAACCATGTAATATGTTCTGGAGAAATAAAATATGTTACGATCATGGAGACGATAGGCTATACAAATGCCATGGTAACATTCCACTTTTCAATGATCATTATGATAAAAAGGTATGTAATATTTTATTATAAAATTATGATTAAAATATCATAAATAAAATATAATTTATATAAATATTCTTATTTATATCATCCATGCGGTGTGGTGATGAAAAGAGAGCCACATTGTTTCATGAAGGTGATAGTCCACACTTACACGAACAACATTATCGTCTTCTATTGAGTGAAAAGGTAAGAATTAAAATGATTTATATTTTCATTAAAATGATAAATATGAAATTTATATCATCCTTGTTTCACAAAAATCACTTGGAATCAGTAACTTTACCCTCATCACATTCCAAGCAATGTGTTAGTAAAAGATGAAACACATCTCTGGGTGTGGTGCTAGTTTTTCATTCAAAGGAGTGGTGTTATTGTATCTACTATGGAATGGAAATTACATATATATATATATATATATATATATGATATAATGAGTCTAATGGTATATTTATTTTATAAATATAATATATATGTATTATATCCATCATGATACAGAACCATGATAGGCGATAATAGAAAAAAATTGAAATTGGTTCAAGAGGCGGTAGTCCTTTGTACATACGAATGATGATTTCAAAACCTATTACATGGAAGTGGATATGTTCATAGGATATTCATTTAATATTAAAAATTATTCATATATTTAATATATATAGGTTATTTTATCTTTATTTTATAAAATGAATTGGAGGAGGTCTTAGATGAAACAAAATAAAGATGTTCGTTGAATAACATTTCCTCTTCTCCGGGTATCCTTCATAGGACTACACCAAAATCTTTCTTAGGATGGATTTATTCAAAAAATAAGGACTCTAGGATGAGTGGTTGGATTTGGGTATGGTATTAGTGTTTTTAATTTAAAAAAAATGTTTTGATGGTGGGATGTTAAGAGGAGAGTGCTGGCCTTTTATAAGTGAGGTGAGTGGCACACTTGTAATTATTTAAAATAAAATGGTGTACCCATGTTTTTAAAATTAAAAAAGAGAAAGAAATTGGTTATTAGAAATAATTATAGACTATATAATTGATATATAGCCATAAAATATATTATACCAAAGTTTTTAGATCTTTTTAGCCTTTTTTATTTTATTTGAACCTGTGGTAAATCCTTCTTTTACATTAAAAATAGTGAATAATTTTTATAGTTCATAATAATAATTATAGTAATAAATCAATTTTAACATGTTAGATTATATAAATTAATATAATTAAAAATAATAAATCTTTTTTTTTTCAAAATACAATTCACATAATTTTGAAATATTAATCTTAAACAGGAATATGGACTATAATAATGGGTTTTCAAATAGAAAATTGTCAAAGGATTGTAATGTTTTCATATAAACATTAGATATGTATATAATTCAAATTAAAACAATTGGGTTAATATATGTATATATATATATATAATTGAATACAGTTTTACTATAAAACCAATTTAAAATATAATTTAACCTTATAAAAATTTTTAACGAAAATGAAATTCTCAACTAAAATTTAGTATTTTTCATAATTCCTCAAAAAATGAAACATTTAAGAAAAATAAAAAACAAATAACCAAAATATAATTTTGATATGATGATTTAAAAAGTTTATTAATCTCTTAAAAATTAATTTTCTAATTTTGGATAACATTATTTTAAAATTATTTTTGTAAACAATGGTTAAACTGTCTATTAAAAAATAATTTTTTTTTGAATTTTTTTCTTTTAATTTATTCTTCTACTATTAATAGTCAATAGATATATGATAAAAAATATTAAAATATATTTTTTTATATGTTATCTAATCCTATTAATACCCACCATTCCAATGGCTATGATATAATTTTCGTACTAAATATTAATATTAATAGTATATTTCTGTTCGGTAAAGCTGTATCTAGCATGTAATATAGGTTATCAAAGAAACACGTTGTTCTGTGTAACAGAAGATAAAATTAATGTTTTATGTAGTGAAATATATTTAATATACTCAATTTATTAACAACTAAATATATTATTATGTCTCCGGGTTTTATATTTTCTCTTATTCTTGATGTTGCATATCATATACGCTGTTGAATTCAATATACTTATTTTTTGAATTTTAGGTTCTTAAATTCGGAATATGATAAAAAAATTGTATTTTTCATCACAAAATAATCTAAAAATGTTATTATTTCCATTAATATTGATCATAATAATATGGTTTTCATATATTCTAAATATATTTCGTCAAATTTAGGGTGTCATAATCTGGGCTTCAAAATGATGTTTTTGAAGCATGTTTTATCTTATTTTACATAAAATTTCCATGTAATAAAGAGTTTGATAAGATAAATTTAGTAATTATTTAAGTTTATTAATTTTCTAACATAATTATTTATAAAATGTCTCATGGTACAAGATTTATTAGCATCGGACAAAATCTTGTGTTTCTATTATCTTTATGTTGTGATATTTAAAGTAAGTTTTCATGATATAGTAAATTTGATAAGGGTATGTGTGTATAATGATTTTTATTGATCTACATAAGAGTTTATGATTATTATTTTTAAAAATAATATCAAATTTAGAAACATATTTTTTGGTTTAATTTATTCTATGAATTATTTCTTGATTTATAAACACCGTAAACTAGTATCCCAGAGTCGGTGCCCTATGTTTCAACATTGGTACGTTGAACTACATTTCGCATCGCAAAGGACTGAAGAGTTTAGTAGTTTTGGAAAACCATATAAAAATATTTGTTTTAAATTAATAATTAAATGGAAAAACATAGAAACATAATTGGTAACATCCATAAATTTCAAACTATCCCTATAAGTCATTCGTAATATATATCTTCGTATCCTAGGAAAAATATAACCTAAGAAAGGGATGAACTCCTATGCTTAGTAAGGGTAACCAATATAGTGGTAGTTATAAAACATATAAACAATATTGAAAAGTGAATAAATAAAAAAATCCAATAAAACCTAATACTGAGAATAATATTTAAAGAAGAAAATATGAGTAAATAATTCTATATATATAATCACATGAAACAAAACAATAGACAATTTAATAGTCGAATAATATCATGATTTATCAATTACTAATATCCTAATGATAAAATTCATGTTGTTGGACAAAATAAAAATACAATCTAGGACATGTACATGAATTATACATAAATGGGTATGGACTCAACCAAAACTAGGTATCGTTTTCCTCATGTGACACACATATGCATTAAGGGGTTATAGTGGGCACCACCCATCACCAACTAAGTCGAATCCATTCCTCATATGTCAATTAGTAAATTTTAAAATATATATATTAATAAAATTGTCTCAAACCACTTTTAAATGTTTGAATCAAAATCATAGAAGAAAATATGCCAATAAAATCATTAATAAATAGTTGAAAGAAATAACCTTTTACTTTGAAAAGAAAAATTATTTTGGACAATTATTTTCATATGTCAAAAAATCGCACTGTGAATATTAATATCTGAAAAAATAAAAGGGAACTAAAATGAAATTATTTTTTAGGTATAAATTATGTTCATTTGACGTAAAAATAAGTAAAAATTATGTCTTAATAAACATTATAAATGGGATATTTCATTGTAGTGGAAAGGAAAATATAAATGAATCTGTAAAATAGGAAAATAAATTAATAGTTTGTATTAAACTATAATGTCACAAATATTGTATTTCATGTTAAGATTATTTATTTTGTACAAATAAATGTGTCTTAAAACATATTTTGAATGGTACCTGAATTTGGGTAAGAAATTTGGATGTTCCCTTTAACAGGGCATGCATATTAAGAGGAATTGAGGATATAACATTATAAAATGTGTATTTACACATATAATAAATATGAAATGATATAGATAAATTATTTTGGAACAATATAAAATAATTTATATGAAATATATAAATACATAGAATAATTACATTGTGGTAATGATAGATAAGGCATAACCTGAAAGAAAAATAGAGGTTTGGGGAGAATCCCTTGCCACTTTGTAAAAATTCAAAAAAGTATACCCAATAAAGTTAATAATAATTAAATTAAATTTTAATACCATAAATATAAATAGATTCGTGAATATATTGATCAAACGTAAGTATTAATACACCACACAAAATAAATAGTGGTTAATAATGCATACCTCACAGAAATAAAAGTGTGATGAGAAAACCCTTATCTTATGTGAGAATGTGTTTTAACTTGATTATAATATCATATATGATCAGATTAAGTCCATTAATTAATTAATTCATAATATTTATAAATTTATTTCATTTAATATTATTATATTAACTTCATATATGTCTTTTTTGATGAGTTATAAAATACAACTTTATCGATCTGGTGTATTCGTTTCCTTAGTTTTCATTCTCAATTTAATTTTATTTGCATAAAGAAGATCATGAAATATGAAAATATTAGCCTATAAATGAACATATTTATTATTGATCACATTCCAATAGAATAATTTTTTTATCATTCATTTGATTTTTTTGGGTGAGGATGAATCATTAGTTAAGACGTTAGTGATAATCAATTATATTTGTCTGGCGGTTTTTTGATCATCACATTCTACTTTTGTGTAATAAATTAATATTTTGTATATATACTAGTTACATAACATTATATAAGAGTTAACAAATATATAATAATCTTTATTAACTATAAAAATGTTTTTATGACCATAATTGATAGATTAATTGAAAAATGAAAACAAGTTGACCAGGAAAGCGATAAATCGACACCTCTCATATAATATTTTCATTATTAAAATAAAAGGAAAATGAGAAGTGACTCAATGGTTTATTTAAATTGAAAAAAAAATTAAATAATAAAAAATATACTAGATTTATTATTTCACGTTGGAAATGGGTGGAGAGCGGAGAATAGGAAAAGTGATTAAATTGAAAATAAAATAAAATAATGTGGGTTTTTACCTATAGAATTCTTCTCCTCCAGAACCTGCTTAAGAAGAATGGTTAAGGTTTTTTTGAGACCAAAATATTCAAGACATAGTTTATATTATTTTTAAGATTATTGGGTATTAATTGAAAAGTATTCAGGCCATAAGAGGTTTGATGAGTAGAGGTGGCTAGGGGTGAAACTTATAGTGGTGGAGAGGGGTGTTTTTTGAATATTTGATTTATTTGTTTGTTTTTATGGATAAAAAATATGAATATATTGAGAACTAACACTAAATATATTAATATAATTGGGAATTTTTCTAGATTATGGGATTAAATTATCTTCACATTATTTATTACTCAATAATTCATGTATTTGTTAAATACTATAAATATAAATATTTAATTATTCACCAAAATTTAAAATATTTAAGAAAAATAAAAAATGTTAACACTAACTATTTTTCAATATATAGAATTAAATAGTATATTGATTGTTATGAATATAATTTTATAAATATTATAAATTTAATATTTAATAAAAATCATCATTTATTCGATCATTTCAAATTATAAAAATTCTAATTATTTTTTGACACTTTAAAATATTAAATAGTTACTCATAGAATTATCATATAATCCGAATAAAAAATTTATTAATATATGAATATATATTTTAAAAAATATTATTTTAGATATAATATTAATAATAGTATTGAAAATAAGCATTTATGCTTCAAAAAAAAACACCAATACTTAATTTATCATTTTAAAACATTCATCTACATAGTCCATGTTATAAATATAACATATTTTCATCTATAACATACAAAAATTTTATTAATAATTTCATAGGTGAAGTTACTATTTAATTGGTAATATTACTATTCTTAATGGTCACATTACTATTCCAATGGTTAAGTTACTATTCCATTAGTATAGGTTCTTTAACATCTAAAAATGACTCTTATTTCATTACATATAAATTTATAATGTTTATGTTATGTTATATTTGGGATTATTTGTTCATTTATACTATATAACATAATTATAACAATGTAAAATTCCATTGGTAAAATTTTGGGTTGTCTCATTCATCCATACTATAATAAATTAAACCCTCGGAAATAGGAAATGTAACTCAAAAATCAATAGTTAATACCTCAATATTCATATATGGGAATCCCGCATTGAATTTTTTTTAATATAATATACTCTTAATAAGAGGGAAAGGTAAATGAGAATGTCACAAAAAACTAGGATTTTATTTAAGAAATCATATGTGGAAAGTGATAACATGGATATAGAAGATAAAATCTAACTATCATGTTCTAATTGAGTGTGATGGAAAATATTGTGATTTGAATGTTAACCATCATCAAACCATACGTCGTGTGATTGGTTAATATTTTGACTTGTCATTCGATTGAACATTAAAAATTTACTAAATTCAAGAAAATTATCACATTTTATCAACTAACAATAATTTCTAAGGTTTAACTTGATCTATTCCATAAGTAGTTAATCTTTTGACTTGTCTAAGATGTGTCTCTCCACATTCAATGACTATCTATTTAGAAGTATGGTCAATAATTCTCAAAAAATAAACGTAACATAATATTCCCCAAGTAATGTAGCATTTATAACCACATTCCAAATATATTAATACCTTGATCCACTTAAAACAATGATGAATACAAGCATGCTTAAAAAAATTTAAATAATAATTGTTTCACTATAATGCTTATATATCTCGTGTTTCTTATAACCATAATATCATAATTTTGGAATACAAATAGAGAAATATTAATCTGTCCTCTTCATCTAAGGTAGTAGAATAAGATTCACCATGATGCATTTTATTCTTCTTAGCTATGTTCCCTTGATGGTTGGGGAATTAATTTTCATAGTTCCCCATATCATTACATCTAACAAATTGAATACTATAAAATTCATTTCGTTCTCTTGGAATTATTATCAATTTGGCCCTTTTCTTAACATTTTAAAAAAATTCGTTTTCCATTTTAAAATGGTGCAAGGTATTTCATTTTACAATTATTATATGTAGGAAAATGCTTCTTTATATTCTTCAATGTATCTATCTTTTTCTATATTTACCCATATACTCTTTCTTCTTATTAAATCCATAAGATCTGTATTATTATTTCTATATCTTTTTAAAACCTGATATTATTTTCTCATATGATGAGAATATTTGGGAGACTATATCCCTTCTTAATACTGGCTTAAACCCATCAAAGAAAAGATCATTCATACTTATTGAATTATATGCATTGATTAGGTTCTCATTCCTTCTGAAAAGTAGAATTTCTAGACATTGGATCACATTATATTATATCATAACATTAAAAAACTTAATGAATAATCCCAAAACATGTGAAATATTTAACACAAGATGAAAATATTTATGCCAAGCTAATCTCAGAACCATAAACATAGTATTTTTGGGTAAATATTTTCTATTATATGCTTCATAATGGTTTGTATTAGAAATTTTAATTATCTAATGCATATCACCCTGGAGTGTGGAAGCGGCAGTGTAGTAAGTCTCATTATCGTTTAAGAGGTTACCCCAAGTCGGTCCTTATGCACCTTTTTGTAGTTGTCAACCCTATGTACATTTGTTTCAGAACCATGTCCACCTATTGTATCTAGATCATGATTTTTTTCTTAGACTATTCCAATATTATATACCTTATCAAATTATAGGACATTTTTTATTATTATCCTCAAATTATATCATAGGGTTATGTTCCCTAATCCATGTTTTCTAAGTCTATATTCCAATGTTTCCACACAAATTTCTATGATACCAACTATAAAGACCGCATCCCCATTATCCAAGAGTTGGTTCCATGAATTAATACATTGTTACTATGAACAAGTGTTCGCATCCCAATAAAATTAAGAGTTTAGTTATTTTGGTCAACGAGATACATACATAATTTTTATATTGAAAATTTAAAGGAAAAAAATATAAAAACTACATTGTTAACCTCAATAACTCATATATTATCCCTAAAAGTCATTCATAATATACATCTTTTCATCCTAGGGAAATATAAAACATAATAAAGGGGTGAGATGAGATGATTTGTAAAAGAAAATAATATAGTCTAATCTATCATAAACATAAAATATAAGGCAATTTAAATAATTAAATCACAATATAATAAAACATAATCTTGATCATAATATGGAATGAATAAATAATTACATACAAATAATCACATGAAACATAAATATGGATATTATACTAGTTAAATAATCATATTATTTATCATTTAATAACATAATAATGAGGTAACACATAATAATAGACATTATAAACAAACCACCAAGGCCTTTACTAAGAAGACTATATAAATGTGTAAGGATTGAACCAAAACCCAGTCTATTTTGTCTCATTAAACATATCGATGTATCGTGGGGATATAGTAAGCCCCACCCATCCCATACTATGTCAAATGAATTCTTCAGATTTCAAAAAATTGATCTCAAAAAATAAGTTTAAATAAAAGTGTCTAACACCCCCTTGTAATATTTTAATCATAATCAAAGATGAACGTACTCTAATAAAATGTTTCATAAATTCTTGATTGAAATATCCTTTTACTTTGAAAATAATATTTCTTTTAAAAAGTCATTTCACTGGTTATAAAATCCAAATATAAACATTAATATCCTGTAAAATCAATGGTAAGGGAAATGAAATCATTTTTGAGGTATAAATGATGTTAAATATTAGTCAAAATATATAAAAATAGTATTTTGGGAACCTTATAAATAGGCCAGTTCCGTGCGGTTTAAGGGAAAATATTAATGTGTCTTTAAAATGAAAAAAATTCACAATTGTTTTTATAAAAACAAGAATGAAAAAAGCTACGTTTCATGATAAAATTATTTATTTTATAAAAAATAATTTTTTCATAAAACATATTATAGATGGAACTTGAAAATGGGTAAGAAATTGGTAGGATCCAAGTAATCAGGTTTTCTTATCAAGATGAATTAAAAAGAGAACCTTTTAAACCTTGTATTCAGCTATAAAATAAATAAGAAATTACCTTGATACATGATAATTTAACATATAAATATAATTAACAATAATTATATAAAAATGAATATGAATTTGATTACGTTAAATAGAGAGAAGGCATAACCTGAAGGAAAAATGAACGTTCTTGGAGAATCAATTACCACTTTGCCAATAGAAAAATTTTATTCCCCATAATATTAATAATCATCAAATTAATAATTTGATATCATTAATATAATGTGATTCATGATATTATAAATAAAATTCTAGTATAAATAAACCCCACATAATAAATAGTGGTGAATAAGGCATATCTCACATGAATAAATTTCAGATGAGATAACCCTAACCTTTTTTGGGAATTTGTTCTACAATTGAACTTAATGTCCTCGATAATCAGATTAATTCCATTAATTAACTAACTCATAATGTTTTATGTATTTTTTAAATTTATTATAAATATATTAATTTCTATTTCGGCTCTTCTGTTTAGTTATCAAATAGAATTTTATCATTCGATAGTGTTCATTTCCTTGGTTATCATGAACAGTTTACTTTTATACCCGAAAAGCTCAGTCCGAGGAAAGCCCCAAAACATTTATTAAAAGAAAAGAAAAGAACAACAAGAAATTAAAACAAGGTAAAAGAAACAACTATATATCATAAAAGTCAGACCCGTTACCAAATTCATAATAAACTACTTCCTCCGTCGTAGTCGATTCCCACTCTGAACAGTTTACTTTTATATGCATAGGAAATTATATTTAAAATGAAAACAATTTTATAGAATTTAAATTAAATGTTATTATTGATAATTTAAAATCCTGAATGGTTATATAATTCAATTTTTTAAATTTTGGGTTTGGATGAATCATTAGATAAGGCATTAGTGATAATCATTTATAATTCTTTTCTTGGTTTTTTGATAATCATGTGTTATTTTTGTGTTATGAATTAATATTATAGATATATATTGGTTATTGAACATTAGATAATATGTAATACATGTATATAATCTATTTATTCCCTAAATATGTTTTCATGAATAGCCCTGAGAGTGTAATTGAAATCGGAAAACACTTCATCCATGAAGGCGGTTAATCAACACCACTTAGAGGATGCCTTCATCATTAAAATAAATGTGAAAATAGAAGAGGATTGATGGTTTATTTTGCAACTACACAATAAAATAATATAATATAAAAGATACTGAATTTATCATGTCACATTTTATAGGGGTGTTTATAGAAGGATATGAATGTACTAGAAATCAAAAATAAAATAAGACAAAATAAAGATTAATTTTACCTCTTGAATTCTCCTACTTGAGAACCCTTTTTTGGGGATTTTTTGTTCATTTGATGAGAATAGAACCTCATGGATGAAGGTAAGATTCTTGGGAATATTATTTGGTTGGAATTATAAAAGAAAAATTCTTAATAAGTGTGAGGAGAATAGGTGGAATGGGGTGGTATTTATGGTGGAGGAGAGTGGTGTTTTTTAAATATTTTATTAATTTTTTTATTATTTTGGATAAATAATATAAATAGTTTTAGAATTATCACTAAATATATTAGAATTTTGAATTATATTTCTATATTAGTGGATTATATCATCCATTCATCATCTATGAATCAATAATTCATGTATTTATTAAATACTATAAATTAAGGTATTTCTCTATTCACTAAAAATTCAACTATTTTAGAGAAATCCATAAAATTCAACACATCCATTTTTTTAAATCTATAATTCAATAATTTAATACATTTTATGAAAATAATTTTTAAAATATGATAAATCTAACTACCTATTAAATTCATTATTTATTTTAAAAATAAAAAATTTAAATTATTGCTGATTTTATGGCACGATAAAATATTAAATAATGTCTCATAAAATTATCATATAATAATAAGTCAAAAAAGTATTAATTTTTGAATAATTTGTTGGAAAATATATTTTCAATTAAACAAATATGTTTATTATAAAAATTTAAATTATCATTTATGATTCAAAAAAATCAAATACTTAATTTATAATTTTTCAAAACGTTATATATTTATTCCATGATTGAAATAAAAAATATTTTCATTTATAATATATCTAAATTTTATTAATACATTAATAGGATAAGTTAAAATTCTATTGGTAATATTACTATTCATAATAGTGACAATACTATTCCAATGGTCAAGTTACTATTCATCAGTATAAGTTTCTTAATTTTTAGAAATTCCTCTTATTTTATTTGATTGTTTTAAAAGTTTATACTGTGTTATATTTATGATTTTATGTGATTTAATGTATATAAGATAATTATATTAAGGTAAAATTTCATTGATAAAATCTTAGGTCCTTACATAAATGTTTGAGAAGTTTTTCGGATGAGGGAGTTTTTTTAAAAAACAATGGAGAGATGCTAAGGAATTTAAAAGAAAAAAATAACAATTGGATGAATTTGAATTAGAAAAATCATGTTATATGAACTAATGATTGGATGGATGACTCTATGTTTTCAAATATATTTTTTGGGTTTATTAACTTTAATGGATGTTATTATATGATGTTTTTTGGAAGATAATAGTGTGAGAATGAAATGGACAAATAGTTCTGATGCAAGTGTTTTTTTGATGAAAGTTGCAAATAAAAAACATCCAATAAGTACACATGAAATTTTATTTTAACAATTAGATAGATTATTATCAGAGGGAACTGAGTGAATAAATATTAACTGGAAAAATTATTGTTATAAATTTATGTAGTTCGAGGGTATTAACAATGATATTCATAAATATATTAAATTAAGTGATAAAATGTTTATTAGTAAATGTTTTTCAAATCACCAAGAAAGTTCATGGTCATTTTAAAAAATTAAGATGTTTTTGGTATATCATTATTGTTGAGTTTTTAAGAAGCTTCAATAATAATCATGAATTTTTGAGAAGACTATGTTGACTTTTTTGCAGAACATTTGAAATTTTAATTTTTTTTACTCATGAAAATAAATTTCAGTTACCTCATGTTCTACATTAATCCCTAAAATATAACGAGGATATTCATAAACACCCAAAATTTAAAAATTTACATGAAAATAAGGAAAACAATTATGATGAATAAATATGGATATACATAATTTTGTAAGAAACAACATATCGTTTTTTACCAGATAGATATTTTCTATCAATTAGTATTAGACAGACAGAGTACAAAAAAATAGCAAATAAGCATGTTTAGAAAGTCAGCAGTTGGAAAATTGGAAGAGACATTAGTTGGAAGCTAGATATAATATCATATGAGTTTGGATCATACAGACAATACGTATAGGTGAACAGATAGATAGATAATAAATAATTATTTTTTATTTTAAGAGGGAACTGGACATAGGTTAGGAGAATGTTTTTTAATTAAATATATAATATAAAAATTAAGATCACTAGTTCACCCCCCTCTGAGTGATCAAATAAATCCCAATTGGTCCTATCATGCTTCTAAAAATTTCATTATGTAATAATTAATACATACAATAAATTAATTTGTATACCCCATATTAACGGGTAAAACTTTATACAAACCATGACTTGAATTAATTGCCAAAAATTATAAGATAATAATAATTATCTAAATCTAATATAACCCTATTAATATGATAAATAATATTTTAATATAATGTTTAATTTTTCTATAATATCGATAATATTCACATGAGAAAACCTAGATCCACATATTCAAAACCACTTACTTTTTAGAATAAGAAATATTCTTATACGTCGTTGAGAAGTTCAACCCAATGTCCTATTAACCATAAATATTTTACACATATGATAATTTTATTCATTATAACTTTAATTCCTAAAATTATTAACAAATATTTAATAACTATACTGAAGAAAATAATTGTAGTTACATTCCTATAACAATGTTGATAAAATCCAAAATCTTAGGTTGTTGAACCTAAAATAAATTTCATATAAATACAATTTCTATTTTGAAATTTATCAAGGAAATTAAAGAATACAAAATACTCAAATTCAATTAAAAATTTATAATCATGAATATTCAAAAAGAATGTTTATATAAATTATCATTTTATTTATTTTATAAACATGATATTTTATTATAAACATTTAAAATTAAATTTAAGCATGAAATAAATAATAATTGTGATGATTAAAAATTATTTATAAACTATAATAATTTTTGAAAAATAATTAATTTTTAGTATTTTAGAATGTAATCATATTTCAAAATTGATAGTAGCATAATCAATTGAAATTTGTGACTCGGTCGACACATAGGATAAGAACTATTTTAGGGTGGTTACTAATTTTTTTGATTTTTATTAAACCTTTAAAATTGATTTTATGGAAAATATAAATACCCTATCTCTAGGGAAACACATTTGAAATTGAATAAACAATGAAAAGAAAAAATGAATTGAAAATGCATGAAGGGGTGAAAATTGATTAGAATATTACCTTCATAGGTATGAAACATTACTCTAGAATCCTTTATCATAACGAGATTATCTTATGATATTCTACTATGTGATAAAAACAATTTCTATAAATAAAAAAGGATAACCAATAATAATTTAGTATAAACTATGATTTATGTGTATCACCAATACCAAACAGTGAATCCCATCCCATTATATTTGAACCCATCATTCAATAGAGGTAACCAATAAATACCAACCATTTATTGGAAGTTATAAATCATTATAATAATACATTCCCCTTAGTAAATGATCACATTAACCCATCTAATTATCATGATCTACTTAAAAATATATAAATGAATAATCATAATGATTTATAAATTCAGTAACCTAATAAAGATATCAGGTCAAATTTATTCATGTGATATACAATACTATTACTCTATCATATATAATGATAGGTATAAACCATAATCTATGGTAGTATTATCTAGATGTCCTATTATAGGTTCTGATTCAGTGTACATCTTATAATATGATATATCAAATTTATGGAATTTTTAATAAAGTACTACCCTGTATCCTTAAATCATATAGTTATCGAGACTAAAAATCTTAGGTTCTGTGATAAAAGCATATACATTTAGAAACTAAATTTGATATAAAGTGAGAATATCCAATACCATCATTATCAAATTTCACAACATTATTACATCTCACAATAACATATACATTTAGTTTAGTTTCATTGAAGAATAACTACATAATAAATTTATTCTACCACACACGCGAACATTTCTCCATAATAGAACCAATATATACTCTCTGTTTAAAATACATCAAATTATTATTTTTATATAATATATGGAATGTAAAAACTATAACGATTGATCCCAACCACTAGATAATAGAATTTTTTTTAAAACCCCATCACGTTTTATATCCTACGAATATGAGGAATCATGTGTAGTGGACAAATTTCATAATTGATGATGATGGAATAATAATATTTTTCTGTGAATCTTGATATAAGTACCTATATTCTCAAATGAACAAACATTTAATAGGAAAACAATGTTTGTAATTTTGAGATAACAAACATGATCCACAAAGTATAATCATATGCATATTATAACAATGTAAGAGTGAGAAATAAACATAAGAATAGAAATAATATTTCAATACTACCCACCAAGACATTAATCACATTATAGGAATATGATAATCAATATTGAACACTTCTAGGATTCATATATTCCACTTGTATACACTTGATCTTTCCATAAACACTATAATATACCCCTTTTTCGTGGAAAAAATCCTTTTTTGTAGCATTTAGCCTGTGATAAATACTCTTATCAACCCTATGGCTATGGATAAATCATATTGTGTAACCTATGGCTTGGAAGATATACTTTTTGGCCAATAAATCAGGGGTTAAGTCACCATTAGTACCATTTTCATGGGTTAAATACTCTTTCACAAGATTTGTCTTGGAATAAATCTTTTCATGTACCCTTTTGAATAGAATAAATCGTCATGCGGACCATTTTTATTTGGATAAATCCTCATACATTTCACTTTCCGTGGGAAAGATCCTCATGTATACCCTTTTGAGATTATGAGATATTATCATTAATAATTAATTTAATAGAGATATATTACCCACCCTTCCTTCATACATAGATATTTGTAGTACTGTAAAATATTCATTTTAAAATCAACAAAAACTCTAGAAATGAGAAATAGGTTTTGTAACATTTCTTAATTGTATAACTAGAATTGACCTGCTAAATATTAAAGGTAGATACACTAAATTAAATATTCTAAATGATTATTTCTTAATAATATTTTGTGGATGATTCATGTTTAAAAAAATTTCATTTAAACAAAACATTTTTTTATATTTCTTATTATTTTTGTGCAAACATAAAAGAGTTTTTATAACCTTCTATTATATTTTTCATTAAACAATGGGTTATAATGAAATTTAGAATTCATATATTTTTTATTAGGTAAAATAAATAATTATAAATAATATTTAAATTAATAATTATATTTGATTAGAATTTCCATGAATAATGAATATATGTTTCAAAAAGATATATTGATTTTAATATTAATCATTTTATTTTCAAAGGATAGAAAACATTTTTAATATTTTTAAATACCTTAGTTTAAAACCAAATTTGTAAAAATAGATCCTAAAAAATCCATTTAGGTAATGGAAAAGAAAAATATTGAGGTCATATGACATAATACATATTTATTTTTTCAAATGCGTATGATGACATTGGCGGGAAAGAAAGATATTGTCAGGGAGGGAAACCATATTTAAAGAGGATACAAATTATCCTTATTAGGCATATACTTTTTGAAGAATAAATTTATCGAGCTAAAATAATTAAATTAAATTAATTTATACCGGTAGGGGAATAAAATGTATAATTAAATAAAAAAAATAAAGAAACATTAATTTATTAATTATATTAATGAAGATAGATTATAAAACAATTAAAAGATTTAAGTTAACAATAAACCATACAATAATGGTAGATCTTGAGGCGAATTGAATTTAAATAAATAACATGACATAGCTCTTAAAATGCTGTAAATTTAATTAATATGACAAAAATCGTTTTGTATAATTATAATAACATAAAAAAATTATAGTTTGAATTATCAAACATCTCTCATGGATTTTAAATTAATACAATGAAATACATACTATTGTTCAGATTTGGTATGTTCATGAACCTATCACCAAAAATATTAAAATTAAGTTTATTAGAGACATTTATAAGTGTGATATTAATCTATAAATAATATTATAAAGTCCATTTATTATAATAAACTATTTAATAATTATATATTTATTAATATGTTTTTATTGGGTGTCAAAATTGAATCGGTTCTGGATTTTTTTATGTTTCACAATCGATGGTGGAATGTTAATATTAAGATAAATAATTAACATATCATTTCCATAAAAGAAATATAAATCAGTATTTTAGAAAAAATTATAATAATATAAGTATTAATGTCCCCATAGTCATCCATGACACTATATTATATCTTATTTTAGGAATGTGGTTAAACCGGCCCAAATTACTATACATTAGAATTCAATGGATGAGTATGGTCATTGAAGTGTATACTGCTACTATAATATAACAAAAAAATATGTTATTTATATATTTTGTGTTATTGAATATTATTTTATGTGTTATATAGATCATTACAATTATTTTAAAAAATTGGAAATTGTTATTTCATGAACACAGTAGATCACACAATGCCTGATCGAAGTTCTATTATTTTTATAATTAATTCAAAGAGAATAAATAATAGTTCTTAAATTAATTATGTTATAAAGAATATTAACATTGATACATTGTTAAATATACTTATATGGTATTTTTATGTTTTACGTCAAATTTTAAGATTAAATGGATATATTTTATAGAATACTCACTGGGGACCCTGAACATTCCCCTAAATATTTCCTTAAAAATGAACAGATTAGTATAAATAATTTATAGCATATGAAAATTTAAATGTTAAAGGATTATTTTTAATTAACTGTTTTATTTTATTTGAAATAACTTCTACGCAATGGGTCTGGTGATAAAGCGTTGTCGTGCGCGCTCTCAAAAATATTTATACTAAGTGATGCACAGTGGCTGACCTAGGTCGATCTCTTTAGGAGCCTTTTGCAGTCAATCACTCACTATTTCTAATTCACTATGTATATATAAACTAAAATTACCAGAAATGATATTTGAGAATTAAAAATACAAAACTAAAAGTAAATATGCAGATGCAATGCAACAGAATGAATGCAAACAGAATGATGTTAAGACAGAAAGGAGACATTCCCGAGAACATCACCCATAGTGAAGCTTCATCGTCTCATTATTAGTTTCGAATTTACACAATGAACATGATCCATTGTATACATGAACATCATCCTATGCATATGGTTATGAACATATTGTACTCTCAACGATCGCCGAGAGACCACACATCCACCTCCTCGATCGAGGGAAAATACTGCAGAAGTGAAAGCTAAACCTCGGGTGGCAAGTGGAACACAAAGGCGCCTTGCCCACAAAGATCCCCCTCGGTATAACTCTATGAAAATAAGAAACATTAAGACATGAATGATCAAAGACTTGGTTTAATCACTGAATTACTCCCCCAGGGACTTCCTCGGGTTAGCTACTCATGATCAGGAGCATAAGAGTTCACAGTGAAAAGAAAACAGGGAGAGAAAACAAAAGAGAGATAGAAAAGTGATGAAATGAGAACACTTGAATAAAAATATTAAATTATATTACTTAATGAAATTAAAAGAAAATACAAATCTAAAATACATATAATGGCCAAAAAATCCTATTCCTAAGTTGCCAACCGCTTGGAATGAAAAAGGGATACACTCTTATAGGGAAAGGTTGTGGAAATTTGTCTCCAAACATCATCCCGAAATGTAGGCGCGTGGATGGCCTCTTTAATGACAGAATTTGGACCTTGGTACTTCTTGAAAGTTGTTCCCCTAGATCTCTTCTATCTACCCACAACATTGTAGCCCTATTGGTCCAGGTATGAAGGATATATTACCAAACCACTCCGGATATTTAATTCTGGCCAGGTGACTCTTCGTATTCCAAAACACCGAGTTCCAATGCATTAATGTCCTTGAAAATGAACGAATCATGCACGTATATATTAATGAAATTTGTCCCTATGGATATACTATAGCTCCATGTAAATGTTCAGATCCAATGGTTTTACCATTAATGAGATATGGTCCCCACAATAAAATTATGCAGTTCTGTACACAGTTTTTGAGGCCTGGTTTGTGAGATGGATTTGAGGTTCCAAATGATGGATTGAGCTTTGGGTCCAGAATGATAAAATGAATCTCATCGCACATAGGAACCTATAAAAGAATAATGTTGCAATTTGGATCAGTTTGGAAAGAGTTATGGCCGAAACAGTATAATAAATGAAAACTGTTTAAATCCAAAATAAGCCATTTTTCCAATTAAGCTCAAAAATACTCATAAAACATAAAATGTGACAATTGAACTTTAAATAACAAATTGTTGGGATTAAAAAAATTTAAATTAAGAATAAAATTATTGAAATTATTTTTTCTATAAATTCCCCCACACTTAAACATTGCACTCCTAGGAAATCATCTTATACCATGGTCAAAAACAAACTTCTCAAAGCATAAATGACAACACAGCTCAATTATCATATCAGAGAAAATATCATGCCTCATAGATGGATAAAAATTTCATAACTCCTCAAAAATCTTATTAATACATTAAATATCATGTTAATCCTCACATTATTGTCATACCTACCTCCTCGGAAAATTATTTCTCTCTTCACTCAAGGATATTTAATGTGGAGTTTTTCTTATTCCCAAGAACATGTGTGATTTCCATAGGCTTACTATCCATCTAGTATCTCCACTTCACAGAGTAAAAAATGTTTCAATCATGAGGTATTCTTCATGGGTTTTTCTGAGGCTGAGGGTTGGTAGGTTTTATATGTAAAAGCATCTTAGGCAGAATGAGGAGGGTTATGCTCTAAAGTGAAGTAAATGCATGAAAATAATTTTGCTCAAGAATGGTGTGCTCCTCAATCAGCTCAAAAAAAAATCACCTTCAAAAACATCTCCATTAGGGAAGTTCACACTTGGGATTTCATCATCAATGAATTTCATCCCTCTTTTCCCCATTTGTAGCATTGTTTCAGCTTGAATTCAGATATGGATTTCTCTTCAGAATCATGTTTTGGAGGAAAATAGAGGCAGCTTTTGATCTTCAAAAATTGGTGAACACCCAGCCAATATGTGTAATGATATTTTGGTCCACCCATAAATCTTACCATCATGAAATTTCTTCAACCCAAGAAACAATAAATATGGAAACACTTTCAATTCAGCTCAAAAAGAGTCTTCACGAAAGCAAAATAAATCTCATCTTCTCCCTCCACCACACTTCAGTTCAACAATAATCATGCATTTAACATCGAGAGTAGGTTGGAAAGGGATAAATGGCTTGTAATTTGGCTACCTAATAAGGTATTTCATCGATACTAGGGGCTTAAAGAAGGTCAGATGTAAAGGTAGGCCAAAATAAGAGTTTAATGCAAAAGGGCTTTCAAAGTGATGCCTCAATCATACTTAACAAATCCCATGAACTCTAACAGCTTTGAAAAAGAGAAAAATTGCATGTTATGGATAGAACAACATGTATCAAGAATCTAAAGAAAAATATAAATATAAGAAGATTCCAAATAGGTTTAGAATCCTCTTATATTGGGCATGATTTTCAATTTGGACAGCACTAGTGCACATGACTTTCACAATCAACCAAACTTCATCAAATGAAAAGATGATAAATCCGAAACAAAATCCATTCAAAAATCATTTAAAACCTTAAATAATCAAATCAAGAAATGGGCCAAAAATACCAAGATGTTTTGAATTTTCCCAAGTATTCGATTTCAGCTCAAAATTACTAAAAACACACCAAAAAATGAAAAATGAAAATAAGAAAATTTCAAAAAAATAAACATGAAAAATAAAATGAAAGCACAAAAAAAAGAAATGACAACTGATAAGAAAAATAAATGAAAATAAATCGAAAATTTATAATTCTTGGTTTAACCCCAAAGAATATGCTAGGTTTTTACTGCCCGTAGTCAGGCAGTTGCAGAAGATTATCCCCAATCAGATGGTGGATGTGGTTTTTTTGAGATAAACCACCACATGTGACTTTTCCACGTGTCCATCATTAAACCCTGATATTGGAGAACCCCAAAGAAAATAAGAAAGTTCCCAATCCCCAAGAAGGAATAAATATAGAATTTGAGATCCAGATTGGGAGGGGATAGAATATAGGGGTGCACCCTATGAACATATTTGGTGTCCTCCTCCAAATGGTATGAAATTTGTTTTAGAGGAGGTAGTCGCACCATCACTAGCTTCTCTAGCTCTTCTTCCTGGATCACCACCACTTCGGTGGTATCTTTTGAATCATCCAAGGTATGATCCATTTGTGCTGAATAAGAAATTTTAGGAAAGTAGAATTCAGAAAACAATTCAGTTTGAATAATATTAAAACAAGATGAATCAATTAATAAATCTTCCCTTTCAAGTAAGTCAGCTTGAAAATTGATCTCTTCAGGAAAGACCATTGGAAACTCCCTCTCATCAAGTGAATCGTCTTTATCATCTTATAAAGAAATAGATAGGTCAATAGGTACTGATTGTTAATTAGAAAAGATGGGAAGATCAAGTTTTAGGTTATCTTCAATAAAGTGATTCTAGGATTCTTCCAAAAATTGTTGATCCCCCATAACTGAATCAACTAGAATATGTACATCAGGGACCTCCTCGAGCAATGGATGAGTACGGGATGATATAATTAACTCCTTTAAAAACTCATTCTCACCCTCCTCAAGTTATTTGACATAAAAAATGATTGGTGAAATCACTTCCACCACTTGTTCAGGTTCAGGTTCGAGCTTAGGATCAGGTTCGTGTTTCTCTTGACATGCATGAACATATTCAGAAATCAAACTTATTTGGATCTCCAATTTTCCAACTACATTAATAATCCTTTTATACTTATCATCAAGATCATTTAAAACTTCTTATGGCACCTGAGATTCATCAGTCCATGCATAAAAATTTGAGTTGACATTCATCACGAACAAACATATTTTTTTAGGTTTTTTTAAATCTATGATTTTTTTGTGTTTTTTAATGAATGGAAGAAAGATAATTTAAAATATGTGAATAATAATAATGAGTGAAGACTACTTGGCTCACCAAAAATGGCGCCAATTTGATGAAGCGTTGTCGTGCGCGCTCTCAAAAATATTTATACTAAGTGCAGCACAATGGCTGACCTAGGTTGATCTATTGAGGAGGCTTTTGCAGTCAGTCGCTCACTATTTATAATTCACTATGTATATATAAACTAAAATTACCAGAAATGATATTTTAGAATTAAAAATACAAAACTAAAAGTAAATATGCAGATGCAATGCAACAGAATGAATGCAAACAGAATGATGCTAAGATAGAAATGAGACATTCCCGAGAGCATCACCCAGAGTGAACCTTCATTGTCTCGTTATTAGTTTTGAATTTACATAACGAAAATTCTCCATCATATACATGAAAATCCTCATATTAATATGTTTGTTAACATATGGTACTCTCAACGATCTTCAAGAGACCACACATCTACCTCCTCGATCGAGGGAAACTATTGCAAAAATGAAAGCTAAACCTCGGGTGGCAAGTGGAGACACAAAGGCGCCTTGCCCACTAAGATCCCCCTCGGTATAACTCTATGTAAATAAGAAACATTAAGACATGAATGATAAAAGACTTGGGTTAATCACTGAATTACTCCCCCAGGAACTTCTTTCGGTTAGCTACTCATGGTCACGAGCATAAGAGTACACAGTGAAAAGAAAACAGAGAGAGAAAACAAAAGAGAGATAGAAAAGTGAAGAAAGGAGAACACTTGAATAAAAATATGAAATTCTATTACATAATGAAAGTAAATGAAAATACAAAGTTAAAATACATATAATGTCCAACAATGGATATTCCTATGTTTCCAACCCCTTGGAATGAAAAAGGGATACACTTTTATAGGGAAATGTTGTGGAAATTTGACTCCAAACATCATCCCCGAATGTAGGCGCATGGATGGCCTCTTTAATGACAGAATTTAGACCATGGTCCTTCTTGAAAGTTGTTCCCCTAGATCTCTTCTGTCGACCCACAATATTGGAGCCTTAGTGGTCCACGTATGAAGGAGATATGACCAAACTACTCCGGATATTTAATTCTGTCCATGTGACTCTTCGTATTCCAAAACACCGAGTTCCAACGCATTAATGTCCTTGAAAATGAACGCATCATGCACGGCCATCTTAATTAAAGTTGTTACTGTGGATTTCCTATATCTCCACATAATATTTCATCTCCAATGGTTCTACCATTATTGAGATATGGGCCCCATAATAAAATTATGCAGTTCTGTACACAGTTTTCGAGGCCTCGTTTGTGAGATGGATTTGAGCTTCCAAATGATGGATTGAGATTTGGGTCTAGAAGGATAAAATGAATATCATCGAACAAAGAAACATAAAAAAGAATAAAATTTCAATTTGTATCAGTTTTTAATGATTTATGGCCGAAACAGTATAATAAATGAAAACTGTTTAAATCCAAAATATGCCATTTTTCCAATTAAGCTCAAAAATACTCATAAAACATAAAATGTGGAAATTGACCTTTAAATAACACATTGGTGGGATTAAAAAAATTTAAATTAATAATAAAATAATTGAAAATATTTGTTCTATCATCTGGAATAAAGGGGTGGATGTTCACCATTTTATAAGTATAAAAGGGCTCTTTTTTAAAACCTGGTTAATTTTAAATAATAAAATGATATTATTCAATCCTAAATCGTTCAAAAAGAATAAAATAATAGATGTTTAGTGGATATAATGTATATAAATCTTCCACCTAAAATTTTAAAATATATTTTAAATATGATTTAAGTCATTTTTAGATTTTTTTCATATTTCCAATACCATTTTTACCTAGGTAACTTTTTTTAAAATAATAAATATATATTTTAGTAAAAATATAAAATGACAAATAATTCCAAATTTGGGTTATATTATACTAAATGGTACCCTATTTAATCATATTAAATTTATAAATAATATAATGTTATATTTTAAATGAAAAAATGTATCGATAGAGGCATTATTTTGTAGGAAAATGTCTCTTTTAACATTATGTGTTCTTTATCTAATTTATTATTTAAAACAAATGAATGAATTGAAATATTTTATATATTTCTTATAAAAAATATATTATTATCATTTTTAAGAGTCTTTAATTTAGTTTTTTAGAGAAAATTTATTAAATGATAATAAACCCTTTTTTAATTTAAATTACATTTTTAATGATATTATATAAAATAATGTTAATTGTTTTTATCAAAATTTTATTGGAAAATCTAAATTTAAATTATTAAATAATATGATAATATTTATCCAAAATATTTACGCTTTTTTTTGTTATTTAATTTCTAATATTTACGATGGATATTTTTTAAAATTAAAGAATAAAATTTATTTTTAGAGTAATTTTTTACTATAGTCTCCAAAACATTAATCAGTGGATTTAAAAAATTCAAAAGATTATTTAATATTATTTATATTTATTTTTAAATGCATATATTCTATAGATAATTTATTTCATAAACTTATTTTGTTATGATAATCCCATAAAGGTGGTGGTTTTAAGAAAATCAGGAGTTTTCTCTTCTAACGTAAAAATAAATTACTTTACAAAAATATAATAAAACAAAAAAATATAATTTTTATATATGAAATTAAATATTGAAGTAAATTTTATAAATTTAAATTTCTAAATATTATAAATAAAACATTTAAATGAAATTTCTAAATATAAATAAAAAATAATTTATTTAAAGTTTTTGGTTTTAAACATTGAGTGTTATTATTATTATTTAATGTAAATTTATAATTTAATGAATTTAAATATTTTATTACATATATTTTACTATCATATATTTTCATTATAATAAATTAAAATTTTTAAATTTAATTTATTGACATATTAAAATGTTAGACGAGGATGTATAGTGTTTTTTTATGTTAAACCATATCAAGTATTTTACCTATAAGAGTAATAAGTTTTAATTTGTTATTATATTTTTATTTACTAGTGCTTGAGAAATTATAGTTTTATTGATGTTGAACCATAAAACTATTTATCCCATAAGAGTAATAAATTTTATTTAGTTTCCATATTTTTAATTTACAAGTTATTTCATTAATCTTATAATTCCTCAATAATGTTCATCTATTATGTCACAATTTTTTTGGGTCAATGTTACATGTGATGGAATCCATTAAATAAATTAATTTTTAAATAAATTCCATAAAAAAGGGGGGTAACATTCTCCCCCTTGTAATAAATTGAAATCAAAATATTTTAGTTATCAATTATTAGTGAAAAAGTATAATGTTATATATGATATATATATTATTCATGAAATAATTTATAGAGGTTTAACAAAAAAATATAAGAAATATATAATTTTGTGATGGAATTTTATAAGTCTGATATGGTATTTCTCTCTATAAATTTTAGAACAATAACAAATCAACATTTTGTTTCATTACTACTATAATTAAATTAGAGATATATCATTTTAATATTACAATTTATAGACGATCAAACATTGGTTTAATATATGATACATGATTTACCACTTTTGTTGATTATTATGTATTCTATAGGGAGATAAAATATACATTTCCAAAATCCTATAGAATTTATATAAGTGTGGGATTATTATACATTCTTTAAGAAAATTCTATAAATGTCTAGTTTAGATATAATTATATGAGAAGTTTCTTCATCGATTATATCTAATCATTAGGGTGTTGATATTATTACATAAAAAATCTTGTTTATTCTTTTGTTTCTTGAATTATAGTTAAATAAGGAATCAACTAATATATAGTGATGTATAAAGATTATTATTTTCCATGATCTACTTCAATATTACAACCTAAATTAGTTGTGGAAATTCCATAGGATTTTTATTAATCATTTTAAAAGAGTGGATGTTGTTTTTTTATTATTTTAAATAACCCTAGTTCTTGTGAAATTATTCATGTAATACAAATACTATTTACAATTGAAGCCTCAGAAATATGGATTACCATTAAGATTGATATTCCCTTGATGTATTTAGTTATTTTACCTCTTCATATACCCACTTGATTCATGTGATCACATACCCTCCTTTGCATATGATATGTAGTTACTTGTTACATGGAAATAACCCCCCCAAACACACACACTTCATATGATATATTATTCATTTCAAAATATGAATATTCATACCTACCCAGGTTTTATTACATTGATTTCAAAGTTCAAACATTTTGGAATTCTTTATCCTAAAACCATGATAATAATGAGGGAATCTATTTTTTAGCTTCAATATTTTTTCATATAGAACTATCATGTTATATCATCCAAAATATCTTATAAAGAATGATTTTTAGGGACTTATATGTAAACCACTAATTAAATGATCCACCACACATTCAAGGTCAACAATAAAACTAGAGATGTATACTACCATTATTTTATGGTTTTATTCATAGGTACTAATAGATTAAATTTCATCCATAGCTATAATGTTCAAGATTAGGGTCTAGCATTTATCATCTTCACCTTCCAAATGATATATATTTAAAAAACATATCTATTCTCTAAGATCTATAAAATGGTAAATATTCTTCCTAATATTATAATTCATTTATTATAAATTATTTTATTGGTAGTCCCACTAAAGGAACATGGTTTTTAGAACATTAAGACTTAATAGTATGATTCTACTTATGTTCTTCCAATGGGACCTCCCCATTTTTTATATTATTGTTTATAAAATTGGATAATATTTTTATGAATTTTGAACACAATTATCCATCCCAATATGTTTAATATTTGGATGATCTCCACACATATCATTAAACACATTTTTATCTTGGTGCTTTAGGGTTATAGCTATTAAATTAAATAATCGAAATATGAATATGAAAATTTCTAAATGGTTTGAGATAAAACAATTAACCTATAATTATTAACACGTAAATGAAATATAAACTCTCAATTAGTAGTATACATGTTTCAATCTCATTTATCCTTGGTAATAAATATTCTTAGTTAGCTTAGTTATTTTTTAAATATTTAAATCTTCTATAATATTTTATTAATTGAATTTGGATTAACCACAGATTGTCTTGGGAGATTATTAAACCAAATGTTTGATCATACATCTTTTTTATTTCACATGGGGACAATTGAGTAAATATACATCATTCATATTTCATGATTACTTCGACTAGAAATATTTGTGTCATAGATGGTATCCACTTATAGTATCTTGTTAAGGATTTTTCCACTATGATATAAAAATCTATACTTCACCAAAAAAATTAAATTTAAACCCATAAATATACACATCAAAATAATTTGTTGATAATATTATATTAAATAAATCACAAAAAAATCTAGTTAGTTCTTAAAAAGTAAAAAAACTACTTTGATAAAAACATTGGCACCGTAAGTCAACACTTTAGGGTCCAGAGATAAAAAACCTACTTTTACATATCAATATTGATACCATGGTTTATTTACCAAGATAAAATGAAAAAAATAAATAAAATTATAATTAAAACCAAAAATAATTTCACAAAACTAAGAGAAAATTTTTGTTTAGTATATTTATGTATTATATATATATGAAATATATTTTCCAATACATGTGAGCATTCCGTTATAATATATATGCTATATCACCCCCTCTAGAATTATTATAAGTTGTAATTATATTCATTTCCTAGATAATGAAAAGTATGGAATGGTTGATCTCAAACTCGAAATAAGGTAATAATTATCAACATGCCATCATGGGTTACAATATGAGAATATAAGGAAACATGGTCATGGGATAAATTTATTAATAATAGAACATAGAATAATAACAGTAATATATATATAAATATAGAAGGAAATGTGAGCTTAGTTATGAAATCATATACCATTGTAAATGAACAATTAATCATGAGAAGAAAAAATGGTCTATTAAGTATAATAATAAGCACATTTATTTTCCATAATATGTTTGCATAATCATAAGAATAAAAATTATATGGCACAGATCCCCATATAGATATTCATCATATAGTAGGCTAGTGATAATAATAATTGTACCTTTTTTGACTTAGGTTAATCCTTATTTGTATCCTTGTTTATGGGATAAAATAACTTTTATACCCCTTGGGTTTTATAAAAATTCTCCCCTATTCCATTTGTCTTGGGTTAAATCCTCTCATATACAATTTATCATTGGATAAATCCTATCAAGTACCACTTTGTTTTGGACTAATCATACAATATATAATTATTCTTGGAATAAATTATCCCATTTTGCAATTATTATGGGATAAATCCCCTAATAAACTCTTTGTATTTTAAAATATCCTCATGTGTACCATTTTTCTAGGGATACAACCCCACGTTTACCCTTGAAGTTGGGATACATTCTCATGTGTTACATTTTGAACACTTGAGATTTAAAAGTTACCAATTCATTGAATGATGATATAATACAAGGACTATAATTCTTCTATACATATCAATTCCACATTAAAATACTTTTTCTTTTAATCTTTAAGACACCATGGAATGAAAAATGTGTTTTGTAAAATTTGAAGATGATATCTATAAAATGTTCCTTTGGACAGTAAAAAGTTGATAGACCAAATTAAATAACTAAAATGTGTCCTTCATAAGATATTTTATATAGTTATTATAGAAAAATAATTTCAATGTAAATATAAATTTTTGTAATAAAAAATAAATTTTATCTAAAATCATAAAAGAGTATTGATTAACATAATTTTTATATATTTTAAAATAAGAATTTAAAGTCACCTTAAATTAGATTTTTTAGTATCTATGTAAAATTAAGAAAAAGAATTAATTCTTAACGGAAATTTACTAAATGGAAACATGAAAAATAAAAATAGAATTTAAAAAATAAATTTTCAGTGGAAGACAAAACATATTATTCTGAATAGACAAAAAATAATTTTTAATATTTTAAAATAAAACTTTAAAAATCCCTCACTATAAAAATATATTGTAACATGTTGTTAAAAAAAGTGTAAAAGGGAAATATATAGGTCAAATGTGTTAAATTATAATTCTGATTCAAAATATATTGGTTGAAATTTATTTTAAAAGAAAATATGGATAAATAGAGGTTATTGTTGTAAAAGATGATAAGAATTATTCTTTAAAATGATATCCTTTTTGATTATGAAAATATTCAATTGAAAATCATTTAATTTAATTTATTTCTACCAAAAGTGTAAATTAAATAACCCTAATTTTTTTTATTAATAAACCATTATTGTAGGAGATAAATTCAATAAGGAATACTATAACTCAATGAAGAGAGTATAGTTGAAAAAAACACTTACAAATTTTTCTATATTAAATTAGATTCCATTAAATGAAATTAAATAATATGGATCTTTGAACCCTTTAAATTTACATTATATGGAAATAAAATTTCATTTGAGAACAATCATTCCATATAAAAGGAATTATTTTCCATAATATTAGGCATGTCTCATGGGTTTGAAAATGAGAAAAAAAACCCTTTATAGTCCTAATTCGTATTAAGAGGGGGCCTAACTTCCAAAATAATAAAATTTAGTTTGTTAAATAAAATTATAAGAAATGTATACATATATTATTAATTTAATAATCAAAATTTATTATAATTTTCCATTTACATATTATATAGTCTATTCATATGTTTGTTATTTTCCATTACAATTTAACTACTATCACCTAATTTTTCCAATTTTAGCTACTAAGGATCATATTTTAATAATAAGGTAAATATATAAAATAGAATTTACATAACTCTATATAAATAACTAATTTGTTAATAAAATATAATAATATTATTATTTAAATTCACATTTCCATCTCTGATAGATTTTTATAGCAAAGTTCAAGTAGGTGGTTAAACTGACCTAAACAAGTGTACTTTATAAGTTGATGGGTGAGAATGGTGGATGAAGTGTATAATATAATTATAATAGACAAATAATTATAATTATTATATTTTTAAAATTTTTTTTTATGTGCATTAGATAAATAATTAATATAATGAAGATTGAAAAATCAACGTTACCTCATTGAGGCAACAATCTACACAATACACAATCAATGATCCTTTGTTTTTCAAGTGGTTGGTAAAGAATAAATTTTTTTACCCTAATATAAAAACACATTTTTATAGTAATGGTACTGAATAAATTATATTTATATGACTTGGTTAGGTTAAGAAAGATAAATATTAAGATGAAATGGATAAAAATTATGTAACATTGAATTGAGACCTTAATCTTTGTCTTGTATGTATCATTGGGAATGAAGGTATTAGTATACCTAATTGTGAATAGAGTATTATGAACAAATGAAAAAATTATATTATGTGAAATTTTGATTATTTTTAAGAAGAAATTGTAATTATTTCCTCTGTAATGATTGTGAGGAGATTCACCCCTATTAAATGAAAAATGGTTGCTTCTCTGAAAACCTAGAATTTTTAAACAATGGAAAGAAAAAATTCAAATTTAAATGGTTACTAAATATTTAAATAAGGAATTTATGGGTGATATAAGGTTAATAAATACTCCAAATATAATTTTAATACTTTTCTAAGAAATTATTCAAGTCATTTTCCATTAGTATTTTGATGTTTTAAAACGTTCGTTCTTACCTATTTAACTAAAACATAACTAAGTAAATAATTTTTATTAAAAAAAAGAAAGAAGCCATCTATTGAAAAATTTAGGATTTATGGGCATAAATATATACTCAGTTTAATAAAATTAAATTGATAAATAATAAAACATAATAAATATAAAAAATTCTATATATAGAAAAATAATTGGTATAAAATATTTTTTTAACATTAAGTGTTCGAAGTCATATTTATAATTTTTTAAAAAAGTTTATGAGAAATAATATATATATATATATATATATATGTTTGAGAATTATATTAATTCAATTGTTGTGATATTGTCATTTTTTATTTAAAAAAATACACAATATTATAAATAATTGTCATTAAAAATTATAGTTTTACAATAATCAGGGCCATTAACAATAATCTTATTAATCATAATTGTATTCTGAAAAAAGAAATTAATCATATTAATTTATATGATAGTTATGATATAATATATGCAATATATTCTTATGGTTTCATTTTCTACATGTGATGAAAACTAATTGTTATTATAAGTGAAATAATAGTTCTTTATAGTAAAACATTACTCCAATTACCAAAATGTTAGACATGGGAATTTTTAATTTCAACATAGTATTTTTAAATGATATATATTAATTATAAAAGTTTTATATTATATAGAAATTTTATTGATGTTTATTCAATTAATTTTATAATATATTGTCATAAAAGTGAAAAAATATAGAAAAATTCAAATTTTACTATTCATCTAAAAATTAATAATTTTAGGAAAATATAAAAATTAACTATAGGAAAATATTAAAATTTAAAATAAATGAATGAATAAAATTTATTAAATTTTAAAAAATCAAATTATCAATCAACTAAAATTGAATAATTAATGGAAAACTAGTTTATAAAAATAATGCTTTACAAGTAAATTATTTTTATTATTGTTTAATATTACATTATTATTTTAAAAATGAAAATATATTATTTAAAATATTTCGTATCATATATTCTCATAATAAAATTTAAAAGTGGTTAGTTATATCTATTTACTCAATAAATTTTATTTGAGAGGGAATAATATTTTTTAAAATATTAAATCATTTTATTTATTTATCCTCTGAACATAAAAAATTAATAGTGATTACTACCTTTTTATTGAATATAGGATTTATTATTATTATTATTTATTAATAATAATTATATAACATGTCATTTCTATTTTTTTCCTTTTTTAGGATGTATAATATTTTATAAGTATTTATTTAATGAAATGTATTTGAAAATATCGGGGGTTTACAAAGAGAAACTAACTATAATAGAGTTGTTATATCAAATCGATACCCTAATGAAGAGTTGTCCTATATTAATGAGAAATCCAATGCATGAAAAATATACTATACCTGATCTTCTTGAAGTTTGACCATAAAAATTATGGGGATCCAAGACATAGCTAAGTTGGCTAGAAATTCATGTCCATCTTATTTTTTAACGGAGTAAAACATATTTTTTCGTTATCATAGAATAAAATATTAATAATTAAAAATAATATCAGGATCCCATAAGAGTCTTTGAACTTACCAAGTAGAAATAGATTTCCTAATTTAAAATCAATGGACATTCAAAGGTATTGATGATGATAATAATTATAGAATATTATATTAAAACCCCATTATAGGTAATAGTCTTAGAATCTATGTAATATTTGATGTAATAATTTTATCAGAGTTAGTGTTTTCCAATTTCTTGAACTTATAGAAATATTAATATTATGTATTTCAAAATTTATCTAGAGCATTCAATGACAGAAATTGAAATGAAATAGTGTTTTTTGTTACCCATTGTATAGTGGTCTATCATATTATGTACAATGATATAAATGAAATCAATATTTAAATTTCCAAATAATATAAAATTGAAATTTCATCCATATCAGTTATGTATTATCCAACAAGATAAATTTTATAGTAGGCCATGTTTTGAATGGGTTTATACCCTATGTCAATCTAATAAGTTGTATAACCATTAATAAGACGAAAATTGTGGCCCCTATAATATTGTCAATTCGTTGAATGCTGTGTGAAAAAGAGGAATTTTATGGGGTTATAATAAGTGTTTAGTGGGGATAAACCATAAATTCTATATATCAATTCTATATTGTATCTTTTGGTTATCATTAAATTTGATATAATATCTTCTTCAAAATCAAAACACTTCTATCAGTGATACATCACTCCGTATAATTCACCATGATATGACAAGCATGAAATGTATTTACATAAATCATTCATCTTAAACAAAATTTATTGTAAATTGTCAAATACTCTTTAACAATCATTTTTTGGGTTAGATTATAGGGTTTGGTACCCTTTAATAAAAGTTATGAGGATTATGTTCATCTATATTTTCATAGACTTCTTCTAAATATAGTTAGAATGTGTACCAAGACTAAATATATGCTAAATATTTTGATCAAATTTGAACATTATTATATATTTACTGAATTTGGATTCCCTCATACATTCAAGATGGCTAATGCAATCATCTTTTCAGCATCAAAGGTGACGAGGTTATTACTCGATTTATAATTTCATTCTAATAAATTATCACCTAAAATATGGGGAAAAGTTAGTAGATAAATGTATTAAATACCAATAAGTCATATATTATTTATAAAATACTAAATAGGGATAGTAATAATTTTTTAATTAATTCATTCACTATGTTCTTATCATACAGTAACAGGTTCTTCTATAAAGGGGACCATATATTCAACGGAATATGGGCAAAACTATTACTTCTCAATGGTTTTCTATTTCCCTCACATGAAATTTTCATTTTTTATCCACTATATATAGAAAAAAAATTATATTTATATATCAATGAATTAGAGAGACAACATGAATAGTGGTTTGGTTCACTACAAAACCAAATATTTCGTCAAAATCTGGTTGCACCAACATTAAATAAGAAATTATAACTTCACATGTCCATCCAAATGGAAGGGCCTTATATTATACAGAATGACTCTTCTAATGGATCTTCTTCCCAGATAAAAATGGATATAGAATATATTATTCCATTAAATATAGAAATATTTACAAAAAATACATCCCATAACATCAAATTAGGACCCAATGGTCCTTATCATAAGGAACAATACTAAATGACATTGTATTCCTCATTATATGATCCTAAAATATATAGAAATGAAGTCCATAATGATTTAATTTCATCAAAGTAGTACATTATACTTTTAACAAGACATTTAATTGTGTGATAGAATGGTAGATCAATGAAGAACCTAAAAAATTAGAGAGTGGACTATTTTATATGACTTGATTTACGTTAATGAGAATCAAATCCTTGTAAGTGTACTTAGTGTATAGTTTTCCCCATTCATAGTATTGTGTTTGGATAAAAAATCTTATAAATTTAAGGAATTATGGTTTTATTTATTGCTGATATTACATGTATAAATTGATACATTGTTCTCTTATGTTTTCCCATCTATATATTTCATTAACTCTGATTTACATATAATCCATCATAGTTTTCATGGCCTTAACCTAACATAGATACAATTATATATTACAACAATAAACAAGAGCCTTATTTTTATATATTACTTATCATATAAATTCATTTTTTTATCAATGTTATTTCTAAATAATTAGTGTTAGTCAATCCATCTATCTTAGACCCAACAATAGTTATTAATTTTTTTCTAACCCCTCATCTACATTGGTGTTGATACCTCTTTAATTCACATTAGATTTATTAATTTTTTATCATAAAAAGTTATCCTTCCATTTAAATTTCTATTCACGTTCAATTTTTTTGTCCCTAACCTTGTTAGTAGGTATCACTACAATATCCTTACACTATGACAAAAATAATTATTCTCTATTAATTAAATACAACTTAGGTCTTTCTAGAGTCTACTTTATTATGAAAACTATATGTTTCATTTTTATTATGTTTACATAATATGTAGTGAAACCCATGATTCATATTTTATTCCAAGCCACAAATTTCATTTTTATCACCCCCACTAAATTTTACAGTGTCTCTACTCACAAAATATCATCCTGTACTTCAATCACCATGGGGATGATATTTTTTCATCATTGAATTATTAATGGTTTGATTTTAGTAGTGAAATGATATATGGAGACATTTTTAGAATCTATTGAATACATATCCACAAGTATTTATCCTTTTATACTCTCCTTTAATATCTATGAATGATTGAGTGTGGGAAAATTTCTTCATATAAAATTCTAATTACATTTTTGAAATTCCCTTCACATAATCTAGAAAATGTGTCTTTATTAGTTGAATTAGTATTAACCTTATAGTGATATTGGTAATGTGTACATATGATTCTAAAAGGGAACCTCTATTATGATAATTATTATAAAAAACTTATATGGAATGTCTATAATTGACAAAGGGAATTCTATCAACCTGAGGAAATGATAGTTTATCCTCATGTGCCTTCTATGGAATTATGGTGGAACCCATTATTTAAATTTAGTTAATAATAAATCATAGTATTCCCATTTAATGATATGGTAATAAACCAAATATCAAAATATAGTTAATGGTTTTACAATAATAATATATTTATCTCATTATTCCTCAATTAAAATGAAAAAATGTATTCTTTACAATACTTTCATCTATTATGGAATAGAGTTGAAACTTATCTGCATCTAAAACCCTCTATTTGGATTGTATCATTATCCATATTTTTCCAATAATTATTACATTATGATACATGGTATCTTCCTTATGTAATCCAATATTAACATCTGGATCTCCATTCTAATTGTGTTAAATTTTCCATAGTCACTATATAGATTGCCTTGTTTAGTCATCATTATATGATAGTTAAAATTAACCTTAGTTTATATGATAATATATATTATTAAATATCATTCCATAATGATCTTATACATAATAAATTAAATTGATATAGTAATTAGATATGGTACATTCAATTTGTAAATCCAGTTATGTGATTTCATGAAAAAATCATGTATTTTTTCATTGGGTCTTTTCCTCTCCTAGCCTAGAAAAAACATATAAGATTCAGAAACATAAAATATTTTTATAGGTTAAAATCCCCTACTGGTAACCATAAGAAATGTTAATTTTTCATCCCAATAATTATTTCCCCTCCAGTGAATAGAATAAATTATTGGCTACAAATAATTAAAAATACCATAGTGGCCAAAACTTGGAGTTTCTAAAATCCTAGTTTTGATTTCTGGGTTTTTTGATCATATTATGAATTATAGGGACTTTATGTTCTCCACCCATGTTTGTTCTTATGATCTATGAAAATGAATTAATATTTACTGATTGTTTATTTGATCCATTATTTATATTTAATTCACCCATTAAAATTCCACCTATATGGTTTCGTTGATACGAATTCATTCACACCATTATATTTGAATGGACTAACCTTGGTTTACTGTATTGGAAAATGTATTATTTATTTATTTCATATATGACCATCCAATTAAACAATTCCATGATGAAATCAAAACCCTCTATATTATTTATAAAAAAGACCACTTATTTGAAGACACTTATGGTGCATAAACAATCTGGTCAATACGCCATAAGAAACACTATCATTAGATAATATATTATTGATTAAACATTTTTTATCACTAAATTATGTATACTGTGATTCTACTTATCTATGAATATTTTAATGTAATGATAATATGGATTCAATTATATTTTTATTAAATAATTTATTGTCATTAAAATATATGAATAATTTGTTTTTTATATGATCAATCTTTTTGAAGGGAACAATAGTTTGAATTGTTTTTAATTGATTAAAAAATAGAATTTTTGATACAAGACATTAAGGCACATAAAAATTTCTAAAAAAATAACAATATTAAGACACCACTTGAATGGGACTATAATTCATATTCAATTTATCCATGAAGATATACCACTGATTTCATTTATTCTTTAACAATTTGATTGAGGTTGGCTTTTCTTTCTCTTTCTACCCTAACATAAAAAGTCACTTTTTATATTTTATGTTTCCTTTTTTCATATTCATTGAGTCTTTGGTGTACTTTATTTTTCACCATGAACTCACATTTCCATTGATGAAGGCGAATCACTAAGTCCATCCCATCCAAAAATGATTGTTGATATTCAAACACCATTGTAGATTATTTATATCATTCTTGGATCATCATTTCCCAGAGAAATGTGGGAATACCGATAAATTGGGTCACTGAAAGGTCATGCCATTATTTTAAATATGATTAATTCATATCCATTAACATATTTAAAATGTGATATATATCATTATATTCAAATAATATATATCCTAATATGATAAAACAATAATAGGTACATGGTATTTTTTTGCACAACCCACTAATATAGTTTTTAAATACTGGCGTTGGGTTATCCAACCATACATGGTGTGCCATATTTTATTTGAGTGAAAGGGAACCCAGAATGGAATATAAATATATTGAGATGATTCTGTTTTGATCTGAATAAAAATTACTCTAGGTGAGTTTGATGTTGTTTTTTTCTAATGAATTGTAATTCCTATTAATATTTACATACTAGTGTTATATCTTCATCTATCTCTTTCCCTCAACATCATCCATTGATATCAAAAAATAATTCAATATATATATATATATTATTCAGAAACTAATTTTTATTGATGTAAACTATATCATTTTTTACCTTAATGATCATATATTCCAACCTCCCATAATAGTTTAGTTTCATTACTGCTATAATAGATGTACATTCCCTAAACATCCCTAAATTGTGTAGTAGACTATCATGTCCATCAAGGGATCTTATTCATTATAATTTATTTTTTAACATATTTATTGATTTTGGAATCATATCATGGAAATTTTATTTCTAAACCATCATTTAATGCTCTTAAATATCCAAATAGGTCTAATTATAAACCTATGCCATGATTGGAAGATGAAAACACTCTTCTAGGAGTTAGAGATAAAATTATATTTCATGGGTATTTTTCAATTTATTTACAATGATTCCATAAAAATATTTTGGATTATAATAAAAATAAATTCATGGGCGTAGGATGGGAATTATGTATGGTAGAACATACACCCATACCTTTACTTATTTAAATCCTTGAACTCCATTTGGGATGATGGATGGTCTTTAGTGGTCATTTCCAGAGAATTTATTATTTTTCCTGTTACATTGTAAGCCTCATAAATTAAATATGACCTTCTATTAAAATATATTAAAAAAAGATATCATTTAATTAATGTTCTGAAAATATTCTTACACAGTATTCCTCTAGATTATGGGATAAGTCAAAAGGTGGATCTATCAAATCACTCTATTTGATAACTAGAGGCATTTAGATAGGTTTAAATACTTGTTCATATAAAATTGGACTACCAATGTAACTCTAAAATCCCCACATTTTATACAAGGTTCTGTTACAAATATCCTACGTTGAACCCCAAGATATCATAGTCTAATCAGAATCAATAATGTGTTCTATATAATGTATTGGAACATTTCGTTCAATAGTTAATGAATATAGTTTGTTTCCATATGATTATGCACTCTCATGGTGGTCCACCTCTTCATTTTACACACTGATTTATGTTTAATTCACTAAAATAAATGTATTTCAAAATTTATATACCTCAGAAAATGATTTATAGGAGATTTGATTGGGGATTTTGTTCTAGGTTACCATAAGAAGGTTTATTACCTTATAGATTATGTCTGTTAACTAATTTATCGTCAAATAGATCCTTGAATGTTTCTTCTTAAAAAAATACACCAATGTTTGGATATGAAGTTGTCACGACCCCCTCCCCACAAAGTGTACCCCTCATGGGCCAGCAACATGAGAAGAGAGATAATGACCCCTGAGTCCCACCTCCAGTAGGCCCCGGGTTGGCAACTAGTACCGACGGTATATTAAACACACAAATGGGTGGCGTTACCCTCTAAGATAACACATGAGGAAGAGAGAGATAATATAGACACAAACGAACTCCAACTCAAACAGAAATATAGACTAAATCTCATGTACACATATGTATTGTCATAAAAAAATACTACAACAGAAAGGGGGAAACTGAAAGCACCCAAAATAAAGTAAAAACAGTAGCGAACACAATGCCCCAATAGCTCATGTGACCCCAAGCTAGTTGAAACCAGCTTGATCTCCAACATGCTCCAAGTGACCTGAAAAATAGTTTATATAAACATTGGGTGAGTATAATAGTGTACTCAGAAGGATCCTCCACAAAGCCTCTCATGCAACATAAAATAAAGCATGGTAAAGCACAGTGAACAACAAGTGAAACTAACATGTCACCGAAAAATGCATACCAAGTTCCCATCCTCTCCATGGAAACTCTCACCAACTAACACATACAAGAGAATATATTAAATTAAAGAATACCAAGGGTATCCCACTACTACTTTTCCACAGGTTTGCAGCTTTTCCCCATCATCTCAAGTCCTTATCAACTCTCTCCAAAAAGGGTTTTCCACAGACACATGAGAGAAGTACCACAAAATTCACCCCATGAAACAAAACCACCACCTCCACATAAGAAAAGTAACCAGGTAGTTTCAGAGAGCCACCACAGCTCGCATAAGGTGTATCATACGTCTGGTATTATACCTCGAGCCATTAAACCCATAAACCGAGTGAGGATCCTCAATCCATGATAGTCTATACGTGTTATACCTATAGTAGTCCATAGAAAACTATTTCTAGAATATATGTGTGTGAATAACCTCAAGCCATTACAGCCCTCTACCACATATATGGGGAAAACTAACCATTGTGCCTACCAGCACATGTAACTGCCTAGAGAAGAGAGGTGGGCCAAAGGGGGTAGTCTATCATCAATCCTCTCACCAAAATGTTGGAGAAAACACCCCCTAGTGCACAAAATCCCAGGGATTCATTTTCCCTAAGTGATGGGGTAGAGTAGCCTCTAGAAACACAAAAAAAGTATAGAATATACTATAACTAACATCCACTCTATGTGAATAACATAGTCTGATACACCACTACAACTAACATCTAATGAACTCCCAACTACCACATCAATGACTAGGTGTCCTATAAGAACATAACCATTTAAAGAGATTTATTACATTACGTTATTCCCATTTTATCAGTTTCACATTATGTTAATTAATTCATTAAACATTAATTTACCATTAACAGTTCCACATTAACTTTCATCAGCATCACAACCAAAGTCTAATGTCCTTAGCATTGCATCCTAAAAAGCTCCAAGCCCATGGGTTAATGTCGTTTATTCAATTTTTTATTTATAGAATTATATTCCCATATTCCTAGGAATTATAGAACACATTCTATGCTACTAAACACAAGGGGTCTCAACACGGTGAGTCGATGAACTACCTGTCGAGTCCATTCCACCTAAAGCAAGATCATAGACACATCCTCCATTGAGAATCTAAACAGAGAAATCACATGGAAAACCTCATTCATCTTCACACCTTTCGGAAGAAGGGTAAGCAAGACTAGATTCCTTGAGATATGATGAAATTAAAGTTGATAAACAACCAATATGAATCATAAAGAATACACACATTCACATCCAACCCATTTTATCTTCCTTGGTGTCCTCTCTGACACCCCCATGCATAAACCAATGCATCTTGCCACTCTAGGCTTTATATTATTCCCCAACGAATAGGCCTGCCTTCCCCCACATATCACAATAGACATACTGGCTCACATCACAAGACTAGCAGAATGAAAACAAACATCAAATAAATTGGGCTCTAGGCCCTTAAACAAGAACGATGGTAACCTAGAACCATACAAAGAATTATCTTTTATCAAACAACCAGTTCCTTAATCTATCATAGATTTAATGATTTATTATTCATAGGTTCCAAATTCGGGATACCTAACCAGTAAGCTATAACATATAGTTAAAAATCCTTACAATATCAATTTGATTGAAATCAAATCACAACACCAACCATCAGATTTATTCATATTCCTATTTATCATTAGCCTAACAAATTATAATTAAATCCAGCTTTACATTCATTACCAATTTCCACAAATAATGAAAAGATAAACAAAGAAAGAATATATATAACACTATCGAGAAAAAAAAGGCAATATCATTTAATGGATATCAATTTATTTATCTGGTTCAAATATTTAATATTTCAATTCTATTATGACCTAGTAGGAAAAAAAATCTAACACTGTAGTTACACGTAAATGAAAAGAGAAGCAATGAATCCCCTACCTCAAACAGTTCTTGATGATCATTATACAATAACGATCCACACAACATGTTATGATCTCCTCGCCCTTCGACAACTATATCCACCCGAGGATGTAGAGACGCCATCACACTAGTCAACACCCAAAAAAAGTCCATTAGAAAGATGGATACAACATTCCATAAAAGGGAAAGTGGAAGCAGAAGGAGATGAACCCAAAAGAGTGATGATGGAATATAAATTATATTATAGATCAATCAAAACTACTTGGTTGTACCAAAATTAGAGGAGAAACAATCCAAGGAGGAATTTTTTATCGCACCACTCCTATGGAAAGGAATGGAATGTTCGAGCGTATCACACCTAAAAAAAAGGAGGAAGAATTAGAGGGGAAGATATATCATTAATTTAGATGATTTAACATAGTATTGGTTTAAGAAATGTTGGATTTTCCATTAAAATGATATCACATTAAACCATGTGGTTTGACCAACGTATAACATCCTTATCCTTAGGAAAAACTAATATATGTGTTATGGACTTTGAAATCGGCCATAGATTCCTTAAAATAAGGATTTAAATGAATTTTATGTCAAAGAAAACATTAACGGGGTGAAACTATAGGAAGCTAGAACCACTATTTATAAACTCAATATTTCAAAAAGAAAAACATTGTTCATGATCCTGACTGTTGGAGCCTCACCGTTTTAGAAGCACTATCCATGAACTCAAAATTTGGAGAAGGAAAGAGGTCACCGTTGGAACCTCACCATTCTAGAAACACTGTTCATATACTCAAAACATGGAAAAGGAAAGAGGGCACTATTGGGATCTCAACATTCTAGAAGCACTATTCATAAACTCAAAATTTGGCATAGTAAATAGGTCACCATTGGAACCACTCCATTCTCAAAAAACTATTCATGAACTCAAAATTTGGCAAAGGAACGAGGTCACTGTTGGAACATAAACATTCTAGAAACAATATTCATAAAATCATAATATGGCGTATGACATAGATCACTATTGGATCCTCACCATTCTGGAAACACTATTCATTATCTCAAAATTTGGCAAAGGAAAGAGGTCAATGTTGGAACCACACCGTTCTGGAAACACTGTTCATGAACACCAAAATTGGAAAATGAAAGAGGTCACTATTGGAACATCATTGTTGAAACCTAACCATCGAAACCTCACCATTGGAACCTCACCATTGCACTGTTCACATAAGGCTACTGAAGACACTGTTCACATAAGGTCATTGTTGCACTGTTCACCTAAGGTTACTAATGACACTGTTCACATAAGGTCATCGTTGTACTGTTCACCTAAAGCTACCAATGACACTTTTCACATATGGTTACCATTACACTATTCACAGAAGGTTACCATTTCAATATTTACATAAGCCTTCCGATGACACTGTTCACATAAGGTTATCGTTGCAACTATTTATTGAATTGTAAATTTGGAAATGTGTCAGGGATAAGTCACCTTAACCTCCCGGATCACATCAGACACCATATTTCCACAAAGGAAGGGACTAGAGAAGTCCAAGCCATTACATCTGATACCTTTCAATACATTATCGTCCTCGATAATTTGAAAACAATCCTAAAGGGAAATTGAAAATAATTCTGAACAACCACCCATTGAGATACCTCTATAAAGAATGAAATCCATAAGAATCATCCAATGAAAGCCAGCTCATAATAACAAAAGGTCTATAACCAAAAGCAGACAACATTACATGAAAAATAGTTAAACATCAAACTACTATGAGTACTGAGCACGTATCTATGTCTCACTTTCCCCGGTACTGACCTCCATGCCACCGTGTGGGCACAAGGCATAAACCAAGGGGATTGAACGCCCACACAACAACTTCTCTTTGTGGTCATGGATCTCCACAGGTCATTCTTCAAAGGTCACATCATTATCAGCATCGATCACTCCACAATCAATGACATGAGATTCATCATGTAGATTACGAAGGAGCTGTGATACATTAAAGACACCATGTATCTAGCTCATCTGCTAGGGAAGTGATACTCGATACTCCACAACTCCAACATGATCTAAAACCTCTAAAGGCCCAACAATCCATCGAGAAATCTTACTCCAAAGACCAAACCTTCACTGCCCATGATGGCGAGTTATCTTTTAAAACTCGTGATCCCCAACATAACTCTAAGGGTATCATCCTTTGATCAGTATTTGATTTCTGATGATCTTGCGCTCTCTTAATCCTTTCACAAATCACCTAAACCATATATTTTGTATGTACACTAGTTTATGTCTGAGAATTATTGACTCTCCGACCCCAGTCCCGCAAAACATAGAATGAAAAGGCTAACCATACAGGGCTTCAAACGGCACCATAATGATGGTGGATTGAAAAATATTGTTGTAAGAAAACTCCAAAATGTGTATGTGCCTCATTCATGAACCTCTAAAATCACGGACACAAGTGCGTAACATGATTTCAAGAGTCTGGATGGTCTTCTCTGTCTAACAGTCCATCTTATTATGAAAAGCAGAGCTAAGGCATAGATGAGGGTAAAAATCATTCAAGAGACCACTCCACACCCTAGAGGTCAAATAGGTATCTCATTAAGAAATGATCATCCTCGGGACACCAGGATGTGCCTCCACCTCCCTACAGATATTGCCTCAAAAAATTCTAATGAGCTCGACTCCTTGATTGCTATGAAGTGGGCCGATTTTGTTAGGTGATCCACTACCACCAAAATAAAATCATGTCCTACCTGAGATAGTGGTAAACCAATATCAAAGTCTATTGATATGTCCTCCCACTTCCATTGAGGAACATCTATCAGCTGGAGAAGACCACCAGGAACACGGTGTTCGGCCTTCACCTTCTGGAAGACCTAACATCCAGACCCAAACTCCACAAATAGATGCTTTATCCTAGGCCACCAAAAATAGATTTTCAAGGCTCGATACATCTTTTTGATGGCAGGACGCACAACTAAGGGTGAAATATGGAAGTCTATGAGAACTATCTTATGAATCTCAAAAGGAACAAAACGCCTTCCATGATACAACACTCGGGGTTGTTCATCCTCAGTCCAACCATCAGGGGCCTCACTATAAACAACTCGGTGTTTCTAGACATCCACCTCAAGATCCCCCAAATTTAACTCTTCCACTTGATGCCCCCGAGATGACTGCACAATCATCTAAAAAAGACTACCTTTGGCCCCAACATCTCTCATGTCAATATGTAATGATGAAAATTCTTCTATGACACTCCATGAGTCACCAGATTCATGCAATGCAACACTACGTGACTTCTGACTATGCGCATCATCTATAAAATTCCACTTTCCATGTTTATATGATATTTCGATGTCGTATTCCCATAATAACTCCATCCACCGACACTATTGTATGTTCATGTCACGCTGAGAGAAAACATACCTCTGGTTATTATTATTTGTAAAAACTACAAATAACCCACCAATGAGCTAATGTCTCCACAAAATCAGAGCAAATTCCAAAAATGTCAACTCCATATCATGGGTGGAAGTGTAAAATTCATGGGGACGTACCTTTCTATACCAATAAGAAACAATTGATAATTGCTATATCAGAACACAACCTAACCCCAGAAGTAAAGCATCATAAGAAAATCAAACTGAACTTCCCCAGTTGGAAGACAAAGAACTCGATCACTTATTAACTTCTTCTTTAGATACTCAAATGATGCCTAACACCGATTGGTCCATATGAACACCTAGTCCTTTCATTACAATATTAGAAGAGGAGTCGTAACTCAAGATAAATCGACTACGAACATCTTGTAGTATCCTGTGATACCATGGAATCTTCTCACCTCTAACATTGTCTTATGGGATTCCCAAGACACAAATGCTTCTATAATCGATGGATCTACAACTAATCCCTACTGGGACACAACATGCCTCAAGAAACAGACTTCTCGAGCCCAAAACTCACACTTCTACAACTTCCCAAACAACAACTGTTGACGAAGCACTCCCAAAATGGTGTGTAGAGGTTTTTCATGATCCTTATCAGACGTGAAGTATACGAGGATGTATTTGTTGAAATCGATGAAAACCTATCCAGGAACACACAGATTACAAAGTTCATCAATCCCATGAACATAGCTGGAGAATTTGTCTCACCGAACCGAATTATAACGATCTCATAATACCCATGACGACAATGGAATGTAGTATTCGATATATCTTCATCCTTCAAATGCATTAGATGATATCTTGACAACATGTTGATCTTTGAAAACCAACTTTCACCCTTCAGTTGATCAAATAAATCATCAATCAGTGGAGTAGGATGAAGATTCTTCACTATCACTTTGTTTAAGGGATGATAATCGACACACAACCGCAAAATGTCGTCAACCTTCTTCACGAACCAAACTGGTGCACCCCACAATGACACACTCGGCCGAACAAAACCACTCTGTAATAGACAATCGGGATATATACGTAGCATACCATACTCATATGGGGTAGTCCTATATAGATACATAGATATAGGAGACTCTCCTTGTAGTAGCTCGATCATAAACTCGATCTCTCATAGAGGGGGTAATCCTACAACCTCTTCTTGAATGAAATCAGGTTACACTTCTACAACCCTAGGAAACACCAACGGTTGAACCTTTGAATAACATAGCATTATCTCAGCCATTATTGATGATAAGGATGGAACTGTCCGCGGAACCATCAGAGTGTCTCACTCACCAACGAACACCACAGGCTCTCTATTCGCATTGAAGAACCCAACATTCCTTATGAACAAATCCACGATAGCCGGCACCGTATACAACCAATCCATGCAGAGGATGACATCATATGGTAGTATTCATAAACATACTAAATCTCCCCATGAGCGGTGCTACCCCAACACTAGCTCACAGTATCTACACACTTCAAACACGTTAGCTCGTCCTCCAACTCGAATAGTCGACACCAAGGGCACTAGAAGCCTCTCTTTCACAATACCTAAAGCATGGAAAAGTGTAGGTGATATGTAGGAGTGTGTCACTACTGAATCAAACAAGGCATAAACTACGGTAGAAAACAAGCAATGGTTACCTCGAATGATGTCTATCTTGCATGGAGCTGGATAAGCTATAACATGAAGTTGTCCACAAACATCTCCAAGGTCCCTCTGACCCTGATGACGAACACCCCCATGGTCGTGCTCTACTCTCTAAGGGATGGGAGGATCACGAGTTTGTCCCATGACCGCCCCCTATACCCTATACTGATCTAATGCTGGAGAAAACTACTACTGTTTCTTCAGCTGGAACTGCCTCAACGGAGGGACTAGGAGCAGAAAACCAGGTGCACGATGACTATTTTGAATGTTTGGGAACTCTTCCATATGATGAACTTGAAAACCAGAAGAAACACACGAGCCTAATCCCCTATAATAAGAATGAGAGGTACCGACCCAAGGGAAACGAGATGCTGAGGGTTGGGACCATCCCCAGGCTGAATGAAACTCTTCTTCCTTGAAAACCCGGAACCCTAGACCAAAGCTATGATTTGTGAAGAATCATGATGACTCATCTCTCATGATGATCTGGTTTTAGACAGTGTCTTATAGACGACCTATTCCATCACCTGAACCTCAAGATATGCCTTCAACATAAATGGAGTGACCTAGCACTGGATCTTTGGATGAAAAGCCTAATCAGAAATTCATCACCCTAGACTCCTTATCTGAAAACCGGTCCGAATAATATCATAAAAGGTTTCTAAAACGGATTATAAAATCTCACACACTAGGGATCCCTTATCGATGGGTAATAAGCTCCTGGTGATTGGACACCTTCACAGTCAAAGAAAGAAACTCAACTCTAAACTTGTCTCTGAAGTCCTCCAATGGGATCAATGAGTCCTTATGATCCCCGAGGAACAAGAACCACCACTGTATCACTGCTCCACGCGACATCGTTACAACAAAGGACACCAAGTGCTCCTTCCAAGAACAGATCAAATTGAATCCAATATCAACATCCTCCAACCAGTCTTCCATGACATCTTCTGAAACAGAGCCCTCCTACTTCTACAGACACTGGTACTGAAACTATCAGATTGTCCTTCTACAAGTGTCTTCGTCATCTACCATTACGTTGCGGTGATCTTCTAGGATAGACTGAATGACATATTCTATGAGATTTTATTGAGAACTTCGACCTGGAGGCATACCTGTAAAAAAACAAAGAGTTGGAGCTCATATACCAGAAATAAGGAAGACCTAGTAATAATTAATTAATTTTTATTTTTATTCATTTTAGGTAAACCTATCCCAAGGTCTCCCAATTCGAAAACAAGAACAACGAAGAATTATGCATGATACTTCCCCATGTCTCTACCCTGAAACTAGTATCACCATGTTTAGTGACCATTATATCTTTATTGGTCTATACATCAAATCATAGGGGGCCCTAAATGCCTATGTCCCATCTGGTCTCTAGTATTTACATCACTTTCTATACTTTAATGACATTGTTTCCCAACCAACTACAACAACCACACCTTTTAAAAACTCTAAACTCCATCTTATACCCCAAGAAAACATCTGATATCACTTTTCATGACCCCCCCAATAATGTGTACCCCTCATAGGTAGTGAATGTGAGAACAGAGATAATTCCCTCTGAGTCCTGCCTCGAGTTGGCCCTGGGTTGGCGACTACCAGCGAGGGTATAGTAATCAAACAAATGGGAGACATTTCCCTCTATGATAACACATGAAGAAGAGAGAGATATAATAGACAAAAACAAACTCCAAATCAAATATCAATATAAAGGAAATCCCAAGTACCCATATGTAATGTCATGAAAAACTACTACAACTGAAAGGAGAAAAATATATATACCCAAAAGAATGTAAAAACAGTAGTGAACACAAATCCCAAAAAACTCCAGCTCCCTAAAGATTGTAAGAACCAGCCTGATCTCCAGCCCTCTCAATGTGACCTGAAAAAAGTTTATATAAACATAGGGTGAGTGTAATAGTATACTCTTAAGGATCCTCCTAGAAGCCTCTCGAGAAATAGTAATGAATGCATGTTAAAGCACAGTGAACAACAAGTTAAACTATCTCATCACCTAAAAAGGCATACTATGTTCCCAACCTCACTATGGATACTCTCAAAAATTATCACATACAAGAGTGTATTATATAATAATGAATATCAAGGGTAACCAGCTAATACATACCCACTCATTTTTCACTTTCCCCCAACATCGCACATCCTTAGCATATCTCTCCAAACACTATTGCCCGCATACATCTGGGTGAAACACCACAACGTGCACCTAGTGCAACAAAACTACCACTCCCTCGTAAAACAAGTATCAAGATAGTTTATGGGAGCCCCCAGAAATTGCATAACGTGTATCATAAATCAGGTATTATACCTCAAGACATTACAGGTCATACACCGAGTAAGAATCTTCAAGCCATCACATCATATACATGTTATACCTATAGTAGTCCATAAGAAACTATATAAAAAATATATGTGTATGAATATCCACAAGCCATTACATCCATCTACACACATATATGGGGAAAACTAACTGTTGTACCTACCAGCACAAGTAACTACCAAGAGAAGAGAGCAGGGCCAAAGCGGGTAGTCATCCATCAATTCTCCCACTAAAATTTGGGGGAAAATACAACCCCCAGGGCTTATAATCCCTAAGGTGTTAGTTTCCCTTAAAAAGTGGGTGGAGTAGTGTATAGAAACAAAAAAATTACCAAATATAATATATCTCAAAACCACACTATGAGAAAAACTTAGTCATAGACACAACTACTGCTAACGTCTCTCGGACTCATGACTACCACTTCTAAGACTAGGTATCCTATAAGAACACAACCATTTAATGATCTTTATTACATTAAATCATTTATTTTTTATTAGTTTCATTTTATGTTAATTATTTCTTTAAACCTTAATTAATCATTCACAATTCCACATTAAATTTCATTATCATCACAGCCAAAGTTTGATGTCCTCAGCATTGCATCCCTATAAGCTCCAAACCCATGTGTTAAAATTGTATATTAAATTATTTAATTACATAATTACTTTCCCATATTCCCAGTAATTCTAAAAAACATTATAAGGTACTAAAAACATGGGATCTCAACACAGTGTGTAGATTAACAACCCATTGAGTCTTTTAAGCCTATAACAAGAGTGTAGACCCATCCACCCTTGAGAAGATAAACATGGAAAGCACGCAGACTACCCCACATGTCATCACACCTTTAGAAAGAAGGGTATGAAATATCATCTTCCTTAATCTTCGGGGAAAGTAAATAAGATAAACACCCAATAAGAATCAGAATGAATCCAAACATTCACATCCAACCAATTTCATCATCCACGGTATCCTCCCCGACACCCACATGCATAAACATATGCATCTCGCCACTGAAGGAATCAACTGTTGGCAGAACCATTAGGCCTCCCTACCCCCACATAGCACAACAACCATCCAATATCACATCACAACATAAGAATAAGGAAAACAAAAATCATATCAATTGGGCTCTAGTCCCTTAAACAAGTTAGAGGGTAATTCATAACCCTATATAAAATTATCTAGTATCAAAAAACTAGTTGTTTAATCCATCATTGATTAACCTATTTATTATTCATTGTTTCCAAATTCGGGAAACCTAACTGGTAAGCTATCACAAATAATTTAACATACTTACTGCATCAATTTTCTTAACATCAAATTATGAGAAAAACCATTAGATTCGTTCATAAACCACTTTATCTTTAGCAAAAAAAAATCAATTAATCTCGACTTCACTTTCTTTACCAATTTCCATCAATAAAAAATGATAAATAAAGATAGCATAGATATCAAACTTTCTATCAAAACAAGAGAAAATAACATACAATGGATATAAATTTATTTATCTTGGTCAAATATTTAATTTGTCTATTCCATTGTGACCCAGTGGGAAAAAACATGCTAACTCTAGAGTTTCACTCAAAAGGAAAGAGAAGAAATGACCCCCTACCACAAATGGAACTTGGAGATCTTTCTACAAGAATGAGCCACTCAATGGGTTATGATCTCCTCCCTTCATGACAACTGTATCTACCAGAGGATGCAGAGACCCCATCACACTAGTCAACACCCAAGAAAAGTCCATCAGAAACATTGAGATAAAATTCCATAAATGGGAGAGGGGAAATAGAAGCAGATGAACCCAAAATAATGATGATAAAACATACCTTATATCGGAGATCGATCGATACAGCTTGGTTAAACAAAAAATAGATGGGAACCAATCTAAGGAGAAAAGATTGATCACACCACTCTTATGGAATGGAATGGAATGTTTGAGCGTCTCACTCCCGAGGACAAAGAGGATTAATTAGGGATGAAGATATATCATCCATATAAAATATTTAATGGAGAAGTGGTTTAAGATCAATTGGATTTTCCATTAGAGAGGATTACATTAAACCATGCAGTTAGACAATGTAAAAGTATCAAGATCCTTATGAAAAATTAGCATAGGAGTTAAGGCCTTTGAATCGGACATAGAGTCCTTAAAACTAGTCTTTGAATTAATTTTAAGACAAAGGAAACATTGAAGGGGTGAAACTGTAGGAAGCTAGAAACACTGTTCATGAACATGAAATTTGGTAATGGAGAAACATTGTTCATAAACCGTATCGTTGAAACCTCATTGTTGGAACCTCACCGTTCTGGAAACACTGTTCATGAAATCAAAATTTGGAAATGGAATGTTGTCACTATTGGATCCTCACTGTTCCGGAAACACTTTTCATGATCTCAAAATTTGGAAAAGGAAAGAGGTCAACATTGGAGCTTCACCGTTCTGGAAACACTATTAATGAATACAAAATTTGGCAAAGGAAAGAGGTCACCATTGGAACCTCACCATTCGGGAAACACTGTTAATGAACTCGTAATTTGGAAAAGGAAAGATGACACTATTGAAACCTCACCATTCTGTAAGCACTGTTCATGAACTCAAAATTTTGAAAAGGAAAGAGGTCACAGTTGGAACCTCACTGTTCTGGTAACACTGTTCATAAAGTCAAAATTTAGCAATGGAAAGAGGTCTCTGTTGGAACCTCACCATTCCACTGTTCATAAAAGGCTACTGATGACACTATTCATATAAGGTCACAATTTCACTGTTCACCTATGGCTACCTATGACACTATTCACATAAGGTTACAATTTCACTATTCACGTAAGGTTAATGATGTCACTATTCACATAAGGTCACCATTGTACTATTCACCTAAGGCTATCGATGATACTATTAATATAAGGTTACCATTATAATATTCATAGACGGTTACCAATGCACTAATTACATAAGCCTACTGATGACACTGCTCATATAAGGCTACCGCTGCAACTGTTCACCGAATTGGAAATTTGGAAAAGTTTCAGGGGAAAATCACCTTGACCTCCTAAAACAACTCAAACACCAGATTATTGCAAAGGAATTGACCAGAGAGGTCTGTATCATTACAGAAGTGGTATTAATATATTAATATGTATAGAAAAAATACTATTTAGGAGCTCACCCCATTAACAAATTCAAATTTCCATAAAAATATATGTTCATTTCCATAGTGTAAGGTTACTGATCAAGTGATATCTATCCTCATCTACAGTTCTGATTTTAGTGGACCTAGGAATATATATAGTGGATCCTAATCCTATTTACCCATTATTTACCAATTAAAATAAAATAGATTTTATTAAAATGGCATTACTGACTCTGATAAATATTCAATCTTGGTTCCAGTAATAGTATATTCAAGATAAGCAAGTGTCACCCATTCTAAATCTTCTCACTATTATAAGAGTAAATTATGATATGTTAATTATAAATATGCATAATTTTTTAGGATAATATCTTGAAATGATTTTTTATTACATACATAATTAGGGTAAATAAATTAATTCCAATTTTTATAAACCTATTATCCCATCACTATATAAAATTTCCCCATTTCAAAAATACTTTTCCTTTGTTTTGTGATCGATACCATGTCATTAATAGTATACACCAATATTTTTGTCTCTTTAATATGAATTAAATACTTAATTCAATTATTTTTATGGAAAATAATGGTAGGCTATTTTAAATTATCTATAATTGGGATCCATACATGCCCTAGTACCAAGGCAATAGATAAAAAACTAAAATAGTGGTTATCCAACATTCCCCAAATTAGACATATTTAATATAAATATAATACAATGTTTCTTCTAGAGAATCATTACTAGGTTCATATGATGATTCAATAACTTTCATGATAAAATATTTTCCAAGAATCATATTTATTATCAATTTTTTTATTGTTTCCTCTAGCTAGATCACCTCACCTTTGGATTAATCAACTTTAGTGACTCTATTTGGAGCTATTGATATTATCATGTGTGTGGCTGATTTAGAAGTATTTTTTGTATTTAGTGGAATTATCTTTTTCATATGTTCTCTTACTTTACATCACATTTTTATATCCTTTTGGATGTTATTAAATGAAAAATTCATTTTGAATATATCTCCTTTAGAGGAGGAGTACCATTAATCAATGTAATTGGATATTAACATGAAATAAGAACTTTTAGATGTTGTTGTAATCTTGATATTGGATTCTTATCAAATCATAATCAATATTGTTCATTATAAGATATATTTTGACCATGGTATCTTTAAAACATTCTGGAAAATGTTCATATATACACATAAACTAGTGAGAAAATATGTCTGATTCAAAGATCATGAATGTGTTATCAAAATTATTAAAAATGATAGAACATAAATCCTATAAGACGTTATCTAAATTTACCATTTATATCATCCATGGAAATATTCCCTAATAATTCTGTTTTGGATATCACTATATGAGATAAAATTGATCTTTGGTTGTATCCCAATAGTATTGATGACTGTCAAAATGTCCAATGGTGGTTTTTAAATTTCTAAAATTAGTTGAATACGTGGCATTAATATGAACCAAAAAATATCTATTTTTATTTTAAATTAATTTTTTTCGTGATTTTCTATCTACTAAGCCATATAAAACATTCAATAGCCTATAAATATAAAATTTGGACATTACATGATAGACATTATATAGGAATAAATATATTCTAACCAGCATGGAAACTCCTGAACTGATGGTATTATTCACAACTTAAATTCCTAACATTATATGTATGATGGTCCTAAAATAATAGGAAAACAATAGGATGGAATAATTTAAATACTTATTCGTATGTAAATAAATCCATCACGATTTACTAAAGGATTTTTTCGGAATAAACTATATCCCCATTTTCAATACATTGACCATGCAAGCTCTGGCCGATAGGCGCGTGGGGTTCCCCTAATCGATATCATTAGGAAATTATTATGAAATGGGGGTTGGACCATCAATATAAATTATATGGAATATATTTTTAAATTTTATAAAGTATTGTTAGTATATAGGTAGGGTTAATTAATCACATATTTCACAGATTCAATTAGAAAATATTATTCCAGTGTTTTTTCCACTCAATATCATCTAATGTATCTAATAAAAGGGGAAATTAATTATATATATCTAAGTATTAGTGGTATGGTAATTTTAATATGGATCCACATATAAATATATATCTCTTTATGTTTATATGGAAATTATTAGTTTGGTTCCTCAAACAACTCTAATGATATGTGATAAGATTCAGTCTCTTGTAAATGTATGTTTGTGGTTTCCAAATGGATTCCAATATCACCAAGTATTGGAATAGGTTATAAAACTCTATTGATGTTTTCTTGACCTAGTGGGATGACATCCACTTTAACATAAATTCTCATGCTGGGTTAAGGTCCTAACCATCTATCCACCCATGAAGACTATCATTAACATCATGACGATAAATAGACGTATAACAATTTATTGAAGACATCAGAATGAAATTATGGTATCTGTGGTGAAATTTTTGAACTAAATTATGTATTTATAGTGTATAATATTATTTTATATTAAAAATAAATATTGATATTTTCACTCTTTTCATGTACTAATAGAGGATGAATAACAATTCTTGTAGGTTGTGTTCTAGAAAACACCATTATCTTTTTTAAAAAAAAGAACTACATTTGATAGCATATATGGAACAAAACATAGAAACTAAAGAAACCATGAAATATTATTATTTAAATATGATCATTATGAAATATTTTTTAAATTATCACGTCTAAATATGATTAATTAATTTTTGAAATATATATATATATATATATAAACTACTCAATATAAATGTATAATAATTGATTAACGTAAATACCCAAACCACATTAGACCAGAGTCATTGGTTACATTGTTATATTGAAATAAGATATAAGGAATCACATCCCAAAGGAAAAAACAGTTTATTAGTTTTGGTAAACTATACACTTTTAATATTCTTATAATACATTTGAAAAAAAAATTAAAACATAAATTATTTTTGATAATAAAATAATACCCAGTACCATACCTCTTTATAATTTTTTATACTACATAGATTCTGAGGTAATGGAAAAATAATTTTTACCTCAAATTATAACAACATAGGTTCTTATAAAATAATTTTATTTTCATTCCAAAAATAAATATATAAATTAATAATAAATTTATAATCAAATAAGTGATATTTATAAAAGAAAAAAAATCAATAAAAATAGAATATTATCCTTACATAAAAAAGTATAAATAATATTTATGTATCCTATAAGTGAAAATATTATATAATTATGTCATGAAATATGCAATTTTTTTAAATGTTAAATTTGGGGTATGTATTTATGTGACACGTAAATTTTTATTTAATTTTTCTAAATAATAATATTATTTAAATAGGCCTTATAATAATAAAATAGATTCATAAATTAATATATTTTTTATGTGATTACAACATTGTTTTATGAGACCTTAAATAATTTTTCAATGTGTTATAAAATCATTTATAAATTAAAATTTTTTATTTTTCAAATAAATAACGGTTTTGATTAAAAATAAAATTTAGAAAATTTAGAAAATTATTTCCATAAACTAGAGTTAATTTAATATATCTAAATATTAAAAAATGGTTAGGGTTATTTTTTTTATTTTTCTAAAGTACATGAATTTTTTATTAAAAATGAAATATGGAAATTTATGGTATATTTAATTTATATGTTAAATACACTATTAATTATGTGATCACCGATATAATAACTATATAATTTAATCCTCCTTCATTATTTTAATATTTTTAGTGATAATTCTAAAAATATTATAGTCGAGATCCAAAATAATAAATTATTGAATAAAATAATGTGAAGACACCCCTCTCCTCCACTATAAATACAACCCTTCACCAATAATTCCCCTTATTAATTCCTTTTAGATTCATTAATTTCTACCTAATTCCTTTCCAAAGTATAACAACCCACACTTTACATACATTGTTATTACTTCAAAATTGAAGCAAACTTATTACAATATATAACCAAAGCATGAATGGACCGTATAGGTATAGTGTCTTTAGAAACTGGGAAACATAAACAACTTGTTCATAAAGCATCTACATTGTCTCCCATTTATTTAATCATATCTAGAGTACCTTTTGGCATATCCTACTTAATAACCTTATTTATAACCTGGGGAAAGAAAACATACAAAACGGTGACCTCAAATGCTCAGTAAGGGTAAACAAAAGAAATATCAATCACATCATATTCATAAGAACATAACATTTTGGAAATCTTAACCTGCAAAAGAGATTATAATTTCATTACATGGGTTTAATCATAGTAGTGAAATGTAATCCCAATAATGATATCTTAAAACATGAAACATTTTTTCATACAAACATAATCATATAGAATCATTTCTTAGTAGTCAAGACTCATAGACAAGACTATCTTAGTGGAAAAAGTCCATTTCTAAACCGAGTTCACTCCTCGTTTCATTCATGTTTCGCTTAACCAGACTAACCTTCCATTCCAGCCATGTCTATCTCATGAGATATAAATCTTTACTCAATGCATTGGAGGGAGATATAGGTCCCAACCATTTCATAATTAAACCATTCATATGTGTGCCACAAAATCATAATTCATACATCATATCATAACCCAAGTAAGAAAAATGGGATTCTTAAACATCATGCCATCATAACATAATTCACATAAGATAAAAGGACATCATAAAATATATTACATCATAACATAATCAAATAAATGTAAAAATAGGGATTGAAACAGAACCCTATATTATATTAGATGGAAAATATTTTTGATAAAACACTTGAACTCCCTTCTTGAGGAAAATATTTTTTCTACTTCCAAAACATTTTTCCTTTATTAACATGTCATACAATTTTAAACTAAACGAATTTGATTAAAAATAAATGTGAAAACTTGTAAAGGAAGATTATGGAAATGAGGTTCTAAAAATCCATTCATGACATATAAGTTAAAAAAACATTCTTCTCATACTTTGGCCGGAAAAGTCAAAAAGTACCTCGTATGAAAAACAACAAAAGATTCCTTTCATATCTTTTACTAAAAACACACCAAAGGGTAAAATTGGATTTAAAAAATTTTAGGAGGATATAAATAATATTACATATTAAGAAAACATGGATGTGGAAGATAAATATTCCCCAGTAAATTTTTAAGTATAAACAATCTCAGAAAAAAATTGAGATTGTGAGATTTTCCCTTACCTTAGGTCCGATTTGCTTCGTAAGTGTCCAAACCTCCTGTATAATGATTTAAATAATGTCATTTTCCAGAATCATACTCATTGTTTTGATATCATATATGGTCATATTCTTATCTTCTTATTAGTAATATTTCACTGCTACTTGTTATTCGGGTGTTTATTACTTTTTGTTCTTATGCATGTTTTCTCGAATAAATTCTTATTCTTCTTTTTAGGTTATAGATACCTCATTTCCAGAATGGTATTAGTGTAAAATATATAATATTTATTTATTCAATTCATTTATATAATCATTATTAAATGAAGATCATGTAGAATGTGTCGCATCACATCGTGGAGACGGTATTCTGTACATACGCACGAGCGATGATATCAATCCCTTGATCGTGGAATTGTATTGGAGTGTATGTATTCTATTTTAGAATCAATATCACTTTACAATAATCATATATAGTAATTATTTACACCATTATACCCATCCAAGTAATGTGGGTGTGGAAAATAGATTTCACCACGACCTGGAGACAGTATTCCGTACATACGCACACGCGGTGATTTCATTTTCTGTAGGATGGATAGATGGTGAAATAGGGTTTTTAATAATTTTAATAACATATAAGTATATGAGTGATACTGACGTTGTTACTTCATAATGAAACAACTAAAGAAGAAGAAGTAGAAGAAGAAACACAGTTGAAAGAACCTGTAATGGACATTACCTCTTCTTTGAAATGCCTTTTCTTAACATCCTCTTAGGGCACTAAATATGGTCTTTGATGATGACCATGACCTCTATTATGTTTCTAGATAAGTGGATAAGAGAAATTTTCTGTGGTTGGACGAGCTAGAAAGCTCAATTTGGTGTGAGGAAGAGAGGGAGGAGGTGCCCTTTTATAAAAGAGGAGAGGGGCACCTTAGGAAAAACTAAAAATATTATTTTATTATAAAGTCATATATGGTTTTTAATAGCTACAAATTGATTTATTTGGAAGCTAAGATGGGTATGGGTCGAAATCCTCTCATCAAATATAATTTAGACAAGTTTATGTTTCTATTTTAACCTTATCATTTAGATTTAACTTTATGTTAAATAATTTTACTTTTACCATGTCTTCTTGTTTTCTTACACTATAAGGCTAATAAACATAATATAACAAGCCAAAAGAACCCCAAGTTGTTTATTATTAATATTTATTACCTTATCTAAGTCATTTTTTCGAACCTTATATTTCTAAGAATAAAATAACAATTAATAACATAATATTTATTTTAAAAACTATTTTAGGTCAATTTTGACACTATTTGGTCCTTGTTTTTTGGGAAAATTATAACAACATGATTAATTTGATCAAAGTTAATTAAATCAATAATAATATGTAATATTAACCTATAAAATTAGTGTAATTTATAAAAAATCCCAAATTACATTTATTTGTGTATTTATAATATCAATTATGTTAACATTTCCTTAATAAGGTAATTACCACATCATCATTATGTCATATATAAATTAAATTATTTAATGTCTAAAAATTATAAATAAATACAATTATGTAGGAAATCGTTTTATCTCTCTAATTAATATTTATAGTAGAATTTATATTACTTATAACCCTATATTAAAAATGTTTTAGTTATCAAACTTTGATTTTGACTATTTTAACCCTTCTTTAAATAAATTAATAATAAATTTCCTAATCTAATCCATGTGGATATAAATGGTCATATTTTATTCCTAAGGTTCTATTTGGTATAATTACACTTATCCAATATAATTAGGACATGTTTTAGGGTAATAATAATATCATTTTTACCCTTAATAACCCTATTTACTTTTAACCGTGGTAAATAAAAGTAAAATGTTACTATTCACCAAAAATTATTTTCATCTCATTGAACCAAATTTTAGTCCTTGATATTAACCGTGTCTCTCGGCTTTTCCAAATTCCACTCACATAAGTGGTAAAATTATGTTTTATGTAAATTTTCAAATTCTCCTAGGAGGTGGGTAAAAAACGGTGAAAAGTTCAATAAAATTTTTATATATTTAAATTATTGTAAAATGACTCCAATTAATTACGTTGAACTTATATAGGTATTATGTATCAATATTCACATAAAATAAATTTAAATAAAATAAATAATTATTTAAATAAAAAGTCGGTTTTTAAATAGTAACATAGTGTTTTCACTATTCATCAAAAATTGATAGTTTGCAGAAAAATAGAAAAATTTCACTCTAGGCTAATTTTGATATTTTCAATCCAAAAATGAAGTCCATTTTGAAAGATAAAATTTTAAAAATTTCAAAAAGTGGGTATTACTATTCATAATGGCTAGTTTTAATAATATTATAATAGCATATCGTTGTTTAGTGAAACTCGGTATTGCGTACGACGAAAGCTATCGAGGAAGGTCGCGATTGCGCGTAAAGCAAGCCAAGCTAGTGTTGTGTGTAGTAAAGGATTTCATTGATGATGTATATAACATAAAAAAATATTTCTCATAAAAATATCGGGTGTTACACAAAGTCTCTTCCCCACATATGAGACCCTCTATTCTATCTAAAAATAAAAACCATGTAAGGTCTTTAAAAAGGTTCTCAAGGAGAAGAAGTTCAATAAGTAAAAACATCTTTAATTTTCTTTTTTTTCATTTTCAATTTCATTTAATTTTTTATTACATCATCAAATCCCCCCATCAAAGTAACATGGTAACTCAAGTATCATAACTATACTACAATTTTATTTTTTTATGTAATATCTGATATAAAACATATCATATTCTCCTCTTATTATAGAAAATTAAAGCATCGTTTGTGACCTGTGGATTCACCCCTTTCATAGACATTGTATTTTCCTTTTCCTTTAATATATTCATGGATGGACAAAAAACCATTATTAAGGATAATTGATTTATTATATTTTTATTATAACTTTTTAAATTTTATATAACTAATTTATATACATATCCTTAAATAACATGAAACTAGTTTTTGATGATCTGGAAACCCCACCAAAAGTGAACAAATATTCTATCATCAATTTTTTATCTAATGAATCATCATAATATCAAAAAACAATGATATATAGTAAATCATAAAATAATGGAACCATATTAATACCATTTTGTTCCACTCCTTGAGTTTTCCTTCTATTTGAAATGAAAATCCATAACAAACCATCCATGAAAACCCTGAAGTAAATACACAAAAAAATAAATAAACAATATTATCAATAATTCGGTATAAAGGTTTAGAAAAAATATAATTTAAGGTATTATTAATATTAATGTAGTTCTTTAATATATTAATAACAATCTTAAAACAATATTCAGATGTTTTGAACATGATTAATGTATGAAAAAACATAGGTAAGAAGATTTCCATTAAAAAACATCCTTCAAATTTCTATTTTTACAAAATTCAATATCAATGTTTTTAAGATAAAAGTATTCATGTTTTATAGTTATATTCATTTTCATGGGAATTGTTTTATGATTAAGGATGGTATCAATATCTCCCATTAATTCATTGCATATGTTTTTATTGTAAGTTGATTGTAATGTTTATTCCAAGTGTAACTACAATGGATACAACATAAGGTAGCGATAATGGTTACTTCATATGGTAGCTGTGAGGGTTACCTTATAAGGTAGTCATTGGGGTTAAAAATCATATGGTATCTGCAAGGGTTACAATTTTAAATAAGTAATCCCCTATGTCACCTTTGTGGTTTTGTTTAGGTTTTTAAATGTTTTATGAAAATCAAATGTTTTCAAAAAGTATGTATATGATATATAATGGTTGATAAGTACCTATTTGTAAAAATTATTTATTATGTTGATACGTATTCATGGACTAAGGGTTTTTCCTTGCTTTTATGTTCGTTACTGATCTTTTTTTATCAGAATTTTATAAAACAGAATTCACAATGTTTAAGTATCGGTAAGAGAAAAAAATAACCCTAGATAAATAATGTGAATATTTTCAAAGAAAATATTTCTTGTTTTGTTAAAAACATTTGTATTTTGGAAGTAATGGATAATATTTTAGTAGTACCAACTTTTTATCCTTGTGGTTTGATATGTTTGAATTATTTCCTTTTTATCTAAATCACTAAATCAAAAATAACATTTAGAATGTATTATGTGTATTCTGGTAGAATTAAATAGATTATGTAATATTGATAGTCTGGTCATTATAGTTGGTATCATATCATGGTTGAGATATATTTCGGGTTTTGGATGGTATTAATAGAATAATATTAATTATTTTATTCTTATTTTTTTGTTGAAATGACATATGATTTTAATATTAGGATGTTGTTTTATCTATGATATGTTCGTACATAATGGTTTTCTAAAGAAGAAATAGGGAAGATAATGTTAGAGAGAACTATGTGGATGATATCTCTCAGAATATACAACCTGAAATAGTGGGAATTGGAATGTATAATCCTGTGATAGTAATGGCATGATTGATTCTGACTATAAATGGTTGTTTTTTCCTTGTATGAGAATAGCTAGAGAAACTACAACGGAATATGGAGATAGTGAAACATTTAATGGGGAAACAAAATCCATCTTTCAGTGGATCTTCTGAACCAATACAGATTGAACATTAGACTAAATCCCATGAAAATATATTTTATGTCTTTGGGTATTTAGATAATTAGATGTTTAGTGTTGATATTTATCATTTTGAATGTGAATTTGACCAATGGTGGTCAATGGTCAACAATATCAGAGATAGTGAGGACTTGATTCTTTGGAACGGGATAAATATAAGAATTTTTTCATTGAAATATATTTTCCTATGGTTTTTCGACATAGTATTGAAAAGAAACTACTAGAATTGAACAAAATGATAGATAATTTAGTGGCCGTGTATGAAGAAAATATCACTCCATTAGAATGGTACACTGAAAATGTTATTTGAGATCTTGAAAGTAAATTTGATTATTTACTTAGTATTTATGCTAATATATTAAATATATTTTACCTCTCATAAATTATATATTTATTAGAAAATTGTTCGAAGATTTGAGAGGGTATAAATAGAGTATTATGATAGTCACGTGCTCTTCGAAAAAAGCAGGAGAAAGGTCCAGATTCAATGAAATGGGTAAGAATCAACCAAAGAAATCTAATGGAAAGAAAATAAAGTTTAAACTTTATGAACAGTGTTTTAAAAATAACCTTACGAAATTTATTAACAAATTGAAGAAGTTTTTTTGAAATGGTATGCTTGGAAACATGGTTTGTGATTACAATTAAAATGGAATTGGGGAAGGTATGTTTAATTCTGATTAAAAAACTGTAAAGAGGATTAAATGGGGTGAGATGGAGAATTATGATAATACCTACCCGAAGAAAGATCTTAATGATGGAAAACATCCAAATTATTTGTAGAAAGGTTCATTGAAATATTTTATGACTATTTGTTCAAATTTTTAACTATCCAAGGTAGTGGTATCTGGTACATTGTTTATTTACAATGATTTTTCTAATGTCTAGTTTGATGCGAGGTCCACAAATACATTTATTTTAGAGAAAATTTCTATTAAATTTTAATCTTATCATCCTAAAATGAAGCCAAATATTATGGATAAAACACCAAGGGGAGTTACTAAAACAAAATGGAATTATAATAACAATCATGTTTTTTTATGTCGAATGAAATTACATGCAATCATAATTTTTTCCATAGTAGAGTTTGTTTTTATTTTGGGTGTGGATGAGATTTCTATTCATCCTGATAATATTGATGGTAGATCTCAAGATTTTTTTTCAAAAAGTGTTTCAGTTTGTATAAAATAATGAACCCATACTTTTGATAATATATTAGGAATATGAGAATCTGTTAAAATATGGATATTAATGTTATCTTTCACACATTTTAGAAAATAAGGAAATTATTCATACTTTTTATGTTTTAAAAGAAAATGAATTCCTTGATGTTTTTCATATTTATTTCCTAATAATTATACCTAATTATGAAGTTGATCATAAAATTGATTAATATTCACATGATAATAAAATTTAAAAACCCACCTATCGAATGTCCTATGTGAAACATTGAGAATTGAATAATAAATTGAAAGAGTTTCTTGAAAAATGTTTCATTCATCCTATAACTTCACCATGGGGTTCTCCAGTTTTGTTTAGTTAAAAATAATGATTTACCATGAGACTTTACATTGATTATTGATTAATTAATAACATTACTATTAATTATTTATATCCATCACCTCATATTGATGACTTATTGATTAATACTAGGGAGAACATAATTTTTTCAAGTTTGACTTGAGATCTGGGGACCATTAGCTGGAGATAAATATGTGTGACATTTTGAATACAACATTATGAACTACATATTGAAAATATGAGACTATTTTTAGGAAATTTTCTTTAAAAATTCTCCTTCTATATTTATTGATCATTTTAATAGATTCTTATGTGAATATTTGGATGATTTTTTATTGTTTTTATTAATGATATTTTGAGGTTTTTAAAAAGTTATGAAAATCATGAAAATAATTGTCCTGCATGTACTCAAAGAAAAGAAGTTTTGTGAGTAAGTTATCAAATGTTATTTATGATTTTAATAGATTTATTTTTATGGGAACATTATACATAATTATAGAATAATAGATGATCACTCACAAATAAATATGGTTTATGAATTGATGAGACCTAAAAATGTTATTAAGATTCATAGTTTTCTTTGATTAGAAGGATATTACCAACGGTATGTTAAATAATTTTCATAGTTATGTAGCCAGAAAATTAAATTAAAATGAAAATCAGTTAAATTTATTTTGAAAGAACTTTTTAATGTATATTTTAAGGAACTAAAAAAGAGAATAGTGAATGCTCTAGTATTGGGCCTATAATTATGAAATTGTGACTTTTTCATCTAGAATGATGATTCATTGAGGGAATATGTTTGTGTTCTAATGAATAAGAATTAGGTAATTTATTATTCTTCTTGAAAACACAAAATTCATTAATTAAATTATCCCAGGCATGATTTGGAATTAACAGTTGTAGTTTTCCCTTAAGAAATTTTGAGGGCATCATTTGTACGGATCCAAATGTGAAATATATACTGAATAAAAAATATAAAAGTATATATTCACTGGCCAAGAATTGAACACGAGGTATATAAGATGTCTTGACCTGATAAAAGTGTATTATTGCATGATCTATTACCACCCTGTAAAATAAAACAATTTGGTTTATGGAATTATTTGAAAACATCATTAATTATTACACATGTTACATTTGGAACATAACCCCTTTGTAAATGATTTGATGAAATTTGGATTAGAATTTGTTAGTGTAGGAAATTTATCAATTTATATTTAAGTTTCAGTTTTGGCACATCTATCCTACAGAATTGAGAAATCATTTAAAGAAGGAAATGATTTATATATTAAGTTATAAATGGTTAAGGAATTTAAATTTTTTGAATTTAATGTTGATAGTTACTATATGTTGAGATTTGGAGGGATATTACGCATGCATTGTGATTCCTAGATGAATAAATAATTCTTTTTGTGAGGCTTATAGTTATCCATTTTCTATTCATCCTATAATAATTAAGATATATAGATATATTCAGTCGAATAATTGGTATGATGGAATGAAAAGATATATTACTGATTTTACAATTATATGTTATAATTGTAAACAAGATAAATCAGAGTGAAAACTAAAAAAGGAGGTGCTTCATCCATTTCCAATTATAGAGTGGAAAAGGGAAAATATATCCATGGACTTCATGGTGGGGCTACTAAAGGATCCGGAAGGTAACTATGAGATTTGGATTACTTTTGATCAACTGACTAAATCAAATAATTTCCATTCTATTTAATAGAATAATTATATTGATCATCCATCTCTACTATACCTCAAAGATATTGTCATATTTCATTGATTTACTCTATCCACTATATCTAACAGAGATCCTAGGTTCACTTATCACATTTAGAAAGGAATTTATAATTCCTCTAAAACATAATTAACTGTCAATAGAACTAATTATCATCAATCTTATTAACAGAAAGAGTAAAAAATTCATACAGTGGAAAACATGTTACATGATTTTTTAATGCATTTGCAGGGAATTTTGGATCAACATCATTCATTATTCGAGTTTTCTTACATAAACAATTTTCATTGTAGTATACAGGTGAATCCTTGTGAGGCATTATATGGAAATATGTTTCAAACATAAACATTTAGTGATAAGGTCTAGGAAAAGAAGTTATTGGGTCTAGAATTATTATAGCAAGTGGTTAAGAATATGAATATGATGCAACAACACATGAGTAAAACTGATAGTATACAAAATAGTTATGTAGATTACCGGTGGAAATAATTTTCTTTCGAGATATGTGATCAAGTTTTTCTTAAAATCTCAGATTGGAAAAATTTTATGTGTTTTGATAAGAAATTAAAGCTATGTTCACACTATATTACACCTTATGAAATCCTTGATAATTTTGGAGTAGTTTCCTATCAAGCATCTTTTCCTCCACGTTTATCTCAGGTAAAAAATGTTTTTTATCTATTAATGTTAATAATGTATCTTTTATATGAATCATATGATTTGATCACATAACTAGTTCAACTAGAAGATAAAATTTCAGAAAAACCGAATGGTTAGACAAGTATCATGGTAATATGAAAAAACTGTAAGGGAAAGGCATCCTCAATTTTATTATAAGTGAATAAATATTACAAGGATGAAATTTCTATAAGGGGGATAATGTAACAACCACGGTACATAAAAAATAATTTTGTTTTCAATCATGAATTAAATAGTTATATTCACTATAAATTTACAATGAAATAAGTGATAATTATGGAAATTCAGGAATCTATAATAATATAATAATAACCACATCTATGAATGTATAAAAAATTTATTTATCATATAAATGTAAATATCGTATATATATATATATCATGAAATAAGTAAATAAATGTTTTGAAAATGATAAATTGTTTGTTGGTATTTTTATGACACATTAATTTTTATTTATATTTTTAAAATTAATATAATGATTTAAAATACAATTAATCTTCATAAAATATATTCATAAATAAGTAGTTTCTTCTTTTGATTATATGATAATTTTATGATACCTTAATTAATTTCTCAAAGTGTTATAAAATCAGTTATAATTTTAAAACTAATATTCTTTGAATAAATGATGATTTTAATTAAATAATAAATTTGGAATACTTAGATTTTTTTCATACAATAGAGTTAATTTCTGAATTCTAATCATCGACAAATGGTTCGAGTGATATTTTGGTATTTTTCGAAAATTGTTGAATTTTTAATGTATAATTAGATATAGTAATTTACGATATATATACATTATACGTTAAACAAAATATTACTTGATTTTTCACTGATGTAAGAACCAAAATCATTATTCGTCATTAATTATATTAATATATATAGTCATAATTATCAAACTATTCATATTATTGAGAAAAAAATAATTAACTATAAGATTAAATAATGAGAAGACACCCCTTTTCCCACTATAAATACCACCTCTTCTCCACACATATAAAAGCCTTGTATCTTGTTAATCTTCTACCCATTTAAATTAAAAATATTATTCCACACATAATATTCCATTTGGTCTCACTAAAATTCCAAAACCAAGGGCCTTAAAGAGGTTATCTATGAGATGAAGTTCCATTGGTAAAATCCCGTTTCATTTTCTTTTATTTCCATTTCAATTTAATTTATTTTATTATTATTTCATCAAGCCCCCTTACTAGTTACATGATAAGTACAGTATCTTAAATATAATATAAGGTTATATTTTAATGTAATATCCATCATAAAGCCTGTCATCTTCTCATATTTGGAGAAAAATGAAAGCATCATCTATGACGTGTCGATTCACCGCCTTCATGGGAGTAATATTTTAATTTTTCTATACCACCATCAAGTCTGGTACAAAACCATTATTATTGTTAAAATTTATTTTAATATGTATATTATAAATTATTTAATTTCATATAAATAATTTATACACATATAATTAAATAAAATGAAACTAGTTTGTGATGGTTTGAAAAATGCGCCAAAAAAGAACCAAACATTAATCATTAATGTTTTTTATCATTAATCATCCTCTTATCATAAAATATGATATATGGTATAATTTAATGTCATAGAAACGTATTAACACCATTTCGTTCCACTTCTAGTGTTTTTATTCTATTCAGCAAGGAAATCCATAATAAAACAACCAAAGAAACCATGAAATAAATGGTCCCAAAACAATGAAATATACACAATATTATCAATAAATGGCTATAAATATATTTTAAAAAGATCATATTAGAAATTATAAATATCAATATTGTTTTCAATATATTAATAAAACCTTCTAAACCATTATTCAAGAGGATCAAACATTACTAATGCAAAATGAACCTGGGGGTAAGGGACATTTGTATAAAAGTCCTCTTTTAAATTTCTAAATTTATTAGATTTAGACGGAATGTTTTAATGACGAAAGTGATCATGTTTTATGATTATTTTCTCGTTATTGGTAATTTTTTATTCTGAAGGGTGGGAATTATATATACGACCAATTAATTGGGTATGTTTTTTCTATAGAATTTGACAATACTTATTATTCCAATGTAACTGTAGTGGTTGTACCATAAAGAAGTTGTGAGGGTTAGATCACAAGGTAGATATGAGGATTACATTATATCATGGTCATGAGGTTTAATAATCATATGGTAGATAAGGGGGTTAAAATACTAAAGAATAAATTCCCTAAAGATACCGTTATGGTCTTGTTAATTTATTTTTATGTTTTATGATAATATCTTTTTTTTCACAAAGTATATATATAATTAATTAGGGGTGATATGTTTCTATTATTGAAAATGATATCAAAATTTTAAATTATTCATGGACTAACAGTTTAATTCATTATTTTTATGTCCCTTAATTATTATTTTTGTTCACATCCCACACATTGAAATGTTTTTCAAAGTGTTTATGGATGGGTAAGAAACAATTAGATGCCACGATGAATGTTATGTCTATTTTTAATGAAAATTTTTAATGTTTTATTAAAAGCTTTTGTATTATAGAAAAATGAATATTGTTTTAATTATACCCAATTTTTATGATTGTGGTTTGATATGTTTGAATAATTTCCTATGTCTCAAATACTCTAAACTGAAATGATCTTTGGGAATATAATATGTTATTCTACATGAATTAACTAGATTAAGTAATGTTAAATTTCAAGTCCTTACACCAATGATCAATAAGGGTTATGTATGATGGAAGTTATCAAAAATCAATAATCATAATCATTAAGGCGAGGTATGTATATAAAAACAACCCAAAATTCATGATAAGATAATGCATAAATAATATTTTAAAAAAAGTGTAGAAAAAACATTACATTTAATAAATAACTGAGAATGTAATGCATCTATATATAATATTATAGTGAAAATAACATGAATAAAAATAACTTAATTCTTGATGAAGGAGGTGCTAAAATAATTGACATCATGTTTGAAAGGAATAGGATTACCTTACCAAAAAGATCATTCACAAGACTATTTAGAACTACGAGGAACTACCCAATTAATATTTCCATCTTTATCTCTATCTTACATACCATTAACAAGAGATCCTAAAGATACATGGTACAAAACAATTAAGTTTGGTCAACTGGTCTATCTTATGAGACCACTAATGCATCGAGGTGATTTTCTATATATGTTTTACATCCATTATTTCTTGTCTAAATAATTTATCATATATCTAATAAACAATTTAATTTCTAAAAAATTTGTATTTACATAAAGTATTAGTATTGAGTAAAAGACACATATTTTACAATATTTACCCAATCAATCTATTCATAAACTATCCCATAAATCGTATAGAATGTTATCATTACAGTTCATCCTGAATATAAAATTCAATAATGGTTTTTTGTTCAGATGATAATACATAAAAGAGACTAATACATAGTATTTCATAAGGGAATTTCCCTTAGTACTTTAAAAATAGTTTTTTGAATCTAAAATTACCACATTTAATAAAAATTAATTTTCCTTTAAAAGAACCATGAAAACATGAAAAAGAAGATTTAAATCATAATTTTTCCTGATATTAAGAAATTATATTCATGTATTAGAAGTTAATTAAAAAATAATTATCCCACTTTTGAAAAGAAAATTATAATATAATTTTTGTAGAATATTATAAGAAAAAGTTTATAGAACATTTTCAAAAACAGTTAAAAAGAATTAATTTTTTTATTGATTCACTATAGTAAATTAAAAATAATTGAAACCACATTAAAAAACCTGGTCATAGAAACAAAATATTCTTCGTTAGAGACATAAACTTAAAAAATATCTAATAATGTTGAGATTTTAAAATAAAACATTTCCACATTGTAATAAATTGAATCATATTACTAATAGAATAGATAACATCAACTAAAACATAAAATATCATGAATGTATAAAGATTACTGATATTATAGAAAAGGGACAGTATATAAACTAAAACAAATAAGTAAGGGGTGAATATGGAATGTGAACCATTGAAATAATAGAGAAGAATAAAATCCATAACCATAAGATTGACTTCTTATAAACATGCTAAAACATCCTATTCTGTGGTGAAATTCCTTTAGATCACATTTTAGGAACAATATGTTTCGTATTTTGAGAGAAAAAACCTATAGAACATGGATAGAGATTTTTATAAGTGAAATGGGAATGGGATAACTGAGCGACATGTCTACCAGTGGTGTAAGTATGTTAAGGAATGGGTGACCATTTATAGTTTAAGTGAGGGGAGCTTCTTGAATTTAAAAAAATATTAAATTATTATAAAATGATTTTCATCTCCAAGTGGAACTAAAAAAATTAATTTATAATATAATATTATGATGGGTCTGAATCTGCTCATCAAACAAAATTTTAATATGTTTCTACAAAATTGACATCTATATCCTTTGTATTTAACCCTTATTTTTCCTTTGTTACTATTACTATTATAACATGAATTTTAACTATTTAGGTGTTAATATATAAAATGAAAAAACCAAATAAATGGATCCTTTGTGACTTGTTCAATACTATCCCAATAATTTCGCCAAATTTTATATTTTTTATAATTTTATACCATTTAATAAATTATTATTCACTATAGAAAAATTCATAATGTTATTTTTAAGAACTATTCATTATTTTGACATTATTGAAATTAATACAACAATATAACATGAAACAAAAACATTTAATAAATAAAAAATATGTCAATTAATTTTGGTAATTTTTTGGAAGAATTGAATTTTATCAAATTATATTCATTTTTATATTTTTAATATCATTTATTTCATTTTTCTATTAATTAAATAATTACTTCATCATCCTTGTGTAACTATTTAAGGTAATTATTTATTCACTAAAAATTAATAGAAAATTTCCATGTAATATATATAATATTCTTTTAAATAGAACATTTATAGTCAACTATATATTCAATAAAGCACCATATTGAAAATGTTGTAATTATTAAAATCATGACTGCGATATATTTTACATTTCAATATAAAAATATTATTAACATCATAATCACATTAAAAAGGAAAGAAATGGCCATATATCTAAAATATTAATGATTATGGAAGAAAATTAATAATATAATAAATTTTTTTAAATTTTTATGATCATTTTATATAATGTATCATTTTATTTTAATCATAAACGACCAGATTTACCTTTTACTGTCGTAAATAAAATTCTATTGTAATTAGAAATAATGGTAAAAATCAGAAGGGAAATATTTACTAAATTTAGGACTTATGAGTCCAAATATGGAATATAGTTTTTAAAATTTATATCATTGATTTTGTAGGATTTAATCTACAATTTATTCCATAAAACAAAATAAAAATCAATTTTCATAAAAATTGAATTTTTGTACAAAAAATGTACATATACAAAAATAAGGTACACAGATGATTAAAATGTAATTAATTGAACTATAAAAATATTTATAGTACTTATGTTATATTTTTATCAAACTAAAATAATAATGATACTTTTTAATGGATTTAAAATTGCAATTTAACAAAATTCTATATTTTTTACTATTCACTGGAAAATCAAATTTTTCAGAAAATTTCCAAAAAATGAACATATGATAATTTTAATATCATTATTTTAAAATATAATATTATTATTAAAACAATATATTTAATATATGTTCCAGAAACTTATTACAAATTTTACTAATAAAATGAAATAAAATCATTTTTTAAGAAAACATATTTTTTAAGAACAAATGAATTTACAAACAATTATGTTCTTATTAACAAAAAAATAATTAATATATTTAAAATTATTAAATAATTTGCATATTTAAAATTTTGGTTAATAATATTCCCTCTTACCATTTATAATCAAGGTTTTAATGATGAGATAACAAAATTTCACTATTCTTTTTAGTGATGTGTTGCAGGAAACTTAATCTATCAATGATATTAAACGTATATAAGGGATATATTTCTTTTATTGGGGTGTTAAATTTTCACCTCCATTAATAAATTTTATTCATTCAATTTAAAATTTCACTTGGAAAATCATGAGTCGACATTTAAAAATTTCTATAAGGTAAATTCACATTGTAAAAAGGGTTAATAAAACCTTATCATAAAAGAGGGGAAAAAATTAAAAGTTCGCCAAAAAGTAAGATTATATTTAAGGGAAAATTAGTCGGATATGACTATATGGAAGTGGATGAGAAATTTAACTATCAAGTTATTATGTATAGTGAGATAGAATAAGGTCATTATAAAATTAACTATCACAACACCATAATTTGGGGACTGGTTAAATTTCCCTTGATTTATCAAAATAAAATGAAATCACATAAAGTTTTTATTCCAAAATATTTTTACTCAACAATAACGATTGTTTTATATTCTTGTTAAGTCACTTAAGAAAATAATATTAGTTGATTTTATTACATAATAGATTCAAATCATTTGGTTGTGCTTAAATCTACTTCCACATAGTTTTACACGAAAAGAGATTGATATTCATGTTAAATATTTCTAGGCTAAATCATGGTCAATGAATCATATGTTCGTCAAGTAATTACATCATTATCTATATATTTATCAATAAATAAATTTTTATGATATTATGTTCAATATAATAAATTATTCTTTAAACTCAAAAATTTAAAAATTTTAAATTAATCCATTCCACAATTAGTTGACCATATGAAATATAAAAAATACATTTTCCCAAATTCAAAATTGAAATATTTTGAACAAATTTAACTAATGTTCCAAAATAAACATAAAATTATATTTCACAAACCAAATAAAATTATCTCTTATTATCACATAACAAATATATGATGTCCTTGATCACTATAAAACCTTCATGAAAACATGAATTCTTCTGAATCCCTAAAGATAAATTGCTACAGTACAATCCTTTTATATATCATGATTCATATAACAATAATATCATTGATAAAATAATTCTATAACATGTTTCTTGAGTATAAAAACACCAATACGTTAATCATTCCACATCAAACATAATTTGAAAATAAACATGACCTTGATCCGATTGATTCTCCTGTGTTATATTCCCTTGAAAATTGGGACATTAATTTCTCTTGTGCCGCATCTCCTTATAGATGTAGCATTTAAAATTTGATGATTTTTTATTTACCCACAAATCAGGAGCTCTATGTACATTCTTCTAACATTTTTATAAAACTATCAGTCACTTGAATCTAGTACAAGGGTGTTTCTTTCCAACATTATCGCATTTGGGTAAATATTTTTTTATTTTTTTCGCTTCTCTATTTTTTGGCCTTTCATTATCTTATTGTCTTATTTTAATTAAAAAACCATTTCAATTTTAGAATTATTTATCCCTCATGATAGAAAAATATAATTTTTATTTATGTGATGAAAATTTCTATAAAACTACTTCCATTCAAAGGATTATTTTAATCATATAAATGAAATAATCAATATTAATCTATAAATTACATACATATTAAATAAAATTCATATATTTATTTCTAAATATAACTCTATACTTAGCAACATTTTATTCTTCCATTTATTTTAGACCAAAGATTAGTATCTCTATATTTGTTCATTGTTCGTGAAGAAAATATTTGTCCAAAAAAATCATTTAAAATCCTTCCATTATAAGATATTAATTTCTTAAACATTCTTAGTGTTTTGAATCATTGACCACCATAGATCATCATCCCCTAACAGAAAATAAATTTCCAGGAAAACATTATTTCTTTTATTACTTCCCAAAGAAATAATTATCTTCTATAAAGAATTTATTATTTTCTCATATAAAAATTGATTTATAGTTCCATTGAATGATGGATGGTTATGATGAATAAAGTATTTTGGCATTATTACACCATATTAAAGACCAACAGGTTGTTCCACATGGGAAAGGTTTTTCACATAAGTTGAGTCAATGAACCCAATGTAATTATAATTTCTACAACTCCAACTACAGCTCCAGCTCCATCCACACCTCCAACCCCATATTCATTATTTTATTAGGAGGTAAATCCCTATATTGATTACATTCACTATGATAGTTCTCATTATATATATTGGCTTCCATTTCAGAAAACATTCCTACACTAGATTACATCATAAAATTATGAAACATGAAATATAATATCAAAACTAGTGAAAATATTAGTGTAAAATGAAAATGCAGTTATAATAATCTCTAAATAATAAACTTCGATTATTTCAGAATATTTACAAATTTTTTCAAAGGGTTTCATTCCGTAAAAATATATTCCTAAATCATGTTCTGAAGGATTCAACTTAATTTTTGATGATAACAACTATAAATATCTCAGCACTAGAAGTACAGAGTTTGTGGTTACTTTACTAAAGAGGCCTAAGATACATGTAATACCATCCTAAAAGACTAAAGAGTTTTTCAGTATTGGTATAAAAGATAAATATAAAATTCCTATATTAAAATTGAAAAAATAAATTACAAAATAATTTTTTTAATAATAACAATATTACCTATATCATATACTTGATTAATCAATCATAGTATACATCATGGATTCATGGTAAAAAGAAACAAAATATATGTGATCTTAAATTCTTAATAAGTGATATGTATAGAATAATATATCATAAATGAATAATAATAATCAATATGGAAACATAAATATCTAAAAAACCTGAAAGTCATGATAACATAATACATAATATATATGTCAAGAAAAATAACTAAAAATAAATTCCATTTAATCAATAACTATGAATGAAATTCATACAGAGATAACATCGTAGTGAAAATTTCATGGTTAAAATAACAAAAGTATTAATGATAGAAAGGATTAATTATTGGGATTCATGCTTTCCTAGTAACATGACATCTTTAACACCATGACCATTCACAATACTGAATAAAAAGTCATATAACAAACAAATTTGTTTAGGGAACATTTATCTCCACTATAAAGACCTTCGCAATAATGTTTTAAACTACTAAGTAAAAACCCATTAATATTTTCCGACTTATTTTCTTCTTTATACTAGTATTTCATCAACGGGAATTTCGAAATATAGTCTCCACTATTTCATTAATTTCTAAATAATTTTTCATATATCAAATAATCAATTTATTACAGAAACAATGTGCCTTATCAACAAGCACATGAATTAAGTAAATGATATGGATTTATTAATATTTCCCCTGCCAAAATAATCGTAAACAATCTAAATAAATAAAATGAATTGTGTAATTAATGTATATCCCCAAATTAAAAGTAAACAATGTTTCTTACCATATATCTAAATACATTAAATATATTTATGGATTTTTTCATGTGGAATATTGCCTTTTTTAATTTGAAAATAATATTTAATATCTAAGAACTATAAACATAATAAAGAAATCATTTTTATTCTAATGAACCATGTAAAATTGTAAAGGAAGCATTAAATAGTTAAGCAATAATGATGGAAAGAAATTCCATTCATTCCATATAATATTTAAAACATTCCTTTCACACTTTTGTATGAAAAATCATTAACTAACCATTTGGATAATGACAAGGATATTTATTTTAAAACATTTTATAAATAGTCAAAAAGGTGTAAAATGACTTTAAATTGTCATTGTAAGTTAGTAAAAACATGTTTGAATTTTTGTAGAAAACATGGGCATGAAAAAACATATTTTTCACTAGAGACGGAAACATATAAAATCACGAGTAATTTTGAGATTATTAAATAATCAAATTCCACATTGTAATCAATTAAATCGTATACCTCATGAAAAAAAATATCAAATGAAACATTAAATAATATGATTGTAGGGAGTTTCAAGATATTATTTGGAAGGGAATGTATATATAACACAAAAATTAAATAATTTATGAATATGTCATGTGATCCATCAAAATAAATGTGAGATGAAAATCCCTTACCTCAGGTTCAAATTCATCAAAATATGTTCAAAACTCCTCTTCTTCAACATACTTCCTTTAGAAATCTTCTTGGGACAATATGGTTGGTTTTTTAATGAACCCGAACCTCAATAACATGGTTATATAAGTTAAGAAGATGAAATTTTAGGGTTTAATTAAGCTTAATTGTAAGAACGGGTGAAAATAAGTGATGGAAGGGGTTCCCCTATAAAATTTAACTGAGGGGTAACTTAGGAATTTTTTATATATTAAAATAATATAAATTATTTTTTCATTAAAAATGGATTCAAACGTATTAATTTTTAAAATAATTTGATGATGGGTTGAAATAACCTCACATAATAAAATTTTGATTACTTTTGACTAAATTTCTTCCCAAATAATTTGGTTTTAATAATTATTTAACCTCTTTAACTTTTAATGTGATAACATTAATTTTTACACTATAAGGGTTAATATAAAAAAAATTTAATGAATAAAAAACCTTACAGGATTCTTGATGACATGTTCAATCTTAAAACAATATTTTTGGATAAATTTAATATTTATATTAATTTTATATTATCTACCAAAATATTTTTTACTATAAAATACTAATAATGTCAATTTTAATAAATATTTATACTGTGACTTTTGGAAACTCAATACAACAAGATAATTTCAAAAAACATTTATGCATCCCAAATATGACAATGTAATAATTTAAATTCTTTGATGACATTAATTATCTTAAATTATATTTATTTTAATATTTTTTAATATCCTTTATTATATTTTTCCAATAATTTAATAATTACTTCATCATTATTGTGTAATTATTTAAGGTAATGATTTCTTTAGTAAAACATAAAAATAAATTACCATGATGTTGATTGTTCTTTTATATGTTGCAAAAAAAATAGTCTAAGAAATATTCTGAAAAACATCATATTAAAAATGATATAGTTATTAAAATCATTAATGTCACAAATTTGACTTTCAATTATGTAAAATATTATAAACATCATAACCTCAATAAAACTTCCATAAATGGTCATATACAGAGATTTTAACTTATTATGAATGAAAAATACTCATTCAATACAATTTGGTCAGGTGTTAGGGTGATTTTACTGTGTATATCATTTTAAATATAACCTAGAAAATCAAATTTACCCTTTAACTTAGTAACAAACAGTTCTAAGGTTACTATTCATATTGGTAATAAGAGACTTATTTAATTGACTTGAACCATATAAATACAAATATGGTATCTATTTTTTAAACTTTAAATCCCAAAATTTTTATAATGAAATATAAAATTTATCATTCAAAATACAACAAAAAAACAATTTTCTTCAAATATGTTATTTTAAACAAAAAAAAGCACTTATACCAAAATAAGTTACAAGGTTGATTAAAATGTAACTAAAAACGTTATAACTAAATAAATGTTATATATATTACTTTTAGATAAAATTCAAATAATAAAGAGAGTTTATAAAATAAATAAAATCATAATTTTGTACAAATCGAATTTTACACAATTTTTTGGAATAGAAATCTTCTCAGAAAATTCCTGACAACTCAATATAATCTTATTTTAATGTGATTATTTAAAAACAAGTATTATTCCTATGAAATAGATTTTATAAAAGTCCGAGATATTTATTATGATATAAACTCATAAAAATCAGGGAAACTATTTTTGAAGAAAACATATTTCTGAAAAATAAATGACAATATAAAAAATATTCTTACTAATAGAAAAACATAAAGTAGTACTATTCATTCTTACCATTTTAGTGGTCAAGTTATAAGGAACACATAATAATATTTCATTATTTATATATGATATGTGTTGTGGAAAATTTAATCTATTGAAGATATTAAATTTATATATAAGGATATATACCATATAATATTATCATATTACAATTGTGAAATAACCTCTCTCTTTTTAGTTAATAAATTTTATTCTTTAAAAATATGTTCTATTTAAAAAAAAATTATTGCTTCTTCTATGAAAATACTATAATTATTATTGGGAACATTAAGAAATCTTATTATATAAAAATATATAATTTTTTAAATCATCATATCAAAATTAGATTATGGTTTTGTTTTTTGATTCATCTATAATTATATAGTTTTTAGTGAATAGTGACTATTACTTATTTCTCAAATGATGTGGTTTCATTTTATTAAATCATTAATTTTAAAGAACCATTATATTTCAAAAAATTTCTAAAAGTGAAATACGATCCATTTTATTTATTACAATCTAATTCATTTCATTTGACTTATTAATTTTCATGAATCTCATGAAAGTTATTTCTATTCATAAAACAATTTTTTTTTCAGAAAAATACTTTTTAGAACAAATCTTTTTCACATTAATTTATTAAAATAACTCATACCATGGAATAATTTAAATGATAATATATATTATATACCTATATATAATATTTTAAATTCATATAATAAATATTACTTGTCATAGAGTTAATGTAACATCATCTTGTCCTTAAAAAAATCATTTTTCGGAAGACAGTTTTCAACATGCTTTACTGGATTATTATATAATTAATATCTTCAACTTATTGGTATTGAATTTTATAAAATGAATTAAAAAATGAGAATCACAATAATTTATATTATTTAATAAGTACATCATAATTTACAATTATTATGAATAGTAGATATAATATAATTACCACAATTACATGGGTAATTAATGTAATTATAGTTAAAAATTAAATTATAAGGAATAAAAATGAACATAAAAATTTCCTTAAAATTTTTTAATGATGTTATGTCGATAATAACAATCCCAATTTTTAATATATATCATATTTATTCCTTTTTTCCATGTATGGGAAGTTTATATTTTTTTTATAATGAAAAGTAATCAAAACTAATTTTCCTAATATTAATTTTTATTATATATTTTGATTAGAAATTTTTTGACTCTATATAAATATTTTATGTTAAATTATTTATTTAAATCATTTTATTTTTCATTTATGTTTTAGGGATGCAAACATTACCTTAAATGCTGCTAAATGCTAACACAATATTTATTTAATTTATATAAAAATAAAATAAATTATTTTTAATAAAAATATTAAAATTAATATAATAGGAAACGAATATTATCACCATTAGTTTTTAGGATAAATATTATATTTTATAAATTGTTTGACGGAAAATTTTATTACTATTTTGTAGTCATGTTTTTTTCAAATTCAAATCATTTGAATAGTTTTAAAAATAAAAAAATAATAATTATTTAAAAATAATATTTTATTAAATTATTTAAAATTAATTAAAATATAATCTTTATCCATGTTCCTTTTTTATGATTATACATTTAAAATATTGTAAATTTATTGGCTAAATTTTCTTTTATAGGAATTTTCTTTGCCCATAGAGAGTAAAAAATATAAATACCATGATAATCCACAAAAAGGTAGTATTGGGTTCAAACAGAACATTATGGGTGAAATCATCACTAATACATGTATAATTTTTATTTTATGAGATTATTCAGAGTGAAAATGATGTTATATTTTAATGTTATCATTTTCATCCTTTTTTAACATAAAAATTGTCCTATATTAATTTAACACTTTAAAAATACCTAAAGTGACCCTCCCATATCTTATAAAAGGATACCACCTCTTAACATGTATTAAAAATTTAAAAAATATATCATTTCATCCATTACATACCAATATCCCTTCAATATATCCATTAACATTTCCAAAAGAACTTATTTTACTAGAGAACCATCCTTGGAATGACTTTAATGAAAACATAATAATGCTAACTAAAGAAGAGGTATTATTATTAACCAATCATTTTTATTTTATTTATTCTTAAACCTAATTAAAATAATCTGAAACTATGTTAAAATAAAAGTTATTTTTTTAATATACCTTTTTTATTATTATAGTTGAATAACCTATATCAGTCCCCTATTCCATCAAATGTGAAATAGAACCACAAATCTTATGTATGACATATTATCGCCTCAAAACCCATTATAATTTCTTTTTCATTGGGAATTATCATGGATGGATGTAATGATGTATTCTAAATACTTATACATTATTTAAATAATTTTAATTCTGTAACTAAAATTACATTTCCACCTTCATATATTTCAATCTATTGGAAAATGATAATGTCGCATGTGCGTATGTGTGGACTACAACCTCCACTAATTGATGTGAAAATTTTTTGTTTCATTTTGACATTTTTAATAATAAAGATAGATTTAATGAACATATATGACATAAATTTGTGTCTTTATACATGAATTGTTTTCCACCTTTCTTTCAATCCAACCATTAAAAATAGAAGTAATGTCTAAGTGTATGTACGGTCTACCATCTCTAGGAACAATATAATTCATTTTTTCTATCTATACATTTTATGTACAATTATAATTAATTAAAAAATATATTTAATTAATATATATTATATTTATATCATTATTAAAATTATACAGATGATGTATCCATGATCTATTTACATTGTCCAAAACTACTAAACCAAAACATATGAAAAATGTATTTATTCACTGATATCATGGTTTTAACAATGAATTATTAATGAAGGGTTGATAAACAGTTTTTGGTGAATCAAATATTGTATGATATATATTATTATTCTTCTATAATATATTAATAATAAACATATATTTATGATAATGGTGGTATAAACATTTTTGAAGAATGTTTTGTCTTGAGGTAAGTAATTTTTATCTCACATTAATTTCTGTGAGACACATGGAAAAACAACACTTGTTTCCTATGTATTATTTATATACTAACATATAATGTATCTTATTATTATAATTAAAATTATGTGGATTTGAATATACATATGAGGTTATCCCATTCAGTGTGATTTTTATTTAGATTTTACCAAACTTGTCAAGGTTTATGCTATAATATCATTATTTATCGGGATTTTTTTATTATGTTTTATATAATAAAATATAATAATATATATCTCAAGAAGCTTATTAATTTTCTTATCATTTTTTAATTTCTATAAAATAATCATTTCCATGTTATTTTTATCTCTTAAATGACACAAAAAACAAAAATAATATTATAAAAAAAATAATCTTTATTTCTCTATTCTGTTGAGAATTATTTTTCCATCATATATGTGTTTTCATTTAAATGTTTTAAAAACATGTTTTACTATACTTATAAGATATCCTAAGGTCATATTTAAATATGTTTTAATTTTTTTCAAAAGTGTTTGAAAGGAATCATCCTTTCAATTTTTTTATGATGTACTTATTAATATTAATCAAAAATTTAAAAGGAATTATATTTTTAACATAGATGACATGAATAAAATTTTTACCTTTATTACAAATAAATTCCTTAAATGTTATATATATGTTTTTAGGATTCTGTTAAATAATTATTTCCTTAAAAGTCTACAAATATTAAGAATTTAATGTAATTAATTTCAATGATAAAAGTCTATTTTACTTGGGAAAATGTTCCAAGTAATCTTTAGTAGTCATTTTTCATCCATGATGACAACATTTGAAGATAAATAAGTTTAATATTGAATATAATCCAATGATAACATAATTATTATTTATAATTATTATTTGTGATTATGATGAAAATATGTTTATGAAACCCATTTATTTCCCATGGGTTATGCTATGAAGAAATAATAAAATGATTATATAACCTATTTATTTTTCATGGGTTATGTCCACTTGAAATGTTTCTAATACCAATTTATTTTTACGGGTTATTATCAGATGAAAATTTTATGATCTCATTGAACCCATATGTGTGGTTTTTATTATTTTATGGGTTTTACCAAAATTATAAAACCATATAATTCATTGGGTAATAAAGGATATCTTATGAGATAAAAATTACTATATTGGGAAATGAACCCAATTTAGTAAGGAACATTGTACTTGATGATAGTCTTAGTAGTGGAAATTGACTAAAATAATGATTTAGTGAGTGGAACCATTTCAAAATGATAGTATACAAATAATCCTTGATAAATAAGGTAAGAATAATATAATATTAGGTATATGCTGAAAATATATTCCTTATATCAATGTAAGGCTATCATGGTTATATAGTTTTGATTTTTTTATTAATTTATTATGAAATGCCAACCTAAATTAGGTTAATAAACAATATGATCTATGACATAAAGTATTTGGTGTTAAAATATTATGCCCGTGTGATTATACACTTATTCTCTAGTTATGTTTTAGTTATCTTTGATATGTCCACTATTTACTCTTGTAGAGAATCTGAGATCAAACTTTATTATACTTTCTTTCAGATAGATTATGAAGAATGGTATTATGTATGATATGTCAAATGAAGGTTATATTTGTGTGGGAAATTTTGAGATATTATATCATTAACTTATGAAAATGTTTTTAATGTATTTATGTTTCAAAATAGAATAAACATTTATGGTCTTCATGTGTGTTTTTGTAAAATGATATTAATATTCATATAAAATATATAATATATATATATATGAAAAGTATGGGTCTCTATAGTTTATATTAGATAATAAATTGATTTAACTTTGTGAAACTATAGTTACCAAACTTTATGGAGACTCATTTGGATAATTCTATGTATGGGAAAATGTCCTATGTTATGGTAGACAAAGAGGTGTTTTTTATAGTAAAATATCCATATTTTGATTTTAAATTTATATTTTGTTTTGGAAAATATGAATATATAGGTAATAACCCATGAAAATGGTCTATTATAAATCATCAATCATTATTGTGCATGGTGAGTGTCCCAATACTACACATCTGGTTTGAAACTTCTGTTGGATATGACTAGGGTAATTTCATTTTTATTGGTGACCCACCAAGATGGATTTGAATAGATGATGAGCAAAAATGAACTACATTCTCCATAATGTGTCATTTATTAAAAACCTGATTCATTATTTAGACAAAATATAAATTATATCTCAACAATATGATTAATTTTTATCACACCCATATTATTTGTTTTATTCAATGGCTGGTACTATGAAGAATGTAGTTAACACTGATTATGATATGCATCGATTGTATGAATCCAAAATGTATGATGAATGAATTTAAATATAATTTGATAATTGATAATTTTTTTATAATGATACATGATTAATAACTTAAACATTAACTGATTCATGGACTCACTAAATAATAGAACTATATATTATACTATGATATTGGGTGGTGGAAATCGTGGTGGAGTGAAGGATCAAATTAACTATTGTGATGAATGTAGCAAGAAACACCTTTGATAATGTCTCAAAGGAATTTTAAAATGCTTTATGTGTAAAAAAGGGGAATAAATTACATACTATATATCCATTTAATTTTAGTTTTCTAAAATGTGGGGAATTTTGGAATTAACTCTGTCAATTTTATTTTTCTAACGGTAAACCGAAAAACCTTTGAAGGACCAATAATTTACCAAACATTTATGTGAAATAATTAATGTTTTTATTTATTGTAATTCATGGTTATTTTGTATAAGTATTTTTATCATTGGAATTTTGGATATAATAATAATGAATCAGCTATGGATTATTTTAATTCGGGAAGAATATACTTCCTCACATAATATTAACAAAAGATAAATAAATAACATCACAGGATTAGGAGTTTAATTTTTATCATTAATTAAATTAATTACACACCCATTTTGATGTTCTCTATGATTGAATTTTAATTTAATTAAGGACATTCTGGGAGGTGTTTTAGTTGGATAAAGAATATGTGACAATTTGGTTTGACATTTAGTATTATTGGAAGATGTATGCTCAATTCATAATTTTAATAGTATTAATAACCTTCATGGTTTGTGTCATCTTTAACGATTAAGGTTATTTCATGGGACATTCAAATTATTTCTAGGGGTGTTTTAAAAATCATATTAATATATTTTTAGAAAAATGGAAAACTAGTAACATTTTCAAATGTAATGGGGATTGAACCCACAAAATTTTCCTAAATGGGTGTAATTCCTAACACTAGGCAATATAATGTATTTTGTAGTCTGAAATTTATTTTTATGATGTGAAAAATTAAGATAAAGTTGATTTTGGGGAATTTTATTTGATGGTATTTTAACTAAAAAATAATTATTGAATAAAATATTGGAATCATATTTGATTTTAATGTATCTTTATATTAATTAAGGTTATTTATGTAATTTATTATTGTATTGTGACTATTGTATAGTAAAGGTGTAAAAAAATTAGTATATGAATTTTTAAGTGACTAATTGTTTTGGAGATAAATTTTAAATTAATCTAAGAAGAATATATGATCAAATACTTATAATTTTTTTCTTTTGAATATGGATGGATGTATTTTAACGAATTTTGTGGTGTGTTATTTAAAAAATGATATAAGATAATATATGGGTTTTTTCTGGTGCTTTGGAGATTTATGTTTTATTTATTTAAAAGATGGTTTATTTATTTGGGGAATTGTATTACCTTGTGATAATCATTTTGGTGTTTTATATGAGCTTGGTATTTTTTTGTTATGTTATCCAATAGAAGTTGATTTTTACTTGTTAAGTTATAAATATTTCTTCTTCAAAACACATTATTAGGGTAAAATGATGAGATTTTGATGAAATTTATTAAATAATGAAATTAACCATATCAAGTTAGTATATTTCATTATGTTTATCATCTAGTTGGTAAATATATTATTTTACTCAATCAAAATGACTTCGATAAATATATAATACAATTTCATTCATTATTGATGAAATGATGGCCATTTCAATCAATAATGGGTAATGGTTTTAAGGTCACTAACTATCTCATGATCATTCAATCTGTTGAGGTGAATTCTCTCTATAACAATAAATAATTACTGGGAAATTATGATTTAATTCTTTTTCAAAAAAAATCACATCCCATTAATGTTTTTCTATATGGGTACCACGATTTTTTCTAATTTAGATGAACATCTTATATCCATTTCTCTCTTATGAAGAGTAAATTTTATTAACCCTCTATATGATGTGACATTTCAGAAAAAGTATTTTCATATCCCAATTATTTAATTCCCACGATCATGTTCATATAGATATAAATCTATTTAAAAAATGCAGGGAAAATATAAAACTATAAGATTTATAAAAAATGAACTATTTTCAAGAGTGTGTACAACACGCAACAACAAATAAAAATAAACCATGAAAAATTGTTATTTAAATATGACTGTTCAAACCCATACATTAAATTGGTCGTTCTGAATGGGATTAAATGCCTTATGATAAATATATATATATCCTACACATTATTAATGTATTGATAATTTGTTCAGAAAATAACCCAACTTTTATTGAATAAATTTTATTTTTAACAAATATATTCTCTTTAGAAATGTTTTTATTTTATTTTTATGGGAAAATGGTACCATTATATTTTGGAAATTTTGGTAATTTTATATTTTATAAATGATATCTTATTTTAAATTATTTTATCAATATTTTCGTTGGATGGAATTTTTTTATTCTTCTGAACTGATTGATTTTTCATTAAAAAAAATGAAATTTACTGATTTCACAAATTCTATCATTAATTTTCATCAAATAAATTATTTTAATGTACTATTATATTTAATATTTTAAAAATTGAAAAATGATCCATTTGATTTTTGAAAATATATTTAATTTCTTTTAAATTATAAATGTTCATGATTTTTTAATAAATCAATTAATATTATTAAAAATTCATTTTTTAAAAACATTCTTAGTGCTTAATGTTTGTCCACATTAATTAATTACAACACCAAATAATAAAATGATTGAAATTAATTTTATAGATTATATATCTATCTATATGGAATTAAATTCATATAATTTTCATTACTAGTCATTGAGTTAAATTAAAATCACGATTTCAATGAAAATTAATTTTCAAAAAAACCATTTCCTTTATCACATTGTGGGATTATTATAAAAAAAATTTATTACACTTATAGGAATTGAATTTTGAAGATGGATTCCTTTTTTTATCAGAATAAATTACATTATTTAATAATACCGTCATAATTTTCTACCCATATAAATTGTTATTATAATATATAATTATCTCTATGGTAGGTGTAAATCTTGTAATTTAGGTTAAAAACAATATTTTAAGGAAGGAAAAAATTACCATAACACATGGATTATTTTTATTAGATATGGATATTTTTTTAAGTGCCTAGTCAATTTATTGTATCAATAATAAGGGGAGGGGGTAGAATCTATGATACTCTTTTTATTTTATACTTCATATCAATTGAAACAACCTTCACCCCCTGTTAGATATTTCAATTCCCTACTGAAAACAAACTCAACACACATCCCTAGGAACACAAAGATTAAAGAGGTTCACTGTTGAAAAATAATAACTAAGTCCTTCGTATGATATAGAAATAATCCAGTACCATACAATCCACTAAGAAAATAATCAATGGATTACAAATAGTAGGTTATGCCTATTCAATTTGGGTATCACTATGAAACAATCCCTCCATTGCGTGTGCACCCTCCTAGAACAATAGGGGAATACAATTTCAGTTTTAACTCATGTTACCTGTGCTTATTTTCAATTCACCTAATTTATTCAATTGTAAAACAATTTTTCTTTTCCTTACCTGGAAGAAATGTAAAAAAGTCTTTGACTCTGGAAAAAAATCGGTTAGATTACAGTGAGTACGATGCTCCCAGTTTGAATCTTATTCATCTAATTTTCATCCAATTGAATACAATAGAATAGAATCGGCCCCACTCTAATAATTTCATAAAATAGTCAAGACCAATAAAATGATCACCACTTTAAAACATGAGTGTAATGGTCAAGACATCTAGAATCAGCACCACTTCAAAACAAATATGAATAATCAAGACAAATATAATCAGAACCAATTGAAAGCATATATACAATACTCATGATAAATTGAATCGAAACCACTCTAAAACACAAGATCGATAAAGAGACTCAGTATAATTATTCCTCAGCCTGAGAATCCCAATAGAGAAAAACGAAGGGCGGAAAACTGAAAATTGATTAATTAAGCCTGATATGTTGAACACTTTAAAACAAAAGTGAAGCTGAATACTTTTTACATATTCTTATATCTCTAAAACTTGTAAATTCTCTCTCATCTTATGTGTAATGTTCTCATTCTCATCATGTTAAATGTACTTGTTTCCATTTTATAGGTTACCCAAAACATGCTTTGGGTGGAATCCCAAAACACTTTCCCACTCACATAAGTTCACCCACATTTCAATTTCTCCAGAAATCTCAGAGAAATAATGACTTCGTCGACACTTCTTGATTATTCTAAAAACATTCAAACTCATCACCATTTATTCATTATACTTCAATTTCAATTGCTGAGACAAATTTCAATTTTCAGGAATACATGGTTCCAATCAATTGAGTCTGATTCCTCATGCCAATTATTGAATATGATTCTCAGAGACGATTTGAATCAAAATATTGTATGTGAATGTCAAGTTCCCCCTCAATAAATCATTAAATAATCTTATTCTCTTTTATTTTCACTTGAAAATGAGAAATAATACGTCACTCTAAAACTAGTTCTCGAATCATGACTACCTTTATGGAATTGAATTCATTGTGGATCATATTTAGCATCTTCTGACTAAAATTGGAATGTATTATGAATTTCCATTCATTGATGATTATTTCTTTTCTTCTCAACCCAATCATGATATTTTCTAATCACAAAAGTCCTCGATATGGCCATTTATTGTTATGATTATTCTAATTATGATCATTATGGTTATGATCATTCTGGATATGATTGATTGTTAAGATTATTAGGTATGATCAAATCCCATCTAAAAACTTTGATATTCCCAGATACGATAATATAAAATCTGAAAATGGTGATCTTCCTAGATACGATATAATACAATATGAAAATGATGATATCCTTGGATATAATAAAATACAATCTAAAAATCATGATCTTCTCTGATATGATAGAACAAAATCTGAAAATGATTCCTTCTTGATCAATACTGTATCATTAAATTTCATCCACCTAAATATGATCAATTACATTTTGAATATGAATACCTTTTTATTAGTATTATACCTTCTCTTTCACCTAGATCCAATGAATTTGAAAAACAATCAACACCATATCTTACTCTTCTATCACTATATCTTTTCAATCCGCACATCTTTTCATCGGAACCACATTCCATCTACACAAATTTTCATAGATTCACCATTTCTTTTACTTCCCCCATGAATCCAATTGTTTTGAAAAACAATTGATATTGTCTCTTTTTATTCTTATTATAATGACTTCTTCAATCGGCACAGGTTCTTCAATATGTATTGAAATGTTTTGAAAAATATAGAACCACTTCTTTCTCTCTGCCATCCGGATATGATAAATATGATTACTGTTCTTTTCCAATTGGTAATATCTCTTTAACTCCCCAATTCATCAATCAATATTACATCATAAGCTCTCAGTACACCTCATGATTAATATGAAATAAAAATTATAAAATTATCATCATAATTATAATGGAAATTTTCATAACATTCCATTCATTCATGTTTTTTTTGTTCATTATTATTTTTAGAAAAATAATTTAGAATACATGTGTCTAATTGTCAGAATACATGGGTCTGATTTTTATTAAAACACAAAAAAATAATTGTTTCCATGTGCCGGATCCTCTCATTCTAGATAACGACCATGTCCCCATTACAATGGATAGAGTGTGTATGATTTATTTTCATGCCCAATTCTTTTAAAACCATGGATCGAACTATTATTAAAACATGGATCAAAATAATTTCAAAACAAAGGTCAGTACAATTTTTTTGAAACCAAAATAGTATTTCATGAGAACAAAATGATTCATAATTCCATTCTTCTTTTTCAAAAATATCGATCACCGAAAAACATAGTTCTTTAAATCCTTTTTAATATGAATTCAATTTAATCAACATTCTCAAAATCCTTTATTTATTCATCATACAAATAGATTGACAAAAAATACAATTAAAACACAAGATGGGCCTAAAAATCTCTCCTTGTATATTTGTTGTCAGTACCCACTTCAATAACTACAACTAGATGAAGATTTTCATTATTTTTATTTTCTCCATTCTATTATTCTTCCCCATTATTAACTTATCTCTCCCTTTCTTGATAATAAAATTCAAAGGGTTCGTCATAATAATTTCCACTCTTATTAAAAAATGTTATTTATTTCTAGAGTTTGGATCCATTATTCAACCTAGGTATCACATGAGTTCTGTAACAAAGAAACATTAACAAAAAAACATTAAATCTACTTGGGATAACCCAGTGTAGATAAAAATAGCGCATAATCAAGGTGATCAATGTTGTCCCTAATACTAATTTTATGTAATATCTTTACATTTTTCTTCCAACATTCTCAGGATTTAGGAAATTCATGAAGAAATTTTTCTAATACTAATGTAATCTGCACCCATCTCAACAAACACATTAGAATGTTCAGATAAATAAAAACAAAACTTTTCAAAAAAAAAAATCACATCCTCATCACTATATTTTGAACGAAAATTAAGGGACTCGTCTATTTTACTTTTATTATTTACACTCCTTAAATTCCTTATTTGTTAGCACAAGTACACAAAGATATTGGTAATAAGGACGAACCTCGATTGTTTTTTGGAAACAACTATCAAACTGAGATTCCTCTCTCAGTATTTCATCCTCCTTCTTCTTATTGTATTTTTCATTAGATGTTCATTCTTCCTTCTATTCATTGTTCTTATGTTCTATAACCGATTTATTTTTGACAATATAATCTTTTGTTGAGGATGTAAAATTTTTATCATCATTTGGATCATTCTGGTTATAATCATTTTGTTCCACATTTTCCATTCCTATCTTTTTCTCTAGAATGAAAATTCAAATTGTTTTGATATCCTTCCCTTGTTCTCATATTCACCATTTGTGGATACATTTTTAACATTTCAAATATATTCATAATTATTCTTATTCCTTTCTTATTTCACTTTATTTTGTGATTCCTCTAATTTCCTAGCCAGTTTAATGTGTTCTGGCCAAAAAACTAAACACTGTTTCTTTTAAAACAAAGCAGATCTATCTTTCTTGACCTTCAACACATCTAGATTTTTATAATTGATAATAATATTTTTTTCTACCGATATTAAAACCAAATATCCTTTCACATGGTTTCTATGTTTCTCACACCATTTAAAAATATATTGTAATGGTTGGAACCAATTTTCAAATTTATTACTTCTTTGTTCTCATATTTCTACAACACAACCATCTTAGACATGATATTTTGAGATAATTGATTCCCCCTCAAGCCACTCCTTCTATAACCAATGGAATAATAAGAGTGACGTTGGGTGAATGAATACATATTCTATATATGTACAAATCCACCAAAATACTAGCAAAATCCATAAAAGGTATATTTGCCTCTGAAACTTTTATACTTTCCAGAATTGTGAATGTATTTCTCATCCAACTTATTCTCTTTCTTTTTTGATCCACGAACCTTTCAATTATCTATAATATTCCTTTTTTTATTTTCTGAATTATCAGAACCAAAATTATTGGATTCATTTCTAGATTCATAATGTTTCACAATATTCCCAACCTTGTTAGTACTGTCCACGTACATAACATTCCCATCATTCTTCTTTCCAAAAACAATTCCATTATTCTTCTCACCCTATGATGGTAACTTTTGTTTATTCTTCTACGGTTTATAATTTTCAAAACATCCTCCAATTTGTATAGATAGATTTTTGGAATGTTTTATTTCTCAATTCATCTTGAGATAGCTTTTTTTTGGAAAAGACCAAACACCTTTTATGTTTCCATAATCTTCACTTATAAATAATCATTAATATTGTTTTATTCTCCAAGATATTTGTTCAAATCATCAATATATTTTCCATACTCTTTTTATCTTTGACAAAAAATCATTGACTACTTGTTGAGTAAGATTCATCTTCCAAATATTTGTTTTTATTTTCAAGCATTCTAATTGTTCTCCAAAATTATTTTAACTACTCTTTAAAAAGAATCTCAAATATAGTATCTTCTTCCTTAAAACTATTTCTTCTGAATTCATCATCATTCAATTTTTCCAATAAATGTTTTTTCTTCATCATGATAAATGGTTGTTTCACATTCATCTTCACTTTCAACTTCTTCTTTAGCACAACTACATTAATTAATTGAAGTACATTTTTCATTAATTATTGAAATGAATGTCTTGTCTTCACCATCATTTATAAATACATCACTATCATCTTCCTTAAACAAATTAATATTCTCCTTTTTTATTTTTAGAACATCTTATATTCCCTCTTGGAATAGAATGTTTCATTATCACCCTTTTTCTTATAAGGTATTCTTGGACTTCATTATTCATCATCACTTTCTTCTTCATCACTTTCTTCTTAATTTACTATATAAGGACAATTGGTAAAAAAAATTACCAATGGATCCACATCCAAAACTCTTTTAGGATAGTTTTCGTTTATACCATCATATAACTCTTTTCACATTCTTATAAAACAAGGACATAATTGAATCATGATTTTTACATATGTCATTTTTCTGAGTCAGAATCTCCAGCTTCATCTTCATTAAGAATATTATTTTCTTTCATGGAAGCCTTGAAGTACATTTGTCTATCAAATTTAGTTTTTCCTTTTATAGAATTATCCCTTATCATTTCTTAATTTATGAGATTACTATAAAAATTATTAAAAAATAATGTTTTTGATATCTATCATCCAATGGAGAATCATTTGCCACAAATTTCTTGATGAGGATTCTAAAAATACTTTAAAGAATAGTATAATAATTAAAAATATTAGATCGACAAATGATAGTACATACTATGTCATTGACCCTGGTAAAGAACTCCCCAACATATTCAATCTCATCAATCTTGAGATCTTCATACATTAATCTCCATATTTGTAACTTTACATTATTCACCTTGGTATTGCATTCATATATGGTTTTCAATTTATCCCATATATTAATGGATGTGGAAACACATTTTACTCTTACGAATCCAAATTCCGAAAGTGATGACAATATTGTATTCTTATCCCTTTCATTATTCTCAAGATATATCTTATCAACAGGTGTAAGTGGAGTTTTATCATCAATGGGAGGAAAACCTACTAATTCAGCTTCAATAACATCATAAGTGATAGACATGAGAAATAGAATCATTTCATTTTCCATATTGATAATTCATTCCATAAAAGACTAAAATATTTTTACTATTCACACAGTTCAAATTTTCAATCAGTAAGGAATAGTGAAGGAAACCTTCCCTCTAATACCACTTGTAATAGCCATGTCAATGTATTGTATCACTAAGAGGTGGAGGGGGTTAATCCATTATATTCTTTTTATTTTATTTTTATTTTCAATTCAAACAACCTTCACCTTCTATTAGTGATTCCAATTCCATATTGAAAACAAAATCAACACACATCCATTGGAAGAAAAATATTTACAGGGCTCAACATTAAAAAAGAATATATACATCCTTGTAATTGTATAGAAATTATCCAATACAATAAAATGTACTAATAAAACAATCATTGGATTACCACGAATAGGACGTACACTTACACTCATATAGCACTATGAAAATAACCCTCCAGTGGGTGTGAACCCTCCTAGAATAAAAAGGAAATACAATTTCATTTGTAACAACTCATGTTACCAGCGCTTCATCCCAATTCACTAAATGTATTCAATTGTAAAACAATTCTCCCTTTCTTTACCAGAAGAATGGTAAGAACCACTTATACTCTGTAAAACAATATGTCTGATTACCCAGAGTATGATTCTCCCAGTTCGATTTTTCTATGTCTTATTTTCATTCAATTTAATACAAAAGAATAAAATCAGTACCACTCTAAAACATTCGTATAATAGTCAATACAAATTGAATCAACACCACTACAAAACATTTATGTAATATCCAAGATAAATATAATTGACAACACATCAAAACATGAATGTAATAGTCAAGGAAAAATAGAATCAAAACCACTTCAAAACATGTATACAATAGCCATGACCACTAGAATTGGCACCACTTAAAAACATTATACCGATAAAGAGACACAATATGATTCTTCCTCAGCATAAGAAGCCCAATGCAGAAACTCACAGTTCGAAAAACTCAAAACAGATTAATTTAGCCTGATATTATGAACACTTTAAAACAAAAGTCAAGATGAATAATCTTAATATATTCTTATCTCTCTAAAACATAGAGAATCTCTCCACTTTTCTATGAACAATTCTCTTTCTCAACATGTACAATGTACTTTTTTCCCTTTTTTCAATGACCCAAAAAATGTTTAATGAGGAATACCAAAACATATTCCTACTTTATTAAATTTACCCATATTTGAATTTCTCTAGAAATGTCCACGAAATTCTGACATCACCAATGCTTCTTGATTCTTCTTGAAACATCCAAAATAATAAACTCTTCTTCTTTAGGCTCCCATTTCAATTGGTGAAATCAATTTCAATTGTTAGGAATACATGGGTCCAATCTAATTAGTCTAATTACTCAAAATTATTACTGAATACGATTGTCAGAAAAAATTTGAATTAAAATCATATATATGGATGTTGATATCCCCCTTTAAAAATAATTCAGCAATCTTCTCCTCTTTTATTTTCTCTTAAACCTCTTGATAAACAATACGTCATTGAAAAAACTAGTGCTTGAATCATGACAACCTTCAGGACATTGAATTCATTAAGGTTCATCTTCATCATCGTCTTAATTAAATTGGAATGTATTTTAAATTTCCATTAATTATTGATTATTTCTTTTCATCTCAACCCAAGAATGATTTTTTTGAATACAAATTATCAGGATACGATAATTTCTGGTTATGATCATTCTTGTAACAATCATTCTGCTAACGACCATTCTGGATATGGCTGATCATTATGATTTGTAGGTTCGATCAAATATAATCTAAAAACAATGATCTTCTCAGATATAATACCATACTATATAGAAATAGTGATCTACCAGGTTATGATACATTACATCTGAAATTTATGATCTTCCCAAATATGATACAATACATTCTAGAAATTAATATCTACCCAAATAAGATACAATAAAATCTGAAAACGATGATCTTCTCAGATACTATACAATACAATATGAAAATTATTTCTTCTCGATTGGTATCATCTCATTTCTTTTCCTCTACCAAAATACAATCAATTTCATTCTGAATATGATTCCCTTTGAATCAGAATCATAACTTATATTTCACTTAGATCTGGTCAATTTTAAAAACAATTAAAACCATCTCTTACTCTACTATCAGAATTTCTTTTCAATCGAAACCCCTTTTAATCGACACCACATTCCATCATCTCAACTTATGAAAACAACACCATTTCATTTACTTCCACTTCAAATCCAATTGTCTGGAGAAAAAAATTGATATTGTCTCCTTCTCTTCAAAAAGGAATGACTTCATAAATCATATCCATTTCTTCAATATGGATACAACTTTTTTGGAAAACAATCAGTAGAAAATATTTCTATCTTCTAACTTGATACAATAAATCTGAATAATATTCTTTTTAGATCAACAACATATATTTCACATCCCCTTTCATCAATCAAGATTGCATCAAAAGATCTCAATACAACTCCACATTTATATAAAATACAAATTAGAATATCATCATCACAATTATATTTTAATGTTTCGTAATTCTCTATTGATTCATGTTTCATTCCTTCCTTCTTATCCCAAGAAAACAAAATTTTAATGCATGAGTATGATTGTCAGAATACATGGGTTTGATTGTCTTCAAAATAAAAACCAAAACAATTGTTTCCTTGGGACCCATTCTCTCATTCGTGACAATGATCAATACCTAATTACGATGGATAGAGTGAGTACAACTCTTTTACATGTTTAATTATTTTGAAAACATGGATATGATTCTTTTGAAAAAATAGATCTGATTGTTTTTGAAAAAAATGTTAGAACAATTATTTTGAAACCAATTAAATATTTCAAGTAAAAAATCTTTCAGAATACCTTTTTTCTTTTTTAGAAAAACTAATCATCCATAAAACATTGTTCTTTCAAGCCATTTTAATCTAAATTCACATTCATCACTTTTATAAACATCCTTTCACTCTTTAGCATACTAATCGATTGACAAAAAATACCCCCAAAACACAACATGGGCCTAACAATTTCATCCATAACCATCAAAACCACAAATATGTAACCGTTTTTTATTTTCCCATGATTTTTTCATTTTTATTTCTTTATATAAAGAAGAGTAAAAAATTTCACATTCTTTCACTCAATTACTATGATATTTCATGATAGGGTTAAAGAAAAAAAATATGATTTAATATAAAAAATTATTCAAAATCTAAATTATTTTTTAGTCATGGTATTTTAATTTTAATTTTTAGGTATGAAATAACAAACTAAAATGATTTCACAATTCCAATAAATCATTTATAAATTTATTAGAAAAATAAAAAAATTTATTTTAAAAAAGTATTAAAAGCAATATAATTAAGAATCATCAATATATACCATTAAATTTCTAGATCATTATTACATGTTATATGGTCATTAATAGAATATTTGTTTACTTTATTTCATTTTACTTTCAATGTCAAATAAACTGAATATTTTCTTGGAAGGTAATAATTATATTTTATAAAATATATTATTTTCTTAAATAATATAAAATTTGAAAAAAATATCATTGGGAAATGTTTAAATTTTTAAATTATTGTACATTAATTGAAAAATGTTTCATTTATATGATCTTTCTTGATTCCTAGAGGTTGAAAATTTAATAATGATTTAATTTTCAAAAAGGATAAAAATAGATATAAAAATATATGTATTAAAAAAATGATTGAATCTTGTAAAAAATTAATTTATTAATTTATATCATCTAAAATTAAAAATACAATTTAATAATATATGTTTTAATCAATTTCAAAGTAAAAATTATTTTATTTTAATTTATTTCATTAATAAATTCCAAGAGTGGGCCTTCCCACTCTTGTAAATGGGCACCTCCCCATCCCTTTTATTCAAACTAAAAAAACTTTTTAGTTTAGATAATACCTACCCAAATCCATTTCATACATCCATAACCATTTTCTACAGGCCTTTTTATTTTTATAAACCCCGCCAAAAAAGGAATGTATTGAAAACAAAAAGACTTCATCTAAAGAAGTGGTGTCTTTATTAACCAAACATTTTTTATTTATTTATTCTCACACATATTTGAAATATTTTTTAACAATGATTAAATAATATCAATACTATCTCCTATATGATTATATGTTATTATGTTAATTGAATAACCTGTGTTTATATCATCTACCATCATATGGGAAATTAAATCATCGATTTTGTGTACGGTGGACAACCACCTCGCGAACCAATATAATATGTTTTCCATTATTTTTTCTCATAAATTGATATAATTAGGGATACAAAATAATTATATGATATTTATTATATTATTAAACTTATTAAATTAAAATATTACATATAAATTGTTATTTTTCTTATCTGTTGGGAAACGATAATCTTCCTCGTGCATACGTATGGATTACCGCATCCACAAAGTGGTGTGATACATTTTTCACAAAGTATTGAAATTTATGGTTATAATAATTGATTTTATGAATATATATGATATAAAAATTATTATTTAAATTATATTATTACTTACATTTCATTTTTTTAATATTTTGAAAAAATGGAAACAACATTCATGTATACGCATGTCCTACCGTCTCCAAGAACAATGTAATTCATTTTACTGTATCTGTATCAATATATGAATATAAATATGTATATAAGGAATATATATCTTATTAAAATCATTATTACTATTATTTAAACATGATAAATGAACACATACCAAAACTATTGAACTAAAACATACATGAAAAATAATGAAGTTATTACTTAACATAATGATTTTAACAAAGCATTATTAATAAATATGTGATTCAAGGTTATAATTTAATAATATATTGTATTATATATATATATATGTACATGTTTATGGAATGGATATATAATAAAACTATTTTTATTATATTTTAGATTTTAATGTGTTGAAATAATTTCCTGACAGGAGGTAAGGGATTTTTACCTCACTTTAATTTCTATAAAACATATGTAATATTAAACCAATTTTATCTTTTATGTGGTCTATATAATTACCATGAATGTATTTTATGATTCATAAAATGAAAATTATGTGGATTTTAAAATTCTTATAATTTTATTTCTCTCATGGATATTATGAAAAAAAAATTACGAATGGATAATGTTTTTTATTTTTCAATCTAATTGTTTATTGGGATTGTTTGTGATTAAATTTCTGATGATGAAATGTTATGATATATCTCCCATAAAGCTCATGAATATTATTTGACTCTAGTAATTTTAAGGGAATATGTATCTCATATTCACTTTCAACTATATCTATAATTAATATTCAATAATAATGTTTTTTGAATAATTCAATTTATATAACTATTTGGTCGAAAGTTATTTTTCCTTCATAGATATGTAATAATTAAAATGTTTTCATGAATGTTTTACTCATATTATATGATTTTTTAATTTAAATTATATATATATTTTATTTTAAAAAAAATTGTTTAAAATTATTATTCTTTTCGTTTTCCGAATTACGTACTTTTTAATTTTTTCCAAAAATGGGAAATAAATTTTTGCCTTTACCTAAACGACATGAATTTTTTTCCCATCATCCAGAACACTCAATTAATTAAATATTAAAGTAAATGTGATCAAAGTTATTATAAAATATAATTCTTAGCTTAATATTTTTTAATGTTTTAGATTTTAATTATGTGAATTTAAACAAAATGGGTATTTTCTTCAATAAATATTTGAAGGGATATTTTGATGTCCTCTTTCATCTATGATGAAATCCATTAATGTTTTAATATCTATTAGAAATATAATCTTATAATACCATACTAATTATTTATTGGGTTGTATTATGATTATTAAGTATTTTTATTAAAATTAATTATTTTCCCCGAGTAATATTATGATGAGTTAACAAAATCATTATGAAACACGTGTCATTTCAAATTGATATATACGGATGAAATTATTATGAAAACCATTTTATTTCACAGGTTATTATATTATAAATGTTTTTTGATCTTTTTGAACAAATATATGTGGGTTTAATTATGTGATGGGAGGGCCACAAATTATATATCCTTCAAATTCATTGGGTAAAGTTAGATATGTTATGAGATAAAAAATATAAGAATGAGGAATTAACCATGTTTAGAAAGTGACTCTTTCAGTAATGATATTAATCATAGAGTATGATTATTATTGCAATGGTTTTTAGTGAACATATTCAACCATGACACTCTTGGAAATGATACTTGACTACTAAGGAAATTATTTTCTATTCTTATGTACATATGAAAAATATATTTCTTACTCAAGTTTTATAATCTCATGAAATATTTTCTTTGTTTTAGTTTTAATCAATTCTTATAAAATACCATGATATATTCCACAACTCAATATTATTATAAATTATATACATGGAATCATTTTAAAATGGTATTCCCTTTTTCTCATACCATTATGCTCATGTAATGTTTAAGTGGTGATTGATATCTCCCTTGTTTAACGTTACTATGATTCTGAGATCACCATTTCATAAATTACAATTACCCCTGGTTATGATGAAAGGTATTTCGTATCATATGTATAATAAGAGTTAAAGTTATGAAAAACCTATTATGAGATTATTTAGTTAAATAATTATCAAGTGGTTTATGTATACATTTTTCTAGTGACACTAAATCATTACTATCCTTTGGTGTGTTTTTGCAAAATCAAATGAATATTCCTCAATTATGATAATATATATATATATATATTAAAATAATGGGAATTTATAGTATAATAATGTGTTATTAACATTATTTAAGAGGATATACCTATATAAATTTATAAAATCCAATACTATGTTATTCTAATAATTCTTTACTATGGTCTTTGCTGGAAATGACCTAAGTGTTTGGTATTATCAAAAATTCTCTAAATAAATGTTCTATATGAGTTATATGATATTAGTTAACCCAATTTCATTCATCCCATTGTTTATAGATCCATTTATTTCTTATACTTTAGAAAAATATGATTGAAAATTGTTAATAATATAGTGGTAGAAACAAATTTCATGAAAGGACAATAACACAGAGAAATACGTGAAATAACATAGATAAAAATTTCATTATATATGAATTTTCTCTAATTTTGGTATAATTAGGTTTCAATGAAATGGTCACCAATGTTAATTTACTCACACCCAACCACCCATGCCTATTCTCCTAAACAAAACCACACATTCTAGGCTTCCTATGCGTAGTCACTCATGCTATATTTCCCAAACATAGTAAAACAATGAACATTATTATTGCTATATAGTCCTTAACATGGGTGAATGTTTAGATTCAAGTCTATATAATGCATCTATGTGGATAGTATACTTCCATAATGTTACTCCCTCTTATTTATAGAAAAAACCACATTTATTCTCAAACTCAAGAACGAGTTCCCAATACAAAATATGAATTTTGTAAATGACATAAAAATAACATTTCTATTTATATTACTTACATTTGTTTATTTCTCTTAAATATGATTTCATACCCAAAATAAAATTTACACAAATGAGATGTCTGCCTCAAAATTTCATCACATTTTTATTGATGATGGATAATTATTAATATTGAAATTTTCTAGTGATAAAATTTTATTAAATAGTTTATATAAAATGAATATATATTAAGTTATGAATTGTCAAATTGTTGAATAATAGATGGGATCCCTTATATTTTTATATGTACTAGGTGCCCTTACTTTTCACTCTATTCCATGTTTCATTAAATATGATTAGCTCTAAGGGCCATATAACCTTCCCTATTCACTAGGTTCTCACACCATTCACATTATTTAATGGAACCCAAAACCTAAGATGGTTACTTGTGGTTAAGTTTCCACCCAGGCCCCTTTTCATATATTAATAACCTTATAATTCTCCTTTGAGTAGATCATTAACCCGACCAATATCTATGAGCATGAAACATTCAATTTAATTTCCCAGAAATTCACATTTCCACTTGGGTGATTTTATTTTGAAAAACTATGCAAAATATAATCAATATTAGGGGTATTTGGGTCCTTCAATAATTATAACCATCGCCAGTGAACACTTCACTATGATCATTTTCAAGACAATGGAAATAAACCCTTTTTATGAGGGTTCCCATTAATACCATTTTATTTTATCAAGGAACCCAATATGTTCTTCAAATAGAACCATTTCTAGGTCTTAGAGGTATTATCTGAGAATATATTATCAAATTCACCCCATATGGGAATTTTCCTACACCTCTAGCGCTGCTAAATCATTTTTCCATATATTTACAATTAGATTTGTACTTATTTTATAATATTTTCTTCCAATTCACCCAAATCATTTTAGTACCTTCAGTTTTTATAATATAACCATTAAATTATTCTTTTAATGTTTATAATGTGTAAGGGTAGAGTATGAGAGAGTGGGGAGAATTTTGGATGTGTTTTGGGTCTAAATGGGATGTCTCGCGGGTAGCACACGATTTTCTTAACCGTGTGGCCAAACCGTGTGATGTAGTCCTCTTGAGGCAGTAGCTACAATAAAGTTGGAACATTTATTTCAAGATAATTCACAGGAAATTCATGCGGGTAGTGGATACCATGTAGTTAGAGCATAGTTTTCATAACTATGAGGTCAAACCGTGCGCAAAGTCAGAACAAGATCCTCAAAAATAGGATCCCATTTTTTTACCATAACTCACTCATTTTTTAACCAAACTATCCCTAACATGGTATTTTTCAACTCATATGGAAAAAAGGTTCTACCATATGTCTAAAAGTGATCTGATTACTTCCCTTGGTGAAATAAATCCTTATTCTTGAGGTATGTGATCTTTGAACATCGTTTTTGGTCGATTTTTTAGATCTACAAAGATATAATTGTCCTCTAATCTTGGTTTCTCATAAATTTTCCCATAATGGGTAGATTAAGGTTTTTAATGTGAAATATGACAATATATGGCCTTGAACTTTCTAGGAGAATATATCTAAGGTGGGTTCTTGGAGAATCGACCTAGTTTTCTTATGCATTTTTCGTTCGTTGAGGTTTTCTTCAAAACCTTCAAAGTAGGTGGCTTCATTCTCTACTCCACTTTATATAACTGGTTGTAATGAATTCAAATTTATTTATTTCCATGAAATTGATTGTGATTTTTCTATTTAACTATTATTTTAATTTTTTTTAGCTTCGGTTTGGTAAAGGGTGAAATTCTGGAAAAATTTGGGGTTTTGATTTAATTCCCTTTCTTCTTAGTTTTAAATGGAAAATTTAAATTGGAATTTTCTATAATAATGGAATATGGTTTATTATGATGTTTTAAATAATAGAATAGTTTTATTTAAATGGATGATATGTTGGTTTTTGATTTGGTGTAATGGCATAATGATGGTGTGTGTTCATAGGGCATTCGGAACGGATCTAGGTCAGGAGTCTCCCTCATCATGGTTTGAATTAATATGGGTTAGGGGTCTCACCCATAAAAAATTCATATTACAGTTGGGATGGATAAAAATCAGTATTCTCCCCTATTATATTTTTGGCTGGATAAGGGTTAGGGCTCTTCCCCGTCAAAAATTCATTTTCATTTGGGTCAGATAAGGGTATGAAGCCTCCCCTATCATTGTTGGGATGGATAAGGCTTATGGATTTCCCCCTCTTCCAGGTTTCATTAATGGTTAGTTGTGGTGATATATTGTATGGTTACACAAAATTGAATGTTAAATTACTTAAATGATTGTTTATGTTCTTTCCTTGGATAACTATTATCTATGTCTTCTGTTTATATTTTGATATAATCTATTTTTATCAATAATTTAATATAAATTGTTTTATAAAAATCTAGATAACATTCCTATCTTCGTGGTGTGAGTATGGAAGTCATTTGTAAATACCAACAAGGTTTTATACTAACCCTTACTTTGGAACTTTGGTTCTATTGCAGATTCTTTCTTCCTAGAAAGGGGCATAGGTAAAGTTATACACATTTTTAGCCCTACCTCATGATACATGGGTTGTTTGGTGACTGTGGAACATGGAGATTGCGAAGCATTGAGTCTTTTGGTCTCTAAATAGAATTTTTTGGTTTACACACTATATATGTTGACACATGTTTGATCTTTAGTTGTTGAACACTTCGATGTGATTTTGAGATATATGATGCTGTTGAGTTGCCATTAATTTGTACATGCATCATTTAGTGAATGGTTTGGTTGTGTTTTATTCGTTTGAGGGTTTATTTATTAATGGGTAAATCTTCTATCAATTGTATGTGGAACCCTTAGTTGTTTATTTCCAACCTTAATCATCTTGGGGATGTCTCTTAAGGCCAAGTAATGACTTGTTTTTCTCTCAATACAATGAGAATTAAAGGGTCATTAGAAATTGTATCAGTCTAGTCCTTCCTCTAATGTAAAATTAATATGTTCTTGTTCATCCATTTCTTAAAAGGTATTCATCAGTTCTCTTGGTCTTGGAGTTGAAATTATTTCATGTCATTTCTGTGGGTTGAAATTGTAGCAAGGAGTGTGATTTTTGGAACATGAAACATATTTCATAAAAGGGAATAACTAACTCGTTTATATTGAACATGAAGTTACCAGGGTGTTGGGAACATAAGTGTTTTAGACAAACTTCTAGAATGTATTAAATATCATTTTAATGGGATTATAAAACGAGACAATAATAGCATGAATTTTAGATGAATGAATTACCTCTAGGAGTGCATATATCAATTTGGGAATTATTTTATGTTGTGAAAAAGTGTTGATTTTTTAAAAAATATGAAATTGTTTTTCAAATGGAATGTTTTGAGAAGGGAAATTTGTAAGGGGATTTTGAAAATGATTTAATTTTCCAAAAGCATTTTGAATGTATTCAAAAATGTTTGAACATGGATAAGGGTTATTTTTTGAAAACAATGTTGTGATAGTTGATGTGATAAAATTCTAAATTCTAATCCATCAGGTTCAAGTGAGTGAGACTCACCATTATTGTTTCTTATTAAGGAAATGGAACCTAATAGGGATAGTAGAAGCTAGTCTTAAAAGTCTACTAAAAATATGGTTGCAGCTGTGGCACGTGTGAACCAATAGTTGTTCCTAAGAATCGCTCATACATTTCAAACCATTGAGTTGGGGATGAGACCTGATACCCTATATAAGGTATCTTTCACTGCTGAAATCCCAAGTGGTGGAAGTACGGTTGTCTTCACTAGTGGAGCTGATAACTTTACACTATGATGAAGAGGAAATGGGTCACCATTTCACAATAGGGTGGTACATATTTCAATGGGAGTACAAGGTAAATTAACTTTCATTCAAGACACAAGAGAAAGATTGGATGTTTTCATTGTGGCTCACTAAGGTGCATCAAGTGTGAGTGTGTAACACCATGAAAATCATTCCATAATTGCAAAACGATGGTACAACTTAATGAAAGTTTTCATATTGCTTCATGGTCAGGTTTTGGAGACACTTATCAATCGTCAAAAACACCATAAACATCAATAGAATGAGAACAATATCATCAAGGCAGCAATGATCAGAGTGAAGTAAGAGAACAATTTCCTGGAGATGAAAAACGGTGGTAGATGATCAAGCTAGACCATTTACTTTGTGAGGTATTATTCTTTTGAATAATATCATTGTACAACTGATCTTTGATACTGCTGCATTTCATTATTTCAATACTTCTCATGCCCCTGGTTTGGTATGTTTAATATTGGAAATTATTGACAATTTTAAAACTACAAACTCTTCTCAGAGAAAGAGAATGTCAAGACTTTGCGTGTACATCATGTTCTATAATTGTTGATGGATATGAGATGGTGTGGGACTTATTGACGCTAGAAAAGGATTTCTATGACACAATCTTTGGTATGGATTTGTTGAAAAAGTTTTTTTCTCACATCATATGTTATAGGGGAATAGTTAGTTTCACTGCTGAGGAATGCATCAAGCCTCTATTCAGAGAATAAAGGATGGTAATGAAATGTGAAAAGATCTTGTTGGAATTGAAAGTGGGAACAATCTCTTACCAGTTTGTGGCATTGACGTTGGAATAAATGGTAGATATCGAGGGAAATAGTTTTCCCACAATTGTTGATCAATTTCCAAATGTATTTTTTAAAAACATCTCATGGTTAGAGTTATAAGAATGGCACCGATAGAGTTATAAGAATTGAATATGTAGTTGGAATTACTAGAAATCAAGGGATTCATTAAACTAAGTAAATCTCCATGGGCAGCACTATTTTTTTCTTGAAGAACGAATATGGATCCCTTGATTTGTGTATTTATTATCGTATGCTTTACCATGTTACGATATAGACTAAATACCCACGTTAACACATTGATGATTTTTTCGATCAATTAAGGGGAGCTCAATGGTTCTCCAAGACTGACTATCGATTAGGGTATCACCAATTAAGCGTTTGGAAGGAATATATTCTAATGACAGCTTCTAAAAGAACATATTACAGATATGAATATATAGTCATGACTTTCGGTCTATCTATTGAACCAATAGTCTTCATGTCTTTGATGAATCAGATATTTTAGCAATATGTAGATTATTTTGTTGTGGTGTTTCTAGAAAACATCATAGTGTATTCAATGATGGGGGCTGACCATGAATAATACATGGAAATAGTGTTAAAAATCTTGAAAGTTGTTGTTTGTATTCCAAATTATCAATGTGTGATTTTTGGATATAAGAAGTATGTTTTCTTGGCCATGTAATTTCTGAGAAATGTGTTTACATTGATCTTAAAATGATAAAAGCTGTTATCTCATTGAAAACACCGAAGAATGTCTTTGAGAGATGATGTTTTATTGGACTAGGAGGTTACTACAGTTGCTGTGTGCATGAATTCCCAAGAATATCTTCTCCCATGATCACTTTGAAAAAGAATAATTCTCTATTCCAATGGATAGAGGAATGCCGAAGGTCTTTCATAGAGCTGAAATTTTGGCTTATATTGGCACCTATCTTGATTTCTTCAGAATTAGGATAGTGGTATGTGGTGTACTCTCATGCTTTGATGTTAGGGTTGCTTGTTTTCTAAAACAAGGAGACCATATGGTTTCTTATGTGTCAAGGTAGTTGAGGGTGCATGAGAATAATTACCCAACACATGATTTAGAATTAGCTGTAGTCATCCATGGTTTGAAAGCATGGAGACATTATCTCTCTCGTGGGAAATTAACTGTATTCATGGACTATAAAAACATGAAATTCAATTTCTCACAATGAGATTTGAATCTGAGGCATAGGCGATAGATGGAGTATCTCCATGTGTTTAACAATGACTTGAGGTATACACCAGGAAATGGGAATTCTTTGGTAGATGCATTGATTATATTTTCATATACATAGTTGGCGAAATGAGATTTAGATGAATTGAAGTTGATGTCATCCCTAACTGACATACATGTTGAATGTTAAGATCGAAGAGATGTTATGGGTTTCTTTTCATCTATGATTGTTCCTGATTTTTGAAATATGGTCAAAGAGGCACAAGCATGTGATGCAGAATGTCTGGTTATGAGTTCAATACTCAATGGTGGGAAGATCATTGAGGGCTGGAAACTTGTTGGGTTTTCATTATTGTTATTTAAAGATTGGATGGTTGTACCTATGGATTATTAGGAAAAAATCATTCATTATTACCACCATTCAATATGGGTTGTAAATATAGGAATACAAAAGATTTATAAGGTGCTAATGGTGCAATTTGGTTTGAGCGGCATAAAAAGAAAGTTTGATTAGTTAGTCTCAGGGTTCTTAACTTTTCAGTAAGTGAAATAAGAACATGAAAGACATGTAGGTATGTAGTAGTTGTTACCTATTCTATTGTGGAAATGGGAGTATATAGTGAAGTATTTTGTTACTGGTCTTCCATGAAAGGTTCAAAAACACGATTCCATATTAGTTATAGTGGATCATCTTACCATGTTGGCCCAATTCATCCCTATTCATGAATATCACACAGTAGAGGATATGTCAAAACTCTATATCTAAGAAGTGGTAATGAGTCATGGCATACCAGTTTCAATCGTCTCAGACAGAGACTCCTGGTTCACCTCTCATTTCTGGAAATCCTTATAGAAAACCCTTGGAACTCAGTTGACTATGGGCAAGACATATCATCCTTAGATAGACTACTAATTTGAGGGGATTATACAATCATTGGAAGACATGTTGCGGGATTGTATAAAAGATTTTTGTGGCTCATGGGTGGAGAATATACCATTAGAGGAGTTCTCATATAATAATAGCTATCAGGCCTTGATACATATGGTTCCGATTGAAGAATTGTATGGGCATCCTTGTTATTATCCAATATGATTGGTGGAAATAGGTGAAACTTTACTTGTTAGAAAAAGACTTGTTAAAGAAACAATAGAGAAAATACAATTCATTATATAGAAAATGGAGATGGATCATATTCCTCAAAAATATTATGTGGATCATTATCGAATAACTTTTTTTTACTCTGGATGATGATTTCTTCTTAAAAAAATCACTAAAGCACTGACATCGGCATTTCGGTAAGAATGGAAAGTTATCTCTTATATACATTTTCCATTTCGAGATACTGTAATGGGTTTATGAGGTGTTATATTAGTTTGAATTATCACCATGGTTTTGTCCAGTTCATGTTGTGATCTATGTATCTCAGTTGAAAAAGAATTAGACAGATCCTGACCATGTGATCATATGGGATCACATCCACCTAGAGAAAGAATCTTTATTGGTACATATCCTAATGAGGATTGTGGATAATAAAATGAAAGTCATGTATGGAACAAGAATTAGTCTAGTGTGGGTTTTATGGAAGCATGGATAGATTCCATATAAGACTTGGGAACACGATAAGGATATGAAAGAGTATTGGATGAAACTCTTTCAGACTGGGGAGTGTTTTCTACTTATTAAGGATGAAAAGACCAATGGTGGGAAGAATTCTGTACCCTCAGATTCTATTATGTAACCATTAATTGATTTATTTTATTATTATAATGTGTAAGGGTAGTGGTTGGGAGAGTTGGTAAAATTTTGGAAGTGTTTTTGGGGATACGGGGGAAGTTGCACGGGTGGCGCATGGTTCTCCAAACCGTGCGGCCAAACAGTGAAAAGTAGTCTTCTATAGGAAGTATCTCCATCACATTTGGAGAAGAATTTCAGAGATCTTGTAAGGGAAAGATGTGTGGGCTGGGGATACCATATCGTTAACACATAGTTTTCCAAATAGTGCAGTCAAACTGTGCATGTAGTCAGAATGAGATCATTAAAAGTAAGATCTTGTTCATATTTTCCATAACTCCCTCATTATTGAACAAAACTGGCCCTAACATGGGATTATTCTTCTCCTAATGCCAATTAAGGTTATCCCATTGGTCTGAAGGAAATCTGATGGCTTACATTAGGGATTCAAATCCACATTCTTGAGTTATATGATCGTTCTTCACCGTTCTTGATCTGTTTCTTAGATCTACTAAGATCTATTTCTCATATTCTCTTTCATTCCTAGATCAACACCCGTTATGGGTACATCATGTTTTTTGGATGCCAAATATGATGATATTTGGTCTTTATTTTTCTATTATAAGAGATCAAAGGAAGGTTCTTGGAAAAATCGACTGGGTTTTCTTGTGTGTTCTTTCTTCATTGGGGGTTTCGTCTAAACCATCAATGTAGGTGGCGTCATTATTGACTCCACTTTATTCAACAGATTGAAATTATTTCAATTTTATTGATTTGTGTGAAATTGGTTGTGATTTTTATATTGAACTATCATTGGTATTCTTTTTTTATAGAATTTTCAGTAAATTGTTAAATTCTGGAAATATTGGGGGTTTTAATTATATTTCCTTTATTATTACTTTTAAAGGGAGAATTTAAATGGAAATTATTTAGAATAATGGGATATTGTATTATTATATTGTTTTCAATAAAATAACAATTTTATTGAAATGGATGACAAGTTGGTTTTGACATTGGTGTAATGGAAAAATAATGTTGTCGGATCATATGGAATTTTGGGATGAATCTAGGTGAGGAGTCTCCCCCATCATGGTTGGGATGGATAATGGTTAAGGATATACATTGTAAATCATTCATATTAAATTCACGACGGATTAGGGTAAGGAGTCGACCCCATCATTATTGAGATGTATAAGTGTTAGGGATCTCCCTTGTCAAACATTCATGTGAATTTGGGTTGGATAAGGGTAAGAAGCCTTCCCCTCATTATTGGGATTAATAATGGTTACAGATTTCCCCCTCTTCCAGTTTTCATGCATGGTATGTTGTGTTGATTTTAGGAATGGTTGAACAAAATAAAATGTTAAATGACATAAATTATTGTTTATGTTCTTTCCTTTGAAAAATGTTTTCTATGGCTTTAGTTTATATTCTGATAAAAAATGTTTTTATAAATCATTATATATATATATTGTTTTATATAAATGTGGCTATCTTTTATATCCTAGTGGCATGACTAGGGAAGTAATTTGGTAAAACCTACTGTGTTTTATACTCACCCATGCTTTGGTAGATTGGTTCTTTTTCATATGTTATATTCCAGGACATGGAAAAGTTATGTCGTCACATGTTTTTACCACTACGTCATGATACTTTGGGTTTTCAGTGATTGTGAATCTTAGAGTTGGTGGAGAATTGAGTCTTGTGGTATCTTGAGAGTCTTTTTTAGATTATTAACTGTCTAATTTGATACTTTTTTGGTCTTCTACTATTTCACACTTTGATGTGCTTTTGAGATTTATGAAGTTGTTCAGTTTCCTTTAATTTGTTCTGGCATCATTTAGAGAATGTTTTGGTTATGGTTTTTTCTTTTTATGTTCAATTTTTTAAAGGGAAAATCATCCCTCACTTGTATATGAAACCCTCCAGCATTTATTTCTTGCATTTGGCATCTTGGGGATGTCTCTTATGGCCAAGTAATGAGTCGTTGTTCTCTCAATCCAATGAGAATTAACAGGCCATTACACTCATCCATCTATGTTCCTGTTCACCTAATTTATCATTCAAGGAACAAAATTATGAAAATATCACACTCTAGGTTCCACTAAACAACTAATATTCATTCATTAAAGAAATGATTCTTTACCCTATGTGATGTTTATACCTATGAAATATTAGATCATATTTGGTTCCCCGTTTAACATGACCATCTACTAGGTCTAAAATGGTTTCCTAAAATATGTTATTGAATGTATTTTTCTCAATACATAAAATTGATGATAGTAACATACCTAGGCATAATCCATGGACTTTCAACATACATCACATAGTTATTCATACCAACAAACTCACTTTTAAAAATTTAATCCTCTAATTATTCAAATTAAGTATCATAAAAAAAATCCCATACCTATTTTACTCCCAAATAAATGGGGTATTTAAGATAAAGAAACCATTTATTCACATGATAAAATGAATTATTACTTTAAGAGGGATAATTGAATTTAATCATCACATACCTCCCATATCATATGACATAGAAATTTTTATTTGGTAATCTAAATATTAGTTTTCCAAAAACCCCTTTAATCAACCTACCCAGTCCCACCAATGATCCATAAACACCAATAGGCCTTCGATGTGGTGTAATATATGACCTCCATTCAACCAAATCTGTTATCTTGTTTAACTAAAATGGCTAAATAATGTGTAAGTCCATCAATAAACATTGTTATGTTCTATTTTCATACTAGTATATTTCACATCACTCTGAATTCCATTGCATCAATAATATTATTATAAACTCCAATAACAAAAATAATGTTAATGGACACATGACATTAAATTCACTCCATTATTCAAATTTTAATGACCACAAAGAGCACACCATGGCTTTCGATGAATGGCCTTAAAATGAATTTAAGCAGTCATTTGTTCATGTACTAACATTTTTTATATTTTTCAATATATTTTGAGTGGATGATTTTCACTCTATTTTTTTAAAATTATATGAATAATTTAAAATATACAACATTAATTATTTAATTCTAGGATAATTTAAATAGTTTTCTTTTTGTTATTTATTAATTTCTCTTAATTATTAATAATATTCATATTGGCCTATTGAATTACTTTCATTTATTTTTGTTTTAAAACTACATTTAGAAAGTATAAATTTTCCACTAGATAATTTTTTTACCCTAATACATGAATCTTAATTTTATGTCAATATATAGATATAGATATTTTTACACTTATGTGAGTGTATTGACCATTTTTATACCCTTACATAACATATCCATGACACCTTTTTAATATTATATTACCCTTAAAATGCTTATCCATTACCATTACATATAACATAGTTACCATTATATAACACATCCTTCCCTCAACATAACATTTTTTTACCTTATGTATCAAATTTTTTACCTTTAAATATAATTTGGTTACACATACCGAACATATCCTTATAATTACATGATATGTATTTATCATTAAGGTTTACCCTTTAGTGTACTCTCGCTATATTTAATAAAAAAATTCACCTCTAGGAAACAATTATTATACCACTAAGAAATTATATTTATACCCATATTCATATTATAATAAAAAATATTTATATTCCTACATTACATTTATGTGAATTGTGTATTTTTTAACATAACTTTTATATTGGTAGGAAATCCAAAATTACCATTACACATCATAAATATTATTATGGATACCCTTACATAATAATAATAACTTTATGGTTAGACATACATTGACCTCCACATTAGGTTGGTGATCCCTACATTTCTGTTAAAAATTAGGTTCACAAAAATAATGAAACATGAGTTTATCCCAATGTTAGAATTAAATAATATATATGATTCTCAAGAGAATCCCTATATTTCTGTTGAATCTCAATCGAGAGTAGATGACTTATATTCAAATAGTACTATGCTTGAAACTCTTTATGATTTTTGAAATAACGAATAGTTCTTAGAAATAAGAAATTGTGGTTTTGTTCAATGGTGATAATAAAATTTTTGACCATAACATAAATTATTGAGTAGTTTGATATCAATATCTATAAAAATAAAATATTAATTGGATATGGGTTGGATAACTGAAATTTAAATGGAGTAATTTATCATCCACTATAGTATGTTGAAACTCTGTATGGGAATGGTTTATGAGCTCAGATTCATTAATTTATAGGATCCCGATGAATTCATGATTTCATTTCCTGAACATGATTAATTTCGACTATGCATATTGAACTCAAATGAAAACATCTCACCATTCTAGAGCACATATTATGATTTTAAAAATAAGGATTCAAGAACCAGTATGTGGAAAATAATCTGAGAACATGATATTTTTTATTCTTAAGTTCAACATACTGTAATAGTGATGAATAAAATCTCTGCATATGTTATGCACCCAAAATTTGTAAACCAGATGTACTGTATTACATTATTACATTGGAATAAGACACATGAAATATAATCCAAAAGTATTGAATAGATTAATAGTCTTGTTCAATTATATACATACATGATTCTATATTAAATTTGAAAAAAAAAATTGAACATATTTGCTTTCAAAAATTTCATTATTACCTTTAGAATATCCTTGCACAACATTCTTAGTAAATATCCAGAATTCATAGGAATGGAAAAAATAAGGGTGTTCTCAAAATATCAGTAAGGGTAAAGTATAATGAAAACTATCACGAATCAATAAGAATAAAAAACATGGAATGGTAAATAACTATACTCACATGAATATTAAAACATTTCATTATAATAATCAATATGGGATATTGAATAACAAATAACACATTCCATTTTATCAATAACATGATCATCATAACTGGATTAGTCAGAATTAATATAGAAATTTAAGTAACCAAAAACATATTTCATTTCACCAATAAATATATAATGAAAATAATCTATAGATTATATAATTTTGAAAATATCATGGATCATAATAACTTCATTTTTTATTCCTAAAATTCTTAATTGTTGGATTTCATGATATTAATAAAATGATATCTATTTTTTTCAGACCTTTTTTAAACCTATTAAAACAGATTGGTATTTATAAACTACAAAATAATAAATATATATAGCTGGCCAACTAATTCATCTCATGATAACACTAATTCATCGAGGGTATATAAATTTCAATTCCCCACTTGTATCTATATGTCCAAAGTATTCTTCATATATGGAATAATCGATTCAAATCATGAACAATATGGCTTATCACTAAATATTTTTATTGATTATGGATAAATATTTAACAATAATTCACCAATTAATCAAATCACATTCAAAGTAAACACCATATATAAAATTATGTATGGTTTATGAATTAAGTATAAGGCCCAAGCCTTAATTTTTATATAATCTTAAGCTAAGTCAATAAATTTCATTGAGGATATTTTCAGTTTTAAATTTTTGAGGAATAAGAGCTAAACTATTACAATAAATCTCAAATATTACAAAGTATATACTTATAATCTATTTAAATTTTTCCACAACAATAAAATCATTAAATAAAATAACAATCCTTTTCTTAAAAAAATCATCTTGAATTCTTCCTTTTTCTTACCCTTCCTTATACTCTATGAATTTTTTTAAAAACATTGGATGAGAGTAAAAAGATCAGTAAGGAATATAAAATAATGGCAAAAATAGTTGTCCATGAATACATACAAATCAAGAAATCATACTTTCAATCATAAAACATAATCTATTTAACATACCCCCAAAAATCAAAAGATTTATGAATAGAAAATTGAAATAATAAATCACAAAGGTAACTTGTGACATCCATAAAATAATTACATTATATCTTTCACATATATTTAGGGAGTTACGTTGGGAATATCCATCACATTGTATTCACTAAATCTATTATGAAAAAATTAATCATTTACCTTCATTGTGTTACCCAATGCATTGGAGATCTATCTCAGGATCCCCATCACCCGGTTTATCATGGAACCACCTGTATATGTAAGCAATTCCCAAGAACCATAACATAATCATAACACATAAAACACGCATAAAGGAAAGATAACATCATATCACTTCAAAACACTATGTCTTGTTAAGGAATGAAAATATCAAATAATGCTCGCAGCGGAGAGAAGGTCAGTGTCACCACGTACATTAGAAAAGAGACATTCCCTTAGTCATTCAGTAAAACACTTCATAAAAAAATATTCATTTTGAAATATGTTTTATTAAATTTAAATAAAATGGTATAATTATACACCATATAAAAGAAGGATGTGTATAAACAAAAAAAAGCCTCAATGAAAAGAGATTGAGAAGAAGTTGCTTACCATGAGTCGGACATGTCTTATTCATTCTTTATCTCCGTGAATAATAAACTTAAGTTAATTTATAAATTTTTAGGAAAAAATTTCAAGTTTATTATTTTCTCTATATCACTTTTTACCTTTCTATAAAAATCATATAATTATTCATCTTCATATCGGTCGCTTTGTCAATGTTCGGTACATGAGACAAAAAAGAACTTGTTATAATTCCAAATGGTCTATGTGGTTAAAATTAAATTATCTAAAAAATAAAATTCATGATTTAAATATTACAGTTATCTAGTATATATATGTAATTATAATATACCATAACATTTGGAGAAAAAAAATAAAATTCACAGTTAATGGAGATAGTAAGTCATACGTATGCATAAACACTACTTTTATTTCTTTTTCATATTTAAAGAAATTAAATCTAAATGATACATTGGTATATTATAATTATATTATAATATAATATTATGTATACATTAAATATGTTGACTAATTCTATCTTCTATACATTCTATGTATGGCATGAATCAATCATATCACTTTTAGGGGGCGGTAGTCTGCACTTCGTAAAATGAAATTATCGTATTTACACATTATGGAAAGCATAAAGCTATATTATAATTGAAAAATACATAAGGATAGAGATACTATAAATATAATAAATATCAAATATAAATACAATTTCACCATAATTTCCACCATGAGAGGTGGTAGGAGAAAAATGAACAATCACATTTTCTTGAGGTAGTAGTTCACCGAATAGAGAAACAATATGTTCATATCCTTTAGATGGAGGTGTGTGTAAGTGTAGTTCAAATAATTATCATTAAAACATACTAGTATATTTATCATACTGGTTTTGTTTTTTAATCAATTAATAACAATATATTGGAGAGTATTGATGGAAAATAAATGAAGGGAGCTTCACAGAAGACGTTACCTCTAAATTGGGGAAATTCTTTTGATTTGAGCCCAAAGGATTTTTGGAATTTCCTTATGACCAATGTAAGTCTTATAGGAGGATGGAAAGAATTTTTGGAGCTTATTTGGGCATAATTTGGATGATCTAAGGGGATTTAGTGATATGTATTATGTGGGTAGAGTTGGTGTCCTTTTAGAAGATGAAGGAGGGGCACTTTAGGATTGTTTTGAAATATTGATTTAATATAAATTCTATTGCCATTTCAAATGATTCCAAATTATTTTTTTTCTATGATAAGATGAATATTAGTCTAAATAAAATCATCCAATAAGAATTAGAAAGGTTTTGAATATTTTTTAATCCTTATCTTTTTTATTTAACCCTATTTTACTCTTTTTGTTTTATCATGATTTTGAATTTTTGAGAACCGAAATAGTTACCAATACATGAAAAATGTCCAATTAAAGATAATTTATAAAATTTTAGATTTATAGTAATCATTTGGAGAAATATATTATTTTTCAAGAATTTTATAATAATCAATAATGTATTTTATATTTTATGAAATGAATTTTGTCAATTTTTATAGTATTTATATCATGACTTTTTAAAAATCCATAATAGATTTTATTCGTAAAAAAATAATTAATTCATATATGTCATATCATATTCATAAATAAAATTAATTTATGTCATCAAAATAATCAAATTACATTTATTTGAATATTCATAATATTATTTATTTGAATCCTTTATTAATGATGCAATTATTATGTCACCATTTTGTCATAATTAAATTTATTTAGTTATTGTCTACAAATTGTCAATAAAATACCATGATATAAGATATAATATTATATTTTTAATAAATATTTATTGTCAATGAGATCAGTTATATATACCCATATTAATTTTTTATCAGTAATAGATTCATGTTTATATTATATTTTTTGTTACATTAAATCAATTATTATAAAATATCATTTTGACACCCAAGTGGCTCCATGGGGTCCCGATATAGACCCAAGGATGGCCATGATCGGACATATCTCATAAAATAGAATTAGATAATCTATTAATATATTTTTATATTATAATAATATTATTTTTTATCTATATTTACTAGATTTACCCTTTAACCATAGTAAATAAAAGTATTTCTGAAATTACTATTCATAATGTCTTAAAATAAAAGGCACTTATTAACCATATTTAGAACATCTAATTCCAAACATATAATCTATTTTTTTATATTAAAATTAAATAATTTTCAGTAACTAATCTAAAATTAATTCCCATTGTCAAAAAAAATTTTTTTAATACTTAAAAACTACCAAAAGATTGACATGAGTTTGTGGCCAATTTTAGTGTGAAACTACATCCAATGACCAACATTGAATTAAATGATAAAAAAATCCAATTACAATTAAAAAAATTTATAAGTATAATTAAACTATATAAATAAATTAGATGAAAATGTGGTTTTGAATTATAATGCAGTATTTTCAACAATTCATTAAAAATGAACATTATAATAAAATAACCAAAAATTTATCAAAACTAAATTTAGATGTCCCGATTCTACAGATGATGTTAATTTTTTCAAATAAATCATATATAGGTGTCAAAAAAATATTTAAAAAGGGTTCACCATCAAATGGTGTTAAACCATCCTTTGAAAAAATGTTAGAGTATTTCATGATTAAATTTGGATTCATTCTCATTTTAGGCCACTAAGATTTGATTATATAAATGTAAAGACATTTAAAAAACATGTAAATTTATAATATAGTTAATTCCATTCATTATCTCCAATATAATGTCTTAGTATTAACTACACATTAAAATAATAATAATATTACTGTATTATTTTTGGTAGAACTCAAAATTATGTGCAACATAAGATTTATGAGAAACCTGTTGTTGCGTATCAAGTATGCTATCAAAAAAATCATTCCTTTAATGTAAACATAATATATTACTCCTAAATATTAATAAAAAATTAAACATATTATTCTATAAATACCTGGGTCGTTACGTCATTCCCTCTTTTCGGAATTGCATCCCTACAATTCTTTTCATTTATAAAATAAGTGGGGGTATTAATCTGTCATAGAATTTTATGATTCCCATGTTACCTCTTCAACAATTCATTTTTTCAAAAAACCATTACCTGGTAAATTAGTTTTTCCTGCAACACTTTCTCTCAATGGTCATGAATTGGGAATGGTTATTCCTAATATGAATGATTCTCTTCTAACCAATCTAACTCTACCTTCAAAATATGAGATTGATAGGGCATATAAATTTTCAACATTGAAACATTAAAAACATTGTGTACTTGGGATAAAAATGGAGGTAAATCCACTCTATAGGGAAGTGATCTAACTTTTTTATAGGATTTCATAGGGTCCTATGAATCTAGGACCCAACATTCCCTTCTTACCAAAATGTATCACACTTTTCCATGCAAGAAACTTTGAGAAAGACATGATCACCTACCTCGAATGAAATATCCTTCCCCTAATTATCTACATAACTCTCCTTCCTTCTTTGAGTATTTCTCATGTGCTTCTGAGTGTACATAACTTTTTCTTCCACCTCTTCTACTAATTCTAGTACCATCAACTTTCTTTCACATGCATCAACCCAAAAACCTAGAGTTTGACAACTCTTTTTATATAATTCTTCATATGATGCCATATGTATACTAGAATGAAAACTATTATTATAAGAAAAATCAACCAAAGAAAAATTTTGTTCCCAACGTCCATGGTAATCCATTTAATAAACATGTAGAATATTTGAAAATTTATGAATAGTTGGTTCTGACTGCCCGTCTGATTGCGGATGAAAAGTTGTAAAAAAAATTTAATTCAGTACCCAATTATTTCTGAAGTCCCTTTCAAAAGCTATAAGTGAACTTGGGATCACGATCAGATACAATGGCGATGGGATATCCATGTAAACTAAATATCTATTTAATTTACAACTGATAAAGTTAATCTATAGATAGAAAATATAAAATACAATGTAAATGAGAATTTTTCGTCAATCGATCAACAATATCCCAGCTTGTGTTGTTACCTCGAGAAGTCTTTGGTAATCCAACTTTTAAATCCATGGACACATATTCCCATTTGAACACTATAACTGGAAAAGGATGAAGCATCCATTTAGGTAACTGTGACTCTTCATTAAAATATAGAAAAATTAAAGATTTTAGGGTAAAGTCATCAATATTTCGTTTCATTCCATCCCATCAGAAATACTCTTAAAGTTCTATGTACATCTTAGTACTAGCTTGATGAATAGTAAATGAATTACTTAGATATTTACATTATAACTCTTTCTTCAACCACAAATCCCAAGGATCACATAATGTCTTTCAAAAAGTCAAAACAGAGTCTTTATCAATGTTAAATTCAGGTAGCTTACCCTTTTGAACCAATTCATCATTTTTCTGCAACTCACTGTCTTATTTTTGTGCTTTCTATATTATGTCTTATAGAGATTATTATACTAAAATATGAAACAAAATTTAGTAATTCCCTACACCAGCAACTTCCAATCCAAAATTAATCAAATCAAAATCCAAAGGATCACATTCCAAACATAACCTGGTTAACGTAGAATTACATTTCTGAATTAAAGCATCATTCACACTATTTGTTTCTCCTATATGGTAATGAATCATGGAATCATAATCCCTGATTAATTCCAACCATATTTTTTCTCAGTTTCAATTCATTATGAGTAAATATATAATTCAATATTTTAGTCTTAGTATACATTTTACACTTTAATAAATACAAATGGTGCCTCTATATTTTAACTCAAGAACGAAAATAGCTAATTCCAAATCATGTGTAGGGTAATATAACTCTAGAGTTTTCTATTGATATGATGTATAAGAAATTACTTGATAATTATAAATTTTGAAACAACCAATTCCATTCAACTAATAATCACTATACATAACAAATCCACCATTTTTGGAAGGCTGTGCCAAAACTGGTGCATTCAATTGATGGTACCCGGACCACAATTCAATCTTTGAAAAATATTGATCTCCCAAGAGCTGATCAAACAAATCATCAATATGAGCCAAATGATACTTTTCTTAACAGTGATATTATTCATGTCTCTATATTCAATGTAAATCCTCATTGAACCATCTTTATTTTTAACAAATAAGACAGGGAAACCACATGGTGTTGTGCTATGTTTAATGAAACATTTATCTAATAACTCTTGAAATTTATTATTTAAATCAAAATGTTAAATTTGAATCATTCAATAAGGGGGTTTTGAAATTGGATTAACATCATGAAAAAATCAAGATAAAATTCAACTTCCCGATTTGGTAACATTACAGGAAACTCATCACAAAAAAATCAAGATACTAATTGACAACTGGAACATCATCAATATAAATAGTTCCTTTGTGTTTAAAAATATGTGGAAAGTAACATTCATATCCATATTTTACTAGTTTGATAGCTTCGTGATATGTTGTCAAATGTAAGGGTTCATTCTTGTACACAAACTGAAATTATTTCTTAAAATAAACCACTTTAGAAAAAATTTCAATCTTATCTTGATAAACCGAAATCCAACCCATACTCTAAATAACATAACATCTACTAAATGAAAGAAAAGGATTTCATGTAGATTCTATCCATATTCAAGGATAGGACGGTTCTTATAATTTCTATTTTCTCAACATTTCAACAAGGTGTTTTTACCACAAGTTCCGGATTTATATCTTGAGATGGAATTCCCAATTTACAAGAAAATGTCTGAAAAATTAATTAATGTGTAGTCCCCGAATCAAACAACACATTGGAATAATAGGAATAAACAAACAGTGAATCTTATAGTAATTCATTTAATGAAAGAACATCTGCTGAAGTATTTACAAAGGATTTCGTCACTCCTTTCATCTTGTAGTTCATCTACTTTACACCATTTGAGTTCTTTTCCAAACTCTCATTTTCATAATGACCAATTTATTTCTCTTAAAATAATTTACTAACTATAAATAAGATTTTTTCTTACCATTGCCCGAATCATTTGCATTCTAATTAAGATCATTTAGCCCCATTTTACAACATCAAAATCACTTACTAAAATTCAAAAGGCATTCCATAGTTTTCTTTTTACCAAAATTTTCACAAACAATAAATATAAGTATCCTACCACCTGCATTTTTAAGAGTTATTCCCTTTTGTCTACCACCAAAACCTCTTATTGTCTTTTTTTCAGAACACCATATCATCAGAAAAATCCACTTCCACCTTTTCGGAACATCGAACAAGTTTTTCATAAATTTTTAAATCATGAAAATCTAAATCCCTTCAATACATAGGATTTAATCATGAGTAAAAACGATTGACTTTTCTATCAATATCCCATATGATATATGGATCATTCCTTGTAAACCAAGTGAATTTTTCTTTATAAGAAGCCACTAAGTCATCGTCCTACCTTAATTCTATGAATTGTTTTTCTACCCTAGGTCGAACTACCTTATGAAACTATTTGTCATGTATCATACATTTGAGTGAATCCCAATCAAGATAATCAGTCTCCTCACTATACATGATATATTTAACTATAGAAAACCATTAATTGACTTCACCTTAAAAATTGTAAATATCAATACTATCCTTTTGATGTTCTGAATGACCTATGACATCAAAAATCATTCCCAGTGATTTAATCCACCCATTATCTAGAACTAGGTTAGATAATCCTTTGAATGATAGGAAATGCTACAGCAATGAATGATCCACTATAAACATGATCTTATTTGGTTGGTCAAGATGATCTCGTGCATTGATACAACTACCAATTAAAGCCTAAATCAATTGTGCCTTCACTGCAACAAACTATTCAGTTCTGATTCCGACCATTTCTCGTTGTTGATTTGGTAGGTCATTTTCCCCTTAATTTCATCGCATAATAGCTGCCTTGTATCCTATATGGAAAACCATTATGAATATAGGAATATCTTTTATGACGAAAAATATTATTCTTAAAATTATATACCATTTCAATCTTACCAAAAATTATATATAATTTATGGATATTCTATTAACAATATCTTATCTCCAAAAGTTATCTAAACCGACCTCCCATACCAACTATAAGGAATGAGCATTAAACATTCCATAATCTTCAGTTATGTCAGGAATTTTCATTGAGGATATTTTCAGGTTTATTGTTTTAGTGCATTAGGCCATAACTATTACATTAAATATAAAAGAATAAAATGTAGACACTTCTACTCAAACCAATTTTTTCACAAAAATAAATCTCATTAAATAAGAAAAATTATTCCATTCTTGCGGAAAATATTCTTGAATAATTCTTTTATCTTAGTTTTCCTTATACTATGTGAAAAACATTTCAAAAACAATGGATGAGTTTAAAAAACAATATAAGGGATATAAAATAAGGGAATAAAACATTATTCCATTAATACATCCAAATAAAAAAATCCTACTTTCAATCATAAAACATTATCTCTTTAACATAACTTAAGAAATGATAAGACTTTTGAATAACACATAGAATTCTAAAATCAAAAAGGTAACCTGTGGCATCCAAAACATACTTACATTATAGCTTTCACCACTACATAGGGAATTATGTTTGAAATAAGCATCATAGTATATTGCATAAATCTCTTAGTATAAACATTAATATTTACCTCCATCATATTACCCAATGCATTGGAGAGCTATCTTGGGAAATCCAACCCTCGGTTTATCACAAAACCACCCATATATATATATAATTACCATGAACCGTAACATAATCATAAATCATAAAACAAGAATGACGGAAATATAACAATATCATTTCAAATTATTGACATAATCAATGATTTATCAAAACCATATTTAATAAAAAAATACCTAAAAGGGTTTTATGGTATTTGTTTTCCTTTTGAAAACACTACATCTTGTTAAGTAATCCGAATATCAAATAATTCTGATGGCAGTATAAAGGTCATTTTCACAACGTACGTTAAAAAGAGACATTCATTTTGTCATTTAGTAAAACATTTAGTAAAACAAATGATTAATTTTTAAAACTATTGAATTAAATTAAAATAAAAAGCTATAATTATACACCGTATAAACGATGGTTGTGTACAGTCCAAAATATGACTCTATGAAAGAAGATTTAAATGAAGTCGATTACTTTGAGTCTGACTTGTATTATTTGATATTTATATCCCTGAATAATAAACGTTTAATAATTTATACTTTATTCAGAACCTTTTTCAGGTTTATTATTTCTTTTATATCACTTATCAAATTTTTATAACAATCATATAAATATTCATGTTCATATTGGTCTTTTTGTCGATGTTCGATACGTGAGTCAACAGTGAACTTGTTATAATTAAAACATTGACCACTTTTTCAAAATTACATTATCTCTAGAATAGAATTTAGGATTTAAATATCTTATATATCCATAATATATTTGTATTTATAATATTGCATAACATTTGGAGATAAAAATTAAATCCATCATTCATGGAGATGGTAACTCGTACGTATGCATGAATGCTACCTTCATTTCTTTTTCATATTTAAAGGACTGAAATCAAAATGATACATTAGTAAATTATAATTCCAATTTAATATCATATATTATATACATTACATAAGTTCATTAATGCCATTATTTTTACATTCCATGTAATTCATGAATGAGTCATATCACATTGAGGGGGCGGTAGTCCGCACTTTCTCAAATTAAAATATTGTATTTACATATTTTTTAACGAATAAAGGAATGTTATAAATGAAAAATACAAAATTATATAGAATATATAAATATAACATATATCATATATAATTATAGTTCCATCATAATGGACACCATGAGAGGTGGTATGAACAAATCGACACATCATCATTTCATGAGGCTGTAGTTTGTCGAACATAGAAATAATATGTTCATATCCATTAGATGGAGGCGTGTGTAAGTGTATATTGATTACTTCTAATAAAAAAACCTAGTATATTGTTCATGAATGAAATCAAAATAAATAAATTACATTTACTTTAATATTTATAATATCATTTATTTGAATCTTTTATTAATGAAGCAATCACTACGTCGTCATTGTGTCATTATTAAATTTATTTATTTAATATCTAAATATTATAAATAAAATACCCTGATGTAGGAAATATTATGATATTTATAATTATTATTTATAGTAAAAAGGATCAGTTATACAAACCTATATAAAAACTATTTTAGTTAAACATAAATGTTTATGTTATAATTCTCATTACTTAAAATTAATTCTTAAAAAAATTCATTTTCAAACCGAAGTGGCTCTATGGGGTCCCAAAATCATTCCAAGGATGATCGTGGTTGGAAATATCTCATCCAATAGGATTTAGAAATGTGTCAGGGTATTTCTATATTATTATAATATTATTTATTACCCATATTTACCATATTTACCCTTTAATCATGGAAAACAATTACTAAAGTTACTATTTATAATGTTTAAAAATAAATGGTACTTATTTACACAATTTGGATCTTTTGATTCAAAAAAATGGAATAATTTTTTCCAAATTCCAAATAATAAATTTTTAAAAATTTTATTAAAATTAATTTCCATTGTTAATACCCAAAAGTGTGTTTTTAAGTAGTACATACTTCCAAAATATTGACATGTCTTTATTTCTAATTTTAATGTGAAATTACATAAAATGACCATTATTGGATTAAATGATAAAAACATTATCCAATTCCACTTTAAAGAAAACAAAAATTTAAATCTAACTTTATAAATAAATTAGATGAAAAGTCAGTTTTGAATTAAAATTGAGAATTTTTCACTATTCTTTAAAAAATGTTCTAGATTAAAAAATGACCAAAAACATATCCTAAGTAAAATTTTATGTCTTAATTATATGGTAGAATTTTATTCTTTAAAATAAAACATATAAATGTGTTAAAAAATATTTTTAAAAATGGTTCACCATAAAAAGATGGTAAACCAAGTTTTTACAAATATTGACGTATTTCAGGCTTAAAACTGGATTCATTATAATTTCAAGACCCTAGAATTTATTGGATAAATATATTAAAATTTAAAAAACATGTAAAATCATAATATAGTTAATTCTATTCATTCCTGTAAATACAAATACTAAGTGTTAAGTACCGTTAAAAATAATATTATTATTTTTTTATTATTTTTCGGTATAACATAACATTTTTTGTAATGTAAGATTTCAGAGAAACCCATTGTTGTGGGTCTTGTAAACTATCAGAAAAAGAGTCACTTTAACATAAAATTAATATCATATTTATATATATTAAAAGAAAGTTAAAATTATTATTCTACGAATACCTGGGTTGTTACAGTAAGAATATCCCTCATACAAGAATATGAATATTTATTTGAAATTTAATTTCTAAAGAAAAATGATATCTAGAATCTATATTTTTATGTGAATGTAAACAATCAAAAAATATTTGTGACTTTGTAAAATAAGTTTTATGTATTTGGTAAAATTTAAAATGGATGTACCACAATAAACATGAAAATAAAAATAAATCATCATGAATATATATTTATTCATGTTAAATTCATCAAATAGAAAGTACAAAAAGGACATAAAATATAATAGGTGTATATTATCAAAAATATCATTGAAATATAAATTGAGATGAAATATCTTACAATGATCACAACATTGATGTGAGAAATAATAAATGATTTGATATATTCATAAAATTTAAGAATATAAAAAAAGTTTAAATAAAACTTATGAAATTAAATAGTCATTACACATAGAATATAAGAATATCAAAAATAATGAAAATATAATATAACCCAAAGAAAAGAAATTGAGTTATGAAATTCTTAACAAATGAAAATTATCAAGTATAATAACATTTGATAATTATTAAAATTTAGAAATAACATGAAATTAAGTGTCACAAACTCATTATATTACAAGTAAATTTTGGATTATATTCAGAATGTAAAACACAGTTGGTTCATAATATTACTATATTCCTCAATGAAGGAAAATTGAGACAAAGTCCCTTACCTCACGCTTCCTTTTAGTTAATTGTTATTTAACTTCCTTTTTAAATATTTTAAAAAAATTTATTAATTCATAAATGAAACATATTTATATTTATAATATCATATATTAACATATTATAACATATTTTCAACTTTTTGTTTTTAATCATTAATTATTTTCATTGTCTCAGGTGTTAATTGTGTTGTTTTCCCATGCTTGTTTGGTCATGAATGATACAAGTTTAGGTATAAGAAATAAATCCACCTTATCCATAATTATATTAATTTTATAAATATACTTTTTTTAATTACATAAATTTTCATAATAATTATTGAAATTTTAACATGTGGAATGCATCAGATCGTTTCACAGAGATAGTTGGGCAAACATACACACAAGAAACATTACCATTCCCTAAAATAGTTAAAGGGTAAAGAATTGTATGATATATTAATATAAAATAATAAATAACATATCATATCAATCATATATATTCATTAAATTTATCCTTTTAACTTTTCATGTAATGTATAAGTGAAAAACGAATCGCATCGCTTAATGAGGTGGTTTTCCGTCATCCACACGTGTGATGTTGTCATTTTTTAAAGGATATGGAATGTAAGAATGTACATGAGATATTATAATTATATAAGTATAATAATTCCTTATATATCATATATATCTGTCAAATTCACTGCTATATAAATCATTTAATGGGGGTGAAGGAAAATGAATTAAAATGGTTTACGAGGTGATAGTCCACTATACACACGATCCATGGTTTCCTTTCTAATTTAATGGAATAAATAATAGATATATGTCATTAACATTACATAATTACATCTATGTATATGTAACATACATAGTTTATTGTATAATCATGAATTTATAAGATTATAATTAAGTGGATTATGTAACAATATAAATATTCTCATCAAATAACATTACCTCTTCTTCGAACCACATTATTTGGTTTTCACCAATATCTATACTAGGTTGGATTATTCATCATCCCATTGGATATTAGATGTTTATATGGGAATAAAGAGATTAATTTATAATATATTAAATTATAAAATTAATTATATGTGTGAAGAGGGATGATAGGTGTGGCCTTTTGTAAGTGGAGGAGAAGTCGTACATGCATGTTTTTAAAAGATTCAATTACAGAAGCGTTGTAATCGTTAATAAATCCACAAAAATTGGTCATTTTAGAAACTTATTTATTATAAAATTTATATATATTTACATAAAATGGTTCTTGCACATGTTGTTATTCCATTTTAACCATTATCATTTTAAGCCCCTCGTAATGAGTTTTTAACATAACATCTATAATTAATTATTACTTATTTTACTATTCATAATGGTTAAAAAAATAACAAGGCCTCATTAGGGAAAATATATTATACTGATTATAAATATATAATCCATTTTATAAAATTTAACGCTTGGAATTTGAAAATTCAAATTTAAATTATACTCATATACGTGATGATAAAGTAGGTTTTCAAATAGATTATTCTCATAAGTATATAAGGTGTTAATATTAAAACTGAAAATGATATTGATTGTAATGATATATATTAGTTAAATTTCAATATAATTTTACAAATTTTAATTTTAAATAAATTTAAAATATAATTTAAAAATGAAAACTATTAAAAAAAACCTGTATAAAATAAAATTCAGTATTTTTATTATTCATCGTAAAATGAAACATTTCAAAAAATTTAAAAAATTCACCCCATGATAATTTAGATATTAATTTTAATAAAATTAATATTGTTTTATTAAATAAAGTTTCTATAATTTATAAAAATTAATTTTAATTTCTTTGTGAAAAGTGTGACTATACAGTCTTTTAGTAAAATGAAATTTTTACTGAAACATTTCTTATTATTAAAATGATTTTAATATTATTTATAACCCATAAAAAACAATAATATTTTTTACTTAGTTATCACTATTAATATCCTATATTTTATTGGATATTTTATAATTTATACTATATTATAGTTTATTAATATTAAGAGATTCATGCTATGTAATTTATCAAAGATATTATATTTAGAGAAATTAATTTTGGTGGTAATATCATATTGGCGTTGCATTTTTTATATTATATAAAACCCACTTTTATAATATTAAAAAATATAGTTGTTAAGCACTTCCTAAATTAACTAAATTTCATCCTCTCAATTTGATATTTCACTCTGAAATCAACGATTTTATATTGAAAAATTATTTTGTTGAAAAACCACATCGTAAAAAGGATTCATAAAACATCCTCTTAATGAGTGAAAAGGTAATCCAAATATCATATTGTATAACACATAACTAGATATTTATATAGGATTACAGTGGAGGAATGTGAATATATGGATATAGAATTAAAATTTAATTAAATATAGAAAGTGATAGAGTGGGTATATAAAAAATTTAAATGATTAATTCAAAGTTAAGGACCTAAACACGATAAAATTGTGATGATTTAAAAGACCATTTGGATCATTGGATATGAATATAATAGGATACCATTTTTTCAAGATAATTTTCTTAAATTTGAGAATTAATTTCATAATGTAAAAATATTAGGAAATATAATTACTTGAAATGTTTCTATTACTTAATCACAATTTTATCCTTTGGATGTGCTTTGATCAATTAACAATTCTTCTCTTACCCTAAGAATTGAATATCCAAAAATAAATTTTTTATTCCTGAAGAACTAATTTTCACATTTAGTAGATTGTAAGATCCATAAATGAGTAAAAATTATTTCCATATATCACTAACTATGTTCTAAAATTAATATGGTTGAAACATGTTATATATTAATATGTAAACTTCAATAGTAACACTGTTGTTAAATCATGAAAAACTATTCATCAAATTTTTAATGTAAAAAAACAATGACATATTATCCAAGATATCATTTAAAAAAATTATTGGAATTAAAACCTTATTATCCTTCGATTGTGGGGTCATTCCTCACTACCTTTCCAGATGTGATGGGTTTCCAATAGGATTTCGATTTTTCCTTTTTCTAAAAATATATTAATATATTTTCTATAACATTTAAAAATTGTGATGACTTATAATTTAGAAAGCAACAAAGATTAGATAAGCCTTAATAGTAACCCAATACATTAATCTTATGTCTAAAAAATATAAATGAATCCTTCCTCAAATGACTATTTCATATACTACACTAATAGGTAGTATTCCCATAAATTTCTTATTAAATTACCCTTAATCATGTTATATTACCACCACCCAAATTTGAAAAATGGTTGTTTAATACATTCAACATATTATTAACCTTAAAATCATGAACACGTGGTGGTATCCACTACAATTATGTTAATGAATAGAAATATTCTTCTAAAATTTAACACAATACATATATGTTTCATAATTTTTATAAAAAATATATCATTTGTAAAATTACCTCTATAGAATAATTCTTTTATCCCAATACATAAATACTTCATCGATTTTAGTTCAATATAAGTCCATCTTTGGAACTGGTTTTACCATTTTGAATTTAGAATTTACTCGAATAATTTATAGGTTCCCCACACATAAGACAAATAACTATAATTGGGTCCTTATGATGAAATTTATTTCCATCAATTATAGTTTTCATTTTTAATCATTAATTCACTACATTATGGAATTTTCCACGTATAAAAAAATTTGTATTCCATTCAAACACATTATTGGGCGTCCCTTTCCATAATTATATAATTATTGAAATAGATCATTCCTTTCACCATAGTATCCATCAAATGGCCTCTTAGGGATCTATATACATCTCTTTTTTAGGTATTTAGATATTTCGTTAAGGTATAGGATGTTTTCCATATTTCAGGATAACTGATTAAGAGTAATCATGATATATATGACTCCTATCATAATCCCATTTGATAGCTCAAAGTCACCATATTTTTATTCACATTCAATTATAATATGAATGATTTGGGTTATATTAATTGAATTTAACCACAATAGAAACTTTGAGAAATAATAATCACAGCTGGAAAACAATATAATCATTTATTATATATAGAAATCACGACACATCAGTTTCAATATTTGATAGATTATGTTTAACGGACTGCATTCATTGTCATATTTTACTCAAATTCTTTATAATTTATTTTTAAGGAAAATATGAATAATACTATGAATATCCCCCTCGAGTGTCACAGTAGGTGTGTAGTAATGCTTGTTTTTATGCACTAGGCGACGATTGGGTCAACCCCAATATTCCCTTTTTGATGATAGTACCCCTTGGTATATATATTCTTGAAGCTCTCACACATTTAATATTTATATAGGGACATATTTCCATGAATATCCACATAATATATTTATTAAAAAACTTTTTTTCTTCTATATGTATCATAAAAGAATGTCACGGGGTTATGATCCATAATATATTTTTTAAAAAATCTATTTCAAAAGGTTTATAGTAATATTTCTCTAATACAAAATCTAATGACCCCATATTCAATAACCTAGAGTCAATGTATTAATTTATTAAAATAGAGTAAGATACCAAAGATAACACCCCAAAGGAGTGAATAGTTTAATAGCCTTTTTAAACTAGATACATACATGATTCCCATATTACTATTTAAAATAAAATTTTAAAAAACAATAATATCATTAATCCCCCAAAAATATCATTGAATATCATTCTTACTACACATATTTTATTTCTAAGAATGTAAAAAAGTAATGTTGATATCAAATCCTTAGTAAGGGTTATGTATAGAGGAATTAATGATTATACAATATGAATTATTAACATGGTACGGTAAATAATTAAACACACATGAATTTAAATAATTTTATAGATTAATAAATATATAAATTTAAAACACATAAAATTCAATCCATTTAATCAGTAACATGACTATCATAACCTGATTATTCCTAATAAATATATAAAGGTAAATAACATAAAACACTTGTCGTTTAAGTAATAGACTAGGAATGAAAATCATCCAAGGATAATATCATAGCAAAAATTTAAAGGAAAATAATAAGTGAATTCTTGATGAAGGAAAATATTAATTATTAGATTTCATTATCTTAGGAGTCATGATACCTCTAATTTGTGGATTTTTGTTCCGACAGTCTAAAATAGATGGGTTGGTACACTAAAAACACATTTAACTAAGGCTGGAATACTTATTCATCTCATGAGACCACTGATTATTTGATGGGATATCTATAACATGTCTCAAAAAGTATCTTTAGGTCTAAATAATTACTCATATATCAAATAATCAATTTAATTCAAGAACTATATTCCCTACCGACAAATATTTGTATTTTGTGAGAATACATATATATAAAAAAATCTCCAAATAATAAAATAACATTCAAAGTATACATGATATGTAAAAATGGTATATGGTTTATTGAAGAGAATGTAAAAAATCACAAAATTAAGTGAGATGACATAATAATATTTACCTCATTGGTAACTCTTAAATTGTGACACCTTCAAAAATAAACCCCATTCTTCCTGATTTTTTCTGTTAAATTAATCATAGGGGAATTTTTTACACCATATAAAAGTGAAAAGGTTCATATTAAAAAATATGAATCAATGAAATATAAAATGAGATGAAATCCCTAAAAATGATCATTACAATAAAGATAGAAATAATCAATGATTCTATTATGTGAGTAAAATTTAAAACCACATAAAATAAATAGAAAAACAATATATGATATTATAATGTATTTTAAAATTCAATATAAAAATATCAAATACAATGGAGATGTAATATAACCCAATGTAATGAAATTGATTTATGAAATTTTTTAACTCATGATATTTTTAATTTCAGATCCACTATAATGAAAAAAAATAAATGTAAACCATAAAATTCCATGATTTTAGAAGGATTTATGATATTAAATGTATAGGGGGATGTTTGTAACACCCCTAGATTTTATGAAAAATATTATTTTTAATTGCATTGATGTCTTGTGTTGTACGCTACACGAAAATTAACTTGTACTATACTCAACACTGTATTAGCGTGCAGTATACACAACACTATTCTTGGCGCGTGTTACACACCATTTCAAGTTTGTTTTGTGGAAATTATTCTACGCAACATTAAGTATCGATTTTATATAATGTATAAATGAAATAAGTTTTGATTATGTTATACGCAAAACCAAACAGAGCTATAATTACACACAGCCATGACATGGCTTGCATTACACGAAATCATGACCTTCTTCGATAGCGTGTCTAGTACACAATACTGTTGTTCACTAAACGAGATATTATTATAATATTATTCTGAACTAGTCGTTATTAATAGTAATACCCACTTTTTGATATTTTATAAATTTTATCTTTCCATATTGACCTCATTTTTGGATTCGAAATATCAAAAATATCCTAGGGTGAAATTTTGGTATTTTTATGAAAACTTTCAATTTTTTATGAATAGTGAAAACACTGTGATACTATTTAAAAACCAACTTTTTATATAAATAATTATTTATGTTATTTAAATTTATTTTAGATCAAAATTGATACATAATACCATTATAAGTTCAATGTAATTAATTGGAGTCATTTTATAATAATTTTAGACATATTAAAATTTTATTAAACTTTTCACCGTCTTTTACCCACCTCCTCGGAGAGTTTAAAATTTTACATAAAACTTAATTTTACCACTTCTGTGAGTGGAATTTATAAAATCCGAAGGACACAGTTAATATCAAGTAGTAAAATGTGGTTCAATAAGATAAAAATATTTTTTTCTGTGAATAGTAACTTTTTACTTTTATTTACCACGGTTAAAAGTAAATAGGGAAATTAAGGGTAAAAATGATATTATTATTGCCCTAACACATGTCCAAATTCTATTGGATAAGTGTAATTCGACGAAAAACAACCTTAGGAATAAAATATTACCCTTTAGGTCCACTTGGATTAGATTAAGACATTTATTATTATTTTTTTAAAGAAGAGTTAAAATAGTTAAAATCGAAGTTTAATAAATAAAACATATTTAATATAGGGTTATATATAATATAAATTAAACTATAAATATTCATTTGAAAGATAAAAATATTTCCTACATAATGGTATTTTATTTATAATTTTTAGACTTTAAATATTTTAATTTATTTATGACACAATGATGATGGAGTAATTACCTTATTAATAAAATATTAACATAATTGATGATATAAATACCCAAATAAATGTAATTTTAGACATTTTATGAATTACAATAATTTTATAGGTTAATATGACATGTTTGTATTTATTTAATTAACGTTTTTCAAACTAATCATGCTGTTATTATTTTCACAAAAATCATGTACCAAATAGTTTCAAAATTGACATAAAATAGTTTTTAAAACAAATATTATATTATTAATTTTTATTTTATTTCTAAAAATATAATGTTTGGAAAAATGACTTAGATAACGATATATATATTAATATTGAACCACCTGGGGTTCATTTGGCTTGTTATAGTAATTTTATTAACCATATAGTGTAAGCAAACAAAAAGACATGGTAAATGTTAAATTATTTAACTTAGAGTGAAATCTAAATGATAAGGATACAGTAGTAACCTAAACTTTTCTAAAACCTATTGGTTGAGAGGAGTTAAACCCATAACCACCTAATATTTCGAATAAATATATTTGGTTCTATTAAAAACCGAATATTACTTTATTATAAAATAATATTTTAAGTTTTCTTAAGGTGCCCCTCTCCTCACTTATAAAAAGGGAAACACTCCCCTCTTCTCTTCACACACTTTTGTTTCTTGAAGCTCAGAAAAACCCTGAAAATTCCTCTTATAAACCTCTATAGTTATATCATAAAGGTTCTGGTATTCTCAAAAGACCAACTCTAGTTCCCTACTAAGAAGTTTAAAGGTGGTGCGTTGACGAAGAGGTAATTTGTTCTACCGATTCTTTCAAGTTTCTTTCTTATTCAACTTCTTTTTCTTTAGTTGTTTCATTATAAAGTAATAACATCAGTATTAATTATATACTGATATGTTATTATAAATATGAAACTACCCTATTTCACCTTCAATCCACAATATGGAAAACAAAATCATCGCGCGTGCATACGTATGGATTACCGTCTCCATGACGCGATGAGATTCATTTTCCATGTTAACATTTCAAGATTGATTATAAAGTGTATATAATAAGTAATCATGAAATATATTACATAAGAATGATACTGGATTTATATATATATATATATATATATGTATGTCGTATACTTAATTCCATTCAATTGAATAAGGAAATGAAAAACAGTGTTCATGCGTACGTACGACCTACCGTCTCCATGAATGGTGTATTTCTTTCCATTTATCGATGTATAATATATATATATATTCTGAATATATATTATATATAAATCATTTTTTATATTCTGGAATTAAGTAATCATGATCTATGTAAAGATATTAATAATTATAAGTCAAAACACGGACGATAAATGAAACGATTTTACCCAAAATGCTACTTTAACCTGGAATTGACAAATGAACAGATAATATAAAGCCATAAGTGAATCATATATGAAATAATAAATATTATTATGGTTATGTTACAAGTTAATAATATGTTTAAACCCACTATACAGGAGTCTCGGACACATGTGGAAGAAATTGGACATACGGTAATGGATAATTATTCCAATCTTGTTCTCATCCGAGATTGTTTATTCGCAAGTATTTACTGGGTTTATTGTCATCATCCATGTCCTTGTTTACTAAAAGTGTTTTTATGTATATTTAAAGTCCTTTTTACCCATTTTTTACTTTTACTACATGGTATGTAAGGAATATTTCTTTTGTTTACCATACGAGGACTTTTTGACTTTTCCGGGAAAAGTATGAGAGGAATGTTTTTTTAACTTATACGTCATGAGCAGATTTTTTACGGTTTCAAAACACCACATTTTCATGAAGATTACTATACAATATTTAAGGACTAGTTTCAACAAAATCCTTTTCTATTAAAATTTCATGGCATTTTGTGAAAAGAAAATGATTTTGAAGAAGAAAATATATTTTCCACAAGAATTCATTTCAAGTGTTTTTTCAAAACCATTTTCCATATAACATGGAATTATTTTATATGTGTATGTTTCATGTATAATTTCTCTATTATTTACATGTTTTCACTTTTCTTATGAGTAAATGATATCCATTTTTGGTATGGATTATGTTATGATGGGATGATGTTTATGAAACCCATTTTATAATTTGTGTAATGATGAATAATTAATGTTCATATTGTGTAACAAGTAATAATGATTTCATTATGAGATGGGTGGGAAATATATCTCCCTCCAATACACTGGGTAAAGATTTATATCTCATGAGATAGACATGGATGGAATGGTAAGTTAATATGGCTCAGTGTTATAGAACTGAAACGAGGAGTGAACTTGATTCAGAAAGGGACATTATCCACTAAGATGGTATTGGAACCAATGCCTTGGCTACCATGGAAATCATATCATGTGTCTAATGGTTTGCAAAAATTACATGTTTTCTTCCCATGCTATTTTATCATGATTGAAGTTCCTTTATGATATATGCCTTACGTACTTCCAAGATATATGTCTTTTCTAAAGATTTTGATGTTTAGATTTTATGTTCAAGTTTTTGCATTCAAATGTTTATGGATTGATTTATGTTTTATATGTTTACCCTTACTGTGCAATTGAGCTCACCCTTTTTATGTTTTCTTTTCCCCAGGATATAAATAAAGGTTTTAGGTAAGAAAATAAAAGGGGAAGATCTGTATGGGAGATGATTAATATCTTTCACCATTATTAGAAGTTTATGTTCCGAGTTTCCAAATACATTAAACTATTACGGTCCTTTGGTGTCAGTTTTTTTATATATTATATATTCCAAAAAAGTAATGTAATGTCTATGTACATCATGTTATGGGTCTCTACAGTTGGTATCATAGGAAAGGTTTAGTTAACCTTTGGAAACCAGGATGCAAAAACTTTAGTGAGATCCCTAGTGATAGTTCTAAGGTATGTCTAAGGATGTCCCTAAGGTTAAGTATAAGTATAGGTTATAGTCCTAGAATTACGATATAAAACTTACAATTAACCATAATATGTTATAAATTGAAGGTAATCTCCCTTTATTATGTTGTTTTCCCTAGCAAAACTTTTTCCTCTCACACTATTCTTTTTGGGTTTTAGATAATGGTTGGAAACCGAAGGAACCGTGTCGATCAATGTAATGGACAATGCAATGATTTTCCTCTTGAACAAACCAATGTTATGGGAGATGGAGTGAAAAATATTATTTCTATACTTACACAAGCTATGAATCATTTTAGACTTCCAAATGAGAAGAGAAGGGAACAATATTCAATTGAGTCCTTCATGAGGAAACGCCAACCTTCTTTCAGTGGGTCTTCTGATCCACTTGTTTCGGATCAATGGATCAGTACCATTGAAAAGATATTTTCCATACTTCGCTGTTCAGAACATGAAAAATTCATTCTGGCTATTTACCTTTTAGAAGGTGAAGCAGATCAAATGTGGACTCTAATTAAGAATACGAGGCCCTGAGATTAAATTTAATCCTTGGAATTGGATGAGTTCAAGAACTTATTGTTCAATAAGTACTTCCCTTCTTTCTTCAAAAAAAGATGGAAAATGATTTCCTTGAGATTAAGAAAAAGGATTATGAATTTGTTGGTATATATGAAGAAAATTTTACAAGGATTACAAGTTATGAATCTGGATTTATCATCCAACCTGAAACTAAATTTGATCGATTCTTCAGTGGCTTAAAACCATGTCTTGGAAAGGTATTATCTATAATAGACTTCAGTAGCTCTGAATAAATTGTGTGTTGTGCTATCAAGGTAGAAATGGAAGTTGTTGTTACATATCCATCTCATGGTTTTGATAATAAATGATAGATGGAGTTCAAGAGGGAAATCTCAAAATAACGTTGAAAAGAGGATGAAAGTTTCTTTATGCTCAATGTGTGGAAAGAATCATGGTGGAGATTGTCTTAAAGGGACTAGAAAATATTTTTATGTGTGGAAAATAAGGTCATCGAGTAGTTAAGTGTCAAAGTAATTGAAAAAGGGTTTCTAATGATGTGAATAAAGAAAAGACTACAGGGAAGGCATGATAAACACTTCAATTCTACAAGTTCAAGGAAATGAGACATTATGCTAATGAATGCCCTAATCCAAGGGTTAATAATGATCAACATGAGAAACTTCTTATGGAAAATTACCGAGGGAAGTCACATGTGATCACTATTATCATGTTGAGTATAAAAACGATGTGGTAGAATGATTATGTGTTTATGTAAAGGGATTCCAAAATAATGTTGTGGAGTTTCATTTATATTATTGTGGAACATTGGAATATCTATGTAATGGTTTCTTGTGGTTTTCGATAAATATATAGTACCAATAACCATGAAAAGTCATTCAAATATTTTGGAAAGCAGATGATATGTGCATAATGAAGGGATAAGGTTAAAATTAATTGTTTGATAGTATTCATGTGCTCATGACTGATATAAGGACCAAGTTATATCATGGTTTGAGTATATAGAATTTTTGGATTTTGTTATGTGGAAAGAGTTAACTTTTGAAAGCATTCATGTTTTCATTAAGGTTTAATGGGTATTCATTTTTCAAGAGAATACATGATTAAGGTATTCACATGATTAGAATGAGACCAAGAAGATATATGAGGGATAAATGATGGTATTCACATGCTTGTTATATGACCTGTTTAATCATTCTCTTTATACTATGAGTTTAGAAAAGAAGTATTTTGGATAAGCTTAATGATTGGAATGGATTATGTTGAACATAAGTTAGTATTGTTTAAGGTTAGAAATATTTTCGATATTATTGATAGAATGTTATAATAGTGTAGTTTAAGAAAAGGGACAACCTGTAGAATGGGCGACAACCCGTCACGTCAGACAGGGTTGTGGGAATCAAACCCACAACTGAAGTGCGACATGTCTTTATCGCATACCACTGGCCTACAGAAAGTCCTTGATTAGTAGAAACTAGTTTTATTTTATTTAGAGGTATTATAGATGAAGTATAAGTCCATTTTTTGAATCATATACAATTTACCTCACCATAGATGGAGTTATGTATATTTTATAACATTTTATAACCTTTAGTTTGAGACATATAGAATGACCCATAATTCTATCACATGATCTTATTACACTTCATGAATGAAAAATTCAACTTCATTTCTTTAAGAGTTGAAGTGGAAAATGTTCAAGGCACGAACAATGGTGAGATTATACGGAAATAAAGTATGTATTTCTTCCAATTCAAATTCTTCAACTTTAGGGAAATCATCTTGAAAACCAAAAAATGTTGTTATAGTTCCCTTATATCCGATGAATTAAATGGTACCTTAGATCATCACAAATTTATGGCTTTGTGATTATTGGATCTTTCATAGACATGTTCTCTACCACTCTCCATCAGAACATGAGTTTTATATTTCGCTTCCATATCCATATTTTCACCTATTTTCTCCTATGTGGAAACCCAGTGATGAGTTAATCTGGGTAACCGTTACATTTCTTACTTTAATTTTTAAATATATGTTTTAGAATTCCTTTTATGATATGGGTTTATAGGAACAAAACCTTCATGTAGTAAACAATTTATAACCACGAAAAATATTGAGGGTGAAATTCATTTTAAGGGGGGTAGAATGTAACACCCTGAGATTTTATGAAAAATATTATTTTTAATTTCATTGATTTCTTGTGTTGTACACTCTACCAAAATTAGATTGTACTATACACAACACCGTATTATATTGTAGTATACACACCACTATTCTTGGCTCGTGTTACACACAATTTCATGTTCGTTTTGTGGAAATTATTCTACGCAACATTATGTATCGATTTTGTTTAATGTATAAATGAAATACATTTTGATTATGATATACACAACACCAAAAAGATCTTTCATTACACACATCTCTGACTTGTCTTGCATTACACGCAATCGGGGCCTCCTTTGATAGCGTGTGTAGTACGCAATACCAAGTTTCACTAAACGAGATATTATTATAATATTATTATGAACTAGCCATTATGAAACGTAATACCCACTTTTTGAAATTTTATAAATTTTATCTTTCAAAATTGACTTCATTTTTGGATTCTGAATATCGAAATTACCCTATGGTGACATTTTGGTATTTTTCTGAAAACTTTCATTTTTTGATGAATAGTGAAAACACTAAGTTACTATTTAAAAACTGACTTTTTATATAAATAATTATTTATGTTATTTAAATTTATTTTAGGTCAAAATTGATACATAATATCTATATAAGTTCAAATTAATTCATTGGAGTAATTTTATAATAATTTTAGACATATAAAAATTTTATTGAACTTTTCACCGTCTTTTACCCACCTCCTAGGAGATTTTGAAAATTTACATAAAACATAATTTTACCAATTTTGTGAGTGAAATTTCGAAAATATGAGAAACATGGTTAATATCAATGATTAAAATGTGGTTCAATAAGATAAAAATAATTTTTGGTGAATAGTAACTTTTTACTTTTATTTACCACGGTTAAAAGTAAATATGGTAATTAAGGGTAAAAATGATATTATTATTACCCTAACACATGTCCTAATTCTATTAGATAAGTTTAATTAGTCCAAAAACAACCTTAGGAATAAAATATTACCCTTTAGGTCCACTTGGATTAGTTTAGGACATTTATTATTATTTTATTTATAGAAGAGTTAAAATAGTTAAAATCAAAGTTTAATAAATAAAACATTTTTCAAATTGGGTTATACATAAGATAAATTCAACTATAAATATTCATTAGAAAGATAAAAATATTTCCTACATAATTTTATTTTATTTATAATTTTTAGACATTATATAATTTAATTTATTTATGACACAATGATGATGCATTAATTACCTTATTAATGAACTATTAAGATAATTGATGTTATAAATACCGAAATAAATATAACTTTAGACTATTAATGAATTCGACTAATTTTATAGGTTAATATGAAATTTTATTATTGACTTAATTAACTTTTATCCAACTAATAATGCTGTTATTATTTTCACAAAAATCAAGTACCAAATAGTGTCAAAATTGAAATAAAATAGTTTTTAAAACAAATATTATATTATTAATTGTTATTTTATTCGTAAAAATATATGGTTAGTCCAAATGTCTTATATAAGGATATATATATTAATAATTAACCACTTGGGGTTCTTTTGGCATGTTATAGTAAGTTTATTAGCCATATGGTGTAAGAAAACAAATAGACACCCTAAAAGTTTAATTATTTAACATAGAGTTAAATCTAAATGATAAGGATAAAATAGTAACCTAAACTTGCCTAAAACCTATTGGTTGAGAGATGATAGACCCATACCCACCTTATCTTCAACATAAATCAATTTTGAACTAGTAAAAACCAAATATGACTTTATTATAAAATAATATTTTATGTTTTCCTAAAGTGCCCCTCTCCTCCCTAATAAAAAGGGCACCCCTTCCATCTTCTCTTCATGCCCTTTTGAGCCTTGAATCTCAGCCAAACCCTGAAAATTACTCTTCTAAACCTCTATATTTATATCATAGAGGTTCCTGTATTTTCAAAATACCAACTCTAGTACCCTAAGAAGAAGTTTATAGGAGGTGCATTGAAGACGAGGTAATCTCTTCTACCGATTCTTTCATGTTTCTTTTTTCTTCAACTTCTCCTTATTTAGTTGTTTCATTATAAATTAATAACATAATTATTACTTATATACTTATATGTTATTATAAATATGAAACAACCCTATTTCACCTTATATCCATCCTACAAAAAATGAAATCATCACGCGTGCGTACATACGGATTACCGTCTCCACAATGCGATGAGATTCATTTTCCTTGTTAACAATTCAAGAATGATTATAAAGTATATATAATAAGTAATCATGAAATATATGACATAATAATGATACTAGATTTATGTATATATATATATATGTTTGTCATCTAATTAATTCCATTCAATTAAATAAGGAAACGAAAAACAACATTCATGCGTACGTACGACCTACCATCTCCATGAACGGTGTATTTATTTCCATTTATCAATCTATAATATATATGTATATTTTGAATATATATTATATATAAATCATTTTTTATATTATTTAATTAAGTAATCATGATCTATGTAATCATATTAATAATTACAAGTCAAAACACGGACGATAAATGAAATGATTTTACCCAAAACACTACTTTAACATGGAATTTTCAAATGAATGGATAATATAAAGTACTAAGTGAATAATATATGATATAATAAATATTATTATTGTTCTGTTACAAGTTAATAATATGTTTAAACCCACCATATAGGAGTCTTGGACACATATGGATGAACTTGGACATAAGGTAATGGATAACGCCTCATTTTCATGAAGCTTACTCAACGAAATTTAATTACTATTTTCAAAAAAATCATTTTCATTTAAAATTTCATGGAATTTTTTGATGTGAAAATGATTTTGAATAAAAAAGGATATTTTCCTCAAGAATTCATTTCAAGTGTTTTATCAAAACCATTTTACATATAATATGGCATTATTTCATATGTGTATATTTCAAGTATAACTTTTCTATGATTTAAATGGTTTCACTTTTCTTTTGATGAAATGATATCCATTTTTTGTATGTATTATGTTATGATAGGATGATGTTTATGAAACCAATTTTATAATTTGTGTAATGATGAATGATTAATGTTCATGTTTTGGAACAAGTAAGAATGATTTTATTATGAGATGGGTGGGGCCTATATCTCCCACCAATTAATTGGGTAATGATTTATATCTCATGATATAGACATGGATAGAATGTTAATTTAATATAGTTCAGTGTTACAGGACTGAAACGAGGAGTGAACGCGATTCAAAAAGGGACTTTGTCCACTAAGATGGTCTTAACAGAAATTCCTTGGCTACAATGGAAATTATATCATGTGTATAATGGTTTGAAATAATTAAATATTTTCTTCCCATGCTATTTTATCATGATTGATGTTCCATTATGATATATGCCTTACGTATTTCCAAGATTTATGTCTTTGCTAATGATTTTGTTGTTTAGATTTTATGTTCATGTTTTTGCATTCAAATGTTTGTGGATTGTTTTATGTTCTATTTGTTTACCTTTACTGGGAATTTTATCTCACCATTTTTATGTTTTCTTTTCCCCGGGATTTAAATAAAGGTTTTAGGTAATAATATAAAAGGCAAATACCGTTATGGGAGATGTTGAAGATCTTTTACTATGATTAGAGGTTTATGTTCTGAGTTTCCAAATACACTAAACTATTACGGTCCTTTGGTTTATGTTTTCGTTATGTATTAGGTATTCTGAAAAAGTTATGTAATGTCTATGTACGTTAAGCTATAGCTCTCTACAATGTTTATATGTCATATAAAATAAATTAGGCCCATAAAATTACAATATTTCTCATTGAAGTGAAATTGACACAAAGATCCTCACCTCACACTTAATTTTGGTTGAACATGATTTAACCACTTATATAATGGTTCTTATAATTTTATTAATTTCTAAACAAACTATAATTATATTTTCAATATCATATATGATCCTATCATATCATTTTATCACCCATTCATCATTAATCAATCATTATTTGCATTGTTTCGGTTGTTAATTACTGTATATTCTAATGTGTGTTTTGCCTTAAAAATTCATGTTATTTGGTATGGGATATAGATCGATAATATAACTACTGATATTTATGTTATTAATATAAATTTTTTTCATTATAAATATATTCATAATCAATGTTTAAGTTTGAACATGAAGAATTGATCACATCACTTCATTTAGATGGTATGTCATACATACGCACAGAAGATGTTATCATTCCATTAAAGGGTGAAAGGGTATGGGATTGGGGGATATATTAGTATTTTCATAATGAATATAAAATCATATATATCTCATTTATTCATTATATTAATCCTTATTTATTTATTTATTAAAAAAGGAATCAGATTGCTTTGTGAGGGGGAAGTCAGTCATTCACACGAAAGATGTAACAATATTTTTAACAGAATTAAAATTAAGAAATTAAATCTCATGTAATAACTATATATGCATATTAATATCATAAATATCATATAAATGTTTTAAATAATTCATTATATCAATCCATTAATTGTGGTCATGGAAAAAAATACATCCGTTTATGAGGCTATATTCTGCCGTACACAAGGTCGATAGTTTTATTTCCCAATTGAAGGAAGATGAGATTGATATAAGAAATGAACTTAACATAATAAAGTATTAGTTTATTAAAATACTATTTTAATTTTATCAATATTTTTTAATCATATTTTTAGTATGTTGAAGAATAATGAAAATTCAAATGCTTGTTTAATAAAACCACCTCTTTTTCAGATAACATCATAATTTTTTAACCAAAATACATTCTATTATGGATTTATTATAAATAAAAGGGCCCTATTATTTTTTATATTAGAAAAAGGTAATATTTTCAGGTATAGGATGATTGAAATTAATTTGGAAGATTTAAGATCAAGGATAGGATATGTCCTTTCACAAGTGTAGGAGAGGATACACATGAAATGTTTTAACAGATTCAATTAAACCCATGTTTTTATCTTGATAAAAACCCTACAAAAATTGTCATTATGGTCTCTTATAGGTTATAAATATTCAATATAGAATTAATGTGGATGTTGGAAAAGTTTTTAGATCTTTGTAACTGTAATATATTTAAATTAACCCTTTGTAAATCATGTTTTACCTTAGATACATTAACTTTCTTACCACTTTTAATATTCATAATGATCAAAACATAAGTATACCATATTAGAATAACATAAATTAAGGTGATTCTAAATATGTAATAATTTTTTTTATAAATCTAATACATATAATTAGAATAATAATATTAAAAATTATAGCTATAAACCTAACATAAAATCATCTTTTCACCAAGAAATTTATCATAATTATTTTAGGTTTTAACATAAAAAATCAATATGAAAATTTTAAAATAAATGTAATTACATATATTTTAAATTTAATTGAACTAGTTTTTATATAAATCTTAATTTAAATATAATTTATTCTTATAAATTATTTAAACAAAAACGAATTTTTAAAAACAACTCATTATTTTTCACTAGTCATTAAAAAGTGAAACATTTCAGAAGAATAAAAAATCACCCTAACATAATCATGATGATATGATTTCCCAAATTATATTCCTTTAATAAAATAAAGTTTCTTAGAGTGGTAGAAATTTATATAAGATTACGTTTGTAATATGCGACTGGACCATCTAATAGAAAAAATAATGTTTTTTAGAAAACATTTCATATCTTTTAAATGACTCTTATATTATTTTATATTCAATAGATAACCATAATTTTAATAATATAGTTAGTAATATTCATAACATCCAATTTATCTTCTATTTTTTAATAATATAATTTATTAGGGTTCATTTAGACTCAGGGTTATGTGTTTCACAGGCTATCGAAGAGATTATATTTAAAAAAATAAATTCAGATAGTTATTTTAGATTGGAGTTCCATGTAACCTATGCCATAGAACCAAATTATATTAATTTTAAATATTATGGCCTTAAATAAAACACTATACATAATCAACATAGATCTAGAGATTTCATTCTTCATGTCTCATAAAAAGTTAAATGAAATATCATGTTTTTTTGGATCTATGGTATTATCCTGTATACCTAAATCAGAAAATATTGGTATATCATAAGTTCAATAAATAATTTAATATACCAAGTAATCAAAAATTAGGAACTTATGGGATACTATTATTATTAATATTGTAGATATTACATAATATACCATTAATTGATTTTGATATCATTATTTTAGGTGATTTACTTGGATTATTTTTATTGGTTTATCAATGATATAATTTTCTAAAATATAATATTATGTTGATTGATTTTTTTGAATAATTTTTTGAAAATTTAGAGATAAATATGATTATACTTATTTATTTCAATTTTTCCTGACGATATTGTAATAAAATTTATTTAAATTGAAATATTTTATTTTTCTTATAAATTTTGATGCAAGATTTACGGGATTACTTTACTAAAAATTTAAGAAATGATTTTAAAGGGAATTAAAATATATTTATAAAGAGTTTTTTTAATCAGGATGATATAATATCTTAATACTTTATATATATTTGAATATAATTATATAAATAATATTATTAAAATATAAGAGTTCAACAATTATAATATATTCTAAGAGATATTTATGAGAGTTCTTTAATTGTTATATATATGTATATAAAAAGTAGGATGAGTCATTTCGATAGTTGGGAATTTTTATTTTATATATAAATAATTATTTGGATGGTTTTGAAAGAGATTATTCTGAAATATCTTGATATTATTAAAAAAATCATAATATTTCATATTTTGTTTACATTTGAACAATAAAAATAAAATAATAATCAATATAACATTATTAAAACATGATGTTAAGAAGAATATGGTCATCTGAATACTAATTTTATTGTTAATCTTTAAAGAAGATGAATCTTGTAGATATTTAAGTTATCTTAACTACTATTGTGGTCTTTATTGGAAATCCAATAGATTATCAGTTGATAAGGCCCCTTTGAGCTATACCATTATTCATTATTCATTATTCATCATCTAATAGATTTAAATGATATTTATGACTACTTTTACTCATTCATATTGGAGCTGAAACATATCTTACTATGTTTTCGTGATTGAAGTTATGTATACAAGAAAATGATTTTTATTGGTTGTTAATTACCTAAAATTAATTTTTGAGGTCTCTGGAAAAAAGTACATGCATTTTCGAATCAGAATGCTCAGAAATAGAACATTAGTGGAGTGGAATATGAATTTTTTATTCCCTAGGACACTATAAATTACATTATCCATATCTTTTATTTATTTATTTTCCACTTATTTTTCCATATTTAACCAATAATTATATGATTTATTAAAATTAAGAGGAAAACATTAAATTTTGTATGATTTTTAAAGGGAATAATTCACTCCTCCCAACACACACATTAGTCTTCATCATAAAAATTAAAAATAACATGTTTTATCAAAATGAAAGATATCTTTATATAAATCATTTACAATATAATTCTAGTTATTTCTCATACCAATGAGGTGAATCAAATGTTATTATATTTTGGATAATATAGAAAATAAATTAGATCTAACTATATTGAGATAATTTTCTTAATGTATATTAATTTCAACGCATTCTCATATAAAAGTTACATTGATTATTCATTCTCATTATTTCAATGAATATAGTCATAGTTATTGGGAAGATCATATAATTATCTATTTGAAAAATTATGGATTAACTGTGTATTTTACTATCATAAATAATATGTGTTTCTCGAAGGTGAACATGAAAATTTGTTACGGATATGGTGGATAGTTATGACCTAAATTCAAAGTCTTTGAATACCATTATTTTTGTATTAAAAATGATGATTTAATCATTTTTTTAGTATATTAAAGCTTCAATAACATTTAAAACCATTGGTGTTTCCTATGAAGGAACTGATAATTTCTTTCAACTATGGAATAATTCTACTATGTTTAAATTCATTATATTCAAGATACTCGAATATCAACTAATTATTCTTATGAAGGGATTATTAATATAAATTTCCAATAACGATTTACCCTTAAGAACGTGAATTTTCATATCGGCTCAGATATTTAATGTGGATAGTATTTAAAATTCCATGTGTAATGGTTTCTCTACTGCTATACAAAAAAAAATTAATAAAAAATAATAAATGATTCAATTTATTGAAACTGTGATGATGTAAAAAAGGTATTATGAAAGATGGAAATAACGAAAGTATTTCTATCAAGCTATAAAATACTATAGACTATGCTTTGAAGTAAAAATATTATAATACTAATTGTAGTCTTTCGTATGTATGTGATGGGTTATATAGTAGTTATAGATTTTTATAAAATCATTACAATAATATAAAGGATAAATTTAAGAATGATAATGAAAAGAATGAATTATGATATATATCTAAGAATAATGGACATTTGAGACCTTACTAGCCTTTTCATGTAGTTTAAAGTAATGTAGATTATAAATGGAATTAAAATAACCCCATGAAGGCTACATGGAGTGAATCTTAATATTTGAGTGATGAATCCAATTAAAACTCTAATAATTATATTGGAAATAAAAAAATTAAATCAATGAATGATTTCTCGTGTTGATGAGGAACCATAAAATTTCACTCAAAATACTATCTCTAAAATTATTTAATTTACTTGAATAAATATTATTGTTAAATAAATTAATGTAAATTTTATTTATTAATGAAATAGAATTTAAATCTCAGAAAATATATTCATCTTAATTTTATAGAAAAAAATAATTTGACTAAATAGATAGTGGATTTAATATATAATTATTCAAAAATAATCATCTTCATTACATAAAAATAAAATTATGGAATGGTTGGTTGAAATTAATACTTTAAAATAAATAATTACTATATTTACCAACAGATATAAAATTATATAAATCAAATTATTTGGAAGAATAAAATTAATTTTTGTAGGATTAGTATTGATAGAAATGTTGAAATTTCTAAATTATATCAGAATAATTTTATTCATTAGTTCTGAAAGAAAATTCATGTATACTATTATATGTTTCACTATGGTAATAATGGAAATTATGATAAGGAATTCTTTTTTAGAACTCCTTAATTTTATAGTTTCAATAATATTTTTTATTCAAAAGAATTATCTATATTTAATTATAAAATTATAGCTCAAAATAAATAATTATTGTCAGTTAAGTATTTAGTAGATAACTCATTGGGATCCAAAATCATATGGATTTCAATAGAAACATAAATTATAATTTTTATAGATTTATGCCACATTACACAATTTTTACTTAAATAATTTATTCTTGTAATATATATAAATTTCTTATATTTCTCTTTCTAATTAATTCCTTGAAAATAAATATTATTAAATACAAATTTTCCAATTTTAAAGGTGTTGATTATTTGAAAAGAAGATCTTTATAGCTATAATGATTAAAATATACGTAGTATTTATTCTATATTTTAAAAATACTAATATTTAATACTTGGGAGATGATATTTTGAATGTTTTATATATTAGTTCTCTCTATTTGGTTATTCTTATACATGAACTAACAAATATTTATATTCGCTATATTATTTAATATGAGTCCTCAAAAATATTTTGTTAATTTATAGCCATCATGACTGCTATTTAATTATTTTGGAAAAATATTAATATTTTAAATGTTATTATTCTGGTAATAATGTGTTATATTTATTCTTATTTAACTTAATGGCCTTAGAAAAAATATTTATATTCATAGAAAATTATTCATTTAAATTATCCAAATATGAATAATATTTTTTTCTCAGCCTAGGGGGGTTATTTTAATTTATGAGAATATGTTTAAATATTTATAATTTTTGTATGAATTAAATTAAATTTTTTAATTTTTTAATTCCATGAAAATATTATTTTACTCATTGAATAAATTTTTACACTTTTTTGGACAAATCTATATAACACTTTATCTTTTTCTATAAATAATAAATTAATAGGGTGCTTTTATTGTAGAATTTTCTAAACATGTATTAATTTTTTTAGTTTTTTCTTGATTACAATTTAATCTTTTCAAAATGTTGGAGAAACCATTATTATGAAAATATTTTATTTTTATGATTAATTTCAGCAAACTTGAGATATTTGGAAGTAGTTGTTTTGTTTTAAACTATCAAAATGGGGAAGAATGTTGTGTGGTTTTTTTCCCACGATGTCAAGATTCTCATTTTCACCCATTTTATTTCTTTATAATTGAAATATAATTACAATTATCTAAATATATTTATTTATTATTTTTTATAATAATTAAAATATTGTTTTTATATTTTTTCTTTTCATTTTTTCTTAATTATTCATAAATCATTATAATATTAAATTTATTATTAATTTTTATTTTTTAGAAATTTTAAGTTAAATTTAATTTTATAATGTGTATTTTATGCTTTTGTAAATACTATTTTACCTTATGAAGGTATTATAATGTTATTCATACCATTATAGGTAGTTTTTCCCTTATGTGAGTTTGTTCAGCATTGTGTTACCCTTACATAACATATCCTTTACCCTTGAATATCATTTTTTACCCTTACATAACATATCATCTACCCATTAGTATCATTCAGTTAAACTTGTGGAACATATCTTTTCTTCTTATGTTTTTTACTATACACATAAATAACATATCCATTGACCTTTGGTATCATTATGTTACCCTTATATTACATATACGTACCTTTACATGATTTTTAATTACCCTTATCGTTTACCCTTATGAGAACTATCTTTTCCCTTTTGCAAGGACTGTTTACTATTATAGAACTATATTTATCTTGTATGAAATTATTTTATATCATTATTCATAGAATATGTAACATTAATGAACTATTTATATTTCTAAGATAAATATTCATGGATTATATATTTTCAAACTTATCTTTATGCATATCTTGGATATCTTGCATTACCTTTACACATCATATATATTCTTCTGTCTAGCCTAATAAATATTAAGAACTTTATGGTTACCCTATCATTTATCTTCATGTAAGGATCATGATTTGTACAATTTAATTAAAATTTAGATTCAAAAAATGAATGCTTTATTATTTCATCACCACATCTGAATGAAATGATAAAAACATTTCTCACGTGGAACCTTGTATTTTTATTTTTTAATGCTCGATCAATAAAAGATGGTGTATATTAAAATATTATTGAAAGTGAAACTCTTTGAGAGGTTTAAGGTGATATATAGTGATTGATATTTAGAATATGGGATTTGATTTAATATCTATAAAACAGCAAAATAATTTAATGTAAAAAAAATTATTTAGATATCTCGATTCATATGAATTAATATGAATGTTTCATGGCCTTACTGAATATATTTTACAAGGAGGAATTCATGATCTGTTGTTCTATATTGAAATTCAACATGATATATGTACTTGAGCTCATCTATTTTTATATACATGATCCTAGTGAATTTATTCTTATGGTTCTCAGTGACAAGTCTTGTCTATTATACAATCCAAATTGAACTAAAAACATATCACCATAATCTTTCACAAATAATGATGATACACATGTGATTTCATGAATGAGGAAGATGAATAGGAACTAAAATTAAGTTATTTTAATATTATCATATTTAATTTTCCTAATAGGGAAAACATTTCATGCTTTCATACACTGAAATTGATGAATGTGTAACCAAAGATTTCATGCCTCGTGTCTCATGAATAATATGATAAAATATCATGTATATTATTTTTATAGTATTTTTAGGAATTAGTTAATAATAAATTGATGGGTGATCTTCATTTCGATATATATTTAAGTTACAAAATTATAAGAAATTATTTAATTATAAAATATTAGTAGTCTACATGTTATTGAATACTTCAGAATATATGATACACAGTTTTTTATATCTATATCTACTAGATTTTATCTATATTTTTATCAGTGGTATATCTGCTGTACAATTTCTCACATAATATGATGACGATGATGGATATTTTTTAGATTAATTTGGTACATAATTTAGATAGAAATATTATATTTTTGAATATTATCTATTTCTAAATAATTTAGAGAGCTCCGAGATATTAATATTGAAATATTCTTTTTTATTATTATTTACATTTCAAGATTACAATTTTTTTGTTGTTATCAAGGGAGATTCAAATCGGAATTTTATTTTTCTAGGTGAGGTTTTTCAATGAAGGTTATAGGATGTAATAAGAATTCAAATTTATTTTACTACGTTTATCTACATTTTAATTTTAAAATAAAATATGAAAATTGTGTATGACATTATTGGACATATTTAGGGAATCTCATAACTTAATTTATTTTGAATTTCAGAAGGATTATGAGCTATAGAAACATCTGGATATTTTTGGTGTACATAAATAATCATTTTTCATGTTCAAACATGAATTGATCATAAAAAACTAAATCATACAAAAAAATTCATATAATATTTCATATTTATATTTTAATTTTTATAAAGTTAAATAGGATAATTCTTTATAAATATTTAATCACCGGTGGTGTAAATAAAAAAATGTTTTTGTGGCTCTGTTTATTTTATTATTGGTTTTTAATGATATATAATCCTACCCAAAATTGAATATATCTTGGATGCTATTGTGTTCTTGATTAATGATCCAAACATATTTTAGTTTCAAAATAAACTATGAGTAAAAACACAATTTAAAATTCTATATCTCATATATTTAAACTAACATGCCAACTACATGTACTCAGTTGTGAGGATTATTATTTTTTCCCTACTAAGTTGTGGTTGTTGAGGTTTAATATTAAGGAACATGACTTCTAGTATTGTTTTAACAACCAACACTCAGTTATTGAGGTCCCCAAATAAGAAGAACTACACAGTAAAAATCTACAAGCTCGGGGAGAGAGCATTTGTTATGATAATTTATTTTTTTTCCTCGAACCACTATACATCCAATTGTATTTCTCTTTTATTTATTTATTTACATCTTCTTTACTCATCTATTTGAGATAATGATAAGATCACTCTAAATTTAGTGGTAAATTTTTTATTTTTAAATATTTTTAAAAAGACAAAATTCACCATATCTTCCCTCTTTGTATTTATCATTATGATCTAGAAAATAAAATGTATAGTGTGTCCTAAAGTATGAAATTTATAGTGATCCAAAATATTTATACATAGATATGAAATCTAAATATATGAATATAATTTACATAATATACTAATCCATTCCAAAATCATATAAGTTTAGTATCTTTGAAAATATGGAACCATAAGAAACTGGTTCATAATAGTTCTACTTCAACTCCCACTTATATCTTCATAACAATCACCCTTATTCAACATATCATGAAAAGTCATCATTCATTACCTGGGAATGAAAACATAAGAATGGGTGAGCTATGATTCCTAGTAATATTGAACACATGATATATTAATAATAATATAACAATAACATCATTAAAAGGGTATAAGAACAAGATAATACCTTTTCAAATAATTACCCTACCTATCATAGATTGTAATGAAGAATCTTGGAATAAATTTAGGTAGTTTATATAATTTAAATCATAATGAAATCAAATAACATGGGCTATAAGGGCATAATATTGGCATGTAACATGAAATTTTGGTGTACACCTAACCATGGAAAATCGTTTCCTTAGAATTCTAGGAATACTCAATAGAAAATCATAGTAGAATGGGGTAACTCCCCCACCTATCTGATTAATCAAGGTTCACTCCTATATTTATCATAGTGGATAAAGTCACTTATTTTACTAGGTTCACATCCCATTCAATTCATGTTTATCTGATTGGAAATTAAAAATAACCCATTTCATTGGAAGGAGATATAGAACACACCCTTCACTGAATGAAAACCATTTATATGTGTTTCATAATATCTTAATGAATTGATCATATTAGAACCCATAAAGATAAATAGATTTTATATTAAATTTCACATATATTAATTTATGGAAAATAATTGGCTTTATAAAAATTTCATGATAGCATAACCCTTGAAATAAATGAGTTTCATAAACACCATTTCATAAAAAAACAAATATCATGAGAAAAATAAGGATTGTATCGCTAGATCATATCCCAAGTAATGCATAGGTGAAAACTAGTATTTTTTCCTTGATGAATAGAAATAAAATAAAAAAATTCATTCATTCTTTATAAAAATAATATGTGTCTTTTTAAATCACTTATATAAAATGTAATAACTGAAAAAATAATAAATAAAACAATTTCCTCGAATAGAACCATGGAATTACGAATAAGGATCCTAAAAATATTTTTTGGTCATGATGGCATAAAAAATTGTTCATCTTGTATATGTGAAAATAAAACAGTCCTTTCACATTTTGGGTAAAAATCCCAAAATTACTTCATTATGAAAATGAAATAAATATTCATTATAATTTATTTTGTTAAAAAATAAAAAAAAATCTAAAACCAAAAGTGAAAATAATAATAGTATAATAAAAAAATTTAAAACAATTTTGTTAAAAATTATATGAATGAAAATGGTTTTTTAAATTGAAGTTGATTTTCCTTAAAGAAATATTTTTTGTCTATTAAGTACATAAGTTGAGGAAAGTTGAAGGAAACATATATTTCATGAAATGACTAGAAGAGAAAAAAATTAATACATTTATTGAGAAATAGATAATAATATTTCATTATTGGAATCATAATTATAAATAATCCTGATAAATAATGGGATTATAAGATAAAACCCCTAACATAAGGCCCAAAATCCTTTTTACAATTTCAAGCCTATATTATAGAAAATATATCTTTATTGTATATCTTATTATTGAAAAATAATTTATATAAATATATATGATTTACTTTTACATAATCATCGACACATGATTAACAATTCTTTAATAAAATCACTATTCCAAGTGATAATTGCTTCCTTTTTCATATATTTTTTGGTTTAGTACTTTAAATCCTTGTAATTTGATCATAGTTATATTATTTATATAATGTTATAATTGATATAAATATAATAAGTATTCATTATATATATATATAATCATCCAAAATATTTATGGTTAAAAAAATTAATTAAACCATTCACTGATATGGTAAGTCAAACGCACACAGGAACATGGTTTTAATTTTTCAATGGATAAAATGAAAGATAGGTAAATGTTAATTAAACTTTCAAATATCCATATTTTATCATATCTATCATATATATTATTCAAATTAATCATCATTAATATCTATATAATATATAGATTACAAAATAATCACACCACTTCTTGGAGGTGGTAGTCTACATATAAAGGTGTTAGACATTATCATTTCAGAAGGGTTGGATTATAAAAAGGTATAAATTATACATTCATTCCATATGTGTAATTTTTTCATAAAATTTTTCATAAATATTAAATTCATCATAATACCCTTCAAAAAATTATGGTAATTAACAATTAATTGTATTTTTACATGGAGAAGGTAAGTCATATGTATGAATGAATGAGAATTTCTATAAGGTCCCATCCTTCTTCCAAGTGTGTTTCATTATCATTTATTAGAGGGTTTTAAAAGGGATTAAAATGTTTTTTATGGATTTTTATGTGGTTTATATCATTAATTTAGTATTTTCGGATAAGAAACAACATATGGAAAATTTAATCGCCATGTGAATGGGTTAAACGATGTGAAAATGTTTTATTGGATTAAAAAACTTGAGGCAGTGGGTTTTCTGGAGTAACACTTTAAAAAGTATTTCACTATATGTTATGGAATTACATTCCTTGTAATTTTATAATAAGAAATAAAAAATTTTGTTTTGTGCTTAATTTTTATTTCATTCCTTCATGCATCCTTCCTTATCTCAACCATATAGAAACTCTCAGTTATTTTGGATCAATTCCTTCATCACAGAACATCATGTATTTTTTTAATCCCAGTAATATTTTTGTCTTCTTTTTTATGTTTCTATTTTTGATGAAGCAATGGATCCTTTTTGAAGTTATTGGATTTTGGGGGTTCATCTTGATAATAGTTTTTGGTCCACATTTTTGTAGTTGTTGTCAATTTCAATCATCCTACTTCAATTGAATGATATGTATTAGAAATCATTTTCCTGTGATAGTGAGGTATATGGTCTAATTATTAATTCCCAATATCTCAATTTTAATTAAATTTATGTAATTTTAGAATTTATATTTCCCAATTTTTAAATTGGATCTTGACTTCGGTTAATTAATTATTTTATTGATTAATGGGTTTATGAAATTCCAGGAAAATAGGATTAAGGAATTGGATGTTGAATGGTATATGAATAGATTAATACTGAGAATCAATGGAGATTTTAACATAACCATGAAGGGTTAATAGATTCATTGATTAAATTTTTATTAATGGGTTGATGATGATTTATTTATATTATACTTTATGATTTAAATAAAGAAACATATTTTTTATGATAAATTGAAATGGTTTACCGTGGTGAGACTTTTTTATGAGATTTTCAATTATGATTCACCTTGATAATTATGATATATGTGATATATGTGTTTTAATAATAAATGAGTTTGGGATAAGTATTGATGCTCCAAAAACATACATGTTATCAAAATGAGTTTTAGAAAGGGAATGATGCTTGAAATACCCATATGTGATGGAAATGAGCTGTGGAATAGAGAATGATGCTCCAAATACCCATGTGGTTCTACACATGAGGATCTATCCCAAGGACATTGGGATTTGAATAGATTTACAAGTATAAATAAAATGAAATTAGAATTAAATAAATAATGTAATCCCATGATATAATGAATTTGATTCCTTATGTGATAACATTCAGACTTCGGGATGGGCCAAAGTAGGTAATTTTGTTTCAGGTGTAATTATAAACACAACGATTAATGTGGCCTATTAAATAAATATTTATTGGTGGAAACAATTTACATTATCACTTGTATTTTATTATTTATAAAAATTCATTCACTATTATAGACTATATATTATTTTAGATGTCATTGGTGTTGTCCTAATGGGTTATACTCACACCCTTTGGAAGATTCATAAAATTTACCTGAATATACATCATGTTTGCAGGATAGGATAATGTATATTGTCTTATGTAAGATAGTTCAGTCAAGATAGAGTAAGAATGAGGAACCAAACATGATGTATGTACCGATTTGGTACTTTTCAGTGTCTCTATTTCTATTTTTTCAATTGAAACTTGAAATTTATATTGCATGACATTTTTAACACATTGTTTTGTTTATTTTTTTCTTGTTTTTTAATTATCATATGTTGCTGGTCATCAATTGTTATGGTGTAATTATGATTATTGTTTAATAAAATTTTGATATTTTTTATTTTTCTAGGCCATTTTTTTAATATGAAAAAGTGTAAATAGTATTCCTATTATTTGTATTAGAAAATTATTTCTCATGGTGACTCTAGTTTATGGGGACGAATTTCTAAAGTCATTTGACAAAAAGGCTTGAGTCACGAGCATGTGGAATCTGGGTATGGATGTTACAATGTGGTATTAGAGCTTTGATTAATTTTATTTTCATTTTTTATACTATTTGATAATGGTATATAAGAGTCTAAGAAGAGTAAGGCCTGGTTATGAGCTCATGCATGGGAGTAGATATCTCATGTATTGAAGGAAACCCATCAACCGTGGGTGGGGTTATTTTTATTGATTCTTTCTATTATAGTTGAATTTAATTTCACCATGGTGGATTTAGTTGTTGTGTGATGATATTAATGTTTTGATAATTTTTCTCTGAGGTCTAGTATGATACAAGATTTTTGTATTATGTATCATTTGAGGAACTCCGTAATTGTTGAGATAAGAATGATTCTAGGAATTCATGGAAAACAAGGTTTTAGATCAGCTGCATAAAATTAAAAATATATTCTTTTCTTTTGAAATTTAAATAAAAATGGTACCTAGAATAAATTTGATAAAAGTAAATGGTTCCCAATTTGGTAAATGAAATGGATAAATGGTTGTGTAATAACAAAAATGAATTATGAAATTATTTACCCTTTGTTATGCATGACCTATATTAAGGATGGTTGAGGGTAGTGATATGACATCATCTTTTACCATGTGTCTGATTATTAGGGATAAATTGTTATGGATAATTGTAAATTTCTCTTGTTGAAATTTCATAATATTGTGATTTTTTTCATAATAAGTTTGTTTTTCATTATATATATATTCCTCCATGAATATTCGTTATGATATGAATACAATACAACATATATGGAAATGTACCTCGAGTACTAGAACTAGAGGGTCCAATAATTCTGGAAGGAGGGTCAAGAGAGAGGTTCTGTGAGAATTTTTCTATCATTACCCAATTTATTTGAAGATACGCAGGGTGGATTTTGAAGAGTATATAAAACATGACATAGGAGTTCGAATAGTATAACCCAATTAAATTTATCGAATATGGTATCACTGATATAGATGAGTTATGGATTAAGATAATCAAAATGATTCTTAACCAATTAGAGACTCCTATTAAAAATATAGTCAAACTAAATACATATATATTTTGTGGTCAAAAGAATAGTTTTTGGGAAATCCAAAATCAAGATCAATAGCTTGATAATATGTATTGGAAAAATGTTTAGGAGAAGTTATTAGAAAACTTTTACCCTGATAATCTAAGGCAGGAATGGGAATCAGAGCTCATGCAATTGATTGATGGATGTATTCTTGTTATGTACTATGATTTCACATTACAAATATGAAGTGTGTTTTCCATCATTATAATGTGATGAGGATACTATTTATAATCATTTTTAGGATGGGCATAATTGTGTGATAAAGTGTAATGTTAACATCTTTAGGCTGATGAAGATTTACGATGTAGTGAATCAGACTTAATTATTCAAGGGTAATATGATGGAGGCATGCTGTGAAGGGAATATTTTTTCTACTAGATAACAAGTTAGTACATATTCTGATGGTTGGAATCATCATTTTGAAATCTTTGACAATATAATTATAAATAAGAGTGGTCAGGGGAAAGGTTCAGTCACTGAAGTCATTACTTGAGTAATCATACATCGGTACGGTAATATAGGTCACTTTCATAGATAGTAACCAAGACCACCTATAGAGTGTTGATCTTGTGGGAGTATGGGACATATACTATGGTTTTTTAGAACCCCTAAACTAATGGTTAGTGACATTGTATCTATGAAAAATCATAGTTATCTAAGGGGGTCTTCAATCACATATATTTCTGGTAGTTGGAGTTCTTCTGGTCATGGTGGTGGAGGTAGTCGACATGGTATATCAGGTAAATAGTGCATGTACTAGAATAGTGTTGTAGCTCATGGGACCCACATTATAGGACAATAAATATTGGAATTATATTTTTATTCTTTTTAATATACACTTTCATATAGTATGGACAAACCTTTAATAATATGAGGTACAATTCTTTTAGTATCTATGATTGTTAGTGTCTTATTTAACACAAGATCCTCTCGTTATTTTATATATTCAAAACTTGTGATTTGTTTGATTCTGATGGTGGAGTCTGTGAGAGGGTTAATGAAAATCAATACATCATTGGGATTACATTCTAGAAACATCCATTTATGCAAAAGTATTTCTCTTTAGGTTAGTTAATATCATTATCTTTGGGATCTGTACATCCATGATATGGAAGGACTTAACTTGATTTTGGGTATGGTCTGGTGGGTAGCATACGAATTCCCCAATGAAATTTACCATAGGATTGTGAAAATAAATCTCCTAAGGGTAACAATTTTTTTCTTCGTGGTACGTGGGATACCAAGGCAGGACATTCAAGGCCAATCATTCAGGACTAAGAGAGCTCACTTCCCCGGGTTATGAGTCTTTTTCTGGATGATGGGGTTGTGAGGCATGATTTATTTCAACCAATGGTAAACCAGTTATAGTATTCCGTTCCAATGGAATTTTCAAGGCTTCCACCTAAGAGATATATGGATTTTATGATTTAGTTCTAGCATGAATTTGAGATGATTTACATTCAACCACAAAGAATGGTACTAATAGGGAATCCATAAATTGTGACTCTATTTTAAGAGATAATGGATAATGGATTTATCTATCCACATATATCTCCTTCAAGATTTTATACTATCCTTTACTAAGAATGATGAAATAAAATTTCATTTATGAGTTGACTACCGAATTTTGAACAAGATAACAATGAATACCAGTCATCCTATTCTATATATATGTCCCATTTTACTAGTTGGTATGAGCTTCTGTTTTCTCAAATATTTACTTTAGATTAGGTTATCCTCACTTGAGAGTCTGACTATCTAATATACCATATACAACATTCAAAAGAAGTTTTCCCATTATGAGTACTTTGTGATGCTATTTTGGTCGATGAATGCCCATGTTTGGTCTATTACCTTGATAAAAAAAATCTTCCACCAATATCTAGTTTACTATTTGGTTATTTTTTTTATGAAAACCACATTTACTAAGAGACTCAAGATGATCATGATGAATATATTGAAATTTTATTGAATACAATGGGATAGAAATATTTATACAGCAATATAAAAAAATGAATATTTTTAATCGATCAGGTATATTTATTAGGTCACATAATTTCAGAGGAATACATCTCAGTGGACCTTGAGATAGTGCAGACAATGGATTCTTAATGGAATACCAAGATGTTTTTTGATATCTATATCCTTATGGGATTATCATGAAAATATTAGAGATTAATTTCGGACTATTCCAACATTTTAGATCCACTTTTTGGGCTTTAAGAAGAATTGTATTAAGTTAGAATGGTATGGGAATGTGATGATTATTTCAATGAGTTAAAGAACAATTTGACTATTGGACTAATCGTGATCAAAATAGAGATGGGTGACGAGTATACAATTTTTTCTAATGAATTTGTAATCTTACTTGGAGAAGTGTTGATGGGGGAATTTGGGTTTTGGTGCATGTGTCTTGGTAGTTGAGGCCACAGGAACAAAAATACCGTACACATGACCTAGAGATAGCTATTTTTGTTTATGCCTAAAATTGTTGGTGGCATTATCTATTTTGAGAAAACTTTACTCTATAAATAATTCAAAATATCTTCAATTATATCTTTCCAAAATGATATTTGAATCTTAAGAAGTGGAGGAGGGTTGAGTATATGTAGTTATTTGATTTTATGATAGAGTATACAATAGGAAAATGAAATAGTGGTGTTGATGTATTGAGTATAAAACATAGTCTCATGTGGATCGAGAGTATAAATCTGAGTTGAAGATGATGATCTTTCAGGATGTATGCATGTCGGGGTTCAGGAGGGAGAGAAACATATAATCCTCATATCAATATTAGTGAAATGAACACTTCTAATCTCGATGATAGTTAGGTTGTTTAAGGATCCAATGTGTTTGGTCTTGAGGTAAATCCATGAAGATGAGTATTCAATATTATATTGGACTATATATTTGGATGAGAAAATATATATCAGGTAATATTGTATTATGACAATGAGTTTTTGGGTGGAGTAGATGCATGAATTTCATGAATCGAAGTGGGCGGTGCATCCTAGTTTGACCAAACATTATCATGACTATCATCAATAGTATTTGGGGTTGGGCATGAAGAAGGAGAGTATAGATTTCATAACCAGATGCTAAAAATTTCAATACTAGAAGGTTATACATCAAGGAACATGTGGTGTACTACATCCATTTCCAATTTCAAAATGTATCTGGAATGAAATTACAATGAATTTTTTGTGTGTATCCTCATGAAACCTTGGAATAATAAAATTATTTTGGTGATTCTTGAGTAATTTTGTATATTACCCCATTTATTATAGGTTTAGTATAATTTTTTAGTGGATAAGTTGGGATACATGTATGTTTTGGAGTTAGTTATTCTACATAAATTATAATAGTGTATAGTTTTATACTGCCACTCCCATTTTATACCACACTTCAAGAATGGATTAATGAAGACACTAGGTATAAATCTATTTTTTAGTACATCTTTCTAACCAAATCTACAAAGCCGGTCAGAATATACTATATAGGTTTTCGAGGATTTTTTATCTGTGTTATTCTTAAATGATGGTGGGTCATTGGAGGAATAATTATGGCATGTTGAATTCATCTATGCCATCAATTATCAAGAAACTATTCAAATTTTGACATATGATTCTATTTAAGACAACCTATACCCATAACCACTATACTAGACGGAGGTATATAATTTCTTGGATTTCCCATTAATTATTTTTAAATATTAAATATTATTATTTTGATACTAGACGCAAACATATATTGAAATTATGATTCCCAGTGTACCTAGAATAAATGTTTTAAATAAATTATATATATCAAATAGAATGCATGATATATTTTTTGAAAAAAGATGAATAACATCAAAATGGGTTACTAGATAAAAAATCTAATGGCACTGTTATCTTCAGAGTAGTGATTTTACCCTAGTAAAGGAATAACATCGACCGGTATAGGTCAACTACAAAAGTAAATTTTTGGATGTTTTAAAGAAATAAAATACATAAGGAATTCTTTTAATTTGACATTATATCCAAAGAACGATTAATTTTTTCATATTAAATGAGAATGAACCTTGGGTTTGGCTCATAGCCCTAAAAATCCAATAGGATCCAGATAGATCCAAATGAATTATCATTATAGATATTGATGATGGAGCTTTGATCATAGATTAAAAAACTCCACTTTGATGGATATCGTTAATGTTAGTGGCGTCATAATTGATATTCCTTAGAAAAAAATCTTACCCTGAGGTATGGAATGTGATTTCATTTACTTATTTATTACTCTTCAATTCAATGATGAATGTGTTGAGTCAATATGGTTTTCCTTATGACTTTTCCATTCCTTCTGGTTTTGAAAATCACAAACACCTTATCTATAAGGAAAATTGCTTTTATAAAGAAAATTTCTTTTATAAGGAAAATTGCTTTTATAAGGAAAATCTCTTTTATAAGAAAAAATATCCTTATCATATTTCCATCCATATTTTTCCTAAGTATAAAATTTGGATTCATTTATGTTTTCTCAGATTTGTTTGAAACTTTGATATAAAGTATTCTGTTTTAGGATCCGAATTCTGGATAAGATTTGTAAGGAAGTTTCACTCCGGATTCCAGATGAGAACTGTAATAAAGAATCATTCCGAATTCCGATTACGAACTCTGACTAAGGCCTATTCCAGATTCAGAATACGAATCCTTATGAAGTTCGACATGGAATTCTCATTATAAATTCTAATGACGAATTCTCACTACGAATTCTAATGACAAATTCTCATTATGAATTCTGATAATGAATTTTCATTATGATTTATGATGACGAATTCTCATTACGAATTCTGATGATGAATTCTCATTCCGAATTCTGGATACGAAATCTCATTACGAATTCTTAAGATGAAATCTCATTACGAATTCTGATGATAAATTTCCATTACGAATTCTGACGAGTAATTCTCATTACAAATTCTGATGACGAATTCTCATTCCGAATTCTCATTCTGAATTCATCTGTTAAACAGACTCTGATCATCTCTGTTTTGTACACTCTGATTTATTCAGACTCCGAACTTTCACTCTAAATATTCACTCCGAATCTTTTGAGTTATAATTTAAACGGTGTCGTACATTCTGTTACACTTGTTTTGTTATAAAATGATGTCGTCTATTCTGTTATAAAACTAACCATTGGTTAAGTTACACGTATACAGGTCCCTCCGATTTTTAAGGAAAATATGACTGTTGGGAAGGAGGCTGACTTTACCTATAAATAAGAGCTCATTTGAAAGATCAAAGAGCTGCTGCTACTGCTGCTGAAAGGCTGAAAAGCTGACTGATCTTCGACTCATGTGATTACATGCTTGAAGTGATTTCTAGAGAGAGAGAGGATCTTATTAACTCTCAAAGCTTCGTGCGACTCTGAATGTTGGTGATTACATTCAAGGACTTCCGAGGATAGGAAGACAGAGGTGCCGACTAACTTGAAGTTCGAGGGCTTCCTTGCTGAGGAAGACAGAGGTTGCCAACTAACTTGAAGTTGAGGGATTGCATGGATAGCAAGACAGAGACACTCCGATCTTCGTATCGAGGGCTTACCCTGGTGTGGGTAAGACAAACTTTCTTGAAAGTATAAATCAAGGGACCTTTATCCATGGTTTTTGGATACCCTTCTCTTTAGGTTAAAAGTCTATTATCTTGTTACTTGTAGTTTAACTACTTGTTTATTTCCGGTGAATTTTGTATTATAAGGAAAGTATAACTTTCTTATACTTCCTTATTTGTACTCTATTCTAATTAGATTCTATACGCTTTAAGGTAGATTCTCATATTGTAATCTTTTGTTAAGTTTCAATTTCCGGAACCATATTTCCGGAACCAACTTTCAGAATCTCTTTCCATGTTTTCATTTGGTGTTAGAGGTGTTGTGAATTTCCTTAGTTTAACTTTGTTAAACATAGCCCTTTCCTTTTCTTAAGGAAAACATAGTTATTTGTAACTAACTTTAAAGGTTCCAAAGGAATTTAAAAAAGTATACAATTCACCCCCCTCTTGTAAATTGAGCATCTACATCACTATTTCGATCCTACAGTTGGTATCAAAGGAGGTCTCGGAAATACTTATACATACGAATACGTTTTTCTTGCTCACTCCGATCTTGTCAATTCTGAAATTTGTTATTACGAATATTTTCTACTAACAAGTTTGTGTGCCGAAGGTTTTTTTCTAGTATGGAAGGAATTAATGTTGGTTCGATTGATAATCTAAATCCTACAAGACCACCAATCTTTGATGGTAATGATTATGAATACTGGAGAGATCGAATGAAGACTTTTGTTATCAACACTGGAGTAGACAATTTTGTTATGCTTACTGGTCATTATAAAATTCCTGACAAGGAAGTTAGAACTTTCACTGACCAGGAAAAGAAAGAATATCAACTCAACTATAAGGTACGTAATACTCTACTGTGTTCAATGACTAGAAATATATATAGCCAAATTTCTTCTTGTGAAGCAGCTAACTGTATCTGGAAGAAGTTAGAAGTTACACACTTTGGGGCTTCTAAAGTGATTGAGACTAGAAGAGCTATGCTTAGAGCTGAATATCATGGCTTCAACTTTCCTTATGGAGAACCAATCTGTAAAGTTCAACAGAGATTCATGACTATAGTCAACAGCCTACAATATATGGGAGATAAAGGTTTAGATGATGAATCTCTTGTGGATAAAATAATTGATATTATGCCCAATGAGTGGGAATCCAAGAGAACAGCTATAGATGAAAACAGGAAGGTCACTCAGATCTCTCTTGATGAGCTTTTTGGAACTCTTCTACAACATGAAACCAGACTGAAGAGAGATGATGACAACATCAAAAAGAAAAATGGAAATGGTACTGTTGCTTTCACAACAACATCAAATCATATGAAAGATAAGACTCCTGAGAGAGTAACCAGATCTAAGTCGAAGAAGATGGTATTTCAATCAGATTCTAGTGAGAGTGAAATATCAGAAAATGAATTAGAAAATCTTGCTCGAAGGATGAACAAGATAGCTGGCCAGAGAAATTTCCAATCCAGGTATAAGAAAAAGGATAGGAAAGATAAGAAAGATGGAGAAGTTACTTGTTATGAATGAAAGAGAGCTGGACATATTAGACCAGATTGCCCTATGATCAAAAAGAAAGAAAGGAAAGAAAGACATTCAGACAGGAAAAGAAAGAAGTATTACAAAGCCAAAGCTAAGAAAATTTTGAAAGCCAATGACACATGGAGTGCAAGTGGTGGTGACTCTTCAGATGAATCTTCTTATTATGAATCTTCAGGACAGAAGAATCTTGGTCTTATAGCCAGATTACCTATTGATAATCATTGTTTTATGGCTAAGGTATGAAATGCTGAATCATTAACCAATGTTTCTTTAAATTCTAATAATAGTAAATATTATAATTCTTCTGATGAAGAATCTTCTTTTGATGAAGAAAATACTTTACCTACTTATGAAGAAGTCTCTAGGTTTTTTGAACTTCTTGAAATTTAGAATTCCAAACTCAATAAGAAACATGATAAGGCAAACTCTAGGAATTCTATTCTTACAAAAGGGATATCAGATCTTTCTAAAGAGATTGATAAGAAAAATGATGATTTTAAAAGTATTTCAAAGAATCTTGAGGAAGTAAGTTCTGAGAAGAACAAACATTCTGAAGAATTAGAAAAAGTAATTTCTATGAAAAATGTTTTAGAGCCTAGCTCTAGTTCTAAAACTAATGATTTTGAGGATAAAAACTTGGTTGTAAAACTCAAGTCCGAAATTTTTTCCTTAAAGAAGTGTTTATCAAACTTTACCCATGGTAAGGAAATTTTTTGATAAAATGTATTCCCAAATACGACCTTTAAGAAATAAATCCGGATTTGGTTATACCCATGCAAAACCAATTTTTAGTAACAATTATTTTGTTCCTCAAAGTGCCCCATTTTGTACCAAGTGTCAATGTGGTGGTCATTGGGCAAAGAATTGTTCCTAAAAAAAACCCAATCTTTAGGATTTCACAAAGCTTACTTCTCTAAGAAGATGTGGGTTCCTAAAATTTTATTATCTGGAAATCTTGGATCCAAACAAGTTTTGATTCCGAAAGTCTAATTTTCTTCTTGATTTCATGAAAATAAAGAGAGTACCAGCAACAATACATGGTACATGGATAGTGGATGTTCCCGGCACATGACTGGTAACTAAAAACTATTTTGAAAAGATTATCAAAATGAAAGGAGAAAAGGTAAATTTCCGAGATAATAAAAAGGGAGAGATTGTTGGAATTGGTAATATTGTTCTTCTTGGTAAAACCTTGAATTCAAATGTTCTATTTTTTAAAGGTCTTAAGCACAACCTCATTAGCATAAGTCAGTTATGTGATGAAGGTTACCTTGTGAATTTTAGGAATGATAAGTTCTTAGTTCACAATTCCAAGGAAGAATTTATTCTCTCAGCCAATAGGCAAGAGAATGTTTACACTCTGAACATAGAAGACCTCAGAAGCCAAGATTTACCTTGCCTATGTGCAATGGAAGATCACTCCTGGTTATGGCATAGAATACTAGGTCACTGTAATCTTAGGAACCCATGTAAACTCTCTAAGAAGAAACTAGTTAAGGATCTACGAGAGCTTAGATTTGATTCTTCTAAAGTTTGTGATCCTTCTCAATATGGAAAGAAACATAAATCTAGTTTTAAATCAATCGGTGAAGTCTCAACAACCAATGCATTACAGTTAGTGCACATGGATCTTTTTGGTCCAATACAAACTGGAAGTATTGGAGGCAAATACTATGTGTTTGTTCTAGTTGATGATTACACTAGATTTACTTGGTTCTATTTTCTAGAAAAAAGTCTGAAGCTTTTTCATATTTCAAAAGTTTTAGAGATCAAGTTAAAAATGAGAAAAACATTCCATTGAAAACTATTCATAGTGATCATGGAGGAGAATTTCAAAATTCTGATTTTGAAACTTTTTGTAGTAAGAAAGGTATTACTCACAATTTTTCAGCACCTAGAACTCCTCAACAGAATGGTGTAGTTGAAAGAAGGAATAGAATTCTTTACGAGATAACTAGAACCATGTTGAGTGAATATTCTATTTCTATACATTTCTGTGCTAAAGCTGTAAGTAATGCATGTTATACTATAAATCAAGTTTTGTTTAGACCTTTCCTTAATAAAACTCCTTATGAGTTATGGAATGGTAGAAAACCAAGACTATCCTACTTCAATGTTTTTGGTTTCAAAGTATTAATTTTGAATACTAAAGATAACTTACATAAATTCGCACCAAAATCTGATGAAGGAATTTTCTTAGGTCATTCCACAACATCTAAGGCTTATAGAGTTTTTTATAAAAACACTTGTACTATTGAAGAAACAGTACATGTAAAATTTGATGAGTCGGATCCTTTTGTTTTTAAAACACCTCAGCCTACATCCTCGGATGTGTTTTAAAAAACTGATTATCAACCTTTGATAGAAGAACCTTCTGGTAAGGATAATGTTCTAGAAGATATTTCTGAAACATTTACCCCAGAAGACTTTCTATCCTATGTTGATGAACAAGTTTTACAAAACCCAAATCAGGTGTTTCTTAAGAATCATCCCAGCGATAGTATCATTGGGGATTTAAATCCACCTGTAAGGACTAGAAGTTCCTTATGAAATGAAGTAGAACATCTAGCATTTCTTTCCCAATTAGAACCTAAAAGAACTGATGAAGCTTTAGGTGATGATGATTGGATTAAAGAAATGCAATATGAACTAAATGAATTCGAAAGGAATAAAGTCTGGACCCTGGTTGAAAGACCTAAGGAAACATCTGTAATTGGAGTCAAATGGGTCATCAGAAATAAATGTGATGAAAATGGAGTCATAGTAAGAAATAAAGCTAGACTTGTTGCTAAAGTCTATAATCAGCAAGAAGGAGTAGACTATAAAGAAACCTATGCTCCAATAGCTAGACTTGAATCTATCTGTATTCTACTTGCCTTTGCAGCATTCTTTAATTTCAAACTTTTCCAAATGGATGTGAAATGTGCTTTTCTTAATGGTTATGTTCAAGAGGATGTCTTTTTTGAACAACCTCCTGGATTTGAAGATTCAAATCATACTGGTCATGTTTTTAGACTTACCAAAGCTTTGTATGGCCTTAAACATGCCCCACGAGCATGGTATGATAGACTCACTGGATTTTTGCTTCAAAATAACTATGCTAAGGGAAATGCAGATCCAACCCTTTTTATAAAGAAAGATAAGAAAAATGTTTTGATTGTTAAAATTTATGTTGATGACATCATATTTGGTTCAACTCAGCAATCTTTGACCGACACTTTTTCAAGTCTAATGTAATCTGAGTTTGAAATGAGTATGATGGGTGAGTTAAGATTTTTCCTTGGTTTTCAAATTTCTCAAAAACCAGAAGGAACCTACATATCTCAACATAAGTATATTAAAGAACTTCTTAAAAAGTATGGTTATGACAACACTAAGAGTTTAAGTACTCCTATTGGTACCTCAAATTCTTTAGATCTTGATGAAGCCGGGAAACCAGCAGATCAAACATCTTTTAGAGGAATGATAGGAAGTTTACTTTACTTGACAGCTAGTCGACCAGACATAATGTTCTCAGTATGCTTATGTGCAAGATATCAATCCAATCCTAAGGAATCTCATCTAAAGGCAGTAAAAAGAATTTTTTGCTACCTTAAGGGAACCATGGATCTAGGATTATTTTATACTTATGGAAATTATTTTATCCTAAAAATAATTTCTGATGATGACTTTGGTGGATGTAGAATGGATAGAAAAACTACATCCGGAACTTTTTATTTCTTAGGAGGTTCATTAGTTTCTTGGTCCTGCAAGAAGCAACATTCTGTAGCACTCTCCACTGCTAAAGCTGAATATGTAGCAGCTGGAAGTTGTTGTGCTCAAGTGTTTTGGATGCAACACACACTCACAGACTATGGCTTGAGTTTTACTAAAAATTAAATTTTGTGTGATAACACTAGTGCCATTTCTCTTAGTAAGAATCATGCACATCACTCCCGTTAAAAACACATAGATATTAGGCATCACTTTCTTAGGGATCACACACTTAAAGGAGATATTATTCTTCAGTTTATTGGAACGCAAGATCAACTTGCTGATATTTTCACAAAATATTTTCGTTCTGATATATTTGAATATATTAAACAGAAGTTAGGAATGATAACCACAAGGTAATATTTCTTAATTAACTTTCTGTTGAAAAAGTCTTCTTACAGCAATAAACTCCTTTTCATAGGGGGAGTACATTTTTTTGATAGAATAACATAGTTTTTAAAAGTTTGTTTTCAAAATTTTCGGAACGAAGATTCCCGGAATGGAATTTCCGGAACTACAATTTTCCAGAATGGAAATTTTCGTACAGAATACTTCTGTAATGGAAGTGTTTGTATTAAAAACTTCCGAAATGAAAATTTCATACTGGTATTTTCATAACTGCGTTTTTGTACCAAATATTCCATAATATTTTTTTCTCAAATTCTTGGAATTTGTTTTTCGTACTGAGTTTTTCATAATGAGTTTTTCCGTACTGGGTTTGTTTGCCATAGTAATGTTTTTGCGAACTTTGTCTTTTCATAATATTTTTTTAGTTATTTTCATATTACCCATTACGAATAATCTTCCTAAGCCAATCCGAAAGGTATGATTTCCTTATCCATGTTTTCGTAGTCATATTTTACTTGCTGGCATTTTATTATATTTTATTTTCGGATTATAGTTTTCTTAATTCATTGTTTTAATAAAAATATCAAAAAGATCAGATTCTGTTTTCTTGAGAATTCTTTTTCAACCGTCAGATCTGATCTCAGCTTATCACAACCGTTCGATCAAACGTGGAAGTTGAACCGTCATCTCATTGCCTATATAAAGGGGACCCAAAAACTTGTCCCACATTGGTTTTCAAGCTCTCGCGTTTCGAAGCTCTGCCTCTCTGATTTAAGGTCGTTCCGAACTTTAGATTTTCTCTGTTCTGAACTTCTCAGAGGTCATCAGATCCGAATGTCTGTAGAGTTAGCTTCTCAAGAAATGTCATCCTCTAAGCCTATTTCACAACGGCTAGTTTACAAAGAAAGGATAGGCCATCCAGATTTCTTCAACAACTATTATTCTCTCATTTCGAAGAACATTAAGTTGAATGGTTGGGCAGATATTGTTGTGTCCAAACCGGGGAATCAAGACGATGTTTTTTTGGAGTTACTTCTCGAGTTCTATGAAACAGTTTCCTTCTTTCAGGAAGATAATAGGGAGAAGTTTTCTTTTAAATCTTATGGAAAGACTTATAAGCTTTCTTATACCAAGGAAGCAAGCTTGGTAGGGCTGACCTATGAAGGAGAAGTATAGTTCATATATCATGTGTTTCCAGATTCTAAGGGTAGCTTTGACAAGGAAAAATCCTTGAAAACTCTCAGACTCTCAGATGACAAAGCTCCGAAGATTTCTAATTTGCCTACAAATTTCCAGATTCTAGAGTTGTGGGTACAAGTTCTTATCGTACCGAGGAAAGGTGATAATGATAGCCTGAAGAAGAGTGAGATCTATATCTTAGATTTCCTAATAAATCTAAGAAAGTTTAATTTCATGAGGCACATTCTTATAACCATTGATAATCTTATGAAAGGAAATCTCAGAGCCCAGATCGTAATGTACCCATCAAATTTATCAAAGTTGATCGTTCGGTTCCTTGAGTCCTTCAAGGAAGCTTTAAGATCTAAGACAAGGGTTTGCAAAATTTTGTTGGTCAGTGATGATACCCTTAAGAGGATGGATGTGGCTTTCAACAAGGAGACTGGTGAGTTCTTCGATTTTCTCAATCAAGAAGAAGCGGCTCCGAAGGCTGCTGAACCGAAATCATATAAGCCAGTAAAGAAAAGAAAGATGAAAGAAGTTGCAGCTGAAGTATAGGATCCTAAATCTAAGGAAGTTCAAACCACACCTCCCAAACCAAAGAAGAATAAGGCCTTTCTTGATGAGGTTGTTGTGAAGTGGAGAGCAGATAAAGAGAAAAGAAAAGAAGGGGATCCGCAGTTCGGATTGATCCCTGCGGAGGCTAAGGCCATGAAGGAGAGAACTTCTGATGAGCTTGAAAAACAAGTAAAGGAAAAGAAGCTCAAGAAGAAGATGTCAGAAGCTGAGGAAATCCAAGCTTTATTAAAATTTAATGAAATAGTATCCGAAAGCATTCCAGTTCCGAGATCTTTCTCCTTAGAATCTCTACCTGAGACTCCAGGAAGAAACCTTGATTTTCCGGAAGAGATTACAGCTGAACATGTTGAGAAACTCGAGCAGATTCAACATGTGGAAGAGGAAGAATTAGTTGATGAAGGATGTGGTGAAACAAGAGATTTATTGAAATATGTAGATGATTATAAGGGGTCGCCTTCGGAAAACCTGTCACTCCGAAATTCAGAGGCTGAATCCTCTAAGTTAGTAACTCCAGTGAAGGATAAGAATGAGGAAGATGTTGTTCAAAAAGTAGTTCATGATGTTATTCAAGTGTCTACTAGTGAGCAGAAAACTCCTGATCAAGAATTGAATCCGAAAAAAGACAAGGGAAAACAACTCCCTGTTGAGACTCCGAAATCAGTGGCTAGAAAAAAAAGAGAATATGGTGATTCGTCAAAAAGAAAGTTGGAGCTTATTGAGGATGAAAATTCTCCAAGCAAATTTTCGGATTCGGAGTCAACCTCGGTGGGGCATGACATTGTTTTTCAGTCTTTAAAGAAGTTGGTGGGAACCATTTTTACCTTCTCAAGTATTGATTCAAGATGTCAGATGCTCCAACATGCTTTGAATCAGAAAACTGACTTCGTATCTATGGTTATGGACAAGTGTGTTGAGATTGAGGCTCAGTTCAAAACCTTCTTTGTTGGCTACGAATCTCATAGAAAATCTTAAAAGAGAATGACAAACTGGTCGAAGAAGACTGTTGAAGAAATGAGGTTATTCGATGAATTTCAAAATAATGTTAAAGATGCTTTTGAGACTGAGGACAGGAAGATAAATGAGCTGACTTCTTCCTTTGAAGAGAAGCTGACAGATGAAAAGAACTTCTGGATTCAAGAAGTCAGAGATCTGAATGGAAAGCTGAATTCTGTCTCTCAAAACTGGAAGTTTGAAAGTGATCATCGGATCGAGTTTGAATAGAAGATGAAGGCTCAGGAAGAAAAGATCAATGAACAGGAAGAAAAGCTGAAAGCCCAAGAAGAAAATATTGAAGCTCAATCTGCTAGAATAGTGGTCTTAGAGAAGCAAGCTGAAGAAGATCATAAAGACCTGAAGAAGATCAAGACTATTCTTAAGGGGCTCATTTCGAAGGAAAAAGATCCGAAATGGCTAAATCCAATCTATTTGTTGTATCTAATTTTCATTCTTGCCGTGATTTCAAAATTTATGTAATTTGTGCTTGTCGGTTCTTTTTTTCTTGTAACTAATGTTTCATGTACTTTGTTATTTTTTCCATTCCCTTGAAATATTTTTGAAAATCACAAAGGGGTAGAAGGAAAAGATGCTTAAGAAAAAGAACTCTAATAAGAGTTTATCTAAGGGGGAGTTTTTTTTCATTAAAGAAGACTTTCTTTTTCGTAATGAAATGCCAGTCCGGAAATCTAGAATACGATCCTTAGAGTTTCAAAGCCTAAGGGGGAGTTAGTCGTATTCATCAATTTCCTTAAAGCAAAGGGAGATAAGCCTTAATGTTTTTCTTTCTTCTTAGAAGTACTTTTTCGTAAGGATGTTTGTGCTTTGCAAAAAGAGGGAGATTGTTGAGTTAATAAGGTTTTCCTTATGACTTTTCCATTCCTTCTTGTTTTGAAAATCACAAACACCTTATCTATAAGGAAAATTGCTTTTATAAGGAAAATTGCTTTTATAAGGAAAATTGATTTTATAAGGAAAATCGCTTTTATAAGAAAAATTATCCTTATCATATTTTCATCCATATTTTTCCTAAGTATAAAATTCGGATTCATTTCTATTTTCTCGGATTTTTTTGAAACTTTGATATAAAGTATTCTGTTTTAGGATCCGAATTCTGGATAAGATTTGTAAGGAAGATTCACTCCGGATTCCAGATGAGAACTGTAATAAAGTATCATTCTGAATTCCGATTACGAACTCTGACTAAGTCATATTCTAGATTTAGAATACGAATCCTTATGAAGTTCGACATGGAATTCTCATTACGAATTCTATTGACGAATTCTCATTACAAATTCTAATGACGAATTCGCATTACAAATTCTAATGACGAATTCCCATTATGAATTCTGATAATGAATTTTCAATAAGATTTATGATGACGAATTCTCATTACGAATTCTGATGATGAATTCTTATTCCGAATTCTGGATATGAATTCTCATTACGAATTCTTAAGATGAAATCTCATTACGAATTCTGATGATAAATTTCCATTACGAATTCTGATGAGTAATTCTCATTACGAATTCTGATGACGAATTCTCATTCCGAATTCTCATTCCGAATTCATCTATTAAACAGAATCTGATCATCTCTGTTTTGTACACTTTGATTTATTTAGACTCCGAACTTTCACTCCGAATCTTCACTCCGAATCTTTTGAGTAAGAATTTAAACGGTGTCGTACATTCTATTACACTTGTTTTTTTATAAAATGATGTCTTCTATTCTGTTATAAAACTAACCTTTGTTTAAGTTACATGTGCACATGTCTCTCCGATTTTTAAGGAAAATATGACCTTTGGGAAGGAGGCCGACCTTACCTATAAATAGGAGCTCATTTGAATGATCAAAGAGCTGCTGTTGCTGCTGCTAAAAGGATGAAAAGCTGACTGATCTTCGACTCATGTGATTACATGCTTGAAGTGATTTCTAGAGAGAGAGGCTCTTATTAACTCTCAAAGATTCGTGCGACTCCGAATGTTGGTGATTACATTCGAGGAATTCCGAGGATAGGACGACAGAGGTGCCGACTACCTTGAAGTTCGAGGGCTTCCTTGCTGAGGAAGACAGAGGTTGCCAACTACCTTGAAGTTGAGGGCTTGCGGGGATAGCAAGACAGAGACACTCTGATCTTCGTATCGAGGGCTTACCCTGGTGTGGGTAAGACAGACTTTCTTGAAAGTATAAATCAAGGGACCTTTATCCAAGGTTGTTAGATACCCTTCTCTTTGGGTTAAAAGACTATTATCTTATTACTTGTAGTTTAACTACTTGTTTATTTCCACTGCATTTTGTATTATAAGGAAAGTATAACTTTCTTATACTTCCTTATTTTTACTCTGTTCTAATTAGATTCTATAAGCTTTTAGGTAGAATCTCATATTGTAATATTTTGTTAAGTTTCAATTTCCGGAACCATATTTCCAGAACCTACTTTCAGAATCTCTTTCCAAGTTTGCATTCAGTGTTAGAGGTGTTGTGAATTTGCTTAGTTTAACTTTGTTAAACATAGCCCTTTCCTTTGCTTAAGGAAAACATAGTTATTTGTAACTAACATTAATTGTTCCAAAGGAATTTTTAAAGTATACAATTCACCCCCCCGCTTCTTGTAAATTGAGCATCTACATCACTATTTCGATACTACAGAATGTGGATAAACCTCTAAACATATTAAATCGTAGTTCGATCGTTCTTGTGGGATTACCAATTTAGGGTTGGATTTGGGGTGTTTGATTTCTATTTTTATTTAGTTTATTTGATCCTTATGAAGGAACAGTTCATCGCCAAAAATGAACAATGGTTGAGGTTCATTATTATAGACTCTTCTATGTGCTTTCTTCAGTCATTATCTTTCTATGTTCTTCATTATTTGTGGGATTTTGAAAAAAATAACCATTGTGCCTTTGAGTCACATTTCATTGACCCAAGGTTATAGATCTAGAATCTAGATAACCTTGTAGAGGTGTGATGATAATGTTTATGAATGGATCAGAGTTTTCTATAATATTCGTTCTTTGAGAGTTCTTTATAAGAATAACTAGATTTGGATTTCTGTGATGTTCTGAGAATTGAAACATACCAAACATGTGATTTCATGACATGTTGACATTGGATCTTGAGTTTCCAAATGATGTGTGGCTAAAATAGTGGGTGAAGCAATGATGAAAATTAGCGGTGATGAAACTTGTGATTTTGGGCAATACTGATGAACACGATGTTTATTTTTGAATACATTGCATTTGGGCCTCACTGAGTAGCAACTAGGGTTTTGAGAAATCCAAATGTCTCACATAGAATTTGACACATATCACAAATCATGGGGTGCCCTACCCTGAGACTTATTTTTGTATCTTGGGAGATACACAAACATGGGGTGGACTAAACGACATATACTCCTACACATGGCCATACCTATACCAATTTCATAGGATACCCCATGACTGGTACTTGGAAAATAAGACATGGTTTGAATCCATATAATAGGACATGTCCATCATACACAGAGAAGACCTTATATAATAGGACAAGAAGTGTGACCCAATATACATGAAATGTAGTCCTTTTTTACATGACATGTTCTTCTGACACGAGTCTTGGTATAGGGGAAGTACCTGAGGTCAAAGGAAATGTTGTGTGACCCTTTTACATCCCATGCAATCTATTCTACATGGCCAAATCTCCTTTTCCACTATATCTTCAACATGTTTCATTTGGGTGGTTCCCCTTTCTCATTCCCCTGAAGGTTAGTTGGTATAGATCCTTATTCAGAGGATTATGATCCCTTCAACATGAACAATTGAATAGAGTCTAGAATCCCCTCCAAGATGCCCATAAAAGGATCCTTTATCCATTCTTTGGCCTTATTAGACTCTTGGTTTTAGTATGACCTATCCAAATGAACACCGATAATCTTCTTAGAAGGTAAATCTGGATGATTTATGATATACGCCATGGCCCTGGTAGTGATCATCACTACTGTATCGTTATCTTACCCTGAGTGGAGTTGGTTCTCATAGAGGGAGTGTATCGTATTGTACCATTAGATCTGTCAGTATATCTATCTATCTCATGTCAGTTCTCGACGAACAATATTTCTTAGTAGAACATCATAAGTGATATCAGACTCATGGGTGAGTTATTCTGGATGAGTTCTTTGTAGAATATTCAAATACAATCCGTAGATTGGATATGTGGTCATTCTGACTAACATATACACTAACTGTCTGGGTTTCATAATATATATATATATTCATGTTATATGTGTTGTATACATACACTCTATAGAACTGAATGTACCTTTATATTTTTTATTGATTTTTTGTTTTCTGGGTGTCCTATTAAGTATTTTTATACTCACCCCTACAGAAGATTTTCCCACACGTGTCGTGTCTGGTGAAGATGAGGATACTTTTGATAGAGTCCTAGTGGACCATGACTGGACATTTAATTTTGTGTCCCATATAGGTTGAGGTTTCCCTACACCTCCATGAAGTAGTCTCAGTACCTATCTTATTTGTCGGTTGGACATTGTAGTCTATAGAATCTTTCTTTTAGTGGGTTGGTATTTTGGCCCAATTTACATTACTATACTTAGCTTTCCTATTGTACTATTTCGGTTGGGTTTAGTGGTATGCATGAATTTTGTTCCTTGGAGGTTTTTATGTTTTAGAATTTGGGGCATGAATACGTGTGTGTGGGTGTGTATAGATACATTGGCATGCCTCCCATGTTAGTGATATACCTACTTCAGGAAATTCACAATCCCATAGCCTATTAATAGAGGGCCTGGGGAGTCGCAGCATTGGCACCATTGGGATGGATCATGAAAAAGTGGTATCGGAGGAGGTTAGTTCTACCTTAGGGATGATATTCAGTGATATTGGTTTTGTAAAATAGTGATTCGTGTTTCATGTTCAGATTTCAGGACAAGGACTCCACTTTTAGGGTGTGTAGACGAAGTATCCAAACCCAAGAACTCTAATAACCTTATTTTTGACTCGAATAAAGAGACCACTAGTTGTAGGGTAAATGATAATGGTACATACATCATAATGGATAGGGTGGTGATTTCCATGTCCCTCTTGAGTCAGCTATTTAGATATACTCATTGAATGTGGTACATTTTGTTTTCATATAGGATACCTCTATGACGCATACTAGCTAGGATTCAACTGCTTGATCACGATGATGATACCCTTAATGAAGAGGTGTCGATTCAGGGTCATGTTCCTTAGGCATTACCTTCAGGTGTGGCACCATCTATAAAACCACTAGTAGAGCATCATGTCCTACCTACAGTACCAACCGATGGGGAGCATAGGATGAGTGAGATCAACGAGTTTCAGAGATAAAGGCCCCACAGGTTCCAAGAAAACCCTAACCATCAGGTGGTTGATGAATCACTTGAGGTAGTGATTAGATATTTCCATTTAGTGAACACACAAGTGAACCAGAATGTGATCTTGGAAGCAATCCTTTTCAGGGTTTGGTGGGGAGATGGTGGAGTTTTACTGCACAAACTCATGAAGAGGTGACTTATTCATGGATGATGTTCCAGCATATCGTTAGAGAGGTTTTTCCCATTGTTACACTGAGATAAGTTCATATACAGAAGCTTCTTCAGCTCTAGTAGGGTATAATGATAGAGGTTGATAATTTATTGAGGTTCCCCAACCTCTCAAGGTACTCGATGAATATAGTCAGAGACCATACTTCAAGGATCATACCATCGAGAGTGGCCTACCTCTATAAATCAAAGACATCATGATACCTCTATGAATGTTGACTATTGTTAGATTTATCGAGAGAGATTTGGTGATATCAAGCTTATTGGTTGATAAAAAGTAGCATGTGACAGTCAGCATCATGCAAACAGGTGAAAAGACCTTGGTAATAGGGACCCAACGTCAGACACATGGATCGAGACACAGAAGACATCACATGATAGCCCATGAAATGGAATCTGCAATCTAGGGATCCTGGGCTACATTCAGTTAGCCTTTGGAGAGGTTATGCTACATTTGTGATGAAAAAGGACATATTTCTAGTGATTTTCCAACCCATCGAGCTACTGACAGGTAGGTAGTGGATGGAATATTGAGGTAGAGGCAACGAGTACAAAAGGAAGACTCTCTAGGTGGAAGACATGGAATAGGAGCAGGGAGAGCTGTAGGAGGTGGAAGAATTTTTGTCATACTTCCACTACCTACCTCAGAAGTTCCACACCAGGCTCAGGGAGGTGGAGGATAGGGGTACAAACAACTATATGCGGTCATGGTGTATGACCCAGTGACTGCAAAGATTATCCAAGGTGTAATATGTGTATTTTCTACCTTAGTTTTCATATTTATAGAAAATGTTTCTTGCCACTCTTTCCTCTCCACCTACATTGTATGAGACCTTGAAATTCTGATAGAACCTTTGACCCAACCCTTTTTCATGGAGACACCTACTAGAGGAGACTCTATGATCGCACACCTCTGCCGACAGTGTGGTATTACCCTTGGAGGACAGAGTTTTTGGTTGGGACCTCTTTGTGGTAGCATCGAGGCCTTATGAAATCATTCTCAGTATGAATTGGATATCAATTTTCCATGCCTATATTGACTATTTTAGGCTAAGGGTGTGGCGTTCCCACAATGATTGGTCATGTTTTTCATTTTTTGGTGAAAAGAAAACCCATGCAGCATATGATGGGATCATGAATAGGAGGGTTCTGCTGATAACTAATGAGTTAGATTGCCTAACCCTTAGAGCATCAGATATTGTGATATTCCAATTCCCAACAGTGTTTGTGGAATACAAGGTCGTATTTATAGAAGATATTTACAATTACCTCCCCATCGGGAGATCTAAAACTAGATTGATTTACACCTTGAGATAGAACCAATATTAGTGCTAGTATATCAAATGGATCATGAAGAGCTTCGTGATCTAAGGGTGTTGCTCGATTACTTGAAGAGGAAGGGCTTTATGATACCTAGAATATAAACCATGGTGTCCACATTTTTGTTTTCAAAAAAGGAATATGAATGTTTGAGGTTGTGTATGGATTATTAGTTCTTGAACCAGGTCAAGGTAAAGAACAAGTATCAACTCTTAAAAATCTACGACCTTTTCAATCAGTTTACTGGGCCATGATGGTTCTTAAAGGTGAAACTTCGACCAGGCTATCCTTATATGCATGTATGGGATTAGGACATAACAAATAACGATTTCATATGATACAACAGTGATTATGAGTAGTTGGTGATTTCCATTGGTGTGACAGACTCCCCATTAGTGTTCATGAACTCATGAACTGTATCTTCCTACCATACATAGACCGGTTCATATTAGTCTTAATTGATGATATCCTTGTGTAGTCAGAGTCCAAGGAGGAGGACGCGAGACACCTATGGATTCTTATAAATGTACATTGAGAGAATAAGATTTTTGGGAATCTATCGAAGTTACAGTTATGGATTCATGTCGTCCTCTTTCTGGGACATGTTATCTCAGCAGATGGATTAGTAATGGACTTGAACACGGTGGAATTAGTGTTAGCATGGGAGCCACCAAGGACTTTTAGAGGTGTGATGAAAATATTTAGGATAGTAGGATATTACTAGAGATTCATACCTACTTTCTCTCAGATATAATCACCAATTAAATATTTGAATCTCATTTTTTAGCCATTCATATGGACGATGATGTTCCATTAGGATTTCTGTATTTGTGGAAGATGTTGACAAGAACCCCGATCTTGATGTTGTCGGAGGAGGGCATTAGGAACACAATATTATACAATGCATTGAGGATAGGACTTGGTTGATAGCTGATGTAGAGGCATGTGGTAGTTGCCTATTGTTCATACCAGTTGAGTCCATATGAACATAACAACATGACCCACAACCTTGAGTTGGTAGTAGTATTATTAACTTTGAATATTTGGTGACAATACCTAATGGGAAAGTGGTTTATTGTCTACTATGATCACAAGATTATCAAGTATATATTCTCTCAGAATTATTTGAACAAGAGATAGAGAAGAATACTAGAGTTTCTCTAGGACAATGAATTTGAAATTGTTTATAATTCTAGGAATGGTAATGTGGTGGCAGATACTCTTTGTAGGAGATCTAGTTTTTAGCTACTGAACGAGGAATCAGAGTAGTTGTCCTTATTATAGTTGTACTTTGTAGATGGAGATGATCTAAATTACCTCAAGTTGATGGTTTTCACCGCTCGACTCATACTGCATGTTAGGGATTCCCAACTTGGTGATACCAACTATGAGCCCTTATGTTCTTAGATGTCTACAAGTCATGCTCATGATGGATATTCACATGATGGGAAACACATCATTCTTTTTAGAGGAAGCATAGTTGTAATTATGGTGTTGTGGGAAGAGGTGCTAAGAGAGTTTCATACACCCCCTATGTGGTATATCTTGGAGTCAAAAAAAAAGTATCAGGACCTTTGAAGTCAGTTTTGGTGGACATTGATGAAGAAGGAAATGGATGAGATTATATCTCGATGCCATACATTCTATTTGGTGAAGGATGAGCACTAGGTTCTAGTGGGTTAATCTCACCATGCTGAATTTTTGGAATCTATGTGGGATAAAATGTCGATGGACTTTGTGATTGGTTTACCATGTACATCCAGGGGACATGATGCAATCTAGGTGATCATTGTCCGACTCAAATATTTATCCAACTTTTGAGATGTCCAAGAGTAGATTTCAGTTGAGGGAACGGGACAACTCTATGTGTAAGAGATATTTCAAATCCATGGAGTCGCATTGATGATAGTTTCCTATTGTGATTCTCATTTCACATCCTAATTGTTGAAGTCATTTCATGATTCATTTGGGAATCAATTATACCTAACCACATCATATCACCCCAAAAGGATGGATATACATATATGAAAATTATGTTTCTTGATGACATGATTCAAGATTTTATGTTGGAGTTCAATCATAGTTTTGGGGGTCACCTACATCTGGTGGAGTTCACGTAAAACAGCAGATATCATTCCACCTTCATTATTGAAATGTTTGAGGCTTTGTATCAGAAAACATGTAGGTCATCACATTTTAGGATTTTGCTAGGCGATTCAAGATTCTTGGGCCCAGAGTTGGTATGAACTACTACTGATAAGGTGTAGATCATCTAAGAGGGGATTAAGAGTCTATAGAGCCAAAAAAATCATGTACTAAAATATAGTGGAGACCGAGGAAGGATTCTATGTCTTCATTCGCATTTCACCACTATGTTTTTGTAGAGATTTGGCTAAGGTGGAAAGTTATCACTAAGGTTCATTATCCCATTTTGGATACTTCATTAAGTTGGTGAGGTGGCATACCTCTTAGCTTTAACCCTGAAGTTGCATCGTGTAAATGATTACTACCATGTGTCACAATTGAGGAGGTACATGCATCACCCATCGAACATCATTGAATGGGGAAGTCTATACATTGATGATGGAGTAAACTTAACAGAGTGCCATGTATAGATTGAGGATCAGCAAGAGAGGATACTTCATGGGTGATTGATTTCATTGGTGTGTGTCTTGTTGTAGCACTAGAATCTTAAGAAGATATTGTGGTAGCAGGAGGCTTAGATTAATGCACAGTTCCCATAACATTTTTTATAGCCAATGTTTTTGGATTTTGAAGACATATAAGCATAAGTCAGGGAGAATTTAATGCCCTGAATTTTCAATGAATTATTTTTAATAGTTATATGGAATTAATTCGAGACTATGAACTGGGACGACATGTGATTTCGAGACCCGGTGTGCCAGGAATAAATGTATGAAATATAATATATATATTAATTATAAAGAATAATAAATCTTCATGAAAATGTAGAATAACTTCTAGGTAGGTTTCCAGATCATAAATAAGTGGGAACCATTGCATTCAAAGATGTTGTTTTACTGTAGGAGAGGCATATCATTAGTAGTCATGGGTCATCTATGAAAGTTAATTTTTAGATATTTTAAATAAATAAAATAAATTATGTATTTTTTTATCATTACAGAGATGAAATGACACGTTTTCTCATTTTAAATGAGAAGGATCCCAAACAAACACTTATTACCCTAGAGAACATCATAGAGATTATGGAGAAAACCTAAAGAATTATATCAATGGTAAAAAATGATGCAACATGGATCATATATAGATGACTTCCACTTTTATAGATGTCTTCAAGGTGTCACAATGATCAATATTCTTCAATTAATGATCCAACCCTAAGGTAGGGTTTGTTATTTAATTTACAGTTATCATCTTTTTAGACTCAGAGATGAATGTGGATCAACCCAGGAATAGGTTGTCCCAAGGTTCAATCATTCAGGAAGTATGAGTGATTCTAGGGTTTATTTTTCTTTTGATTTAGTTAGTTTGATCCTTTTATGACACTAATCAAGGCTGAAACAAAATAAATGGTCATGGTCCACTCCTCAGGTTTGTTCTATATGTTTCTTCCCCGATTATCTCCAGGCATTCTTCATTATTCATGGGGTTATAAATGAATGATCTTTAAATCTTTAATTTACATCACAACAATCAAAGATGATAGATCTGGCATCAGGATAACCTTTTAGAGGTGGGATAGTGTTGTAAATGGATAGAGCAGATGTTTACAGAAGTTATTATTCATCGAGCATTCATTGTGTCGATAGCCATATTTGGATTTCCATACAGTTTGTAGAACTATAACTTATCAAATCAGTGATGGAATGATCAAATGATGTTTTATATAGAGTTTCTTGATGAGGCATGGCCGGAACAGTGGCTGGATAAATAGAGAAGACGAAAAAACAATTCTGAAAATAAAATTGAACACTGAGTGTATTTCGGAATACATGGCATGTGGGGCCTACATAGTAGTGGATGTGGTATCAGGAAATAGTAAAGTAGCACACATAATGTGTCACCTATCAGTAGATAAATGACCATGGGGTGGACCACACGACATTTACTCCACAACACAGTAAGACCGAGAACGGTTTCACGGGCTAACCCATGTACTGGTACATGGGTCGGAAGACACAGTCTGAAGTCAAGTACTAGAACATGGCCAATACACACTGAGTCGACCAAAGATTGTAGGACTTGACATGTGGACCTCTTTACACACCGTGTATACATTTTATACACAACCAGTTCTTCTAACACGAGTTGTTGTACACGAGCAATACCCTGGGTTGAGGAACATGGAATGTGACCCCTCTACACACCATATACTATCTTCTTAATGGAATGATATCCATTTCCAATGTATCTTAAACAAGTTTCATTAGGTTGGGTTCCCCTTAATCATTCGTCTATAGTTAAGCTTGTATCATTTCCTATTCACTTGAGTACGATCCCTTCACTAGGACTATCTAGATATAGTTTGGAATTCCCTATGAGAAGCCCAATGTATGATCCTTTATCTATTCATGTTTTCTAGGTAGATTACTTGTATAAATGTGATCAATACTTCGAGATGTCCATCCATTAATTAGCAAGTGAATATGGATGAGTCGTATTATAAATCATGTCCCTGGTAGTGATCATCATATGTGTATTATGGTATACCACACTCAAGGAGTTGGTTCGCCTAGAGAATGTTTATTTAATTCTCTCTTTATATCCATCAATATATATCTATCTCATGGATGTTCTTAATGAATTGTAACTTTTAGATAGAAATCATTAATTCTATCAGACTCATTAGTTATTTTTCCCAGATGAGTACTTCGTAGAATCTGTAGACTAAATTCCCAGATTCAGTATGTGGTCGTTGTGACTTACATATAGACTAGGGGTTTGGGTTTGAGTATATATGGATTTGTTCTTATTAGATGAATTATATATATATATACTGTGTGGTGAAAAATGAATCTTTACTTTGTGTATTACTTAGTGGTTTTCAAAGTGGCTTATTGTGTATTGTTATACTCACCTCTCCCTAGGCTTTGACCATATGTGTCATGTCTTGTAAAGAAGAGATACCTTTTCATGAAGTCCTAGGTGGACCAGGACTGGGAAGAGATTTTTGAGTCCCACATAGGCTGAGGTGTCCCATTGGTTTTGACCAAAAGTCATAGTACCTATCATCATTATAGATTGGACTTTGTAGTTTACATACTCTTTCTTTTGGTGCGATTGTATTCTGGCCCAATTTACTTTACTTCACTTTTCATTCTTGTTGTACATTGTTCTTTGGGTTTAGTGGTATGCATGTATTTTGGTCCTTCGTGGACTCTATATTTTAACATCTATTTCTGGGAGATGTGTGTGTGTATAGGTACTTAAGAAATGTCTCCCATGATATTGATATACTGACTAAGTTCTACTCACTAACCCTTGGCGTATTGGTGGTGGGTAAGGGAGTCCTGACACTGGCCCAATTAGACGATTCATGATAATTTAGGTGAGTCTGAGTTGTTTGGGAAGATTCTTTTGAAGAAGATTTCAGAGTAGGTTTTGGTAATTCAGAAATTTTTTACTATGGCTAAGAGTAGTCATATTCGATCTGTTGATCGACTTCGACAATCCCTTGATTTTAAATTGTGAGATCATGTTTTAATTTTTATTTCTCCAAGATTTGGTCTCCGTATTTTGTGGAGGTAGGAAAAGATGGAACCCGTGTTTTTATGAGCTTCTGATATTTTAGAGAGAATCGGGTTGGTGGCATATTTTTCATCTCATCAACATATGTATAGTTATATACGTGAAAAGTATCATGTGTAATAGAAATAGAGGCATTACCCTGGCCCTTATCTTTTGATTTAATTTTTGATATTGAGATTGAGACCGATTCCTCCTTTTAATAGAATCCATTATGTGTTATGGATCATAGTCAAAAGGTGTACTGGTGTATGATTGTTTAAATATTTTGAGTATTCTGGAAACATGGGATTGTCCGAGTTGAAAGGTGGGAGATAGAAGAAAACATGTAGGATCAATGGTCCATTATTTTTACCTTAGAACCATAAAGATACATATGATTACAACTCAAGGATGAGTTGTTATATATGTGTAAGTTTAAAAGGTCTCATCATTTTTATGGTCATATTTCCCTTTGGGTTAACTTTTTTTATAGGATTTTTAAGGGTGTTAAATTTTATGGAAGTTTTTTAGGTGGTTTTAATATTTATAGTAATATTTTGGGATGGAAAACAATATTTATAAAATTTACCCTCGGTTTAATTGGGTTATATGTTATTTAAATATTAAATAGGATAAATTCACCTGAGGAGATTTTTTTATGTGTTACCCTTGGAAATGGATTACACGACATGTAAGTAAATTACATGCCCTATAATTCCCCAAGAATAAATTAGAACTGTGCTGTGGTTCATATTGATTTCATTATTTTATGTATCATTTTTTCTCCACCCTAGGGTGACTCTATAGTTTATGAGTGAATTCATGATATCAAATCAACAGAGATTGGTTTTTCCCATAAATACATTTTTCTTTGGTTTTCTACAATTCCAAATTATTCAAATGATGTATTTAAAATTTTTGAAATTTTTTGGTTTTGGTGGTGGAATTTAATCCAATGTTTTTTCAAGATATTTTTTTAATTTCAATCATCCTCATCAGTTTATGGCTATGGATTGGTGGATTTATTTCAATAATCATTGAGAAGGTGATCTAAATATTAATTTACAAAGCCTCTTTTTTAATGATGTGTTTGTAATTAATAAATTTAAATTTACCCTTTTGGAAATTGAAAAATGAGTGGAATTAATTGATTAGTTTATTAATTAATGTGTTTATGAAATTTTTGGACTGATAGGATTAAAGAATTAAATGATTAATGGGATATTAATTGGATGATAATGGGAGTTAAGGGATGTTTGGGATAAAATTTCAATGGTTAATAGATTAGATTATTAAATGTTGATAAATTTGTTATGGTGATTTTTTCATATTATTCAATATGATGAAAATAAAGAACCATAATTGTTATGATAAATTGAAATTTTGTAGCATGGTGATAATAATTTATGAGATGGTTAATGAAGATAAAACTTGATATGTGTGATATATGTGATCTATGTGAATGAATGATAAATGGGTGTGGGATAGAGATTAATGCTTCAAATACCCATTTTTGATAACAATAACTATGGGATAGTGAATAATGCTACAAATACACATATTTGATAACAATGAGGTGTGGGATAGGGATTGATACTCCAATTACCCACGATGTTCTAAACATGATTTTATAGTCCCAATTTATTGGAATTGGATTGGAGTTCCATGAAGCCTTAATTGGAAATTTGAATTAAATGGATAATGGAATACCATGATATAATGAATTGTGATTCCCCATGTGATATGGTATAAACTCCAAAAGGGTTGTAAAAGGTATTTTTTTGGGTAACATCATGTATTATGAGATTTATGTGGTCAATAATGAAAAATATATTTGTGGAAACTGATTAGTTTATCACTTGTATTTTATTATTTATATTACTTCATATAATATTGTAGACTGAATATAGTTTTAGACACCTTTGGGGGTGGCCTAATGATTTTTAATCACACCCTACTCAAGCTTATGAATCTGTACCCAAATAAATTTCAAGTTTTTATAAAAGGATAAGGGTAAGGGCCCTATGTTAGATTGCTAAGTTGGGATAGAGCATGGATGAGATAACTATACATGAATTTGGGACCATTTGGGGAGTATTTTGTGTCTTTATTTTTTGTTTTCATTTTAAACATGAAAATTATATAGAATAAAAAGTCCATGGCATTGGTTTAGGTATTATTTCCATCTTTTTTTGTTATTATATGATGGTTGTCATCATTGGTTATGGTATTATTCTGACAATTTATTGTTACAATTTTTCTATTGTTTATTTATTTATGTAGGTATTATACTCTAATAAAGATGGTATAGTCTCATGATTTGTTATATAATACCATCACTTCTATCCAGAAGCCTAAGGTGTATAGGGTGGTGTGCCTAAGGTCATGTGACCAACAAGCTCCGGGCACCCACATATGAAACCTGAGTTAGGACATTACACTTTAACATATCATTTGATGGAACATAAGATGTATAATGATGTATTGATAATCATAATGAAATTTTAGTATATTTAGGGTATTAAAATTATTATTTTCTGAAGAATATTGTAGGTTTTAATATGTTAAAATAAGAAAAATTTAAATTAAGTGATTGGTTAAGGATGTTACATATTTTTTGAAACAAAAACCATAGATCTCCTCTTAAGGGAACTAAGGTTGGTCTTCTAGAATGTTAATAACCTCACGAATGTGAATATTGAGAATGAGAAATTAAATTTTTATAGTTTTTTCAATCTAGATAGCTAAATATGGTGTGATAAAAAGAGTGGTGGGGATCTAGTTTATAGTTGGGAGGAGCCCAGCTCTTGGAATTTCATTAAATATTATATTAATATAAATTAATTTTGACATCTAAATGTTATCAAAAAGATAATTTTCAAATATAATATGAGTATGAGTCAAAATAATATTTGTTAAATAATATTTAGACATTTTGGATCACATTTTACCTTTATTTTTAGTTTTAACCCCTCAGTAACTGTTTTGACAATTACCATAACATTATTCATTTTACCACTTAATGGATGATAATATTAGAATAAATGGAAAAGAATCTTAAGTGGACCATGATTGATATTTAAAAACTTATCCCACTCATTTTAATAAATACAAAATTTTCATGAATTTTATGTTATAATAAATATATTATTTATTATTTTATATCATTAATATAATCTTAACACTACAAATTTAATTTAATAATAAATACATCACCACATATAAACATTTGGAATATAATTTAATCATATATCCTAAATATGTCATATAGATCATTAAAATTTCCGATAAACATTAAATAATACAATTATATCACTTTCAATATTTTAAGAAACATTTATTATATTCTTTTATAGACTTGAAAAATATTGCATTAGTATTTCAAATAATATCATAAATGTTATGTGATTACTAAAAAATAAAAATAAATTCATATCAAGAAAATAATTTAATTGATATCAATATATAATTTTATATTTGTTTAGAATGTGTTTTTCTCCATGTAGTCACATATGAGATATTAAAAACCAATATGGATACATTTTTAAACATTCATTGATTTAAATATTATAAAGGTAATTTTCTTGAAAACAATTTCAATTAAAATGATAAATTTTGATTTTATGGTGTTAAGGTTCTAATTCCCTTCATTAAATAGTAATTAGTATGAACAATTATGGCTTAAGAACATAGTTTTAACCTATATTAACACAGTTTAGCCTATATCAAGGAGATAAATTTTGTAACTATTAGTATTCATATGGAAATAAAAATAGAAGTCACAAGTTTAAAATATATAAACATGAAAATTAAAAATACCTAATTCATTTCTGAAAATTTATTTATAATAAATTTAGTAAATTCTTTTTTTATAACTGTGAGAAAATTAAAAAAATATGTTTTTCATAGAAATGCATTTTTATGCCTAAAAATAGATTAATTATTTCCCTGTGAAAAAAATATTAGATGAATTTCGAAATATTTTGTTGAATATATAATATTTGAAATTCATTTATAGAATTCTTTAATAGTGATCAATTTAATTTCTTAGGATAAAAATACATTGGAAACTTAAAACAAGTTTTCCACAAAAACAAATCCTTTATTTTGAAACTATTTGTATTTTAATTTACTATTGATTGAAAACAAATAAATTCATTTTATATATTTTTAAACGATATATTTTTATAATTTATATTGTCATATTCATACCCACATGTCAAAAAAATATTTAATATTAATATTTTAATACTATAATGCAGTTCTTATGTGCACATTATTGCGCCTAATGTGAGCTATTCAAGAAATTAAATTTATTTGATTTAAAATAACATAGAGGTAGTTACGTTTTATTGAAATAAATTATTTTCACCCTCAAAATTCCATGTATCTTATATAAAAAGCAGTGGAAACTTATAACTTGTCATATCCTTTGGTTCCTACATAGCATCCTCAAAATGGCATTTTCAGTATGAAACATTGAGTAGGTGTGTGGTCCAATTTCATGACACTTTAACTCCGTAATAGAGAATATCCAATATTTTTCTTTCATAATAAATACATTTCTTCAATAGGGAGACTATTGAGTTTAGTACAAGTGATTGATCATGTATTATCTTCCCCATGAGAAACACAAGGATCACATCATGAACCAGAGAGAGATTCAGTGGGTTCATCAATCAATAATCTCTCATTCCAATATGATCAATAATTTCAAAGGGGCTGATATACCTAGAAATTAAGTTGGACTTATTTTCAAATATCATCCCCCTTTTCTCTGTAGGTATTTGTAAAAATTCTTTCTCAGTAAATTCATACTCTACATATTCCTGGTGTTTTCCAGTATAATTTATTTAATCTTATCTACTCTTATGTGTTACTGAATGACTCTAATATTATATTTTATTTCTTCAGATGTATTAGGTCACAATATATTTCTTTCTCACACATCATTTTTTCACATTTTAGTTCTGCCCTTCTTACCACACATGGATTCATATGAAGTAAAAGCTAATATTGTAATTAAATTCCACCAAAATATGGTTTTAATCATAACCACCTTTTAAATCCATTAATCAAAGCCCTGAACATGAATTTAATATTTGGAATTACCCTCTAATAATGAACATCAATTTTAGGGTAAAATGTATTTTTGAAATATGTCTATATATACAGATAATATTTAATAATTATTTAAAACATAAAGGTAAACCTAGAATCTTAATTAAATAAAATTAATAGTGGTACACCATGAAATACTACAACTTACATTGTTTATAAATGATAAATTTAATCAAGATTGAAATATTATCTGATGGAAATAAATTCTTATAACTAAATAATGTGTTTGACTATAACTCGTAAAAAAATATTCCATTTATATGTTCTAGGGTGATATATGAAAAAAATACACAGAGATGTTTCCCATTTTAATTCTAGTATAAAAAATGGCTGAAAATTTTCATAGACATATGTATTTATAACTAAACCTACTGACATATCAAGAAATAAGGAACATAATCTTCAATATATCTCATTATACCATCCCAACAAAAATACTCTTTAAAATCTCTACACAAATTCATTCTTCTAGGATTAATAAAAAAAGAACTGTGATTTTTATCCAGAAACTCCATAAAATAAAGTACAAAGGGTAAAATACATTGTTCATCATTATTTTTCTTCTATAATAATCAATTTTTAACTTAGGAATGATTCTCACATTATTTTGAAGAACTATTACTTCTTTATTCTCCCTTTAATTTTGACATTGATATATAGTTGAACAATTATTTTATAAAGAAAATGTTATTCTCCTTCAATTAAAATTTAAATTTTTTTCCATTATAATTATATAAATATCTTATATTTTTAATATCATTCTTGGTCAGGTATCATGATTATTTTGACTTAATGAATACTCCACCTTGTTCTCATTCCTAAGGTGGTAATTTATTGAGAATTCATAAGAAGTAACCAACTCCATACATCTTATTTGGCGTATATTATACTATTTTTTAGTGAAATTTTTCATTATACTTTTTTTATATGTATATATATCACATATTTCCCATTAGATAAAATTCTTTTATATATTTAATCAGAATAATACAACAAATAACTCAAAATCCTGATATAGCTGGTTTTTATCATGGACATTCAACTCTTATAGGGCATAAGTTGTATCCAAATCAATTTGTAGGAGGATGCATCCCAGTCTATTCATTAATGAATCACTATAGATTAAAAACTATTCTCTACTATAGGTTAGTGTAAGCATCAGTGAAATAAATATTCTTATATTTAATTACTTAAAACATTCCTACCATTCATCCGTCCAATGGAACTTAGCTCTATTCAAGTTAACATAGTGAGTGGACTCGATAGCCATGAAATAATCTAGAAATGGTTCCGATAATATCATTCCAATAAATAAAAATTAAAATATCTCTAATATTGCTTTATCTTGGATGATGTTCAATAACTTATTTCATTGAATGGTTTATTTATATTCCCCAACATTATATTATATGAACAATGGATGAATATTTTTGAATTCAATATTAACATATGTTATATATTGAATAAAGGATCTCTTAACTCAGGGTCTTCATTTCAACACCCATGTGATCATCATGAACATCCATTATCTTTTATAATATATGAAAATAATATAAAAATAATGCTCCAAATTAATCATGGTAGTCTCTAGTGACCTTATTAATTAAATACATAAAGTTTTTTTGGGAAATAGTAACACCAAGTGGAATTAATATAAAGTAAAAGTTTCCACATTTTTTATATAATGATTTATTGTGTATATAACCCTTAAAAAACAATTAATGATATCCAAAAAAATGATCTTTTATGGAAAATCATTATGTTCCATGTAAATGATAAAGCGAGTCATTAATATAAAGTAGATGATACTTATTCATAATAGTGAACTTGTTATTTCTCAGTAATAAATGTAGAGATTAATTGATATATATTTATTAATAAAAAATAAACCAATATTAACACCCTTTGAATTTATGAAATATTATTTGTAAATAATTTTTTTTCATCGATAGATTGTCTTTCATGAAACACTGTGTTTTAACGAACTGCGACAAATGATTAATATTATTATTAAAACACGACCATTATGACATTGTCATGATACATGGTGTGATTAATTGAAATAAAATAATTTCACAAATAATGTGTAATTTTATTTTATATTTAAATCATATTGATAATAATGTACTTCATTTTTAGCAACGTCTTTATATTCATTAAAAAATATTTCTTTTTTTGAAATATGATTTGTATTTATTTTTTGTGAAAAAGTAATATTTTAATAACTGATAATATTTACATGAAAATTATATCTTCATACATTGAATAAATATGTCAAAATTAACATAGGATTAATTTTTGGTATTTTCAAATAATAAATTGTTTTTATGAGTAATGAAAAAAATAGATTTTATTAAAAAATGATTTTACTTTAAAATAATTTTAATGGATAAATTTGAATGATAATATTTTTAATATTATAAGTTTCAAAATTATGTCATAATTAAACCAATATTTTTCATTTATAAACATTAATAATTATTTTTTAAAAAATAATCTTTTTAAACATTCAAATATTATATATTTAGAAAAATGTTTATTCAATACATTTGTTTGTTAATTTTTTAATTAGAATATTCAATTTCTGTAAATGGATTTTGATAAAATGGAAATTTAGTTTTTCATCATCATTATTAATCTTATATAATACGTTTAATTAATTTTCTAGTAATTTTTTTAATAAAAGAAATATAAATTAATTACAAAGGTTAAGGTTAACATGAGTTTACAGGGGGATAATAAAAAATTATAAAGTGTAAATTGAGTAAAAAAAAATAAAACATCAATTTTATGAAAAAATTTCAATATTACATCTTTCAAATATAGTAAGTGATTCATTTAGGATCCTTTTGGAATGTAAAAAATGTGGTAACACTTTATTTCTTCCCAAAATGCCATGTTAGTCCTCTCCCCCACTTATAAAATATCCCCCAATATCCTCCTCTATTAAAACTTTTGAAACCCTTTTTCTCCACATAAATACCCATATATCATTCTTAATTTCTGACACACATTATATTAGACTAATTTAGAGTTTTAAACAATACTAAATGAATTTAGGTATAAACCTAAATAGTATATCTGAATTATAGGTAAAATTATTAAACTCATATTTGTGTTTTCTTGCATTCTACCACATGAACTAAATATTTTTAAACTTTGATAATATAATAAAACCAGTATCACCAATATATATAGATATTTTCTTATTTCAATTACAATAAGTACAAATATCTCATCTTTAATCAAATGGGAAACAAAATTGTCGATCATGTGTTCAGTATATTACTTAATTACAAAACATTGTTATTTGTTTTCCATCACAACATCTCACAGAAGGATATAACGATTGATTTAATTTTTAAATAGTATATTTATTTTATAAATATACTTATGATTTTATAATATCACATATACCTTTTTTATTCCTCATATTTATTAATACTATAATGTCGCTTCTGAGTTCGGAAGGCTACCACCTTATGATTTCAAGTATGGTTTACATAAAATGTTATAAGAATTAATGTAATGTATATATATATATAACATAATATATATTCTATAAATTTAATATAATTTTCCACTCATATATTTTCTTCTCTCAAGAAAATTAAAATAAGATTCATGCATACATATGACCTTCGGTCCCCATCAAGGGAGTCCTCCATTTTTATCTCAAATATAAATGGATTTATATAAATACGTATATAAAAAATATGAAATATATTTATTTCATATTTAAATTTATAAATTATGTAACCATTACCTAAATTAAATGACCAAATACAACAAACTATAGCATATATGAAAAATGAAGAAATTATTACTCAAAACATGATTTAAACAAGAAAATGTTAATAGATTGGAAATAAAAGGACATAAAGAAATTATTAATGGTATCATACATATTTTTATGGTTATAAAATATATGTTTAAAGAATATATATTTATAAATCATGAGGTTCAAAATTTTATAATGGAATTCAGTACTTATGGTAATGGATTTTTGTTTCAAATTTCATTCTTTGAGACATATTATATAGTATGAACATATATTTTTTTATAAGGTTTATATACTACATATTTAGTATGATTTATCATTAATATACTTTTTTTCATAAGAAATAATTTTTAAAGTTATGTTAATCGTTCAGGGGGCTTATGATTCAAAAGATACCAAACTGGAATGGGATTTCCATATCCCATTTAATTCGGTGAGGCACATTCCTTATACACAACTTGTTTATTTTGCATGGTGTATATACTTACTATGGATGTATTTTATAATTTATCTCATTATTGTAATTATATTTTCATATAAATCTAACGTTATATCTTTTATTATTCCAATTATTCAAAATTTAATAATGTGGTAAGGTATTGATGTAATAATATCATCATTTATATAGATTGTTTATGATTATGATTTTTTTGATGAAATATTATAATCCATTTATATAGAAAGAAATTAATTTTGTTCTACTATAGTGACTTTTTGATAATAAATATTTTCCCTTCATTTTTCTTCATTTATTTTTTCAATATTCTAAAATAATGTTTTTAAATAAAATTGACTTTGTTTCTCTCTTTGGTCAAAATACCATTAACTTACATGTCAAATTTTCTTTAAAAATGTTTTGAAGAATGATTTAATATTTCTATATGATATTTTAATGTAATTTTTACACTTTTTATTCTCTTATAAAAAATAAATGTATTATTAATTTTATTTTAATAATAATTCTATTTTATATTTTACCAAAAATGATAGATGAATTTTTGTTTTAACATGTACGACATGGATGAAATTTCTTGTTTTCATAAACACTCAATTTTTTAAATATTTTGATGTATATTTCAAAGATTTCATTTTAAGGAAACAGATTTTCACTATTTTTTTTATCATTAATTTTTTAAAAGGTGATTTACAATTTTAAAAGGTTATTTTCCTCAGGAATGTTTCCATGTTGTCTTTTAAAATAATTTATCATCCGAGATGGAATCATTTGATGTTACATAATCTTTACTAGATATATTATCCACTAATACCATTTTTATTTTCTATATATATGTTTTATTTGTATGTTCAGATATTGTTTACCAAACTCTTCCATTTTCCATGGGTCACGCATTGATGAAATGATGAAATTTTTAAGGAATTTGTTTCTTTTCTATGGGTTTTGATATGAAAAAAGGGAAATGAAACACATTTATTTTCATGAGTTATGATATATTGAATGTTTTATGGTTTTGTGTTATATAAATACATAATTTATATAATGAGTAGGACTTATATATACCACCAATTAATTTGGTAATGATTAATTTTATATAAGCTCAAAGGGTATAAGGGAGGTTATACCAAGCCTAAAATGGGTTACAAGGTATGATATCCCATGCCCGAAGTTGGTACATAGGTTGGAAACCCAAACCAAACATGTTTATAAAATTCTTAGTGGATATCCATGACATTATATTTTCTAGGTTTATGTTTGTACCAAAAATATATATATTATCCCAATATAATGATAACATGGCTTATAATATTCGATTCCTTTATAATTCATGTCTTATGAATAGTCATGGTCTATTCCATGAATCAGGTTTATGATCCATGATATGTAGGGTATAGTGTTTAAAATTTTATTCTGATGTTCACATTCCCATATTATCATATTATATTGATATATCCCTTTTTACCCTTACTGGACATATGATATCCCCCATTAATATGTATTATTTCACTGATATGTGAAGAAATATTTTAAGTATAATTTTTCTATGAATGGTTCTTGTTATTCGAAACTTAGTGGGAGATAAAGTAACTCACTTATAGACCAAATTTTCATGTTTTTATGATTTATATATAACTATACCTATATAATTATGGAATGAATCGGTATGTTATGAAAATAATATTAACCCACTAATATATAATATTATAGTATGAGATGTGTGGGCATTTATAGATAGTATTAGCAAAATTTTTAGTTAAAAAATAGACAGAGGGATGAGAATACATTAGTGAGAACCATAATCAATTGACTAAGGATAAGTCTAAGGATAGCAATTATAATTGGAAAATATATTAGCATATTATTGAGGGATACATAGAGTGATTTCTTAGTAATTAAATCCCCATATAGATACTAAAAGTGGATATGGATTTTGTATAGATATATATATGGGGTAATTACTTTGAAAAAATGCTACCTAACATATACTAAATAATTACTATGTACATGCCAACAATCCTTGATTCGATCCTAGTTCAACACTCCTTGTGGATATGATTTTGAAATTCAAAAACTCTTTAAAACCGATCATTATGTATTTAAATAACAACCATGAATGACATAGGTTAATAAAAAGGAATCATACATTGAACATATGATTACATGATTCCGAAATCCTATAAGAGTTTTTTGTGATTATGTGGTTCCACAATATGATTATTATTTTCTACAAAATGCATTTTGGTTTTAGTCAATGGTTATAACACAATGGAACTATGTTAATGTTCTGTATTATTGATAATGTTATTATTGTAATCTTTAAAAACAAAATTTTATAGTATGTGGAATGAAAAATATCATTTATTTGATCACACATCATTCTCAATCTACAAATAATGATGAATTTCCCAATGAGAAAAAGTGGAAATAATTACCTTTTTGAGCCCTTCAGGAGGAAAAATACTTTTTATTTTACTGGTTCATCTAATACAGTAGTCATTGAATAATGTATCAATACCATTGAAATTATATTTTCAATTATGTAATGTATATATACTAAAAAAATTCATTTTGGATTCCTATTGATTGGAAGATGAAGTGGATTAATAGTTAAATCTAATAAATAATATGATTTAATCATGATAAAAGTTACCCTATTGAATGTGATGCGTTTAAAAAAATTTAAAAAGTAATTTACTTGTACACTTCACAAGAAAATGGATAAGGAATTACTTCAGTTAAATAAGAAGGATAATGGATTTTTTTTACCTATGAGATAATTTTTAAATTACATTTAATGAAATTTTTTGGTATTAATATAAAACTTGAGTTTAAAGATGGTAAATTATTTAGTTTCATAAAACCATGTATATGTTATGAATCATCCTCACGGTTATTCAGTATCTAAAAAGAAATCATTCTCTATGATATCATGGTGGAAATAGATATTGTATTCACCCATTAATCATATTGTTTTTACAATAAAATAATGAATTAAATTTTGGGAAACCCTAAAAGCATAGAAAAAAATGAGATGATATTTATTTTATGATCAGAGTGTGGAAGGAAAAATTATAGAAATTAAATTAAGGGTAATACATAATTTATTATGTGTGGAAATATAGTTCATAAATAAGATGAATAACAATGTGATCTTATTAAGTTATCAAACAATGAAAATATAGATAATGATTCACATAATTCACGACCTACGATCTAGTGATTCATGTGTAAGGATTTGGGGCCTGATGTGAATCAATGACCCAATACAAGGGAAATTGAGGGTGAAATTCGAAAAAAACCCGTCTAAAGAAAAATGAAAAAGTAAAAAAATATGAAAACACAATATATGAATGTAATCATTATATTTTGGTCACACATAAATTCCAATCCTTATAAAATTACATATATGATTGTTTATAAAGAATCCCTGTAAAAATATTATTTTTTAACCTCTAGTAGAAGTTCATGTGATTCTAAGCCTTTTTTATCTCTGACTATATAGTTTCATGAATAATGACCAAACATTTGAAATTCTATCAGTGAAAATGAGAACCCAGACATTCAATAGAATTATTTCTTATAAGATAAGTGATTAATTAATAAATAAAGTTGAATTATATTTTGGAAGAGTATATGTCTCTTGATAATATTAACATAATAGTTAGGGATACCATCAATGATTTATGAGATTTAGATTGATCATAAAATAAAACTCTTAGACACCCATTCTATGGATGAATGTGATGTGATATTATAATTACTGTGGATATTTATGGATACATTTATGGCAATACAACCCTTTTAGTTTTATATGTTATACCAAAAATAAATTTTAGGATGAATACCTTTACAATTATGGTCAAAATATTAATGGTATACAAAAACATTAGGTTATATGTTATATTTTATATTAAGGTAATTTTGGACATTATAATATCAATATTAAAATAGTTTTAGAAAAAGATTACACTCAAGTCGAGTGGAAACTTGTTGCATCCTGTAAGGCCAGAAGGTTCTAAATTTTAATGGAGACAAGGGAATATCATCTACCAATGGCCTATGATAAATAATATTAATGATAAGTCAAAATAAATGGAGATATTTCTGAATAGTTATCTCAGTAATTTTTATATTAGTAATCTAAGACTGAGAGACAATGATCTATATAGACACTATTACTTTTCTTCATACCCAAATTAAAATAGGAAAACAATACTATATATTTTGTCATTAGGCCCCCAAAACATCTAAAGGGAATGATGCTAAATGGGTTGTTTAAAATTTCAATAGAAATTCATAAAACAATATCACTATTAGTGAAGATTTATCTATATATAATCATTCCAAGATATACATTGAAGTATTTTTATGGTTGCATCTTGTAATATATTACATTTTATCTGATCAAGATCTGAATTTTATCTAAATGTTCTTGAGATTATTCAGCAATCCCATAATACAATGATGAGTTTCATCCCTATGTATTATTCTCGAATATTGTTTCATTCTAGTAGAACAATTCAAACCCAAGAAGAAATATTGAGATCTTGGTTTATAGATTTCAATGGTGGTTGGGATCAAAACCTTATTCAAGGTGATTTTTCTTACAATAGTAGCTTTAACTCTATTATTCATTTGGATCTTTATAAATAAATAATTAAAAATAAGTGAAGAAATATAATTTACTTGGATGAATTTGTAGAAAGAAATTGTGACATGTGATAACTGAGAAAATGGAAGAGAAGGATAGATCTATTCAATAAAACATTAAGGAATCACTGAGTCGGTATAAAAGGTATATTGTCAATTATTGGCTTGATCTAGAATTTTATATTAGTAACAATTTTTTTAATAATATTCCCATAATAGATGTTAGAGGGATTTAGAATGAAGGGAAAAATAAGACCTAGGTATATCATTCCATTTGAAATTATTAACAGTATCAAGATCATATATTTCCATATGGTGCTTCGATCAAATATCTACTAGGTTTATTATGGGATCCTTGTATCTATTCTAAGATATTATATACCCAAAAAACCACAAGTTAAAAAATTTTAGGTCATAAAACTAGATAATATTCTTTTTTTAATGAAATATTGTTTGATTTTTTGATCAGATGGAGAAATTACTATGAAATAAGGCCACCCACCTAGTCAAATATTACAGGAAAAACAACCATTCTAGTAATGTAATAAGGGAACCTGAGGATGAAATGAGGTGGAAGTATCGTCAATTTTTAAAGCGAAAGTGATGATTTTTTAGTTTAAATTTTATTCTAATGGTGTTATAATGCAATAAAAATTTATTTTATGATATATTCTTTTCTGAGTGAATTTTATTTCTTAAATATCTTCTGTTATACTCAACACCTATTTTTAAAAAACTAAGGCAAACTATTAGAATTATTTTTTAAACCTAAACATTATTACATGGAATTTAAACATACATTCATGAATACAAATAACCAAATTATATAAATTTAGTAAAATTCATTTATTTAAATAAATTATATTCATAAAAATTTTAATTTTTATAGAACACATTATATTCTTTGAAAAACACCTTTACTTAAAAAATATTCATATAATGTTTTTGGAATAAATTATGAAATTAATTTATGATATATTTATAAAATTTATTTGTAAAAACTAAAATATTATTGGAACAAACATCTAAACATTATTTTATCTTGTAATATGATAATTGTTTTAATAAGTTTAATATTTAAATGAATTTGGATATAATACCATTATAATATTTTCAAAATATTATGTTTGGAAATCGCATTTTTGTCACACATACATGTTTCATTTTAAATTATATTTAAAAACATATAAGGATGCCATTTGGAAAAATAGATTCCATATATTTAATTTGAATAATTAAAATTATATAATAAGGATAACATGATTTTTAGTCATTGTTAATAGTAAAAATAGTTAAAATTAATTACCTCTAATGAGGTTATAACGAGTTTATTGGGGGTTTAAAATAAAAAAATATTGGGTAATATATCCTCAAATATTTTCAAAAACCTATTTTACTGAAAATATAGACCATATCACCTCTTTAGTTTCTAAATGATATATTTTGGATCATTTTTTTAGCAGAAGAATGTTGGTACACTTTCTTCTTTTTAAATATTTCATTGGTATCATCTCCCACACTTATAACAGGCAACCACCGCTTATCACCTACTCACACAAAAAACCCAGTTATTTTCATAACTATAAGAAAATATATATTCTTTAATTCCCTTCCAAATTTTTATATCACATACTTTTAGAAGGAAAACCAACTATAAAGACTTTACGTACAAACATAAATAGTTTCTCTAAAGATGGTGTGAAATTTTTAACCTCATGCTGTTGTTTTATTTCATCTCCATCCTCCATAAAATTTTATTCAAATAATATAATATGATAACACCATTATATCCCGTTATAATGTTTTGGTTTATTCCTTATATATATTTGAAATTTAATTAGTAATATATTTTGATCTGATGTTGAGACGGTACCAGATTATGAGGGAGAATGATCCCTGGAATGATATTTAAAAAATATTAAATATATTAATAATACACAAACATAGTTTTATATAAATTTATAATCACTCCCAAATGGGTTTTCTAGTTTTAAATCCAAAGAACTATTCTATTTATAATGCAAGTCTTTCCATAGGATCCACCAGACATGTGTTAGCATCAAGGATTTTTGAAAATGCTTCCACATCCACTAAAACATAATTTCATTGATTAATTTTATTTCAAAGAAATAAGGACCTGGTCTTCCAATATAAATACCCTATCATATTTAATTATTAGGGAATGATTAAAAACCCTAGAGACCTAGTTATTTGTATAAGGGGATATATTGGTGGATGATATCAGATCAGAGGATCAGATCAGTTCCAAAATTACATTCTATGCCAATGATGTTCATGGGTATGAAACGTAATGTTAATTACAAATCAGTCTTTATAAATTATTGATATAATATACAGGAGTAATTCTTAACTTATATTGTTTAATCCTATTTATTTATCTAGTTTTAAACATGGATAAATTTCATAAATAATAATTGATTCTTAAATAGAAGATTTAATTATTTTATACAAAATTTATTTTTTAATAGTTTATTATTCCTCTTCAATCATATATTCTATGAAAATGAATTTTGGCCGAGTAAAAAAAATAAAAATTTATTATTAATTTTTATTATTAATGATTTTTTCTCCCATTTTATTGTACGTTTATCAAAAGATGTTTATTTATATCATGGTATAATGAATACCTAGAATTTGGTCAATGAATGTCTATTATTATGAAAAATAGATCAATACCACTTGAGTGATTAATGATTCGGGATATGGTCGTGGAGTGAATATAGAGGAAAGATGATGAAAGATCAGGATCAGACCAATGAATTTTATTTTTCTCATGGATACACATCGGTAGTGTGGTATAAAAAACATTGCTCGATGGAGAAATTTTTTGAGAGGATTAAAGATTAGTTTCTAGTGATTAATGATAGTGAGAGGCGGTTAAAATATATCCACCATTACTAATGATATTTTAATCATATCCCAAAGTAAAAATGGTCTGTGAATATACAGAAAAAGAACTACAGGCTTCTGTAAATCCCATAGTACGCATCATGTAATCCGTAGATACATTCCATATGAGACCTAATGGATGTGATGATAGTGTTTTGAAAAAAAGATAAAAAAATCTCTTCTATATCATTTTACATTATGTCTATCCTGAGGCTGGTGGCTGGGCATGTACTCTTGGAGTACACGGTAATATTCAAGGTCTGGAATATGGGCACAAGTAGAGTACCTATGCCCTGTCTGAGACTCGAATATTTCTAGTCATATGTACGTCACTAGATATATGAGAGTTTCTATAGTATATGGTTATGGTAAGAGGAACATTTTCCTAGACACTTTAATGTCTATATTTATTTGTATACATTATATACCTAAAGTAAGCATAGTTTACTTTCCCCATGATTTCAAAGATCCCATCATATATTTAGTATATATAAGGCTTATTTCTGTGTGATACCATGGAATTTTTACATGAGGGTAAGGTGAAGGATTACATCATCATCATTATATTTTAATCCCCTCTATATGTATAGTATTAATTAGATTGTGTTGCACAACCCTATGGAACCATGGTGGGATCCTCTATGATTCCAAGTTGGGTTTTCTAGTAACATCATTTCTACTATACACAAGGCATTGTTGCTCTATATTGAGGGAAGTTCCAATATAGTTTGTGGTGAACCTCAGTAGTCCTGGGTGTGAGCCCATTCAAGGATGATGAGATCATATATGATTCAATGAATAATTCTTTGGTAGGGAAAATGATTACAACCTATTGGACTAGTGTCACCAATGATTTCAAAGTTCATGTTGAGAGTACTTATAGAATGATTGTTTCTTTCACACATAATGTGGTATCATATGGATGGACGTTTTGTTTCATACAATTTGAGATCAATTGATATTGATTTTCTTTTATGAGTACATATGGGTTCATTAATATATTATTGTTCTGTGATGGATAACATTTATTAATTATTTTTAGTGATTTGGGGGTGACTTAATGTGAATTTTTATACTCATCCCTACATGGGCTATTCAAAAATGTTTCAAGTTTAATATAAATGACAACCTATTTAACGGTGTCCTAGGAGGAAAGGGATAAGGGTGGGCATAGTTGGTGTTTCTTATAGGTTTCATTTGATAGTGGTCCCCTCTATTCGAGTATTTTGGAATATCTGCAGTTTCCCCATGGGCTTATATTTTTCCCCTTTATTGAAATAAATACCTTTTTAACTCTAATGTAATATATAGATTGAAATTGTATTTAAGGTATTAGTTGTTTTTACTTTCTTATATTTTTATTGTTTTTGAGACATGTGGTGTGTACATATACAATAGGCTAATGTGTCTATGGTATTGTTTATTCTTATTAATCGATACTATCTAGTCCCTATCCTAATAGATGGTGTGTTGGGTAAATAGAACTCATCATTTCTCTATCGTAGATAGTATTGGTGGGTTGGGTCATGATAGAGAGGTATCAAAGTTGGTTCTTTTTTCGGAAAAAAAAAATTGTTATTCTATATCTATTATATCGGTTTGGAATTTATATCAACAATTTTAATGTGTTTCAAATTCATCCATACAGACAGGGTGTATAGTGTATGTACATTGGTTTAGGGATCTATTCACCTAGAATCTGACAACCTTTATGCTAAATCGGTACTCATTGAAACAATTGATAGTAGAAAACATTGGTTCCTTAATCGTATTGAAATACGTTGCGGTTCACATGTTTTTCATAAGTAATATGTGTAGATATAATCATTGACCATGGTATATGGGTTTATTTTAGATGAGGATAAAAGGTGGTTGAGTGTTATATCTGAGTTTTAGAGGTATATAACTCCCACGAATATGGTCAATACATACCCCCATGTGGCTGATAAGACTATAGAGGTAGTCACATGATTTTTAGGCCACTTAAGGATGCATGGACATCATTTATTAGTCATTATAGTGAGACTTATTCTAGGATCTACATTTTGATTGTGGTATCTAGTACTTATTCAATTGATGAGAAAACATTATCATAGTCCAAAAATTAGTGTCACTTCAAGGAGGATATATAGCCATCCATGATGTGATCAATATACATCAAAGAGATTCTACATTTATATTAGTGATTTTTCATTGTGAAGGAGTATTTGGAGATCCTCACTAATCTCTCATAATGATACATGTATATAATATGAAATTCATTATTAAGTGAGAAACCCATTGATTATGTATTAAAATAATATATCATGTATTCTATGATAACTTTATTCATTCGGACCAATACTATAGTACATGAGAAAGCCTAAGTAGTAGAGACCTTCATGGAAGATTAAATACAAACAGCGGGTATTAGTAGTGGGGAACCATGAGTTAAGACCTTCAAAGTATATATATCTTGGATATCACTGGGATTTGGGAATAATAATATTCTTTATGATATGATCCAAGAATATATGATAGTTATTTTAGGAATCATAGGATGGATTGAGTTGGTTGAGGGGCATCTGATGTCTCTCCAACGACAGTTGGGTAAATATCTCTTGATATTTCCTCACCCATTATACATTTGGTAGAGATATGGTCGAGGGAACATAAAGTTTTTCTAAAGACTGAGGATAATTGGGGTTTTCAGATCAGTGAATGTTGAATAAGGGCCAGTCGAGTAGTATGAGGTGGTTGGTGGTATGACATATTCCCACAAAAATCCTCTTGTTGTCCACGCTAGGCTCACAGATCCAGAGAATGAGGACATGGAAATATATAGGAAGTTGAATCCTATAACACTTACTTCCATGGAATGATTATAAGTATGATCAATGTATAATATATATTAGTTATTGTAATATTATAAATGGGTGATAGATATTCATTTCATACAACCTCTATGGTGTGTGACATATAGATTCTGGTTGAGCCCATGGCATGACCCTTATACTTGGAGGTTCTAATAGGATGTGATTTGGGGATTACACACATTTATGAATGGTGTGACATGGACTTTAGAGGTGAATGATTAATATGGAATCAAATTTTAGCAGTGATGATTCCTTAATATATCATCTTATTTACGGACTAATTATTTATTATTTATGCACTGATATAATCTTTCAAGAGGAGGATGTGGTGTATCTATAATGAAGGTATGATCATGTCTATCATAGGATAGAAGGATACCTAGGAAGAGTAGGTTGAGAACATACACAGGAGAGTGAATCTAATTAGTCAATTGTTGGATAGCATTGATCATTGAGAAGTATATGTTATGGGGTACCAGTTTTATATGGTTGTTATAAGGCCCCAAATATAAACAATACGTAATCTTGAGTTTTTATTAAGAATTTAAAATTTTTCACATTGAGGATTTTTTCAAGATTTGTGTTTTAGAGAATTAGTCCATAAATATTACATTAAATCTCAAAAATTACAAATTATGCACTTCTACTCTATCAAATTTATTCACAACAATAAAAATCCTTAAAAACGATTCTTTTCTGGATAAAAAAATTCATGATTTATTCCTTTCTCTTACCCTACCTTATAAATTATGATGAACATTTAAAAAACATTGGATGATCATAAAAAATATTAGTAATGGTTATAAAACAAGTAAAAAAGCATTATTCAATGAATATATTACAATAAATGAAATCTTATTTTTCACTCTTAAAACATAATCTCTTTAACATACCTCTTTAAATCATTATATCTATTAATAATTCATATAAATAATAAATCATAAAGGTACCTTGTGGCACCCATAAAATACTTAAATTGAATCATTCATGGCTATATAGGGAGTAACATTCATATTTATGTATTGAATACCTAGAATAGTATATTCAATAAATCTCTCAGGAGAAACCTTAATATTTACCTCTATCACTTTACTCAATGATTTGGAGAGATATAATGGGCGCATATGCCTTTGTTGTATCACAAAATCACCCATATATTGAAGAAATTTCCAAGATCTATAACATAATCCTAACACAAAATCCAAAAATAAAGGAAAAAAATGAAATTTCCATTAGTTAATCACATTTCATCTTTACAAGTCACACACTCATAAATTAAAACACATAACTTTAAAATAAAATGGTAAAAATGTAAAGTAAACATGAATACATAATAGTGACATAAAAGATATAAATTACATTAATGATGAATTTATAAAAAACACTCAAAGTTAATGAAATAAGTAATCCCCTTTAAAAACACATTTAAAATATTTTAAAAGACAATTTTTGAATCAATTTGTACCATTCCACATTGAAAGTAATTAAATAGATTGAAGAAATAAAATTTTAAAATAATTTTACACATAAATAAATCCATAAAACCATTTTGAAAACATAGAAATTAATGAGAATTAATTCAAAGAATAAATCTTTAAAACATTTAAAAATATGTTTTATTTGAAGAATCATTCACCACATGATGAACAGTGGAATAAAAATAATTAAAGAATAACATTAAAAAATTATAATATCATGAGATAAATATATTTATGATATAATGTAACAACTGGTTACTGATTATAGCACAGATAACCCACCTTAACATTGTTGTTAGGTCCTGGCTTGCCAAGCCCCACTAGTTGCCCCACAGACACATTGTCCCAACCTTGGGGCCCACCCACATGCACCAACATGTCATCATAATAATGACAGTCCCCACATGCCAACATAAGTCATTTTCAGTATACTTTTTTCTCTCACACACACACCCTATAAATCTTCCCAAATAGTCACCCATATATATCACTACTACAAGCCAAGAACGCTTAACATTAGAGTTCTAATCATAAAGGCACCCAAAAAGGAAGGTGCACCTTTTTGACATTAGTTATATCATTTTAGAATTTCACCATTTATCATTTCGTGGGGTTACACTCACCCTACCCCCCCCCCCCCCCCCCATTAGTGAAAAACGCCCTCATTGTCGACCCTACATCTCAACCAGGCTGTGCACATCACTTTAGGCTGGGTTCTTCCTTTGATGCCAAATGTAACAACCGAGTCCCAGTGATAGCACAAAGACCCTACCTTAACATGGTTTTCGGGTCCTAGCCCACCAGGCACCACAAGTAACCCTACCGACATGTAGTCCCCACCCTAGGTCTCACCCACATGCCCGAATTGGTCATATGACTGATAACAATACCCAAATTCAATCACAAATCCCTTCTAGTCTGCTTTTTCCTCACTCACAAACACCATAAGAAACTTCTCAGAAAGTCACCCATTCTGATCACTACTCCATATCAAGCACGATTAACTGTGGAGTTCTAATCTGGTTATCTACCAACAAGGAAGGTAGACCTTGTTGACATGAGTCATTTCATTTAATCATTTAACCCTTTATCATTCTAAGGTGTTACATATAATATGTAAATTAGTAGTATATGAACCATAAAAAATTAATTGGTTAATAACAACAAATAAGTCTCTATAGAATATAAATTGTGAAAAAATCCATTAAAATGGTCGTATCATTAGATTAAGGATAAATCAATGACATGAGTTTGTGTAAAAATTATAAATATATTCAATATAAGTTGATATTGAGTCTAAATACACCATGTATTTCACACATATTGCGGGAAAAACAAAACCAATGTCATGGACATTTAACGAAATGAATGTAGATTAAGTTAAGATTTACCTTACAAAGTTCTTATAAATGATATACGAATTTATAAACTGGGCGAATATGTGTAGAACAAATATATACACACAAAGGGAATAGGAAATTACAACTTAAATAATTAAATAGAGATTCTACAAATAATCTTGGTATAATATAATCAACAAAGTATTTGTAAAGCCCAAATAGTGGAAATTGAGTTTATAAATTCCCTTAAAAAGATCATTTTGTAAATAAAATAGATAAGTTATGTGTATTCACACTAATTACACATAAATGAAGTAAACATACAATATCATAATTCAAACTTTATTTCTCACATAATGATAGAATGACATAATCAATAAGTAGAAGATTAACTCCAATAATGGGAATTGAGTTATGAAGTTTCCTTACAAAGATCATATCATTATATTGGGGACAAATCAATGAAATAATTATGTGTGACAAATATAAATACACCCAATATACATTTATATTATTTGTAAAACAATTAGAGTTTATTCACATATATTTATGAAAAAACACGACTAACGACATGGATATTTAACTCAATGAATGAAGATTGAGTTATGATTTCACTTGCAATGATCATTTTGTAGATAACATAGATATATTATATGTATTAAATTTAAGTACAAAAAAAATGTATAAATACAAGATCTGATACCAAAAATTATTTCTCACATAATCATAGCATGACATAAACATGAAGTAGAAGATTAACCTAATGAATGGTAAATGGGTTAAGAAATTCCCTTACCTTTGAGTCTGACTTGTCTCGTTCATTCTTTATATACCAAAATAATAAAATTATGTTAATTTATAATTTCTTAAGAAACTTTTTTAAAGTTTATTATTCATTTTATATTACCTATTATCATGTTATAAAAATTTCATAATTATTTATGTTCATATCGGTCGGTTTGTTGATATTTGGTACTGAAATCGAAAATGAACTTTTTTAGGTAAATTGTCCATGTGGTCTAAATTCCATCATCTCCAAAATATAAATTGTGATTTAAATAACATATATACCCCATATATATGTATTTATAATATTTCATAACATTTGGAGATAATAAATAAAGTGATCCATTCATGTAGATGGTAGGTCGTACGTACGCATGAATGCTACATTAATTTCTTTGTCATATTAAAAGAATAATAAAAAATTGATATAAATGTATATTATAAAACTATTATTATATTTATTTAATTTATGTATCATATTTTTAGTAATATTATCCTTTAAAAGTTTCATTTATAGCATGAACGAGTCATATCACTTTGAGGGGGCGGTAGTCCACAGTTCCTCAAATGAAATTATCGTATTTAAACATCATCGAAAGCATAAAGATATGTTGTAAATAAAAATTATACAAGAATAGAGGAAATATAAATATAATATATTTAATATATAAATATATTTTTATCATAATGGAACAATTAGAGGTGGTATGAAAAAATTGAACAATTATCGTTTCATGAGGTAGTAGTTCTCCAAACAACAGAAATTGTTTGTTCGTAACCATTAGATGGAGGCGTGTGTAAGTTTAGTTCGAATAATAATCCTAAAACCACCCTAGTATATTTAAGATATTGTTTTTGTTATTGAATCAAACAATAATAAGATAATATGTAGTGGATAAATAAAATAAATGAAAAAAATTTGAGAGAAGACATTACCTCTAAATCGAGTAACTTCTTTTGATCTGAGCAAAAAGGCTTTCATGATTTTACTTATAACCAAGTTAAGGATTATAGAAAGACGAGAGGGATTTTTGAGATTATTTAATTAGAATTTGGAAGATCCAAGGGATTTATGTGGTGTAAGTAAGTGGGTAGATGTTTTGTTCTTTTATAAAATAGAGGATGGGAACTTTTGGAAATTCATGAAATTTTAGTTTATTATAAAATCAATATCACTTAAAATTGGTCCAAATTTAATTTAAATCATAGAAAATTGGATTTTGGTTTATATAAGAATAATCCAATAATTTTTAGGGATGTTTTTATTATTTTTTTATCCATATCGTTTTGGTTTAACCGTTATTTTACCCTTTTTATCTTAGAGAGATATCATGTTATTTACTCATTATAGGTTTATGTAATTACTATATCATGTCAAAAGACCCAAAAAAAAGTCATTTATGAAAAAATTGTACTTATATTAACCATATTTATGAATCTTAGATTTTTGGACTATTATATCATTTAATAAAATAGTATTTGTTTTTATATTATATTTATGAGACTTTTTTACACTATTTAGTAATTGAATTTTCTTAAAGATGTACCAACATTATTCAATCGAAAAATAATAATTTAATCTAATATAATATGTCAATAGCATCCTTAAATTTAATTTATGGCATAAAAATAATAAAATTACAATTTTGTTAATATTTAAAATATCATTTATTTAAAATAATTCATTAATAAGGTTATAATTGTATCATCATTGTGTCATAAATAAATTTATTTATTTAATGTCTAAAAATTGTAAATATAATGACTATTTCTTTTCAAATATACTAATTATATAATTTTATATTGAAGTTATTTTAGTATACGATTCATTTTTATTTTATATTTCTCTTTACATTAAATTATTTCTTATAAGATGACATTATCGCTCACTAGTGGATCCAAAATGCGAAACGTTCTGCCTATGGATGATCATGGTCGTAAATATCTCAGCCAATAGAATTAGGACACGTTTTAGGGTAGTTTTATATTATTATAATATTTTTTGTTACCCTTATTTACCTGATTTTCCTTTTAACCATGGTAAATAAAAAAAATTACAGATCTCACTATTAATAATGTCCAAATATAAAAGGTACATATTTACACAATTTTTACCTTATGATTCCAAATATACAATCCATTTTTTCCAAATTCAAAACACGGAATGTTTAGTAATTAATTTAATATTAATTTCTGTTGTCAAACCCAGAAAGCATGCTTTTAAGAAGTAAAAACTATCAAAATATTGACTTGTTTTTATGTGCAATTTAATTATGAAATTTCATCGAATAAAAAAATATGGATTTAATGATTAAAATATATTCCATTTGTATTTTGAAATAATTAAATAATAAGATTTGTCTATAAACATTATCCCAATGGAAAAAGTCTCTTTCATTTAATAAATTTAGTGAAGTCTTACTATTCATCAACAAGATAGTAATCAAAAAAATAAAAAATTCAAACAATGTAAATTTTTATCTCCCAATTCCAAAGAAGAAGTTTAGTTTTTCAAATATAATATATAACAGTGTCAAAAACAAAATTTAAAATGGGTTTTCCATTAAGAGGCTGTGCAACTTCATTTTTAGAAAGATACATCTTTTATATGAAAAATTTATTTTTTTCTTATATGATATCTATAAAACATATAAGATGAATTTAAAAAATTTGAATAAATATAAATAATATAATTGACATTGAATAAAAATCCCAAAATGGTGAAATGATTTTATAATCAAAATTATTATCTTTTCTAAATTGATTTTCATAAAAACAAATACATTATATTTATTTGGTTTTTATTTCCATTTATAATAAATTTTTTAACCAATGAATAATTATTTAAATATTTTAAAACCATATTATCATAATTGAGTTGAATATATTCATTCTTGTTGTTCCAATGTTGAGTTTAAAAAGGTAACATTTAAATTATAATATTCAGTTGTTCATTTAAGCTCTATGTAGCATATCATATATGATATTAAACATATTTTTTATTTCTTAAAACTCATAATGTTAAATCATTCTCACCTATTGTAAATTGAGTCCTCAAAATTTTGAAATTTGGATCTGTACGTTAATCAATAATCTGACATTGGAAAAATGGTCAATAAAACTACCACTTTAAAAAGAAATAATGTGAAGTACAAAGTTCACCCAATATAATACATACTAGGGTTCCATATAGAAAAATGTGGATATATAAGAGAAAAATAACCATCATGTTCGGATAAAGAGTGATATAAAACATGATCAAGAATATGATAACAAACGAAAATCCACAAACATTTGACGGGTTAAATGATCGTTGATTTCTCTGTAGGAAAATTAAACAGAAAACATTTTTGTTTTAAGTTACTTTTCATAAAGTTGAGGATTTATTTTACTACTTAGAATAAAAACATAAGGAAACATACGTACTTTTCAACAATAGTTTCATCCTTTAATAAATATCTACCACAAACTCATTTTTCTCTAAATTATGATTATTCAAGATGACTTGGTTCCACCTGATGTTTTAGAATCAACTTATATAGGATCTCATAATCCAAAAAAGATAAACCATATATGATACTTATCTTTAGGCATTAACCAAAACCAAAATGTTTATTAAATGATCAGATAATTCCATAACGAATAATCATTTATAAAAATTAATAATACTCTTAATCTCTAAAATTACAAAAACAATACCCAACACTCAATATATGTTATTCAATAAAAAAATTGTCCTTCAAATTCTTCAAAACAAACCTAACTAAGATTGATACCTAATATTATGAAAGGTTTGATCATATATTATTCCAGGATAAATGTTAACATTTATCTCTAAATAACATCAAATATTCTTAAAGTCTCATACTATAATTAATTAACCTAATTACTTATTATCCATGATAGGTTAATAATTTCCATAAATATCCAAAATCTCCATATGTTCAAAATAAAAACATAGATTATTCCAAAAAAAAATCAACCAATACTCTTCCAATGAAATCCAATTTTGGTCTATTTTTCTTATATATATAGTTTTCCAAAAAGAGAGAACTTCTTCTAAAATTTCATTTATCACTCAATCACCAAATCATTTCACTCTACTCAGGATATCTATTTGATAAAACATAAGTTCCCAAAATCAACTTATTCATGACCCCTAAAAACATTTAACTAAAAATACTAAGTCAAACATCGATTCCCACAACCTTGCTAGACATGACGAGTTGTCACCCATTTTGAGGGCTTTCTATTTTATAAAACTCAAGAATTTCCCTAATATGATTTGACCTCAATGGTTGTCTTATAAATATCATTTTCATCCCAATTCATAATGACCTCAACATCTTAATTAACGAATTATTATATATATTAATATTTTTTTTCACCTCCATGTGAAAAAAAGAACTATTCCCAAAGAACGAACATCATACCATGATCATGGTGTCCATCGGGTTTCATCATCATCTGGTTCACGTATATAGAAGGTCCATGCATTGCAACAATGATTTGTAGATTATTCAAAATCATTTTCATCCATTATCCAAATACACCTTGTACAAATTGTGTCATATGGGTGTCTAAAGATACATAATTTTGGAAAATAAACCTGTTAGACATTTAATATCAAAACATATTATAAGAAATGATTTTTATAAAACTTTCAGACTGAGTTTGAGTAGAAACATTCAATCAATCGTCCTTTTAAAATACCATAAGTATTTTCTAAAAGAATATATTTTTAAATAAAATATAAATAGGTTGAGCAATGGTATCCTTATCTAGTACATTTTTCAAAATATTAATATGATTTTAAATCATATGACAATGTTAAATATTTGAAAATTCCTTGATAATATTTAACTTTCTTGACAATGTGTGAATATTGAGAAAATATGATTTTATTAATTACAACCCATGATCCATGAGGGTATCGAGGTATAGTGGAGGTGTTTGATTTCTCAAAAAACATCATGCAAGGGAGTTGTATGTTATAAAAAGATTCACAATCATCCAGACATGACATTGTAATAATTATTTCAAAAATGTCATCAAGTAGAGATAAGAATTTTGTTTGATATTCTCCTCATTCTATTTGTAATCAACATTCCTTGATCTGAAAAAGTTATAAAAGGGGGATTTAACTAAAGGAATATATATAGAGACTTACCATGTGGTTATCCAAAACACCTAGTCCCAAAATTTGATTATTCGTTTTCTTTGATACCAACTATAAGGCCCCATCCTTAAACATTTAAAAATATTGAGTTTTGATTAATAATTTTATTTCTTTCACATTGAGGATCTTATAATGTTTATAGTTTTATAAAATTAGGCCATAAAAATTACATTACATTTTAAAAATTAATAATTAGACACTTCTACTCTATAGAAATTTTTCAAAAAAATAAAACTACTTAAAAAAGAATTTTTTTCATGATAAAAAAATCTTCTTGAAATTTTCATTTCTCTTACCCTTCCTTATACCCCTTGAAAAAACATTTCAAAAACATGGGATGATTGTAAAAATCTCAGTAAGGGTTTTGAAATAAAGGAAGAAAACAATAGTCCATGAATACATTATAATTAATGAAATAATTATTTTCAATCATAAAACATAAGTTGTTTATCAAACATCTTAAAATCATAAGATTTATGAATAACTCAAAAAAAAACATAAACTATAAGGGTAACTTGTTGAATTCATAAAAGTTTTACATTTTATCTTTCAAAGCTACATAGGGATTAACCATCTTGGTTACATTTGGAATTATCATCATAGTATATTTACTTAATATGTTTGTAGAAACATTAATGTTTTCCTCCATCACATTACCCAATGCATTACAGAGCTAACATAGGCTCACTCTACCTTGGATTATCATGGAACCACCCATATAAATAATCAATTATCCGGAACCATAACATAATCATAACTCAGAGAGAAAACATAAAAGAAAAATTACATTTGCAAATTGAAATCACATTTGATCTTTACACGATGAAAACTCATAAATTAAAAATAATTTAATTTAAAAAAATGTTAAAAATGTAAAGTAAACATAAATACATCACAGTAACATAAAAGAGATAAATTTCATTCATGATTTATATATAAAAAACCATTAAAGTTAGTGAAATAATCAATCCCAATTTAAAACATAATTGAATAATTTTAAAACATGAATTTTGATCAAGGTGTCCCATAACACGTTTAAACTATTGAAATAAATTCTAGATATAACATTTTAAAACATTTTCCATATAAAAAATCCATAAAACCATTTTCAATACATGGACATTAATGAGAAATAATTAGAAGAATAAATCATTAAAACATTTAAAATGATGTTTTTGTTACTGTATCCATTACCACTTGATAAACACTTGAATAAAAAATCATTATAGAATAAAATTTTATAAAATTTATAATGTAATGATAATAAAGAAACATATGATATAATAGTCCAAAAGAAAGTATATACATCATAATAAATTAATTGGTTTATAACAATAATTACGTCTCAATGGAATGTAAATTGAGATGAAATCCATTAAAATTATCATATCCTTAGATTAAGGATGAATAAATGAAATAATTATTTGTTAAAAATATAAATGCAATCAATATATGTAGATATTATCTGTAAAACAATCATCGTTCATTCATAGATATTCTTGGAAAAACAAATCTAATGAATTTGATATTTAACTTAATGAATGATGATTGAGTTAAGATTTCCACTACAAAGATCATACAAATGGAATAAAAATTTATAAATGGGTTGAATATGTGTAGAAAAATTATATCCATATAAAAGGAACTGTAAATTACAAAATAAATAAATAAATAGTGATTCCACACATAATCTGGGCATAATGAAATTGAAAAAATATGTGTAAAAACCAATGAGTTGAAATTGAGTTTATAAATTCTCTTATAAAGAAGATTTTGTAAATAAAATAGTTCAATTATGTGTATTCACAATATGTACACATAAATAAAGTATAAATACATTTTACTAAATCAAATTTTATTTCCCACATAATCATAGAAAGACATATCAAGAAGTAGAAGATTAACCCAAAGAATGGAAATTGGGTTAAGAAGTTCCATTACAATGATTGTATAATTAGATTAAGGATAAATAAATGGAATTATTATGTGTAAAAAATATATATACACCTAATATATGTTTATATTAATTGTAAAACAATCATCGGTCATTCACATGTATTTAAGGGAAAATAACACCAATAAAATGGATATTTAACTCAATAAATGGAGATTGTGTTAGGATTTCACTTACAAAGATCATTTTGCAAATATAATAAATTGATTATGTGTATTAATTATATGTACAGAAAAAAAAGTATAAAAACATGATATTATATCAAAAGTTATTTCTCACATAATCATTGCATGACATAATCAATAAGTAGAAGATTAACCCCAAGAATGGAAATCGGGTTATGAAATTCCCTTACCTTGAGTTTAACTTGTCTCGTTAGTTATTTATAATCCTAAATAATAAAATTAGTTTAATTTATACTTTCTTAAAATAATTATTGTTTATTATTCATTTTATAATACTTATTATCATGTTATAAAAAATTACATAATTATTTATGTTTATATCGGTCGGTTGGTCGATATTTCGTACATGAATCAAAAATGAACATGTTAGATGTAAATTTTCCAGGTGGTAAAAATTTATTCATATAAAAAATATTATTCATGATTTAAATATAATATATACCTATTATATCTATATTTATAATAGTCCATAACATTATGAGATAATAAATGAAATGCACTGTTCATGGAGATGGTAGGTCATACGTAGGCATGAACGCTAATATCATTTCTATGTCATATTATAAGAATTATAATAAAATGATATGAATTTGTACAATAATATTATTATCATATTGATTTAATATATTCATCATATGTTTAATAAAATTATCTTTCATATGTTCTACGTAAAGGGTGAACGATTCATATCAATTTGAAGGTGTGGTAGTCCACAATTCCTCAAATGAAAATATCATATTTACAAATTACGGAAAGCATAAATGTATGTTGTAAATAAAAATTACATAATGAAGTGCCCAGATCAGTGTGAATCACTGAGAGGGGGAGGGGGTGAATTAGTGATCCCTTAAAACTTTTTACTAATTGATTCTTATCAATTAAACCTCTATGGCTGGTTAAAGCCTCGATCCACTCTTCTTGTATCTCTCACCTTTCCTCGAATGATGCGGTAAATATAAAGGCACTGGACACAAGGATTTACAAGGTTCGGCACCAAAGGCCTACGTCCTTGCCATGTTGGTTATACACCCCAACATGGTTTCTTCCATTATAATTTGTTAGTATTACAATGTTCGATACAGAGTCACACTGTATCTCTCCTGAGTCCCACAGGAGGGTCTTTATACTGCATCCCACAGTGTTACCAGAGTCCCACTGGCCTGCTCCAGAATCCCACTGAAGACTTCTTCTCCCTGAGTCCCACAGGGTCTTCTCTTGGCTCCTCGAGTCACACGAGTAGCTCTTCTTCTCTTTAAGCTTCTTCAAGTATCTTCAGCAGTCTGGGATAAAGACTGCTGGCCTTGCTCTGTACCTCTGATCACTTGAGTTGATCAGGTCTTCTCATCTTGCTCAGGATTTATCTCCTTCTTCTCAGGATGACCTGGCTTCTCTCTTCAACTACTGAATACTCAGACAACTAATATCTTTAACTTCAGTCTGGTCCAGTCTCACATCAGAACAACTTCATGCACTGAGTGCATGCCATCTCTTCTTCCTCATGCACTGCCTGCATGGCCTTCTCAATTCTTCAAGAAATGTTGTTCCTGGACTCCTCAAATGCACACCACTAATTTATCTTTGTTCACGTGTGCATGTGCATGCATGCAAGCATGCACTTCCCTCTTTCTTCTCTTGGTGCAATAAACCCACAATGGGTGTAGTATCTTTAAGCACACACCAGCTTCTCACTTCTTTCACACAATTAATTCCTTTTGCTTACACACATGAATGTGTGTTATACTTTGTGTGAGTGTCTTCTACTTCTTCTAAGTGTGTTCACTCCAATTAGTGCACACACACTAGGTTCGGAATTCTTGTTCTTGTTTGCTCACACACACTTCCTTTGATCAATTAGCAAACACAAGGCTTGGCCTACTTCACTTACTAAGAACACACACTTCCTTGTTCTTTTAATCTTCTTCAAAGTGTGCACTTCACTTATGCACACACTGGGTTCTCCATTTTGTACACCCAAGGGCTACGGTCTCTTCTTGAAATGCACACCCAAAGTGTGTTCTTCAATTTGGCACAACCAAGGTATGGCCTCGGTCTTCCTCCTCTTCTTGCACACTCACGGCTAGGGTGTATGTCTTTCACTTGATGTGGCTTTGTTCCTCACTTAGCACACAACCCGTAGGTATGTAATGCACTTCATCTTCATGTTGCACTAAGCACACACACTGCCCAGGGTGTTCTTAATTTTGGATCGCGCAAGGTGCTTGAATACAAGCCTCGGCCTTCCTGCCTTCAATAGCCGTGCAAGTCCTCTGACAGCCGTGGGCGCGCAGGGTGTCAAGGACACCAACTTCCGCGCAAGTGCGGGCTTCAACCGTGGGCGCGCAAGGTGCTGCGGCCCCGGGTTCTTCCTGCCGTGCAACGGAGGCACACAGGGGACCTCCCTTTCTTCTTTCGCGCAAGAAGTGCGCAAAAGGAACACACGAAACCAGGAATGGCTTCGGGATGCTTTGTCGCGCAAGTTGGTTGCGCGGAGCTTCTTACTTCGCTGAGCACAGAGGCTTCGCGGGACTTCTCTCTTCAGAGGATCAGCAAGCAAAAACGTGAGTTCAGCCTCTCTTTTTATAGGCAGTAGAAGCCTCTGTCCTCCGCGTGAGATATCTTTCGAAACCCCGAAGATTTCGGTTCTTTAATGATTTTTTCAAATCTCGTTTCTCATCTGTTTCATGCGGGTTCTCTCTTCTTTTTATTTTCCTTATTTTCTTTCACCTCTACGTGCATGGAACGTGTGCATGCCTCTGTTTAGGCCCATGCATGCAAAGCACAAACACCACATGGCCTCGACACCTTCGTTTTTCCTTCGGCCAAATCTCAAATTCTTCTTCTCATCACATGCAAACTCATATTTATACATGAATGTGTTCGTAGAGGCCAGACGATCACCATGGATGTCTCGGTTTGCTCGGAGGTGGTCGGGAACTCAAAAACCGTGCTCGGGTTGCTCCTGGTTCGACGGAGGCTCGCGGGGAGGCTCAGGCAAGCTCGAGGTAGTGGACAACTCCTCAACCGTCGGATCCGGAGTTTGAAATACATCGGACGGCTGGATTAGATCGCGGCGCGCGGCAGATGAATCGTGCGGCGCAGATCAAGCGCGAGATCGCTCGGACGGCTGAGATTTTCTCCGGGACAAAATCCCGCGTCCCACATTGAATCGGCGAGCAGATTTTCCGCGCATTATCACCCTCGCGCTGCCTCAACCCCTCGATTGAACTTCCAACCTCCACGGTGCCGCCCCGCACCGTGTTCTCTCTGCGGGTGCCCTCTGCGCCCACTCTGCTCCCTACAGGCACGCCACTGGCGCCCACTATGCATCCTCGAGCGCGCTCCTCGTGCTCACGCTGTGCGGGCTTCATCACCGCATGGCTTCGGGTCTTATACACGGCCCCGGCCTCTCTTGGGCTGGCCCCCTGGGATCCCCTTGGGCGTGGTGACCTAGTCCCACATGTGCCTTGGGTTGAACCCTTAAGGCTGGCCCTTGGTGGATAATTTTTTGCCTAAGTAGAGACTTAGGGACTTTGTATAAAAACAAAGTAACCCAAGTTCAAATGCCAAATGCCACTTCTTCCAAGCCATTCTTCTTCTTCATTTCTTCTCATCTTCTTCTTAATAATTCCATTACTTCTCCTCATATGATCTTCACTTAGGATATGGAATTCAAAAGGTTCATCTTCATCAACCGAACTCCTGAATCACTTATAATCTTCAATGTTCTTCATGGATCCAAGCAGAGATCAAGTTGGATCATCTTCACATTCACATGCACTAAGTGTTAGCGCAAGGACTTCTTCAATACACTTCATCCAGTTAGTGATTGTGGATGGATCACTTCATCACATCATGCATTGTCAATACAATGCATGGTCTTCAAACATTGTTGTGACTTTGTATCCAGTTGCTACAAGTTCATAGAACATAAAGACCAGTTCAACAATCGTCTGATGTACATAGAGAATGTTTCAACCACAACATCCTATGTCACTTAGTGAATCTCCTAAGTGACATGCATCTTAGTACCATGGCCATTCTCCTTTCCTCACCATCACCATCACAACCTTTGTCATACACATACTGAAACTCCTTGACATCCATCCATTCATTCCTTGACAACAACATACCTCCTTGACAACAAATGCAACACAGTGCACTTCAATCTCCCCCTTTGTATTTGTTGTCAATACACTTCTTCAGCACATATGAATGGGTCAATATGTGTGCCAATATTTCTCCCCCTTATTGGAAACCAAATGCAAAGGTGTGGTGTGGTTCTCTTTCAAAAATCTCTTCCTCCCTTTGAAAAGTATTTTCTTGAAAAACACCGAGAGAGGGATGATGTCACATGTTCTCTTTAGCAAAGAACCTTTAGTAGATCAACTCTAAGTCTACTTGGGCTAACCCGGTGTAGAAAACAAGAGTGATGTAACCAAGGAATTCAAAGTTGTCCATAGTTCTCTACACATGTGAGATCATGCTTAGGGGTTTGAAATTTTTCAGATATAACAATGAATTGCTAAATCCTGCACATACTTCACAAGACTCATTAGAAAGTTCAGTGCAAAGATAAATCTCCCCCTTTCATCCAATTGTCTTCAATCCATACTCCCCCTTAATTGACAATATAAACTCAATTAAGAAACAAGGGATGAAAGTATGATTGGAATACCTTCACTTTTCTCAAGATGGTATTAATCTCAGAATCCCATCTTCTTCAGATTGGCTCCCCCTCAAGGGGTGCACTCCATTTTGTCCAAACCATCCTCCAGTTGAGAATGATCATCATCTTCAATTCCCTGTAATGTTAGAACATGTAAATACAAGTGATTAGGGAATAAGATGGAACCTCCTTGGTTCATCAATGTGAACAACAAGGTTGAGAATATTATCTCAACCGAGATGTCCCATTTTCACCATTCTTCACACTTGCACATTTGATCTTCAATGATGTTTGTGCTGGTGTGGATCTCAACACATCTTCATGTGAAATCTTTTTCTTCCCTTTTTCCTTAGCAATTGCCAGAACTTCATCTTCAGCTCTCTGCAGATCTTTGGCAAGTTGCAACTGATTTGGCCATATGATTAACAAGTCATTTGGAAGTGGGGCCTCAGTTCTGGAAATTCCACATGGTTCATTTGATGCTGTCAAGCTACCTTTATTAGGCAACTTGTTTTCAATCAATCCCTTCTGCTTCTTCTAGATTGATTGTCTGTTTGAGTCCGGTCTGCCTCTATTGAATTTCATGGCTTGTTTACAAAGATCCATGATATGTCCTTTCCTTCCACAGTAGAAGCATTTCTTCCTGGTGGTCCTTCTGGATGCATCACCCTTCTTGGATTTAGACTCCAAGGACTTCTCTTCCTTTTTCAACATCTTCTTGGGAGCATTGTAAACTTTCTTCTTGCTTCCCAAGGATTCTATTTTAGCCAGGTTCAGTGATCTTCTCTTCTTTTTAGCTCTGGATACAGTTGGAGATTGACATGTATCTTTTTGACCACTTTTTCAATCATCCGAGATGTTGTCAAGTAATCCAAATCTATTTGTAGTAAACAGATGTCTCTGGACCTGTGGATACTGCTTCTTTTCTTCAGGCTTTCTCCCCCTAGGCATGGGCTTGCTTTGTGCTTTTACATTTAGTGGATTGTACCAACAATCCTTTGCAAAGTGCCCAAACTTATTACAACACCAACATTGACCCACAAATCTTGACTTCTTCAGTCCTTCTGATTTTAGGATACTTTTCTGGAGCTGCTGTGTTGTTTCAGGAGAGCATTCTTTCTTCACTGTCTTCATCCATACTTGTTTGGATTCATTCTTCCATCCTTCACTTTTAGTAGAAACACTTTTAGAAGCATGAGTACAAGATGGTATGGATGGTACCTTATTTTTGGAAGTTGTTGCCCTTTTATTAGAGGATGTCTTTCTTTTAGAATCATCCTGCTCAATGCATACTTGAGTAGCAACATTTCTCCTTTCAGCTGACTGGGAGGCTTTGTCTTTGGGTGATTGCTGATTGTTCAATATCACCTCCAGTTCTAAGCATTTCATATTGAGGGAGTTCTTCTCATCCTCAATAGTTCTTAGCCTTCCTTCCCATTTCTCTTCCAGCTGCTTTATCTGGTCTTCATGCACCTTATTCATTTCAAGCAATGAGTTGTCAAGCTCCTTCACCAATTTGACTTTTTCTTCGAGTTGAGAATCTCTGACATTCATTGACACTTTGTGCCTCTTTTCCAGTGCATGGAAAACATCTCTGACCATTATTTTAAAGAAATCATTCTCAGAAAGGCTCCTTTGCAATTCTTCAGCAGTGTCTTCATATCTATCATTGCAAAGAGAAACAGTTTCATCCTTAGCCTTCACCAGCTTTCTGAGAGTGTTGGTTATGACAACCCTTTTAGCCAATTGGACTTCCAGAGAATTGGCTTCATCTTCTAGCTGTAATTTTTCTTCTTGAAGATCAAGGAGGCCTATAGCTATACACATTGCCACTTCCTTGGGGACTGTCTTCTGAAGATATTTGATTGCATTTAGAAGATCATTGTTTCTTCCATCATCATCACAGCTAGAGCAGGCTTCATCAGAAGAATGATAAAAGGAATTGTCATCTGATGTGACTTTCATATTTCTTTCCATAGAAGGAGTTTCTCTGATTGCAACAACCTTCTTCCTCATCTTCTTTGCCTGTTTCTTCATTCTGTTTTTCAGAGTCTTGGCAGATATCTCCATTTGAGGCTGTTCTTTCATTTCCTCAAATCTGCACTCCGTATAGACTCTCTTGGATCTTTTAGAGGTAACCTCCCTCTGATACCAATTGAAGTGCCCAGATCGGTGTGAATCACTGAGAGGGGGAGGGGGTGAATCAGTGATCCCTTAAAACTTTTTACTAATTGATTCTTATCAATTAAACCTCTATGGCTGGTTAAAGCCTCGATCCACTCTTCTTGTATCTCTCACCTTTCCTCGAATGATGTAGTAAATATAAAGGCACTGGACACAAGGATTTACAAGGTTCGGCACCAAAGGCCTACGTCCTTGCCATGTTGGTTATACACCCCAACATGGTTTCTTCCATTATAATCTGTTAGTATTACAATGGTCGATATAGAGTCCCACTGTATCTCTCCTGAGTCCCACAGGAGGGTCTTTATACTGTATCCCACAGTGTTACCAGAGTCCCACTGGCCTGCTCCAGAATCCCACTGAAGACTTCTTCTCCCTGAGTCCCACAGGGTCTTCTCTTGGCTCCTCGAGTCACACGAGTAGCTCTTCTTCTCTTTAAGCTTCTTCAAGTATCTTCAGCAGTCTGGGATAAAGTCTGCTGGCCTTGCTCTGTACCTCTGATCACTTGAGTTGATCAGGTCTTCTCGTCTTGCTCAGGATTTATCTCCTTCTTCTCAGGATGACCTGGCTTCTCTCTTCAACTACTGAATACTCAGACAACTGATATCTTTAACTTCAGTCTGGTCCAGTCTCACATCAGAACAACTTCATGCACAGAGTGCATGCCATCTCTGCTTCCTCATGCACTGCCTGCATGGCCTTCTCAATTCTTCAAGAACTGTTGTTCCTGGACTCCTCAGATGCACACCACTAATTTATCTTTGTTCATGTGTTCATGTGCATGCATGCGAGCATGCACTTCCCTCTTTCTTCTCTTGGTGCAATAAACCCACAAAGGGTGTAGTATCTTTGAGCACACACCAGCTTCTCACTTCTTTCACACACTTAATTCTTTTTGCTTACACACATGAATGTGTGTTATACTTTGTGTGAGTGTCTTCTACTTCTTCTAAGTGTGTTCACTCCACTTAGTGCACACACACTAGGTTCATCCTTCTAGTTCTTGTTTTCTCACACACACTTCCTTTGATCAATTAGAAAACACAAGGCTTGGCCTACTTCACTTACTAAGCACACACACTTCCTTGTTCTTTTAATCTTCTTCAAAGTGTGCACTTCTCTTATGCACACACTTGGTTCTCCATTTTGTACACACAAGGGCTACGGCCTCTTCTTCAAATGCACACACAAAGTGTGTTCTTCAATTTGGCACAACCAAGGTATGGCCTCGGTCTTCCTCCTCTTCTTGCACACTCACGGCTAGGGTGTATGTATTTCACTTGATGTGGCTTTGTTCCTCACTTAGCACACAACCCGTAGGTATGTAATGCACTTCATCTTCATGTTGCACTAAGCACACACACTTCCTTGGGTGTTCTTAATTTTGGATCGCGCAAGGTGCTTGAAAACAAGCCTCGGCCTTCCTGCCTTCAACAGCCGTGCAAGTCCTCTGACAGCCGTGGGCGCGCAGGGTGTCAAGGACACCAACTTCCGCGCAAGTGCGGGCTTCAACCGTGGGCGCGCAAGGTTCTGCGGCCCCGGGTTCTTCCTGCCGTGCAACGGAGGCACATAGGGGACCTCCCTTTCTTCTTTCGCGCAAGAAGTGCGCAAAAGGAACACACGAAACCAGGAATGGCTTCGGGCTGCTTCGTCGCGCATGTGGGTTGCGCGGAGCTTCTTACTTCGCTGAGCACAGAGGCTTCGTGGGACTTATCTCTTCAGAGGATCAGCAAGCAAAAACGAGAGTTCAGCCTCTCTTTTTATAGGTTGTAGAAGCCTCTGTCCTCCGCGTGAGATATCTTTCGAAACCCCGAAGATTTTGGTTCTTTAAAGATTCTTCCAAATCTCGTTTCTCATCTGTTTCACGCAGGTTCACTCTTCTTTTTATTTTCCTCCTTTTCTTTCACCTCTACGTGCATGGAACGTGTGCATGCCTCTTTTTAGGCCCATGCATGCAAAGCACGAACACCACATGGCCTCGGCACCTTCGGTTTGCCTTTGGCCAAATCTCAAATTCTTCTTCTCATCGCATGCAAACTCATATTTATACATGAATGTGTTCGTAGAGGCCAGACGATCACCATGGATGTCTCGGTTTGCTCGGAGGTGGCCGGGAACTCAAAAACTGTGCTCGGGTTGCTCCTGGTTCGACGGAGGCACGCGGGGAGGCTCAGGCAAGCTCGAGGTAGTGGATGACTCCTCAACCGTCGGATCCGGAGTTTGAAATACATCGGACGGCTGGATTAGATCGCGGCGCGCGGCAGAAGAATCGTGCGGCGCAGATCAAGCGCGAGATCGCTCGGACGGCTGAGATTTGCTCCAGGACAAAATCCCGCGTCCCACATCGAATCGGCGAGCAGAGTTTCCGCGCTTTATCACCCTGGCGCTGCCTCAACCCCTCGATTGAACTTCCAACCTCCATCGTGCCGCCCCGCACCGTGTTCTCTCTGCGGGCGCCCTCTGCGCCCACTCTTCTCCCTGCGGGCGCGCCACTGGCGCCCACTATGCATCCTCGAGCGCGCTCCACGCGCTCACGCTGCGCGGGCTTCATCACCGCGTGGAGTCGGGGCTTATACACAGCCCCGACCTCTCTTGGGCTGGCCCCATGGGATCCCCTTGGGCGTGGTGACCTAGTCCCACATGTGCCTTGGGTTGAACCCTAAAGGCTGGCCCTTGGTGGCTAATGTTTTGCCTATGTAGAGACTTAGGGACTTTGTATAAAAACAAAGTAACCCAAGTTCAAATGCCAAATGCCACTTCTTCCAAGCCATTCTTCTTCTTCATTTCTTCTCATATTCTTCTTAATAATTCCATTACTTCTCCTCATATGATATTCACTTAGGATATGGAATTCAAAAGGTTCATCTTCATCAACCGAACTCCTGAATCACTTATAATCTTCAATGTTCTTCATTGATCCAAGCAGAGATCAAGTTGGATCATCTTCACATTCACATGCACTAAGTGTTAGCGCAAGGACTTCTTCAATACACTTCATCCACTTAGTGATTGTGGATGGATCACTTCATCACATCATGCATTGTCAATACAATGCATGGTCTTAAAACATTGTTGTGACTTTGTATCCAGTTGATACAAGTTCTTAGAACTTAAAGACCAGTTCAACAATCGTCTGATGTAAATAGAGAAAGTTTCAACCACAACATCCTATGTCACTTAGTGAATCTCCTAAGTGACATGCATCTTAGTACCATGGCCATTCTCCTTTCCTCACTATCACCATCACAACCTTTTTCATTAACATATTGAAACTCCTTGACATCCATCCATTCATTCCTTGACAACAACATACCTCCTTGACAACAAATGCAACACAGTGCACTTCACATAAGAATAGAAAAAATATAAATATCATAAATATCATAAATAAATATAGTTTTACCATAACGTACACGATGGTAGGTGGTTAGGAAAATTGAACAATCATTATTTCGTGAGGCTGTAGTTCGCCACAGACAGAAACAGTATGTTCGTATCCATTAGATAGAGGTGTGTGTACGTGTAGTTAGAATAATTATCATATAAACATACTATTATATTTAAGATACTTTTTTTAATCAAACAATAATAAGATCATAGTGAGTATAGACTGAAAATATAGGAAAGAAACTTGAGAGAAGACGTTGCCTCTAAATCTGGTAACTTCATTTGTTTTGAGCCAAAAGGCTTTTGTGTGTTTCATTATGCACTAGTTAAGGATTATAAAAGTAAGGGATGTATTTTGGGAGCTTATTGTATCAGAATTTTGAGGATCCATGGGGATTGAGTTGTGTGATTAAGTGGGTGTATGTAGTGTCCTTTTATAAGTGGGAGGAGAGGCACTTTAGAAATGTATGAAAGTATTAATTTATTATAAATTTAATTTTGATTATAAATGGTACAAAAGATCATTTAATAAAAATATAATATTATTTTTATTGTATTAAACATCATACAATAATTTTTAGAGAGTTTATGAATATTTTTTTATCCTTATCGTTTTGGTTTAACTCTTATTTTACCCTTTTTATCTTATAGTGAAATCATGTTATTAAAAAATTGTGGGTTAATATAATTTCCATATCAGTTCAGTCGACCCAAAAAATGACATTTATTTCCAAAATAGACTTATCCTAACCATTTGGACGAATATTATATTTTTAGGACTATTATATCATTTAATAAAATTGTATTTGTTTTTGAAACACATTTATGTAAAACAATTCACTATTTAGTAATTCATTTTTGTTACAGTCATAAAAAATTGATTAATTCTAAAAAAATGTAATAAAATTAAATAAAATATGTCAATATAATCTATAATATTATTTTATGGCATTATAATAATAAAATTACATTTATTTTAATATTTATAAAATCATTTATTAAAAATATTTCATTAATATGGTAATCGCTTCATCATAATTTTTTCATAAATAAATATATTTATCTAATTTCTAAAACTTATAAATAAAATATCATGATGTTAGAAATGTTATTATGTTAATAATTACTATTTATTTTCAAATAAATCTATTATATAACCCTATATTAAAATTGTTCTGGTAATAGATAAATGTTTATGTTATATTTCTCTTTACATTGAATTAATTGTTATAAAATGTAATTATCACTCCCAAGTGGCTCCCAAATGCCAAAATTTGGCCTATATATGGTAAAAGTCATATATATCTAATAAAATTGAATTAGGACACATTTTAATCAAGTTTAATTATATTATAATATTATCTGTTTACCCTTATTTACCTGATTTACCTTTTAACCAAGGTAAATGAATATAATTACTGATTTTCTATTCATAATGTACAAAAATTAAATATATCTATTTACACGATTTGGATCTTATAATTCAAAATATTTTATCCACTTTTTCACATTCAAAACACATAAATTTTATTAATTAATTTAAAATTTATTCTCATTGTCAATACTGAAAAGCGTGTTTTTAAGAAGTAAAAACTACCAAAAGATTGACATGTGTTTATGTAAAATTTCACTATTATATTACTTCCAATAACAAACATCGCATTAAATGATAAAAATATATTCCATTTATACTTTAATACCATTAAATAATATTATTTATAAATATAAAATATCTCGATAGAAAAAGTATCTTTCAATTAAAAATTTAGCTTATTTTTATTATTCCTCAAAACATTATATTTATCAAGAGAAATAACAAAAAATAATCCTAAGAAAATTTTGATGTCCCAATGATAAAAAAGAATTTTATTTTTTCATATATAAAAAATAAATTTTCAAAAATAAATTTAAAATCATTTCTCCTTCAAAAGCTGGTAAAACTTCATTTTTTGAAAAAAAAAACAATTATTTGAAAAAATGAATTTGTTCCCATATCTTGTCTAGAAAAGATATAATATTAATTTAAAACATTAAATTGAATATATAACATATACTTTTCATTTTATAAAAATATATAAAGTGTGATATGATTTTATAAACACAATTATTCTCATTTTAATATTGTTTTTCATAAAAACACATCATTTATCATCAATTGGGTTTTATTTCCATTTATAATAAATTTGGTAACCGATGAATCATTATTTAAACATGTTTAAACCATATTTTTATAATTTTGTTGATACAATTAATTTCCTCCATTCTAACATAGAGGTTATAAAGGTAAAATTAAAATAATAATATTTAGTTTTTTGTTTAAGATTGAAGTAGTTTATCATGTATGTTATTTAATATTGTGTTTTTTTCTTATATCTCGAGATGTTATTATTGTGGTGGATTATTAGGACTCATTTTCGAAGGATTTTTTAGGATTACATCCATCCATATATAAAAACATTTTCATTTAATTACATCATAGGATGACATCAATATATTAACCATCATATAGGATGTCTCCCATAGATTTTAATGATATGAGTGTGTAGTTTTTGGATTTTCATTGGATGTGATCTGAGAAACCCAGTGTTTTACCCTAGTAATCACTAGTGTGGTTCTACAAGAACTCATATGGGTTTTTGAGGTTATGTGTCAATTATAGACACCCTAACCATGGGAATTTTAGAAATAAGTGTCCACAACCATGAAACTATGACCTCGTTGATCAGTTGATTGTATCGTAATGGTTATTGATGTCTTTCTTCCTAACAGGTAATCATAAACTATGAATACATGAGGATAATATACAAAATATGATGTTTATATGTCACTATGGTCACTATGAGTACATGGTTATTTCATTCATCCTACATAATTCCCTAAAATGTGTTCATGGGGCTCATGAATGAGGTATTTCAGTATTTCTCTGAAGTATTTTTTGTGGTCCTTTTCAACGATGTCCTAGTATAATCAATGTCTGAGGAGGGGAATGTGAGACACATATTAATGGTTCTAGAAACACTTTGAGATTACTATATTTATTTGATGTTCTATAAGATTCATTTTGGTATTCAGGAGGTCCATTTTTTGGGACACATCATCTTGGATGATGGTGTAGTAGGGGGACCATCCACGTTTGAGGATTTCTAAACTTAGTATCCACCTAAGAGCATGATATAGTTAAGAAGTATCCATAGTTTTTCATACTTCTAGAGAATATCTAGGTTGTTTTAATATATGATACCATCACCATTTATTTCTTTGACATGGAAGGTAAAATTTTAATTCATAAGGAATGTTTCCAATTGGATTATCAGGACATGGGTTAGCAGTTGATGAGCACACCAATCTTGAGATTTGTAATCGAGGGTGTTAGGTTCGTAGAGTTATTTGATAACTTAGGGAATTAACTTGGTTTTTCACTATTATAAATGATGTTTCAGATTCACTATAGTTGTCAATTATGGATACTAAATGAGAAATCATTACAACCCTATATTGTGACCTTTAATTTGTATCCTTCACCCTAATGATATAGAAACACTACCTTATGGGTGGGCGGTTTATCATATACTCTTAACATAATAAAATCTTGTATATCTCATCGGAGAAAGATTGTGACTTGAGATAGTTAAGATGGCTATTGTTATCCTTATTAATTTACTTAAAAAACATTTATACTCATTGGAATAAAATCATGGTGGAAGATTCTCTTACCGGGGATCTGGTTCATAGATTTTATGCAAAGAGTTGAAACAGTTAGGCAATTATATTTGCACTTATTGAAAAATTATGGTGATTTTTATCTATAATATATGGTTGTTACCTTATAACATTTATAGTTTGTTAAGGATTTTTATAATGGAAATATTTATTGTGAGACATTTCATAATCAGATACCCACTAGATATACTCCTGATATATTTTAATAAGGTGGGGGGAACATTATCCTATCAAGAGGACGAACTAGGGCACCAGTGACGTTGCAGAAGGTAGTGATGATGAAGTTTCCTAAATACCCATTGGTGGTATATCTTTTTGTGTAAAATATGAAATAGTAACTTTGACATCAATTTTGGTATATTTTCATGATATAATGTGTAGTGTAATTTTTCTCATGAGTCCATATTTTTTTATAGGTGAAGGCTAAGAACTGGGTTCCCATAGGATTGTAGCAGCCCTTTGATATTCCATCATAGAAGTTGGATGGGATGTATATTGACTCCCTGATGTGGTTTCCACATATTTCTAGAAGACATTAATCCATCGAGATTATTTTAGGACAACTCACCATGTCATCCCTCTTCTTATCTATTTGAGAGAAGAGTTCAGTAGAATGATCAGGATGTATTTAGATTAAAGAGTGAGTTTGGATTGATAGTTTTCACCCACTTTTCATGTTACATAATGAATATAAAATGCTCTTATGATTGTGGAATTGATTATAAGTGTACATTATTATATAGTTGAATTTGATCATGACATTTCTTCCCCAACCAATTGGTCAAACTAATGGTAAAATTGAAGTGAATGAGGAAAAGTTCCAGGATTTGATGTTAGAAAATGGACATAGTTGGGAGGATAACCATCCATTTGTGATGTTTTCAAAAAATAAAATATTCCATTCCACCATTGGTATGGATCCATTTTAGGCCTTGTATGGGAAACCCTTCTGGTCACCACAATGTTGGACTATCCCCAAAGATTCATCACTTGTGGACCTCGAGTTGGAACCATCTATGAAAGATAATGCGTATATCAAACAAGAGGAGATCATAACTATATAGATATGGAATAAATGCTATATAAACATACAACACATGCTTTTGGAGTTCAATGAGGTATACAATGTGTTCATAATGATCTCACAACCACCTAGATTTCGGAGACATCTCATGGGTGGAATGATATCTCAGATATTCATTACCCGATTCTAGTTACATAATTGGGTTGGTGAGGTGGAATAATGCTTAGCACTACCACTATAGTTTCACTGGTTATATGACAAATTCAATGTGCCGTAGTAGAGGATATATGTGAAAGAAATACCTCTTGTTATCAACAAGTGTGTGATAGATATTGAGGACAGATCTAACTTTTCTGACTATTTGGTTGAGATCAAGGATTGGCTGGAGATGATCCTCCACTGGTGGGAAATCATCTGGTGTGTGTATTGTGGTCGAATGGCAATATTTTGGAGAGCACAAAAGAATGGGAAGCCCAGTTGGGATTTAAGTACCCACATAATTTTGATATTGATTTTTTTTTTTTTGTAAAAATATCTGTAGGGTTGGAATCATATAATGTCTCGATTATTTACATTTTATTATTTGAAATATATTTAGTTACATGTTTATAGCTATTTAATAATACAATGCATTATTATGAAACCTGGTGAGTTTGGGATTTATATTTGTAACATATTAAATATCTCAATATCATAGAAATGAAACTCTCATAAAAATGAGTAATATATTTGGAATGATGTTTTGGATTGGATATATGTGGCCAGTGTAGAGTAATAATTGTAGTTTTTACCATAGAAATTAAATAACATTTTTTTACATTAGACGTTTATGAAAAAATTTCACTGGAAAAAAAATATTAAATAATTCATTTATTTTATTTTATTTCATTTATTTTGTGACCTAAGGTGCTTCCTTATAAATAACCTATTATGGATGAATATTAGGATTATCCTTATAAACATGGATAACTAGATAAGAGCCTCAGTAGGGATGTTAAAAAAATACAAAAGGTCATGTGTTCATATATGTATCGCCCATATTATCTATGCCAAAAATGTTTTTGGATATAACACTCAATGAAAACAAATAAGCACTATTCATATGAAATTAATCCAAACTCACAGTATGATATTTTGTTTTTGTGGTTTCTTCCTATTAAATTTTCTCATGTCGAAGTTGTATAAATTCCACAAAATAGAATTGATATGAGCATTGATGTTCGATTTATTTTATGATTGATTTATTGTTAATTTATTTTATTATAACTCTTCATTAATTTGTTTTTAAACAATGTATCTAGGAAATAATTAAAAAATATATAGGTTTATAACAAATGATTTTGGTTTAATTTGATATCTTATGTCACACACAAGACCATGTTTAACCGAATAATAATATATTATTAAAATTTTCATTTAATGTGATAGTTACCAACAAACAATTGGAATGTACGCTTTTAATAAGATTAAATATCTTATAAAAATATATATTTTATATAAAATTATTATTTATCCATTTGTGATTAATAAAATAATAATCATTTGAAAGAAAATATGGTTTTTCTTGAAAAAAATATTATGCTTTTCTAAAAGGTTTTTTAATAGATATTTGAACACATAAATTATAATTCATTATTTACACATTAAAAAAATTCATAACAAACAATAAAATTAGTTTTTGAAATATTAAAATCATGATTATCTTATGTTTATGTTTTGAGATTTTATTTCAAAAATATTCATTTTCTGCCGAATAGTAAAATTTATGAAATTTAAATGAAAATTACTTTTAATTTAAATAATTTATAGTGTTAATTTTTATATTTTATAGGTTTTATTTTAAAATTATAAAACTCTTATAAAAATTAATCCAAATCATTCCTTAGTAATTACTTTTATATTGAAATTTGATATAAAAACGATGTAAATTTAATATCATTTTCATTTTAAACTAATGCTTTATTGGCATTTATGTAGGATTAATTTTAAATTAATCCTATCCACTTATGACAATTAAATTTTAAAATTTTGGATTCAATAATTTTAATAATAATAATTTATTATTATAATTATGTCATAATTAATTTTTGACTAATGTAGTTATGAAAATTAATAAAATTAATTACTTCGATTAAGGTAAAAATGAGCTTACTGAGGGATTGGTAATTAAATTTAATGGAAAAAATGATATGTAATCTTTTAAAACCCCCAATTTATGTCATTTTTTATATAGTATCCATTATTTTATCTAGAGTTAAAAATTAATTGGGCCTGAGGATATAAAAAACATCTGGGTGGAATTCACATGTTTAAAAAAAATTACTAGTGTGCCACTCACCCGACATTTAAAAGGCTACCCCGTCTCCTAATCTATTCACACCTTCAAAACTAATTACTTTTGTCCATTAAAATAAAAAATAACTCAAAAAAATCACAATAAAAACCCTAGTTTCCTTATTTTTTTCTATAAATCTATCCTTTTATATCGTTAGTGCAAACCTAAATAGGATACCCAAATTAAAGGTAATGTTCTTCAATGAGCATCTTCATTTTATTTACATCTACACCACACTAAATAATATTAAACAATACAATAACATTAATATATTAAATATAATATGATGTTGTTATAATAAGTAAATTACCTAAATCCATATCCACATTCATCAAATGGGTTATAAAATCATCATTCATGCGTACAGAGGACTACCACTTTGCAAACTGATGTCATTTGTTTTTTCCATTTTTACTTCTTAATGATGTGTATGATGATGTATATAAATTATGTACATGAAATTTATTACATATCTATATCAATTGATTCACTACATATTATATATATATATATACCATCCATTTTTTAGGACATAAGATAACATCACACATGTGTACAGACTACCACCGCCTAGCAAATCGATGTGACTCATCATTCACTAATGCATCACATGAAAGGTGATAAATATAATTTCTGTGATTATATATGATATAAATGTAATATTAAATATATTAATTAAACATTTAGAATTATTTAAAGATAATATATATCATTTTATTTCAATATTTTAACTCATGTAGTGATGATTACATCATTCCTATATATTTGGACTATATCATTAACAAAACGATGTGACTATATTTTCATAAAAAACCACATATATGAAATATAAAATCATGTAATATAAAATATATGATATTATTACCCGTATGTAAATGTGAAATATTACATACCTTGCTCAATAATGATTGGGGAAAATTGAAGTGTCACTCATGTGTACGAATGGCCTACCATCTCCATTATCGTATCATAAATCATTTCTCAAAAACATATTTCAAGATTCATTTTAAGAGTATAATTAAATTATATATATATATATATTAATTATTTCAATATTATTGTTCTCAAACTGATGGAATTATATAATATATATAATAACCAGAACGTTCATAACAAAACATTAATGAAAAAATAAAGCAATTAACATCTGAATCAATGAAAATTATGATATATTATTAATGAATAGGAAATAATATTTTATATAAGGATCATATATGGTAGTATAAATGTTAATATTCTTTTTATTTGAGTTAATAACATGTTTAAAACCACTATATATGATTATAATGAATTCTCAACCAAAGGGAAGGGTATATTAAGGTATTTCTTTACTCAGTTTCCACTCATTGGGTTAAACTTCTACTTCATTGATTATGTCATGATAAGATTATGTGTGTAAATTATTTTTATTATAATATATTTATTTGAAATTTTAGTTATGCTTATTTAAATTTAATACACATAATAATTAAATTGGTTATTTTTTTACTTCATGCTTATGATAATTTTAATGGTTTACAATCTCATTTAAATCAAGATTGTTTATTCTTAAGTAATAATTCAATGAAATGACCAGATAATTTCAAAATAAATATTTCCATTTTATTATCCTATATTTATTAATGAAGATATTCATGTAATATTACCATTTTTTTACTCATTGGTACATAAAATATTTTACAATTGTTTTTAAAGAAAATTTGAATTCATCTCTTTCTTCGGTCAGAAATATGATTTCTTCCAAAACATTGTGTTCTAAAAATTCCTTCAAGAATGTTTTAATATTTCCAAAATTATTTTTTAAATGAATTTTCAACCATTTATACTCTTTATTATTTTTTTGAAAAGTGTCTTTATCCCATTTTCAAGAAATTGCGCCTATGGCTTTTATATAAAAATGTGAAAAGAAACTTTGGATTAATGTGTACGGTGTGAAAAAAAATTACAACCATCCTGGAAAATCAATTTTTTTTCATTTATATTTTATAATAATTAAATAATATTTTCAAATAAACTTAATTTCAAATTTTATTTTGGAAATTTTATTTTTTAAATGTTATTTTCAAAGAAAATGATTTGCAATTTTTTAAAAACGAAATAGATATTTTCCTCAATAATCATTTTAAATATTTTTTTGCTTATTTCTAGTAGTCAACATCAAATACCATTTATCATTATTCTGATGGATTTATGTTGTATTTATATGATCCTTATTCTCCCTCTAAATTTTTTATGATCAATTTGTCCAATGAAGGTATTGAAATACAGTTCTTTTATTCATTCTTGAAGACAATAACATTCCCTTAAATTTTTACATTTCCATTAGAAATAAAATTTCTCCTAAATAATCATATTATTTATTTGGGATGTTTTTATTTTATAAACCATATTTAATTTTAAAATATGTTGTTTAATTTTTCAATAATTTGATTCACTATGGAAATATTTAGAAATTTGTATCCTTTAATCAATTAAAATATTTAACGAGGAACATTTTTTACAAATTAGATAGATTATTTTATACATGTATAAATATTTGGACTGTAATTACACAAGTTGAGGACTACATAATGTAATCCTTTATATGAATCGGTAGAATCATGAGATTAAATCTTTTGGACAAACCCTATGCTTTTGTGACCAGAATATTTAAAAAATTCATGTGGAAGGTCGTGATAGTAGTATCCTAAGAATCTTGTTAAAGATACTAAAGTAATATATATCATATGTATGGGAAACATTACATCCTATAAATAATAATTTCCTTTATATATAATTAGTTTTCATTTTCCATGATATTTTCATTATGTCATTTGGAATGTGAATCCTTATATCTTATTCCAATGTAATGAAGTATGAAACTTAATTAATTCTACTAAGGTTGAGGTCCCTATATTTGGTATAAGATAATGTTTATTAGAAACCTTAGGAACTAGATTTAGGGAAATAAAAATCATATAAAGCAACCCTATTATAGAATTTATGATAAGTATAGTAGAACATACTAATATTTTGGTAAGGTAATGATTTTGGGGTTTTCCATGAAGTACATCCCAACCTAGAAACTAAAAGACAATTATGTTCGAGAATAGATGTATCTAGGGGTAATAAATCTGAAAAATAGTGTCTAAATTGACCTGAGAAATACCTAGTACGCATTAATGGGCCTTACTTCACAGTTTTTTTAACACCCACATCAAATTTTGTTTTGATAATTCATATTTTCCTTACAAACAATTATGAAATATTTTAATATAGACAGATTATTAAAGACCTAGGTCAAACCAAGAACAAAGGAAACACCTATGTGAATATAAAATGAATAAAGTATCTATATATTTGGATTATTGAATTAAATTTTAGAGGAAATTTTACCAACGATATTTTTGTGATAAAAACTATGAAACATCTAAATATTGTGTTAAATTTTATAAGACCATGTGTCTTAATTATAAAAATAGTTATAAATACCATAATTAGATTATGAGATTATGATGAACCATATTTAAAAATTAATAAAAACATCCTTTTTAGTTTAATGTAATGGGAGTCTACCAAGAATAAAGGAAATTTTTAATTATTTCCAAAAAGTTTAAATTTTTAATGGAATGTAATTTAT